>MU968493.1:11745033-12451860 GCA_034641835.2 Pinus albicaulis
TCGATGGGTGAAACTATATAAAAATGATCAAGATTTTGCCACCACATACCATATGCTAGTAGATGGAAAGCTAGTTCCATATTTCCACCTTCACGATGAATTATTATGCTACCCGTGCTACCTTTAAGTGAGTGTGCCAAGCTTATTTGGTAGGCACATTACAGTCACATCGCATGACACTTTGGTGTGGAGAAAATTCTGGCCGTAATACAAAACTATTTTTATTGGCCAAATGTTCGACAGGATGTTGGAAAATACATTAGATTCTGCACTGCTTGTGCCATCACTAAGCCAACTATTAAGAAGCAAGGCTTGTATACTCCTTTGCCTACTCCTAGCCGGCCCTGGGAATCCACCTCCATGGACTATATGTCTGACCTTCCTTCTACTAAGCATGGAAATGGCTATGTATTTGTGGTCGTCGAAATTTTTTCTAATATGGCCATATTGGCTACCTGCAAGAAGAGTATCACAACAAAGGCCACTGTCAGACTCTTCTTTGAATGAGCGTGGGTACATTTTGGGATCCCAAAAACCATTATATTAGCTTGGGATAACAAGTTCCTGAGTGCCTTTTGGTCAAGCCTCTGGTCATTGTTGGACACCAAGCTCACCAAGTCGATTGCATTCCACCCCCATATTGATGGCCAAACAAAGGTCATCAATAGGATGATTGTGCACATACTACGCATGCACAACTCT
The DNA here is from genome assembly GCA_034641835.2 of Pinus albicaulis. Taxonomy (NCBI): domain Eukaryota; kingdom Viridiplantae; phylum Streptophyta; class Pinopsida; order Pinales; family Pinaceae; genus Pinus; species Pinus albicaulis. The sequence goes on from MU968493.1 coordinate 11,745,736, forward strand.
AAGCATCCGCAAAAATGGGATGAGAGTATTCCCTATGTGTAACAAAACTATAACAAAACTCTTCATAGCTCGACTGGCCACAAACCATTTGAAGTGGGCTCGAGATTTCAACCATTATGTCCCCTTGATGTCACACTCCCTTGTGCAACTGCACAGGAAGAATCTGTCCATGTTCAATCTGAAGCTAATAAAGCCACTAGGTTTATTGAGCACATTCAACACATCCACCAACAGGATCAGAACATTTTTGAGAAAGCCAATTCCAAATATAAACAATAACATGATCAACACCAGGTGCACCATAAGTTTCAAGTGGGTGAAAAAGTTTGGTTACATCTGCAGAAAGAGTGCCTCGCTGGAGCTCATCATAATATTCAACCACTTCGATACAGGCCTTACATCATCACCAAGGCTATGGGAGACAATTATTTCAAGCTCAATATCCCCCCATCCCTTGGCTTGTGCCCCATAGTCAATGTGGATCGCCTTCGACCATACTTTCCACCATTGCTAGACACATCATACACTGTTGCGTAGTTGACACCAATATAGCTCAACCCAGATTGCATTGAACATGTCACATCTAATCAGATCATGGACACATAGATCTAAAACACTCATTAGAAACAAAGGATCCAACTATATCGAGTTGTCAAAGTTGGAAAAATCTTGCACCAGGGCAAGTGGCTCATCGGGGACCTAGTTCAACATAAATTTCCCCATCTCATAGAGGCACTCAACGCAATGGAGACCATTGCTTCCTAATGAGGTAGGAATGATCCAGGTAGATATTGGTGGCTACCCACCTATTCCACTTGGACCCCCAACACTGTTTCTTCAATTTCCTTAATTGTAGCACAATTTACTATTTTTGGAAATTTTGCGGGTCCTAAACTTCAAGAGTCGTTTTAAGGACCTAAATGACATTTATTTTGGAAAATGAGCAAACCCAAAGTTGTAGTCCTTAGATAAATATTTTTAATTAGGTATCGTATGCGTCGAACGAAGATTGTATGCCAAAGTTAAGACCCCGAGAGGTTGGTGTACCAACTAACCCCAATGGGGCCCACAAAATTTTGACTCTTCATCTCCTAGGGTTATATTTTTGAATATTTGGGGTTTTTCATTATTTCTCAATAATAAAAAGGATTGCAAGCCTCATTGTAACACAATTCAAAGACATGTATCCGCCACATCTCTTCTCAAAGATAAGGTAGAATCGCTCAAGCTAGTTTATTTCTATTCTACATGTAGACAATTTTCAATATTTTGTTATCAATGAATTGAAGTTCCATTTTTGTTGTAGCTCTGTGTTTTTGTTTAAATATGTATTTTACTTCATTCATGCATAAATCTGGATCAATGGAATTGGCGTCGATCATGGTGCAAAGTTTGGTATGGCTACCTTCGTTTTTGGTCTTGTTTGGGGAATGCTCAATCCTGTTTTGCTAGTCATAATGTATTGAGGAGGATCTAATGCCTTAGGGAGAAATCTGGAAGAACTATGTAACTCTGTTTTTTTATTAATATAGAACTTTAACTTACAAAAAAAAGTGTTAAAAATATAGTTATTTTGAAATCTTAGCATAAAACAACTTGATCTATTTTCAATGGGGCACTAATTTTGCAATAATTTTTAACTATGTTTTATAAAATTGTCATTAATGTACAAAAAAAATCATGAAAAACACCCTTAAAAAAGTATGATGTATTGCAATTTTTTTAAATTTTCTAATAAAATTATGAAAATTTTTAAACAATTTTTTTGTTAAAAACAAATTAAATAATTAAAAAAAATTCTAAACCAATTTAAAAAAGAAATAAGAGAGAAAAATTGATTAATTTTTTTTTACATATATAATTTTAAAAAATCATTTGAAAAAAAAAAAAACTAAAAAATCTATAAAAAAATAAATAAACCTAAAAATAAACTTATGATTTTTATTTATTTATTTATTTATTTTTTTTAATTTAGAATATATATAATTTTAATATATATATATATATATATATATATATATATATATATATTCCATGGGGTTTTGGATAGATGATGATCAAGTTACATATTAAGGAATTCCTTGATGTGAAATCACGAGTTCAATTCCCCACCTTAATCAGGGTGATATATTGGACATGATGAAGATATAGTCGTGCCAAACTTATATATATATATTTCAAAAAAAATATAAATTATGTAAGGCACCCTACGATGTGAAGGTTACTGGTTCAAAACTTCTTGTGTAAAAATTCAGTTATGGTAAGGCTAGTGTGGCCCAAGAAAAGTATGATCCCCACTGATTTTGATGGCTTATATACCCTTGGGTCGTGGTTATTCAAGTCACAGGTTAAGCATGATAGTTGACATCTCAAGATCCACATAAAATAATAAAAAATTAAAATTAAAATTTTGATAAATATATTAAAAATTATATTGCAATTGGTTGTTAGTCAAATTACTTCGACTTCTATTAAAACCAAAAACTACTCAAACATAAAAAATATATACAAAATATCTTCCATAGAAATCATAAAGCAATTTTCAGATCAACGTGTTTTGAATCACTTGTTACGGTTCATTATGATGACTGAGATAAAAAACACAAATATATATGTAGGGACCAACCCTATAATTTACTAGATGAGCGCTAGGCTTTACATATATATATATATATATATATATATATATATATATATATATATATATATATATATATATATATATATATATATATATATATTTTACACAGTAACTAGGAAATGAAACCATAATCATACAAGTTTGAAACTCTGTAAAATTAAATCACGTATAGCAAGTCCATAAATTTAACTTCATGACACATACATATATTTAAATTGATTATAGGCACAATGAAATCATCATAATTAAAAAAACAATATAACTAACACATGTACCATTCACCCTTAGACGAGAACCAAACTTGTCTTGCCACTACTTGAGTCCCTTTGTTGTCGTCTACCTCCAAGCCTGAATGTTGTCGTGCTTAATCCGAATGTAATGACCCACCGGTTGACCTCCCAACCTACTCCTTGGGTACTCTCCTTCCCCGCGGACCCCCGAGCTGCAATGGGGTTGTACAACGAAGGAATGTGCTAGCTAATAGAGGTGAGCCCCTCTTGGCTCAAGAGTCCCCTCTCTATAACACTCTATCCCACCAAACTCAACTATAGCTCGTAACAACTCCAAATGACATAATCTCCTCCATCCAACAATAGGGTAAACCAAAAAGCCCCTTTTCCCTTCCATTTCCCTTTCTTTTATAGAAGGTTTCATAGGTGACACTTGGAATTTCATGCATAAATAATTATTTTTTTACTACCCAAAATTTGATTATTCACCCACCCATGTGTCACCCTCTCATCAAGACTCTCCAAAAATAATTTACTTAATTATTCATTTAAAAATAGTATTTTCCTCAACCCAACAAGGCTTCCTATTTCTTCTCCTAGTTGTCTCTTGATTCCCCCTTTTTACTCCTTAATTTGTGTTTATTACTGAAGTTAATTGATAATTCTCAGATTTGGTCCCCTAACTACCTCAATTTTCCTTTTTGATGAATATTCTTATGTTGGCTTTTGCCACATGGAAGTTCTCTAAATTTCTCAAATTTTAATTTAGTAATCTTATTTTAATTCACCACCCTCTTCTCTTAATGAAGTTTTTAATAATTCTTTATACTTAACTCTATGTCCCTCTTTCCCCCTTTTGCCTAATTAAGTCTTATGTACTTAATATTTTGTTTTAACATGGAAAGGGTAGAGTTATCATGGTAAATATTTTATCTCTTCCTATTCCTCCCTTACCCTAAGTTTTATTCTTGATTTAATTCCTTTGGTTCTAACATCATATGTCACTTGATACGAATTAGTTGTATTTTCATATATTGATTATATTTATTAGTTTCTTTAATGATGTCGAGGGTGTCAAGTTGGTCATGCCCTTCAAGAACTTCCATTCGAAGTTCCAAGGGTGCCATGCCTAAGAATTTATTTCTGATACCAAGGGTGCCAAGTCAGTCGTGCCCTTCAAGAATTTCTCTTGAAATTCCAAGGGTGCCACACCACTTTCCCTTCAAGTATCCAATGGTTACGAGGGGAAATTATATGTGAAACGACAAATACCCCTATCATATCATATGTTGCCTACTATAGTGATACTAATGGTGCTAGGGATCAAGGAATCCGCCTTGATGCACGCCCCCTAGAAAATCCTCGAGAGCGAACCAAATTTGGGACCTGCCCTCACGACGTCATGATCTTCAAGGCGAAGGTATTTTGACCTTTCCAGCCTAATTCATGGCGGGAGTGCTAACGGGTGAGATCAGGAACACTGTCCCACCCCTCCCATGTTGTTCCATTCAATTGTACAACCCCATCACCCATATGTGAGTCATTCGGCCAAGAAACTAACATGTTCTTGCACCCACTGACATATCATCAGAGTGTATATATATATACACATCAAGTTCCAAACTGAACTTATAATTTCAAAGACAAAATATTAATTCTTATCAAACCATATGTTGTCAGCTCATCATATGCGAGTGCCTCTGGTGGTTTCTTGTCATACTCAATAATCAGCAGTAACAAGGTTTCTCATTGTTAGTCATTATCATAATAGCAATATCAACATGACCGTCATTCACATCATTGTTCATTTTGAATCATAACTAATGTAAGTAACTACCTTAGGGGACATATCCATCATGGTTATCATAATCATAACATCAATGGGAAATTAACATATCCATCAAAGCCATCATCATCGTAACATCAATAGAAAACATAACTATCCATCAAGTCTATCATCATCATGATATCAATAGAGAACATACATATCCATCAATGATGTCATCATCACAATATCAATAAATAACATACATAACCATCAAATCCACTAATAATAGAGTCATGTGTCTGGATCCTCAACCTAAGGTCCTCAAAGAATAAAGTATGAAGGATCAGTGTCCATCAATCAAAGTGGGGCACTACATTCACCCCCTCTTAATAACGGACTTTGCCCCGAAGTCCTTAGATTAGGAAAGGAAATTAAGACAGGGATGCATATCCCTAATATCCTCTATTAAAATCTTGCTAACCTCATTGTGCCAAGTATCCTCAATTTTTATATCAATCAATTTCTCCCTGATTTTTGTCCATTAAGGAATACCGAAATATTTGAGGGTCATACTCTAAACATCTTCCATCTTCTTTATGGTTCCCTTTATGTAAGTAATATAAACATCATATTTACTTTTTAACTTTGATTACCTCCCTTATATAGTGTTTAAATGGGCTTGGGTGATTATGTGTCACATGCTTTGACAATCAAGCCCCACAATTATATTTTATCATTCTTGATGCCAATGCTTTTAGGGCACACAACATCATTCAACAATGTATAATATGTGTATGGATATGCCTAATAAATTACATCAATATTCATTTTGTAACAAATGTGGACTACTTGGGAACCCTTAGTTCATATAAACACCATCCCCAAGTAAGTTGACAAAATATCTACAACTTATATATGTTTATTTCTCATATATTAACACTATTGATTTCTTATGAAATTAAAATGATCATAGTTATATATGTTTAACATCTATCACCTTGAAATATCTCACAAGAGAATGTACAATTAGTGAGTGACCATTAACTCAAACCACATGTGTAATGAACCTACGTCAAGGTGCATCAATTCTTCTTGTGAATTAATCTCAACTACATCACTTACACCACTTAGGTTTAATTAATAAAATGGCTTTTAGGCTAGGAATCATCACATAGTAGATATCCTTTAACATGATATCATTAATATCGTTATATGATAAAGCTCCAACAAAAATAAATAAAACCATACAAGTATATGATAGGCTCCAAAAACTAGCACTCAATATCAACCTATATCAAATTAGTAATAATCCTTTTGAATTTCTTAGCTGTCACATATTTGAACCTAAGAGTATTGTAATTATCAATTTCAATGTGTCTAATCATCATTATCTCAACAATCACCTAAGATAGACTCCCTCATGTATCACATGCATGGCACGTCTCTACTGTGCAATTGTTGAATAATAAGCAATTGCATGTTCCCTCTTCTTCTCCCATAAAGGAAATCGACATGAAAATTTTATTAAATACATCTATTCCCTAACATGTGTGTGTATATATATATATATATGTATATATATATATATATATATATATATATATATATATATATATATATATATCATGAAAATTTTATTAAATACATCTATTCCCTAACATGTGTGTGTATATATATATATATATGTATAATGTAAATAATCTCTGAGTCATTATTGGATCCATCAACATGTCCCTAGGTGTTCCAAATCACTTGTGATGGCTAAGCATTCCAAAAACCACTATGTCATGAACCATATTGTTTTATAGTAAAGGGATATGATCATATGAGATTGACTAACTAGGTGAAGAACCACGCACATGAACACATACTTATGGCCTTCCTTTGGCAAAGTATTTGGTAAAACTATATAAATACTAAAATCCTAATATAAGAAAAGCGATAGACTATCATCCAGGATTTCTCGAGATGAAAGGATGAAACACGCTTGTTACTGTTCTCGTCATTATTTTGTCCCAGATATGAAATGAAACTCTAACCCTCAAGATTTCTTGTTTAATTCCGGGTGGATGATTCATCCTAGAAGGAGTCGCCTCCAAGTAATCTTTAGGTTGACATATTTTCCATCCATATTTTTAGGTCATCTTACTCTATTTCCATGGGCTCTAGACTCAATAATTGTTTCAATATTATCTATTGCTATCAATCTATTGGTATTGGATTCCTGCGTGAATGACTATCTTGAGGCAATTTGTTTTTCTTTCCAAGTTTTTGCAAAATTATATTTTTACTTGGAGTATCCTTAACAAGTATCTATATTTGGGTACTGGTCTTATTTTTCTATATTTGTGGTTGCATATGCTTATTGAGCCTGTAATTGTAATTGACATCATATGTTTGAAGTATTAACTCCTAGAAAACTGACTTGCTAGCTTTGAGCTAGCTGAACCTTAGACATTTTTAGATCCCAGCCCTTTGGCTTCGCTAAGAGTAAGCCTAGAGGGAGGAGTTGAGAATTTAGTGACAACCTCAACTCGAAACTTGACCCTAAGGCCACACCAAGTGAAGTTAAGGACTTTCTCCACGACAATCCCAGGTGTGATTTAAGGCAGCAACATTTTTGGCACCATTGCTGGGGACAAGTTATTTAGACCCAGAATATGACATTCCTACTTGATTTTGTCTTAGAAGTTGGTTTATGTCCAAGTGGCGACTCCACTAGATCTAAATACTGCAAGTTATTCTACTAGGAGAAATCCAAGTAACTTGCTTAACCCCATCCTTGAACCTGAAAGGGCTTATAGGAAGAGGTTAAACAAGCTCTTTTCCATTAGGTTCCTTGCTAATCTTGGACAGGAAGCACATTCTGACATCCATATCTTGTTTGAAGCTAACATTGACCAAGTAGTCATATAAATGGATGAGGTGTACAACCCTATTGATTTTTCTAACATCCAAGGTTAGCCTCGTGTCTTGCCCAACAAGGCCATTGAGAAGTTGCCTACTTCCCAAGGAAACAATGCCATAAGTGCCAAGATACATATAAGGAATTTCAACATTTGTGTGGCCAAGTGGCGTAGCAGGCAAAATTCCAACCAAGAAGATTTAAATATCAAGCTATTTGTACTTTCACTGGAAGAGGATGCCATGGATTGGTTCCTAGAACACAATGTCAATACTTTCACAACCCTTGATGAAGTAATAATATTTTCTTTTTTTCCAACAAGAAGTGGGAGGAAAGGAAAGATGATCGCCACCTCTTCACTGCATTAAATGGAATTAAAAAGAGTGAGAACGAAACAATGGATGAGTTCAAAAAAAATATTCAATGATGTAGTCAAATGTTTTCTCCAAGACATTAAGCCCCCTAAGAAGAATATCCCCATCTCATATATATATATATATAGAGTATTTTAACACTAAATATCAATATGAGCTGTGGGTTAAAAAGCCCTGCTACCTTAAGGGAAATTCAAGCTGCAGCAGAAAAGATAGAGAAATTCAGAAGAATGTCTGGAAAGTAAGATATTCCAGGATTCACAAGAGGAAAAATGCAATAGTGTGAGAAGAAGACTGAGATTGCAGATTGTGGTGACAAGGAGAAGAGCATCAAAGGTAAAATAATTTAAGTTCTGAGATAAATCAATTATTTTCTGTTTCATTTTTCGAGATTTTACTTATTTTATATTAACTTCTATCATTACCCAACGTACACACCTTCTGGAAACCTGTGCAACATAGGTATGTTGAGTAAAAACTTCAACGCCACATAGGTTACTGCAACATTAGTCCATATGTCAGCACAATTCTGCTATACCTTGTTGTGCAGCATCAAAGATCGTAGGTTATGCTAAGAATGAAATTAGGAAGTGTTTGATGTTAAGCTAAAAAGAACTGCGACGACGAAGAATTATACGACATTTTTCAACAGTGGAAGACAGAAAGATACTTCATTTCCTGAATACCGAAATAACTTCCTACATACTGTGTAAATGGGGCAAGTCTAACAATTTAATAGCTGCAGCAATCATGTCATCATCATGGTCGTCTTCCTCTTTACATACCGTGTAAATGGGACAAGTCTAACACTTTATTAGCTGCAACAATCTTGTCGTCATCCTCTGTTCTTTGTGCTGCTTTCTTTTCGACATTACAACAATTCGATATTGCAAAATAACATAATATTCAAAGTGTATGACTTAAGCTATCAAACTGATAATGTGCATTTGAACATACGGCTAGCAATTCAACATGGAGCACCTTGCCAAATCTAAACATTTTAAATGCTAGCTTTCGACACGACAATAGCAATTGGATGGATAAATGTTAGTCATTATGTATCTTAGCAAAAAGAGATTTCTTAAAAATCTAGTTCAACATTGCAGGTAAAACAAAGGTAGAGGTAATTGGGGTAAGAGATAAAAGTCAGATAAAATTCATTTGGAAGGTAAGATAACAACATTCCTTTGAAGCACTTGGGTTTGGAAGTTTCTTCTAATGGAATGTGTCTATCAAAAGATGAATGAAAATGTTTTATTTTTTTCAGGAAAACTGTAAGAAGATTCTTTTTTGGCTTGTAAAAACAAGAGAGTTTCTATTCAGAATTTTGGTTCAGAGAGTACTTTATTGTTTTACATAGAACCCCAGTTTGGAGGCCAGGAGATTTTCAAGAGGCTTGGAAGAAATCAAAAGTGCTTCAGCATAAAGAATTGGGAATGACATTGCAGGCACCCTATCCAATCCTTCTGCATAAACAGGTAAGGTTCCTTTAGAAGCAGAAACACTTTGTCACTTTATACATATAAAGGAAAAATTCAACACAATGGACAAGACCATCTCCCATCTCGGGTTATACCGACAACAAAGGCAAAATATGCCATAAAGCGAGTACAGATTGGCTTGAAAAAGGGATAATTCACATGAAATAGAAATATAAATGATTAGAGATCTACTTCAGAAAAGATTTCAATGCACCAAGTTCAACCAAGGGAGCTAAATACCTTGCTGAATTTTGGGCTCCAATGCATGAAGCTTTTCTTGTAGTTATTAGAATATAGAGAAAATCTTGGCAGAGAATAAATAATTCACTGAGTTTATTGATTCACAATGTATTTAGCATATCTTATGCAGCTGTATATAAAGCTGAAAAGCACTTATGTACTGTAACGAAAGATATCCATATATCGTAGAACAATAACATAGCTTTACTTCATATTTTTTGTTTCAATCTAAATGGTTGAAAAAATCATCCCAAGATTCAACAGGCATTACAGTCGGCTGAATATAGCTGCTACATTTTTTTGAGACAGCTGAAAATATTTTCATCGAAGCTGGATGATCCATTGTAGATCCAGATTTCACTTTATTTTATTGACATCAATCATCCAATTTTCAGCCCCATCAGGTTGTAATCTTCTAAGACACGTAGTTTCCAAGATTTTCAAAGCAAAAATAGGAAAGCGCTGAGAATTCAACCTGGGTTATTTGTGTCACACTCCCATACATCCACCGAGATCTCCAATAAATAAAAACAAGCCTCACAGAAAATTGAGTCTCGCGGGAAGACGCTTGAGGGATTTGAAAAAAAAGAACAATACTGAAAAAAATTGGGAAAAAGTGAGATGTGATGTATGTGGCCGACATAATTCACTTTCACCAAATTTGCAATAGTTAATTTTCATAGAAAACATAAAAACACGATGTGCGTCACAAACTTCAAATAAGTAAGCTAAAATATTTACAGATCTTTTAGAAACTAGTTTCCAGAAAAGAAATACGAATAAAACCAAAGGCATATTAAAAATTCCTCTGTTGAGATTGTTCCTTAATACAAGAATATGAGCCGAATGGAATCCCCCTGTTTATCCTCTCGTCCAGAGCTAGCAACCGAATAAAGGGAGTCCGCATCGCTATCAGTTATAGTCTTGCACAAGCCCTGTCCACTATGCTCGAAGTTTTGTATTGTCACGCCGGGAGACATGGAGCCCGTGATTGAAGTTGCGTATTAGATACGCCGGGAGATTTGGAGTCCAAGATTGAAATCAGGAATGGGATTTGAAGAATCAGAGGATTTAGCCGTTGTCTTTAAGAATACAATGCAGCATCCGACATATCTCACGGAAGCCTCTGTCAAGACAAATCCAGAAACAGAGAAGCTCTGAGTGGAGGAGAAGATTGCGGAGGTTTTCATAAGTCTGGAGATCAACACTCAAATGATTCGCCGAGAGATGTTGATGAGAAATGTTGAAGGCAAATGACGAGCAATGTTGAAGATAAGCCACACAACCCATTTATATCATTTTCCTTCCACGATCATCACAAGATGGAGCAGAAAAAATGTTAGGATAGTGATCACTACGGGTGTTACTCCTTTCTGGTGGAGCAAGGCTAGTTGGAAGAAATCAAGGAGGATTGTTGGGTTCTATTCGTGCTAATTCTAGCATTTGTTGTAAACGTGGTTGCATATTTTGAAGATGACCAACAAACCCAAGTTCTCATACTGAGTTTCTTTCTGTGTTATGGCCTCAAATAATATACCGTCCGTGTGTTTTTTATAGTTTTGTTACATAATTCAACCAATTTGGAGGACTTAAGCATGTATCTACGGCTTATATGAATGTTTAGGCCTTATATATTTTGTTGGGATTTGTACAAATTAGTGCTCATAGGTTTGTTTGCAGGTGATGCTCTCTAAGCTCTCACAATAAACTTGCATGACCCAGGGAATGTGCTGCAGAGCTAGATCTGACTTTGGTGAATCCTTGTACTTGGTTTCACGTTACATGTGAGAGAGACAACTATGTTACTAAACTGTAAATTTAACGAAATCAGGAACTCTACTTTATTACAGTTCTTTTGGATTAGCAATTTAACTTATTTTATTGTGCAGGGACCCTCGGAAATGCTAGACTATATGGATTGTTGGTTTGTGATATGGGAAGGCTCATGCACCTCGAAGATTTGCACGCTCTGTTAAAAAGATTTTGAAACCCTATGAAAGCCATATCTGTAATATAATGCTTGGGGTTTGTATGGGAGTGGTTGAACTTTTGCAAATTTTTTTCTATGCTTCTCTAAACATGTTTGAGGTTTGTGATAGTATTTGGGTAGTTGTGAGAAACTATGTGTCATGGTAAAGATAAATTGAATTTTGTCATATATATATAATTTGAAAGTGCTGAAGAAATAATTAGTTTTTATTTTTTATTACATGAGACAACAGGTGAAATCATGAAATAGACATTTCACTAGATATTTCTGTAGACACCAATCAAGTGGTTTGTGTTCAAGATAAAGGAGAAATATATTTTTGGAGAAAGTCAGTTCACTATTCTAAATTTCTCACTTGTTTGTAACCTATATATTTATGGTGTGTATTGATGTTTTTTTTTGAGCTTTTTACAGATGCAATCTCTAGATGAAGCTTCTCACTTGTCATATTGAGCAGCTTGGGTTGAGCATCATCTAAACCGATGGGTTCTAAGTCCACAAGGACTACAAACTCATGGCTCACAAAAATAATACAAGGAAAACCTTAAAACTTATGGGCCTATAGGTGTTAGAGGTTGAACCTTTGCTCTGATACCAAGTGTAGGGACCAAACCTATAATTACTAGATGAGTGCTAGGCTTTACATATATATATATTTACACAGTAACTAGGAAATGAAACCATAATCATACAAGTTTGAAACTCTGTAAAATTAAATCACGTATATCAAGTCCATAAATTTAACTTCATGACACATACATATATTTAACTTGATTATAGGCACAATGAAATCATCATAATTAAAAAACAATATAACTAACACATGTACCGTTCACCCTTAGACGAGAACCAAACTTGGCTTGCCGCTACTTGAGTCTCTTTGTTGTCGTCTACCTCCAAGCCTGAATGTTGTTGTGCTTAACTCGAATGTAATGACCCACCGGTTGACCTCCCAGCCTAATCCTTGGTGCTCTCCTTCCCTGCGGACCGCCGAGCTGCAATGGGGTTGTACAACGAAGAAATGTGGTAGCTGATAGAGGTGAGCCCCTCTTGGCTCAAGAGTCCCCTCTCTATAACACTCTATCTCACCAAACTCAACTATAGCTCGTAACCACTCCAAATGACATAATCTCCTCCATCCAACAATAGGGTAAACCAAAAAACCCCTTTTCCCTTCCATTCCCTTTCTTTTATAGAAGGTTTTATAGGTGACACTTGGAGTTTCATGCATAAATAATTTTTTTTTATTACTCAAAATTTGATTATTCACCCACCCATGTGTCACCCTCTCATCAAGACTCTCCAAAAATAATCTACTTAATTATTCATTTAAAAATAGTATTTTCCTCAACCCAACAAGGCTTCCTATTTCTTCTCCTAGTTGTCTCTTGATTCCCCCTTTTTACTCCTTAATTTGTGTTTATTACTGAAGTTAATTGATAATTCTCAGATTTGGTCTCCTAACTACCTCAATTTTCTTTTTTGTTGAATATTCTTATGTTGGCTTTTTCCACATGGAAGTTCTCTAAATTTCTCGAGTTTTAACTTAGTATTCTTATTTTAATTCACTACCCTCTTCTCTTAATGAAGTTTTTAATAATTATTTATACTTAACTCTATGTCCCTCTTTCCCCCTTTTGCCTAATTAAGTCTTATGTACTTAATATTTTGTTTAACATGGAAAAGGTAGAATTATCATGGTAAAATATTTTATCTTTTCCTAGTCCTCCCTTACCCTAAGTTTTATTCTTGATTTAACTCCTTTGGTTCTAACATCATATGTCACTTGATATGAATTAGTTGGATTTTCATATATTGATTATATTTATTAGTTTCTTTAATGATGTCGAGGGTGTCAAGTTGGTCATGCCCTTCAAGAATTTCCATTCGAAGTTCCAAGGGTGCCATGCTTAAGAATTTATTTATGATACCAAGGGTGCCAAGTCGGTCGTGCCCTTCAAGAATTTCTCTTGAAATTCCAAGGGTGCCACACCACTTGCCCTTCAAGTATGCAATGGTTACGAGGAGAAATTATATGTGCAACGAAAAAGACCCCTATCATCTCGTAAATTGCCTGCTATAGTGAGACTAATGGTGCTGGGGATCAAGGAATCCGCCTTCATGCACGCCCCCCAGAAAATCTTAGTGAGTGAACCAAATTTGGGACTTGCCCATTATCCAGGAAGTTGATCTAGAGACTCCCTTCCGATACCTTGGAGCATGCATGCCTCAATGGCAGGTTCTTCACATTCGACACAAGTTTTTCATCATTGGCCTTCGATCGGATGAATCTACGGGTGTTCGTCGCCAGCTCACTATTCGCATTCCGTGGATTGTACCTATAGTACCTTGAGAGCCATTGTCATTATTGGTGGTTCCTCTCGCGTCTGTTAACAGCTTTTATCATTGGCTGGTAATCAGACAATGTTTTGGCATGTTCGACTTCAGCTCACTTATTCACATGCCTGAACTTGTACTTTGTTCGGGTCAAGATGGAGCGCAAGACCCTGGATTTTGTCTGTTAGAATCCAGGCTGCGATTTTGTGGATTATTATGATTGGTTACATGACTCATTCATTGGATGGCTGCGACCATACCTGAGTCTATTTATCGATCCTTACTGGATGGTTGCGTCCATGCCTTGGATCTTGATTATTTTATACTCTGTTATGGATGGCTGTGCCCATACCACATATATCATGTATTTGAGATATCAGTTGTACTTGTCTACGTAGGTTTTCCGACGACAGTGTTTTCAGTTGGGCACGTTCTCGTAAAACATTTAACCCCTCTCTCTCTTTTGGGCCTCATGCTTTAGGGGGCATCTGTTACACAGTAATTTGTCACTGTCCCTGCAATTCCCCGTCCCGCACATTGGAGGGCTTATTCCGTGACCTGTGAGCAGTGACATGAACTAAAACCACTTTCATGGCATCCCCCTTGACAAGGAAAATCATTCCCCTGAAGACAATTTCCTGTGAAAAACCCTAAAAATAGCCTTTTTAGCCTTGGCGTGACTAGCCAGTTCAACCCTCGCACCAATGGGGGAAATCCACCAAAGAGGGCGCGCTAACTGGCACTATGTCCCAGTGTATCACCCGCGCTAGGCTTAATAAGGAGTGTTTTTAAAAATAAATGGCGGAAGTTTGATTCCAACCAACTCATGAACTGGTCTCTAAATTGAGTTGGGAGGTTTGGCTCCAGATCTCCATGTAGGGGAAGTGGTTTTCCACCTATCATGGATGCTTCCTTGAGGATAGGGCCAATCCCACCATAGTAGGGGATCCCAACTCCCCTTCCACCATCTATATAAGCTTGTCATTTTCCCTTTGCAAGCTAGCCAAAATAGAGCTGAATCAATTGTAAGGAGATTATCGTCAGACAACCGAAGAGAGAGAGACTTGTCCTTTTCCCGATGAGCTTTACCGAGACGTACTCCTCTGTCGACCCGCCGAAGGAAGATCCAACGTTAGAGCTCAGGTTGTATCTTTCTTTGTTCTGATTAATAATAAGCGACTTCGATTATGGTTCCACTCAGAGGTTCATGTTTCATGTTATGAGTTGTATCTTCTCTGATTGATACATAATTGCATGTATTAGGTTTTATGTTTGTTTGTTTGTTGTTCCTTCTTGTATGTGCAGGTGTTCGATCGCATCGAGCTGGAGAATTGTGATCTACCAAAGCAGGGGATAGAAGTGCCATCTTCTCCACAAACGACGGTAGTGTAGGAATTAAGGTAGGCATCTTGTCGCATCTTGGTCTTTTGCAATTAGGAACTTGCGTCTTAGCGTGACTCGGTTGTTGCTAGACCTGATCGGGCTAGTAGGGACCGCCTCTGTCCGCAGAGGGGATTTACCTCTCTAACATCTGTCATACTCAATAATCATCAGTAACAAAGTTTCTGATTGTTAGTCATTATCATATTGGCAACATCAACATGAACGTCATTCACATCGTTGTTCATTTTGAATCAGAACTAATGTAAGTAGCTACCATAGGGGACACATCCATCATGGTTATCATAATCATAACATCAATGGGAAATTAACATATCCATCAAAGCCATCATTGTAACATCAATAGAAAACATACCTATCCATCATCATCGTAACATCAATAGGAAACATACCTATCCATCAAGTCTATCATCATGATGATATCAATAGAGAACATACATATCCATCAACGATGTCATCATCACAGTATCAATAAAGAACATACATAACCATCAAATCCACTAATAATAGAGTCAAGTTTCTGGATCCTCAACCTGAGGTCCTCAAAGAACAAAGTATGAAGGATCAGTGTCCATCAACCAAAGTGGGGCACTACAATATATATATAAACACAAGAAGAATATCAAATATAAAGATTGTTTGAAAAAAACAAAATTAACTCAAAAAAAACTAAACATAAAAACTAAAAGAAAAAATAACTAAAAAAATATAAAAAAATGGGAAAACAAAAAAATTATTTAAAAAAAACACAATTTAAGGAATAAAATTAAAAAAATAACACTAAAAAAAAATAAAAAATAAATAAATAAAACATAAAAAATAATTAAAAAATAGATAAATCTTTTTTTTTTAATAAATAAAGATAAAAGTTATTTAAAAAACGCAAAGCAAAAATTTTAAATTTAAATTAAATTAAATTAAATTAAATAACATTAAGAAAAACCAAAAAAATTAAAAAAATAGAAATAAAAACAATAATTAAAATTAAATAACATTTAAAAAAAAACAAAAAACAAAAAAATATAATAAATTTTAAATTTTAAACTAATTAAAAAAATAAAAAATAAAAAATATATTAAAATACAAAAAATATGTTGCTTAGTCAACCAGGTAGGGGCTTGAGGGTCACCGTTGGGCCATCATAGGGGCTTGGCCGAGACCCATCCACCAACCCAACGTCTACCCTCAGGCCCCTAACTAGCTAGGGTCAATTTCGGGGCCTCCAACCTCCACCAGTCAGGGGCTTGAGGGCCGTCGCAGGGTCGGCAGAGGGGCTCCTGCCAGGTCCCTTCGCCAGCCTAGCAGCGACCCTCAAGCCCTCGCCTGGCCAAGCGGTAAAATTTTTTATATTTTAATTATTATTATTATTATTTTAAATTTTACTTAATTAATTTTTTAATTATTTTAAAATTAAATTTTTTATAATTTTTTTTTTCATTTTTAATATATATATAACATTAAAATTAAAAATTTACAAAATAAATAGATAACATAAAAAAGTAAATCACTTAAACAAAATAAAAAATAAAAACTAAAAATAATATATATATATATATATATATATATATATATATATATATATATATATATATATATATATATATATATATATATATATATATATATATATATATATATATATATATATATATATAATTTGTTTTTTTTGAGTTTTAATTTTTTATTTTTTTAAATGATTTTTATTTTTTATGTTTATTTATTTTAATTTATTTTAGTTTTAATTTATTTTAATAGTTTTTTTTTGTTTTTTTTTTTTAAATTTAATTTAATTAAAATTTTTTTTTTCTTTAGATTTTTTTTAAGATTTTTTGTTTTTTATTTTATTTTTTTAATGTTTTTAATTATTTTTGATATTTATTTTTATGTATTTTTATTTTTTATGTTGTATATTTTATTTTTAAGGATTTAGTTTTTAGTTTTTATTTTTTATTTTTTAAATTTTGTTTTTGTTAAACATTTTACTTTTGTTATTTTTATTTAAAATTTTATCTTAATTATTTTTTTGGAAAAAATCTAATTTCAAATGTCTTTTGGATATAAAATTCATAAAATTTGTGATTTTTTCAACTTTGTTTATTCAAAAATTTCATAAAAATATTTTATTTATCATGTTATTTTTAGCAAAAAGGTTTTGAAAAAATGTATTTTTTAATTATATCAATATGCAAAATGTGTTTTTTTTTGTGAGTGTTTAAAAGTATTATTTTTTAGTGACAATTATTTTATGTGTATTGAAGTATTAATTAACGATATATAAATTTATAAAATTTTCTAACCTAAAAATATTAATGTTATTATTTTTATTAAACTTTGCAAAAAAAAAAAATTCATTATAAAAAAACGTTGCAAAGAAAAACAAAAAACACATGTTTGGAAAACCCTTAAAAAAACATCATAGGAGGATAACTAAGAAGAGAAATAACACAACTTGAAAAATGGTTAAATAATCAATATTTAAAAAAAAATTGTGTATACTCGGGATATGAGGAAATTTAGGGTCAAAAATATGTCTTAAAAAAATGTTCATGTTTTTCAAAATGAGCATGTAAATCACCAACATTTAAAAAAAATTATCCACACTTAATACCTTAAAAAATTTAAGGTGTAAAAAATAGGCCCTCTAAAAAAGGGGGGTTGATGCTGCATAACAACTTTTCAAAATTAACATGAAAATCACTAACATTAAAATAAAAATGTTCATACTTGATACATAAGAAAATTGAAAGTGCCAAAAATATGCTAAAAGAAAAAAGAAAAAGAAAAAGGTTATTCTGAATAACCACTTTTCAAAATTGGTTGTTTTTTTTGCTACCTAAAAAAATGGGTACATTAGAGGAAATTTTAGCCTAAAAGTGCCCATGAATTTTTCACGTATATAATATGTAAACCAATCATAATCTTTTAAGTTCAAAAAGAGGTACATGTAAATAATTTGAAAAATAAAATAAAATAATAATAATTGTATTTTTGGCTTATCTCCTTATAGGTTTACTCAAATTTCAAGAGTATATACTCATTGGATGCAGAATTAAATTCTATATCCAATGAGTACCCATTATGCATACTTTTGAGAAGATCCACATTGATAAAAATTGAAGATACACTTTTTTTTTTGAAAGTATCTTCAATTTTATCAATGTGGATATTCTCAAAAGTATGCATAATGAGTACTCGTTGGATGCATAATTTAATTCCACATCCAAAGAGTGTCTACACTTGAAATTTGAGTAAACCAATAAGGAGATAAGCCAAAAGTACAACTAAAAAAATAGTTTTCTTCTTTTCCCTCCAAAATTCATAACCCTTATTTTATTATTTTTCCTTAGGAGGCCACTTTTAGGCTGAAATTTCCTCTACCTATCGGTAACTATGTTCCGTCCAATACGATTCAACAAAATTCAATAGTCTCTTCTTGTCCAACAATTTCAACCCAACAACTCAGAATTTCGGCCCCCAATAACTCTAGAATTTCGTCCCAGCTATAGTACTGCAACTTTGACCCTTCGAGCAAGCCAACAACTTCGCACGAGAGAGAGAGAGAGAGAGAGAGAGAGAGAGAGAGAGAGAATTTCGACTTTTTTAGCTAGATAATGACCTATTTCTCCTTTGTTATCCTTTTCCTTCTTGAATTTCACACTTTTTCTGCTCCCAACTACTGCGGTTTGAACTTATTGAGTGTGTGTTCCAAATGAGGTTGAGTAGCTCCAATATATAGTTAATTTTTGCCCCTCAATTAGGTCGAATTGTCCAGTTTGACGCTGACTTGGTGGAGGAGGCCTATAAAACATATTTTACATAAAATAAATTTCTTCCTTAACATATGAAGCTCAAGATGGGTCTTTTACATCATGACATGGACAAAGACACTTGACAAAACTCTAGAAGTCTACAATGGAGTCTTTGACCTATAAAAAATTGACCCAGACATGAAACCCATGCTTTAATAAGTCAATTTCTATAATAATATATTTTTTTAAAATTTCTTTTGACAAATACATTACACCATGACTGACAATTATGAAGGCTGCACTAGTTACATTCTTCAACAATCTCTTAGTTTTTGTAGCATTAAATGTATTCTAGCCACAAAATTTGGCAGAGAGGCTAGAATACATGTGATATCCAAAACCCACAAATCATTTATGGAAATTCCACCTAGATATGACTTAATTAGATTATTAACCTATTTTTTAATGTTTCCTAAGTCTAAACTTAGAAAAAATGGTTAATTAATCATAATTAATTAAGCCAAGGTGATAATTCTCTAGAAACTCACAGATTGACTTCACGATGATCCTAGCCCTTGATTAATATTTAATCTTGGCCTTTGTAGTCCCAACAAAGGATTATAAGAAAAGGTCGATGGGGACTTGGAGAAGTGATACCAATAGTTCGATTTCCTTGGCAGATTGATTTCCAGAGAGCTGCAGTAGTTGTCAAAGAGCTAGAAATCGAGGCAAAGTCAATGAGGGGAAGGGACAATGATCTCGAGGAAGTTTTCCATATTTGAAGAGGAAACAACAACTGATAGAAGTGATCCAGGCACAAGCAACGCAAGGACTGCACAATAGCTGAAACAGAGCAATTCAATTTAGCTGAGGAAGAGGCCGTTTCAGTTTCCAAAGGTTGGGAAAGCCTTCTAGAAGGTCGGAGAGTCACTTCTAGCAATAGACGCAGGATAGAAAACTTTCTTAGAGGTAGATTCGTACCACACATGTGATTGGAAATGAAAAGGCAATGCAGAGATGCCTATGCTGGGGTTTGGACGACCAATTTTTCTGTAGAAGCCAATGTCGAGATTTCTTGTGGGGTGAGATAATTTTATCTCTAATTATTTTTGTCAAATACTTGTTTTTTGTACTACTAGTTGGGCATCCATATATTGTACTCATATTTCACTACTGTTTAATAATTAAAAGCCCAGCTATTGCACCAATTTTCCCAAGTTGGGTTTTTTTCAGGGACATTTGTATAAAAATAATGGTGTCATTTTTATGTGTGTGTGCTAGTAGTTTCTTAGTTTTTGACACTATTTATTTCCGTAGTGTTATTTGTGAAGATTGTAGTTTGATTTATTATATATTTTCCATAACAAATAAATTTCTAAAATAATTAACAATTAGAAAAATAAATTCTAGTTGATGCAATAGGATTTCAGTTTTGAAAATTTCACACACTCCCTCTTAACTATGGAGGTATTCATAATTACATATATATAAAGGTACATGGAAGATCTCAAAATGATATGCTTATGAACTAAGTCTCAACAAACGCATTGCTACATATTAGATACCTGAACATGGTACTCTAATGAGTGGGACTAAGGTGGCCTCAAGCTTTAACCACTATAGGTGCCATTAGGATTTTAAGCTCTAACACCAACCTAGGGATCTAGGTACGTATCCAAGGTCAGAGCTCCATGACCAACACCAACCTCCCTACTTCGGGATTTAGACATCAACACATAGGTTGACTAGATGTCCTCCTAAGCATCTTTCCATAATATGCTTCATCGCTCATAATCAACTAAATAAGATATATCCACCAATCCAAGAATGCTTCAAACATTCAATATTTTATGGAGAGATCATACAAAATCACAACCCTAATCAGTAATAAAATTTCAAATATATATAAAGGTAAACAAAAACCTTCAGGGTCCTTCAATCATTCAAATGCTGCTTATATTATCAAGTTATCCAATTACAGCTTGTTGAGAGCTTTCTTCTTCTTCCATTTCTTTAGTATCACCAAATACAATCTTGAAATTACTTATCAAGTATTTATGCACATCTATCTATAGTAATCTCATTCTTCGATTTCATTCTTACTTCAAGGTATTCATTATAACTGTCATAATATTGTCTCCCTCTCAATTACAGAGATATACCCTTTATTCTGTCATGGCTCCTTCTCAACTTAGGGAGATCAACAACTTCATAACATCGGAGAAATTTCATCCTTTCAAGACTTCACTCTTTGTTATGGTATCAAGGTCATCTTTATTAGAGTCCTCCAACATGCTTATCATTATTATCATATTCAATTACAAACATCTTCAACATCTTGAAGATTATGTACCTGCAAAAACTTCAATAACAAGTGCAACCAAAATACATATACAAAAGCATGAACTTGACTTATCAAAATTATGTCAATACAATGGAAGCATCAAAACAATCAAATACTTTAGACATCAGATACCTAACCTTAGTTAGGTTCATAATCAACAAGGGTCAATATTTTTACATACTAGACTTCAAATTATTGTTAAGGCTTTGTCATAAACCCCAGACTCCATCTTTGAGACACAAAGCCTTAGATATCAACAATTCAATCAAATAACAATCCTACTATACATATAAGGTTTCAAAAATATGTACATATTTTAGAATTACATGTTAGAATCTACTAGGGTTTGTTGCAAACCATATATTTTATCATCAAAACTTAATCACATCGAAAAAAAATATCATCATATCCTAGTGTATCAATCTCTACTAGATTTTTGTTACAAACCCTATATTTCACAAACTAAAACACAATTTCAACAATTACATATACATATCTAGGATGTATTTCACATCAATATCTACTTAGTAAACCTAAGACACAAACATCAATACAACAATTTAATCAAGCTAGGGTTTCGATTAAGCATGAGATTACATACCTAGGGTTTCATTCCTAGGATCTCATTTTAGCTATTACAAGGGTTTTGCTCATAAACCCTAATTTTACCAAACCCTAAAAATCTAGGGTTTCAACTTATAACCTAGACATTAACAAAAAACCGTAACTTATCAAAACCTTAAATATCTATGGTTTCGATTTATAACTTGGACAATAACAACAAATCCCTAAAAGTTTAGGATTTTTGCTAAAACAATATCAAAACCCTAAACATTAAAAGAATATAGTTTTCATCATAGGTTTTAGATTTTATCTATAACCCTAAGAGGACTAGGGTTTCAATATTATTGTTAACACACCCTAAGCACCAAAATACTACGGTTTTACGGTGAACCCTAAAGGTTAGGGTTTCACAAGATAATATAACAAGGGTAGATTCAATCTAATGATTAATCTCACTAACAAAAATATTTAAGATTCAAAACCTAGTCACAAAAATTTCAGTAATATAAATCAAATTTCAAAAGAAGGATGATCGTAAATTTTACATGAAGAGAACTTTATAAAAAAACTTATAGCCTAAGACATACCTTGAATTTTTCTTTAACAAACCTTGTAGGACATCAATTCTTGAAGAGCTTATTTTGCAACAAAAATTCCTTCTTGATTTAAGTCTTCCTTTTAATTTTCCTCCATAACCTTTGTATCTTTTGCAAGCTTTCCTAACTAAGGAAAATAAAAAAGGTTATTAGCATATAATACAAACAAATGTTGATATGAAAAGGAAATCAAACATAGAAGAGGAAACATAGAAGAAGATACTTATCTTTTGGTAAAATGGTGAAGGCTCCCTCTTAATCCAATATTTCCGAGGGATACCTATAACTTATCAAAATAATTAAAAAAAATGTTCTAAAATCAAAATAATTAAAAAAATGTTCTAACAAGACATGTTAGACCTACAAACTTTAGAAATAAAAGCATAAAAGAAAACATTGCAAAACTTAAGATATAAGGATATGTGAGGGATAGTATTCCCTAAGAGTCTTTGGAAAATATATCTTTGATTTAGGATTCTTTAGTATTGTTTCTCTTAAGTGGAGCAACATTTGCATGTTCTCTTTCTATTTTCTTATTCCTTGGATTCCCGGGACATTGGTTTTTGTAATGACCCATCTTATGACAGTTGTAGCATTCGACCTTGGATATGTCAACTTTCTTCTTTTTTCCTTTGAACTTCTTGAAGGTTCCCTTCTTCTTGTGATGATCTGAATAGGAATTAGAGGTGTTGTATTCTTCATCCTCATTCTTATCATTTACTAATGATATCCAAGATTATTCTTGACTGCATGCATTCCACATTTGTTCGAATGTTGGAGTATCCTTCCAACTGCTAATTCTTGATGCAAAAGCACTCCAAGATTTGGGTAGACCTAGAAGAGCGACAATTACGAGTTCTTTTTCAGGTACAGCCTCATCTATTGCTTGGAGTTCATCTCTTATTCTAGATATCATTACAAAATATGTTGACACATGCAATATCATCTCTTATCGTCCTTATTTTCCTTATTTCATTCTTGAGTCTAGCTATCTCACTAATGTTCTTGATGGTGAATAACTTGGAGAGAGCCTCATACACTTCTTATGTGGAGTCTATGTTGGATATGTATGGAATTATGTTGTGCTTTACTCCACATGATATTAGATTCATGGCCAAGATTTAAGTTTCTATGAACTTCTCATTCTATGCTTCATTTGTAGGCTTCTTGACTTTTCCTTGAACAAGATCCAAAACTTTGTGCTTAGCAAGGATAGGATATCCTCTTTTTCCATGCCATATATTTGGAGGTTCCTTCTGTTAGTGTCAGAATTTGCATCCTTCCACCAGTGATCAAATAAACTCTTTCATGTCATGTTAAGGGTCCCATTCTAAAATTTTTGTCATTCCATTAGATAATCATGCAAAAATTTGGCCACTTGGTGCAGATTTAGGTCAAATATCACTCTTTTCAAAAAATTTCATTACTTTCTAGCCCATTTCACCACCTTGTTGAGTGTACATCAGTCATGAGTTGTAATCATCATTTTAGTATTTTCATCATGAATTTCATTCAGTCAGAGTCTCCATTAGGTCTTAGGGTTTTCAAGGTCCATCAAATCACCATTTGCATGCATAAAAGACCAACTAGTAAAAGAGTGACAATAAAGACATTTTATTATGAAAGTTTGATTTGTAAATTTAATTTCAATTCAATATGTAATTTTATGTTTCTTAATATGTAATAAGTTCTCATGGTTCCAAGGTAGATGCATACTCAAGGTTCCATCAGCCAAATAAGCCAATGTTCTAAAATTCATAGTGTTCCAAATTCACCAAAAGATAAAATCCAAAGATCAAGTTCAAAATGTAAATTTCAATGTTAAAGTTGACTTCAAAAGGAAATGTGGGTCCCAAATCCAATTCATGAAATTTCACCAAGTATAAAGGGCCATCAAAGACCAAAGAGACACTCATTTTCATCCTCATGCATTGAGCTCTCAAACTCCTAAAGTCAAAAATCAAATTTCGAGCAAGAAAATAAAAATTTTGGAAGGCCCTGCACTCCTGCTTAAGGTGATGTGCTTTTGACAGAGAGAGCATTGCACTCCTGCTTGAGGCATTGCACTCTTGCTTGAGGCACTGCGCTTTTACCTGGGAGGCGTTGCGCTCCTGCTTTAGGCACTGTGCTTTTGCCAGCTTTCTCCCACAACTTCAAATATTCCTTGCAAGTGGTCTATTCATCAATCAAGGGTTTCCTCAGTTAATTGCAAGTAAGTTGCACCTCTTGAATCCCTACTTTCACTTAATAATTTTAAATTCATGGTGTAAACTCTCCTCACTCACCATTTCAAGTTTTGAGCAAAGAAACCCTAGGTTTCACTATTTCAAGCTAATATTGTTTTCCATATACCATATTTTCCCTTCCCACACTCCAGAATCAATCCCCCTATCCCTACATCACCATATCTCTCATTCCCAAGTCCCATTTCCTAAAACCATACTCCTAGGATGCATTTTCCTAGGTAGCCACACCATATCCCTGTAATCAAATTCCCTACCCTATCTCCCTAAGTTTTTCTACCCCCCACCACTTCCCTAAGCTCCATAACTCCTTTCCCCAATTCCCTAAATTTTACTACACTTATCCTAACTCCCTAAACCTACTATCCTATCCCATTTTCCTTCCCCTTCCCTAGGGTTTCAAAACAAGACAAATACTATGAAAGAGGAAAGATATATTATGGAGGAGGAGATGAACATAGAAGAGGAGAGGAAAAGACACCAAAAAGGAGGGAGGATTTTGAGGCCTGAGCCATCCAACACTAGAGAATTATTGGCCTCACCCATGACAATCAATTACTTCAAACATGTGGGATGTTTTGATTTCTGTGAGATGGTCCAAAGAGTACAACATCACCCTGCTTTGACCAGAGTTTTCATCTCTAACCTCCAAGATAACCAAGTGACCATTGCAGGGGTGACCTTCACCATCTTCACAGATATTATTAATGCAGCCATAGGGATACCCAATGTGGGTGAAAAATGGTTTAAGGCCAAAGATGTAGATGCCCAACATTATGAACCATTTCTCAAGCCACGATACAAAAATGAAAAAAGGAAAGTCTTTCCTTTTAGTAACCTACTTGATAGATTTTCTCCCATGATGAAGATCATCATGAAATATTTCATTTGTGAGGGTAGATTCTCCAGACTATATGCCTATCACATCATATTTCTCATGCATTTTACTAAGGTGAAATTTCTCAACATCCCTCACTATTTGTACAGGAGTATTGATAAGATGTCCTACATAGTGCAGAACAGAGAGTATGAACAACCTCTTCCATCACTCTCTAATCAAAATAATTGTCCTTCATCATCTAAATTAGCTAAACATTGCACGGGAGACCTTCATTGAGAATGGTGTCTTCATTACTCCACCACCTTATCCTGCTAGACCAATTCCACTACCTGCATGAGTGTCTCAAAGACAAACAGGGTCATCTAGCAGGGTTGCAGTGAAGAAGGCCAAAGAGGCCAAAGAGGCCAAATAAGTCAAAGAAACAAAAAAGGTAAAAAACTACCAAAGGGGACCTAGACAAGTGTTTTCTCCATAGATGTGGAAGGGGCCTTTCCTTCTTCATCAACAAAGAAGGTACATCAGGATGAGCAACAAGAAGAGACATTTGTCCATGAAGAGGAAGAAATTCATGAGGAAGAAAAAGACTTTGAGTTGATGGACTTGGATGCCCAAGATGATCATGAGGCCTCAAATCTGATCATCAAAGAAAAGGATGCCATAATCAAAGAACTGCAGGACAACATGGCAAGAGCCCAATTTTTCATATCATTCCTTGAACAAGAGAACAAGTAGATGGAAGATAAGCAGGTACTCATGGAGTTAAAGCTGCTAAAGGAAAAAATACATGACATCGAGGGTAAGGCAATGATGGAACCTAATGACTCTGACCATGATGATACTCAAACCATCAAGTCAAGACCAAAAACAAGAGTTCTTAAGAGAGCTTTAGAGCAAGAGAAACATGGGGTAGGGCAACTTAGTTTTGAGGAAAGGATTGCAAAGGAAATTGAAGATGACAGAGAGATATGGCTTGAAAGAGTTAACCTTCACCTTGAGAAGCTCCTCCATAAGGCAAATAAGGACAATGAGATGCTCAGACACATGTCTAACAGGTACATTACTAGGAACAAGATCTACAAAATTAAGCTCAAGCAATTAAAGGACAAATACAAGCAACCCCTAGTCAAGAAAAAGGACGACGATAAGCTTGAGATCCTTTCTGATGCCTCCCTGATTGCTTTAGACACTTAATTAACACTCCATCTACCAATTATGAATCTTTTTGGGTAATTTTTTGCAGTTTTGGGCATTTTGACAGACTTTCAACACAATCCACTTGTCAAAAACGATTTTTATAGGAGCCCACAAATGATAAATGGTTAGAACTATTGGATTTAGAAGGCCCTCTACATCAAAATTTGACTATTTTCACATCAAATTTGGACATTTTGACAGAGATAAATGGCCAAAAACATCCAAAAAATCACCTTTCTATCTCATTTTTCAGGCAGGTGCTGCGTTTTTTACCAGTATTGGGAGATTTCACTTTTTAGGGCCTTAAATTCATCATTTTCAGAACTTAAGGGAATTTTTGGAAACTAGACAGGAGTAGCTTTCTTATGAGCTATCTTGGGCTCAATTTGGACTTCATTAAGTCCTCCAAAACTAACCTTGAGGTTGGCGCTGCGCTTTTGCTTCATGCGTTGCGTTTTGCCAGTTCATTGATATTTTCTAGATTTTGAATTTTTCTTAGTTGGTCAATGGATTTGATGGATTTTACTTATGTAATTGATTCATGTAAATTTAATTATGTCACTTTTAGTTAATAGAGGTAGATACATTGGATAAAAATTTATTTTTGGGGCAAATGAATCAGTTTCACCAAAGTTAGGGATGAGTTTGTTGACCTCCCTAGTCTTTGGGTTTCCAGTTGAGAACTTTGGGGATCAGTTCCACAAGTCAAGGATTCGACCCCTGAGAGTGGGAGAAGTAGTTTTTAGCCTATATCTTTCATTCCTTTTGACATTGCAATGGTTGGATGTTGTTGGATTGATCATTGAACACACTTGTAATCAAACTTTTGGAAAGTAATAACAGACTGAGTTGAAACTATTTTGATGGAGTTCTTGTGGTAAAGTGATTTGACATTGTTTATTCTTATGTTTTGCAATTGTGTGAATGTATTTTGATTTCATATTCATTCCATTTCTGAATGTAATTGTTTCATAATTCTGAAAGACATAATACATTAGCTTATGCTCTGTTTTGGAGGAATAGTTACAATTTGTTCCATCTTATTCTTAGTAGAAAAGAATTCATATTTCTTATGCTCTTTTCTCAAACCCTAGTAGTCTAGACCACTCCATCAAGATATCCTTTTGTGTTGAACTGCTTACCTACCTTGCTCCATCAGATCCCTGCAATTATTATCCTTGTTTGCCCTGACCTAGTTCCTTCCTTGACCCATTCACCATCCAACACCTCAAAAATCAATCAAGCAAATCCCTTTGCTAGTATACCTAGCCTAATATCTCATTGATCCAATCATCTTGGCTATGATCCCTTGTAGATAGCCCTCTCTTGCCTAGTAGGGCTAGCTACTTGAAAAAATATTGGTTTGTGGTTACCTTTGCTGGTCTCTTCTCAACCTCGGAGATCCGGTGGAGTGATAACACCTTCTATCTTGTTTTCTCCCTTCATTTAAGTTGACGTAGTTCCTATATATAGTAGGCTTATTTTCTTATATAATAATTTTCCCTAATGACATTTCCTTGATCCCCTTTTATTCAATAGATCTTCGAGCTGCCTTTTTCTTCCTTCACCTTAGCTCTGATACCATGTTAGAAAATCGGAAAGGCATAAATATTTTATTATGTTGATAATTACTTGTGATATCATTGTGTTATTATTAACTTTCTTATGCTCTTATTTTATATTTTTTTCATCAAGCAACCATCAAAACAAAACATGAAGATCAATGATACGAGATGTAGGCACTCAGCCAGGGCTAAAACCCCTATATAGGGGAAAAACCAGTCAAAATATTCCACTAGAAAATTCAAGTTGAGATAGACCAATACCCTAGACCAAAATAATTTCCTCCTCCACCAAAGAAAAATTCCAATACGATTCAACAAACTTCAGTAGTCTCTTCTTGTCCAAAAAATTCAACCTAGCAACAACCCAAAATTTCGCCCCCCTAAGTAACTTGGAATGCATAACTTATTTTGATGATACAAATATGTGTATGGTATCATCGATATGAATAATTTGTTTTTTATTTTAAAAAAAAATTGTGTACTTAGGAAGGTTCCTACATACGGGTGATATCCTAACCCTAATGGCATCATAATGGTACTTTAACACAATTAAAGGAATTTTTATGCTTATGTAGAAATGATTAAAGTGCAACAATTTGCAACAAATATCTTTCTATTTGCATAATGCTATGCATGTTGGGTTCTACTTATTCGTGGATGTGATGATCTTGGCTCCATTAGTGGAACCAATCCTCATTTTAAAGGAAATGGTTGTTTTAGATTGGATGCTTTGGTTGGCAATGTGAGGCATACTTCTTAGCAATTAGAGTTTGTTCATAGTGATTCTTACTAGCATATGGCCACTTGTTTGCAAAACAAAGTACTTCTTCACTTTATGTGATACAAATTCCACTCATAGTTATGTCGGACCTATCCCATTGTGCCTTGTTAATGACAATAAAAATGATTCTTATTATCTTTTGGTAAATCTTGTTTGACCACTATGATGTTGGTTTTTACTGTATGTACTACATTCATCTTCAACATAAAAAAAACTTAAGCTACTAAGTGTACCTGTAGTTGATCAACTTGTGTTAATGGATCCTTCTTTAGGACCTCTCCCAGAGGCCACCCTTTCCAAGTTGTGGAATTTCTTCGGCATTGGAGATATTGCACTTTTGTGATTTTTCTCATTATATAACATAGGTTCAACATTAAGCAGGGCAAGATGTGATGTAATGCTTTCTCTCCTTAGCCTCATGTTTATATTAAAAAGTGATGTTGTGCATACAAGTGATCATATTTCAAGAACGGTGTCTATAAACCCACTCAGCAATGTAATGAGATGGCTACTCATAAACTATCTCTCCATTATATTGCACTAAGTATCCATAAACTTGCTCAATCAATTATGATTGGACATATTGAGTTGGATTTCCATACACTAGCTCACAATTATATTTCGACCGCCCTTACTCACCTTTGTATTTCAGTGACAATTAACCATATATTCAAGCTTCTTCAAATGTTTTTAGGCTCTCTCAAGTGCACTCTAGTTGGTATCCATAATCCCACCCTTAGGCTAGTTGGTATCCATGATCTTACATGCATATTTGAGTTGTGTATTAAATAAATCCACTCCCATATTGTATTTGATCTGTTGTATTCAAGATCTCTAAGATGTATTTCTTTTGAAACTACAACTAAATCTAGTTGAGTTGGGTATCCATAAACCCAATCCCACTTTTATCTCCTCTACACAATGTTGTCAACACTTCTCTATAAAATGTATTGTTCATTGATGTTGATCCCATAATTGATGAGAATTTCAATGATGGCATTTATTCAATGGATGATATTATCAATAATTATAATGATAGGCTATCCATAAACCCATCCATATTTGTATTGAGTTGGATAATCATACTCCCACTCTCCTTTGAATTTACATTGGGTATCCATGGAACCACCCTCATACATATTTAAGCTACAACTAAAATTTGGGTATTTATATACCCACTCATTCATTTGTACTTCATCATCTCTCTCCATGATACATGCTTAGATTATGAGGGGATGTTGAAATGACGAAGTAATCTTAATTTATGGCCATGCATCAATATTATTTGTGTAATCCCCTTGTTATATTGTACGTTTTTACTATTTTTAGTTAGGGACAACCTAGTCAACCTCCTTGTGGATATCTTTGTATCAATACACATTCACCGTCATTTGTATTACCCATTCTCTTATTATGATCCAAGTACTCTCTAATATGATTATTTTTAGCATATGAAGACCTACTTCTTGTGTATATTTGTTCATTGGTTTATCTTCTATTCTATTTGTGTATATGATTTATGTTTATTTAGGGTTTGTTAGTTGTTTCAAATTAATCCTTGATTATCTCTTGTGATCTCAAGATGTAACTCCCACACTCTTCTTACTCTATAAAGGTGAAGAGAGCACATTATATTAATAGTATATGAGAGGTAGAGAGTTAGTGTGTTTATAAATATGTTTTTATTAGTTGCAACTAGCGATTCAAGCAGATATTGGTAGCCACCTGCCTATTCCACTTGTACCCCCAACACTGTTTCCTTTTAGTTTCTTTAATTCTAGCACAAATTTCTAGTTTTTGAAATTGGTTAGGTCTTGAACTTCTGGATCCGTTTTGAGGGCCTAAACGGTGTTTTTTTTGGAAAAAACACCAAGACCATAGCCCATAGGGAAGGGGCTTGCCAATATTTTTTTTTTTCCTAGGATAGATCTTTCTAACGAGGTATCATGCATGCCAAACATAGATAATATGCCCAAATTATGACCCTGGAAAGTTGGCATTCCAAATAATCCCAACGGGGCCCATAAACTTTTGGCACTTCATATCCTAGGGTTATGTTTTGGATGTTTAGGGTTTTCCATTGTTTCTAAACAATAAAAATACCTTCGAGCCTCATTGTAACACAGTTTCGAAGGCATATAGCTGTCACATCGCTCCTCAGAGATAAACTACCATCACTCGAGCTAGTTCTTTTTCTCTTATGTATGTAAACAATTTTCAATAGTTGTTATTTATTAATTGAAATTATGTTATGATATATCTTTGCGTTTTAGTTTGAACCTGTATTTAATTTTGTTCCTTCATAAATCCGAATTAGTGGTATTAGAGCGATTTTCTTTTTCTTCGTTTTTCTGTGCATGTCCCCAATGAGGTCATCGTATAAGGAGTTGGGACTTGCACTCGCTGAACCCTTGCAAGACCAACCTCATAGACTCGAACAACCTCCCATGGACGAATAAAAGAAAGATGAGGGAGCAGGAGATCCTTTCAAAATATTTCTCGAAGAAGCTCTCAAGCGACAAAGGAACGAGACGATGGAAATTTTTTCCCAGATCCTTCGGCAGGTATCAGTGGGGGAAGCATCTTCATCCAACAATGACTCCGGAGGAGCCACCCCTTTAAGATACAAGTTAAATTTGAAATTCCTATATTTGAAGGCCAAAAATACATAATTTCTCTAGATAGTGTTGATTTATGGTAGCATCAGATGTGCTCTAAGTCTCAAATTTTGCACGGAGGCTTAGACACATGTATTCCAAAATACCCAAAAATCATTTTGGGAAATTCCACTCGGATGGGGTTTTATTAAAATAATTAATTATTTTTAATAGGAGCCCAAGTCTAAACTTAGGGAATTAAAATAATTAAAGTATATTAATAGAGCTGGGTGTGAAAATTCTAGAAAAAGACAAAGATCAAGTCAAGTTAATATTATCCCTTGATTATTTTTTAATCTAGGTCGTTGATTTCTCAACGAGAAGGTCATAAGAGAAGGATTGATGGGAATTTGGAAAACACATCAAAGAGAGTCTAGAGATCTATTTCTCAAGTGAGTAGCACAAAGCAGCAAGAGAGATCATCGAGTTGGTTCTACGCAGTGAGGGGCAAAGATAGTTCTGGTTGGAGATTTTTCTTGAGATGGGAATGCATAACAGAGAAGGCAGAGAAGAGGACGCAAAAGAGGCAGCGTAAGAGCTACACTGGGCCATGCAAAGGCAACGCTTAGCCTCTGAAGAAATCCACTATTTTTCTGAGGATCAGTTAGATCTAGTGCTAGAGAGCTAGGGTGTGAGACCGAAGGGGAAAATATAAGCATCCAACCAATAGAAAGACCAACCGAAGGGAGTGACACAATCCCTAGCCAAAGTGACACATATCTGCATAGAGGCAACATGGGGCTTGTCAATTTAGGGTTGGGTCAATGCTGGATATCTAGTGTTAGTGTGAGGTCATTTTCTCACTAACTCTCTGTGAGTTATTTTCTCCATATGGATGGCCACTAAGGCATCCTAGATTGTATTCAGAACTACTGCGTAATAATACAGACCCTTAGCTGCTCACCGGTTTTCCCGCATTGGGTTTTTCCGGGGACATTTGTCCAAAAATAACGATGTCATATGTGTGATTGATTTTATTCTTTATCATTTCTTGTTTACATATATTATTTTATGTAGTGAAGGTTGCAGTGTGATGTATTCAGTGTTTGTCATAGAACAACTGCAAATAAATTGTTAAATAATGAATAACAATTAGGTGAATATTTTCCAGTCGCTGTAATAGGATTCCAGATCTAGGAATTTTGACATGGTATCAGAGCAGTGTAGATGAAGCAAGAGAGAAGATCAGAAGAACTCAACGTTGAAGAGAAAGAGGGAGATCGAATAGCTACGTAGGCAACAGATTGAATCAACAAGGGATTGCGCAGTCCAGGCGAGGAAGGGAAATATTTACGAGGAATTCTCTCTACGAGTGAGTTGACAGAGAGGTAGGACTTTCTAGTTCATGATTTTTCAGTGGTAGAGGGAGTAGCGCAACAGTAGATTCAATGCAGAGAAATTTTATGCAACATTTTCTGTGGAAGAAAAGCGTCAGAGGAAGGAAAAATACAATTTTTGAGGGAATTTATTCCTCAGCGAATTCCGAGCTAAGGAATTATATTTCTTAGTTGAAGAGCAAAAATAATGAGGAGAAGATCTACATAATCCAGCAGGGAGTGTGTAGGCTAGCATAACAGCTGCACAAAGGAGAGAGGGAGCAGTTTGAATTTTTGTTTTGTTGGCAGAGATGGCAGCTAATGGGCTGAGAGACCAAGATTGGTTGGAGGGTGCCTCCAACTATGTGATATGGAAAATAAGGATCACTTGTATGCTAGATGAGCATGATCTCAAGGCCTTTATCAAGAATGTGGTAGTTGTCCCCGTACATGCAGATCCGTTGAAAGCCTACAAGAAGATTATGGCGAAGGCTAAGCGGTTGATCCTCGACAGAGTGAGGGATCATGTAGTATGTCACATAGCTGGCGAAGGGAATACCAAGGAGATTTGGGATGCCTTAGCGACGTTGTATCAAGGATCTTCCAAGAAGGGGAAGATGTAATTGCAAGAGAAGATGCGATCTATGAGGGTGTAGAAGGGAGAACATATTGATCCATTCCTTGCAAAGCTTAAGGAAAATAGAGATCAATTGGTAGCTATTAGATCAAAGCCTCAAGGGACTAAGATGGTTAGATTGGCCCTAAATTTAGTCTCAGAA
The DNA here is from genome assembly GCA_034641835.2 of Pinus albicaulis. Lineage (NCBI taxonomy): Eukaryota > Viridiplantae > Streptophyta > Pinopsida > Pinales > Pinaceae > Pinus > Pinus albicaulis. Next base: position 11,779,732 of record MU968493.1, read on the forward strand.
GAATGGAAAGTCTTTGTCCAGAGCATGCTGGGAAGAGAAAGGTTGCTTGATTGGGAATCAATGTGGGCCGCTCTCCATCAAGAAGAGATGACGTGAGATATGATCAAGTGTAAACTTGATGGTAGTAGCAGCAGTGGGTCGAAACCCAAGGAGGAGGAATATAATACAACCCTTGCATCCAAGGGGCAATAGGAGCAGTGAAGGCGAAAAAATGACGTCTCAAAGATCAAGTGTTTCTGGTGTGGTGAAATGGGTCACTACGCTATGCAGTGTACTCTCAAGAAGAAGGACAAGGATGAGAAACATGATTCACAGGCTGCAACTGCAAGGATCAATGAGGAGGAGTTCGTCATGATTGCCCACATATCTCTAGGGGAGTATTGGGGTGATCTAGAATTGTAGTTCGAAAGAGATACAATTGGGCAAGATCCTTGAGGAGTCCACCTCTTGGATAAATACCTTGCTACGAGATCCCATATCAGAAGTAGCAGGATGGACTAGTGTTAGTTGGTGTAGAGGAGTGCCAGAGTGACAATGCAGTGGCTAGAGAGAGCCAGAGACTAAGCAATGCAGAGTAGAGTTGGCAGCAGTGCAGAGTCAGCAACAAATTAGAGGCTTCAGAGGGTTAGCGCAAAGACTAGCACCAATCATATATTCAGTATTAGATGCATCATGCCGAACACTTGGTTCAATATTTTAGATATTTTTTTGTTGCAACAACAACATAGTTGACGTGTAGATGCAGTTGGAAGCAGTATGTAGGGTCAACAACATCATAGATGCAAAAGTGCAATAGTTGGTGGAAAATAGATTTAGGCATCAACAACGCAAAGGGAGATGTTACAAAATTAGTGTAATGCTTCAACATGATGCATCAATAGAGCACAATCCTCGCTAAGAGGGAGTGTTTATTTTTGGTAGCATCAAATGTGCTCTAAGTCTCAAATTTTGCAGGGAGGCTTAGACACATGTATTCAAAAATACCCAGAAATAGTTTTGGGAAATTCCACCCAGATGGGGTTTTATTAAATTAATTAATTAATTTTAATGGGAGCCTAAGTCTAAAGTTAGGGAATTAAAATAACCAAAGTATATTAATAGAGGAGGGTGTGAAAATTCTAGAAAATGATGAAGATCAAGTCAAGTTATTCTTAACCCTTGATTATGTTTTAATCCAGGCCGTTGATTTCTCAACTAGAAGGTTATAAGAGAAGGCTTGATGGGCATTTGGAAAACAAATCTAAGAGAGTTGAGAGATTGATTTCTCAAGTGAGCAGTGCAGAGCAGCCAGAGAGATCATCGAGTTGGTTCTACGCAGTGAGGGGAAAATATAGTTCCTGTTGGAGATTTTTCCTGAGTCGGGAATACATTGCAGAGAAGTCAGAGAAGATGATGCATAAGAGGTAGCGTAAGTGTAGGGAATACCCATTTTTTTTTTTTAAATGTAGATTAAATAGGACTATAATCATAAGTAGATAAACATTGGGAACTCAGAAATATTAAACACTTATATCAAAAATCCACAAATTTCACCGCATTTCACATATCATCTATTTTACATGCTATTAACTATAGGCACAATGAAATCATATAAAAAAACATCATATCTAACAGATGTATCATTCACCAGGACACGAGATTAAACCTTGGCTTGTCGCTGCTTGCACTCCGTTGCTGTCGTCCGCCTCCAAATGTGAATTTCGACGTGCTTGGACAAAATGTAGTGATCCACCGGTTGACCTCCCAACCTACTCCTTGGGTACTCTCCTTCCCCGCAAATGCCCGAGCTGCAATGGGTTGTGTAATGGAGCAAGTTTTTTGGTTGGTGTTGGCCATTCCATGATGGCCTCGATATTTTTCAGGTATACTGCGATACCATACCCAGAGATAATGTGCCCAAGATAATGAATCTTTGTTTGGTAAACGGAATACTTTGACATCTTATTGTAAAATTGGTTTTCTTTAAGACATTGTAGAACTATTTTCGAGTGTTCATCATGCTCTTATAGGGTCTTGTTGTGGCTAGCAACAACCCCCCTTTTTATTTTTGTAATAATACTAAATAAAATGGGGACCCTTAGTTTAAAAATCCAAAAAACAATTAGGATTTGTTTGCCTTAGAAAATAAAACTTTCTATCATAAACCTATAAAAATCCCTTTGAAAGAATATTGCGAAAATCTTAAGTTTATGATAAATTTTAATAAAACTGCTCTTTGAACAAGATAGCGCATCCATAAATAATATATACCTTTGATAAAACGCATTAGTCGCAGATCGCATAGCGCAGAAAACAGAATTGGTTAATGAATATATTTTGCGCTCTTTTAAACATGCGCCTTTGCGATTTTGCGTTATGCGCTCTTTTCAAATATGCGATTTTGCGTTATGCGCTCTTTTCAAATATGCGATTTTGCGATATGCGCTGTTGTGATTTTTGCGATATGTGCTTTGCGCTATTGCGCAATTCCCGTTTTTTGCGCTACTTTTTATGAATGTGATGACTTCATATTGCGATATTGCGACATTGCGATATTGCGCAGCAAATCGCAGATCGCAATGTCGCAGATTCATGTAGGCGCGCTATCCCAAGGCAATCTGTCCATATGTCAAATCCGTTATGCGCTTTAATGATTACATTAAATGATTGGATTGATTATTAATGTGAAATGAGATTGTGTTTAGAGTGAAAGTCATTTCGCAATTAAAATATTATATTTCATCCGCGTTCATATTCAAAACAGTCTCATCACCTTTCTAATATCATTACTCTCATTTATTCGTAAAACGCAGGCACGAAGGAGCGAATTACTATACAAAGCTTCCGGTATACACTATGGGTAAGAAGGAGAAGAGCTCAAATTCTGAGAACAAATAAATGGCTTCGCTATACGCAGACACCGCCTGTAACAAGGATGCCGGCATATCCACTTGGGAAGGAATGTACAATCTGTTAGAATATGAAAACCCTGTGGTGATAAAAGTTGTAGCTACAGCAGGTTCCAAAGATTCGTCTGAAGCAAATCTTAGAGACTTGGCTTGCTCATTTCTGCATAGAATAGCGGCAAGGCCAAGGATTCTCCCATACACAGACATGGTGAGATGGGTCCTGGACAGCGCTGATATTTCAGATAGGAAATTCAAGACTCCATTTGAAGAGCTAATTGGGTCATTTACCATAGAAGATGTGAGATTAATGTATAAGCTGCCAGAACCACAGGCGACTTACAACAAAAAATTCATGGAAGATTTTTCCAGAGAACATGCGAATTTGGCAGAATGCACAAAGGAGTGGACTAAAAGAAGTGAACCATTGAAGAAAAAAAAACAAGGTATGTACAGCACAGGTTCGCTTACCTCTCCTTATTGTTTTACTGCTGCCATGTTATGCAGGCTTTTTGGAAGGCTTGACATAAATATGATTTTACCCGAATGACTTCCTTTGTTGAATGCGGCCGTTAATTCTACAATTGTAGACTGGGCCAAAATCCTATCTGATACTATGACCACTGCTATTTTTCAATACCGGACCAAACGAAATGTTTCCCAGCGGGTTTATCCGCCTTTTTATTTATCTGCTTATGTCATGGACGCCATCTGCTATGTCTCTAAATTCCCTGTAATGGGTTGGAAATGGACTATCCAAGAACCTTTGCCCATTCATGTGTACCATAAAGAACTGTGGGAATCTAAGTTTGTTCCCCATTTTTATCAAATTTGTCATGGAATCATGCTGCCATTGTACAGAACATTGTATAACAAGGATCCCCTGAGGTTATCCTCAGAAACAGAGGTTGATATTCTCCCCGTCGCAAGATGGTTTGGGGAGGAATTATTCACCTATATTAGGGTTTTTGGAAGTTATGTTTCTCCACATGTGTTACCCTTATATGTTCCAGATAGACTTGTAGCCCGGGAAATTGCTTATCAGACCTGTAGTCAGGGAGGTATGACAAAAGACTTAAAAGACAAGAAAAAGGGAATTTGGCCACAATTTCCCATAAAATGTGGAACATTTTCACTGTTGGATATTGGTCATGCATTTCATGAGATAGGCAACATTACATGCCTACAGCTGTTCAAATTCTCAAGAAGGTTATTTGACCAAAATGATATTGTTAAGAATTTTACCAATGCAATCAAAGTAAAGGAATTTGTCGCGGAGCAAGATCTTTTTGATGATATGTTCCAGGCAAGAAATTCATTTAAAGAAGTTTTGAATTCAGCTAGAGAGCAGCTATCTCCAGGGGATTTTCAGGAATTCAAATTGTACAGAGAAAGGAGACTAATTCCTATTCCATTGGATAATTTACGCATAGAGCCTGCAAAGGAGAAAACTCCTAGTGTTAGTCTTAACAGCAGTTCAAGCACAAGTAAATCCAAATCAAAATCTGACAGAGATTCTGAACACTCCAATACATCCAAAGAAATGGAAGATAAAAGGGAAGAATCCATCAAAGATTCTGCACAACCTAAAGAGCTTGCTCAACAACAAATTTTGATTTCTCAACAAACAAATCCTCCTTCACCCAATGTACAGCAATAGCCAGTCACCATGGAGTTAGATAAAGAATGGGAAACCTTTAATCAATTGATTAACGTAGAGGGACAGAATGTACAGACCCCTGTCCAAACAACCAAAGTTTTGAATGCGGGAACAAGCAGCACAGCCGCAGTAACAGAGCACATTCCAATCACACCCTCCTCTGAAATTGTACTTAATGTAGAGGACATTCCTCCTCTAGATGTATTTTACAGCCCAAAATACAAAGCAGTAGTAAAGAGACAAAGGAAAAAGAGAAAAATAGAAAGTGCAATTGCTACTGAACCAGAACAAGTAGATGTTTTATGGAAAGATCCTGCCACAGAGCCTACTCATAATCTCACTAAGTTATCTCAAGTAACAGGAGCTTATGCTTCTGCAACAATTGATAAAGCAGTTGAGATACAACTTTTGTTGGATGAAAAAGAAGAACAGATAAAGGCTCTGCAACAGCAATTGCAACAGGTACAGGCCAATCAGGAAGCACAATTAAAACTTGAAGAGTTATAACAACAACTTCAAGAAATCCAAGAACAGCATAAGGATGATCCTAAGCTTCCAGAATTCATTTCAGAAACCATCTCTTTGAACAATCAACTACTGCAACAAGAGGAAGTTTTCTGCCAAAAAATATTGCAATGGAATTCTTTGTGCCAAGAAAGTGATAAAATCACAAGTCATGTCGTAGATCTACGAAATGATTATGATTTGATTAATGAAAAGATTAATGATTATTTAGCATGGCAAAAGACAGAAGAAGGCAGAAAAGCTGGTGCACCCATCATTAATGAAAACCATAAAGAAATATTGTTCACTAATTGGGATGCACAAATTAGAAGAGCAGAAAAGGCAGCAGAGGAGGCATCTACAGCGGCAAACACTCTCACTGATTGTGTAAATGACAATTTACACAAAGCTAACTTGATTTCTGAAACTATTCCAGGTTATCTCCTACAGGTAAATCAATTGCAAGCAGAATGGAGGCAAAAGGCAGAAGAAAGAGCAAAATTCATCCAAGGGCTGACAAGATTAAATTGGGACTCATACTGGATGTACTTGGTAAAGCCACACAGTCAGCACAGTGCACTCAATTGTATTATCAATGCTACAGAGAAGATTTCTCCTACGCTTGCCGACTCTGTCTTCTCAGGACAGTTGAATTCAGAAGTCGGTCAACCGCATCTTCTTAAAAGTATGCTAGATGCCTGCAAGATCAAAGATCAAGTTCATAGTTAGATAGATTTAGTTTTAATTACACTGTATTTTAGCCTAGGAAAAGGACGGTCATTGAACCGAATCCTTATTTTTTGTAATAAACTATTTTTAGAGTTAGTTAAGTAGTATTTAAACCCCTCTCATGCCTTTAGAGAAGGGTCCTGGATCTTAATATTTTTGGACTTGGAGATTGCATTTCTGTACTCCATTGTCTTATATATTTTTTGAAAAGGATCACATCTGGTGATTTTCATGCGGAATTATCTTTGAAGTGTTGCATTTTTGTACCTTGGAATTTGGTTTTGCATTATAATTACTGGATAGAGTATCAGATTACATTTGAAGTCATCAAGATGAGCAAGGTATTTCTATCTGTTTACTGTTGATCTCTTTTGTTTTATGATATTCGTTTTAAAATTGCTATCATTTATATGTATATTTGTTTTAACAACGCTTCCTTTTATATATCATTTCTGAGTATAATTGAAATGTTATTTTTCATAGTTACATGTAAATGGTATACAATGATGAATGCAATATGTTTATATAACTCTGTTTAATTTCTTAAACAGAGTTATTTTTATTTGTTTCTGCACATTTCAATTTGATTAATAATACATTTTCATGGTTATTGTTGAATTGGAACAATCTTAAGTTGTATTCACATATAGCTACCCGGGTTAGTATTAAAATTTCTTTATCAGTATTTAGCTTAGATTAGACAGTTTTATTTCAGTTAATTTAGTCCCGTTTCCACCCATCCAATCCAATCCACTTAGTTACAAGGAAATTGGTCCTTTCAATCCAGTCGGAGCCACCATTCCAAACGGAAAAGGAGCAGTCTTAAGGTCCCGACCGGGTGGTTTTCCCCGATGTTTGAAGTAGCGATTTTCGAGGCTTCAACGGGTCTTTGAGTAGATCAAAATGTCATCGATAAATATTTTTAAAAACTTGTCTAAGAAATATCGAAATATTCCATTCATAAAACTCATGAAAACACCCGGGGCATTTGTTAGTCCAAAGGGTAAAACTAAAAATTCATAATGCCCAGATATTGTCTTAAAGGCTGTCTTCGGGATATCTTCTTCCTTGATTCTCAACTGATGATATCCCGACCTCAGATCTATCTTTGAAAACATAGTTTCCCCCCTCATTTGATCAAACAAGTCATCTATCCTTGGTAGAGGGTATTGATTTTTTATCGTCATTCTGTTCAATTGGCGGTAGTCAATGCACAGCCGCCAAGACCCATCCTTATTCTTAACGAAAACCATAATATTTCCCCACGAAGATATGTTGGTTCATATGAACCCCAAGTCCAACAATTCCTTTAAATGGATTTGAAATTCCTTTGGATTTGGAGCGTACATATGATAGGGTGACTTTGCAATAGGCTAAGAACCTAGGTTAAGGTCGACTATGAAATCAATTTCCCTTTTTGGGGGTAGCCCAGGTAGTTCTTCGGGAAATAAATACTTAAATTCAACAAGAATTGGATGTTTATCAAGGTTTTAAGAATTACCCTTATCATTTAGAGCTACCACCATTAAAATTTGTCATCCCTTTCATCTACATTTAATTATTTGCATGGAGGAGATGAACTTAAGGGACACCCCTCGGTTCCTTCCCCTTAATGATTTTCTTTGGCCGTCATCGTCTGTGAAATGTAGTACCTTGTCTTTTCAGTCTAGGAGTGACTCATGTCATTCCAACCAATCCATTCCTATAACTATGTCATAGACTCCTAACTCATAAAGTACAAGGATATCTTGGTCTTACATACACCCAGGTCCACCTCACACTCCATTACCATCCTTCCTACATTTATTTTCATACCACATGCCATTTCTACATGTCTAAAATCATGTTGCGCAATTGGTTTATGTTTAATCCTTGATAATTCATTTAGATAAATAAAATAATCAGTAGCTCTTGGATCTATTAAAATGAAAAAACTCATACCATCAATATTACCTGAGGTTTCCAACACAATGGACTAGTTTTCGACTTGACGATTATTCACTGCTGCATGAATGCAATGAACCTTCCCCAGATCCCCCACCATAGCTTCTTTCTGAGTTGAGTTGGTATTACTTGTATTTTAAGGGAAATCCATTTCATAGTCAGGGCCTACAGAAGTCCAACACCCCCTGTTAGGAGCTTGGCTCCTACTACCGACTGAACTGGGAGTTGGCCTGGAACTCTGCCAGAAAGAGCCAAACTGTTGGGATTGATGTTGAGGTGGTGTGAATTATTGTTATCACATAGGATGATGATGTTGTGGTTGACGATTTTGTTTAGGTACCCTGTGCAGCTGCTGAGATGGATTCCTATATGGTGTTCTTTGATTTCCTATTGACCAATTTTGATGATTGAGCATAGGACCCCTTTGAAAATTTCTATGTTCCATACTATTTTCATTAGGTACTCTTGATCCTCTAGGCCTGGTTGTCTTACTAGGTCCACTATTCATGATATCCTCCTTTGCGATAATTTCCCGCTGAAATGCCTCGTATAAGGTGTAAAACATTAAGATCATAACCTTATCCCGAATGTTACCATTTCTTCCATACACAAATTTGTTCACCTTGATCCTTTCTGTGTTTAAGTGAGGGGCATAACAGAGTAATTCCATGAAATAAGCCTCATACTAAGGTACTTAGCGACTCCCCTACTTTAACGCATTGAATTCTTTTAATTGCCTCTCAAGAAACTCCTTTGACAAGTAGCGTTGTCTAAAATTTTCTTCAAACAATTCCAAAGTTACTTCTAAGATACTGAGATATCCATTCCCAATTGGGGTAATTATGTCTTCCACCAAAGTAGTGTGTTTCCCTTTAGCTGGAATATACCCATCTTGGCCTTCATGTTTTAGGTGTAACCTCTCAGGGTAAAGCACATAACCATGTTTTCTAACCATGCCTATGCATATTGAAATCCATGGAACCCAAAACTATCGAAATTTCACCTTTTCCAAATCTCGAGGTACATCATTTCTTGTAGTATTTCAGGGTGCTTCATTTTGTATGACCAGTCCTCCATGCTCCCGTTCTATATGGTTTATTAATGCCTCAAACATGTCCTAGAATGATATCATTAAGTTCAACACTTATCCAGCTGGTATTTGTTCTTGCGTTGATATGTTTTCCCCACCATGGCGTGGGGTGACAAGAGTTGGTTATTGTGGTGGCGCCACGTTGAGCTCTCTAGTTTCCCCACTCCTTCTTGTACTTCTTCTAACCATGGTTCACCAATGAATCTTGCCACAATTTAACATGATTTTCCTTATAATATAAAACCAAACAATAAAAATTATAACCAACCTGAGTGGTTCTATACTTTATTTCTATTATTATATACTTCTAAAGGAACAATCTATGCATTTATAAGTTATTGGTGATTTAATTCACCTATCAATTTCAGAACTTCCTATAAGATTTAATCATAAGGATACAATCAATTTAAATCATCATAGTAGACTTAGACTACACTATGTCATGTAAATGATAGAGGTGGTTGGTAGCATTATCATAACATAATTTGAGAGTGTTATTAGTAAAGAGAGAGAGAGAGAGAGAGAGAATAAGTTTCTAATGTTTTATGATTTAAATAATGGAAGTACAACTCAAATATTAATAATAAGCACAAATAAATATTGTGTTATATAACATATGACTAGAATATGGCAATGATCAAGAATAGGGTAATTATCAAATTACATGCATATTTGATAGGGATGCCAATTCCAAAAAATGGATAATTTAGGACTACATTAATAAATATTTATATATAAGTGCTTGTATAGTTAAAAGTTTATGTTATGATACAATGTTATACCTTGGTATATAAAATATTTAAGATCAAGTATTAATAATGCAAGAATATATAATAATAAATTCCATTAATTATATGTAAAATAATTAAATAATTACATGAATGTAATGATTTTGATAACGTTAAACTAATACAACCATGTAATTTAGAAGGTTGGAATGGCATTATTGCAGGAGTTACTTGGGACATTATTCCATTATGGTAAATAGGTAGATCTACCAAGAGTTAAACTAATACAATCATATAATTTAGAAGGTTGGAATGGAGTTAGTGCAGGAGTTACTTGGGACATTATTCCCTTATGGTAAATAGGCATATCTACCAAGAGTTAAATTAATACAACCATGTAATTTAGAAGGTTGGAATGGCATTAGTGTAGGAGTTACTTGGGGCATTATTCCCTTTTGTTAAATATGCAGATCTACCAAGAGTTATTGCCCACCATTATTTATGCAAATCTTTGCATAAATTTAGATAGAAGTGAACATGTGAATATTATGATTTACCATGGTAATGCCTACCAAAATTTATGCAAGTTGTTGAACAAGTTTAAGTAGTAGAATTATTGAGGTTGTATTTAAAATAATTCAACTATATGACTTAATGTTAATATTAAGTCATATATCAATTTTAAATTTAATATAAATTTAGCCTTAGTTAACAACTTTACTTTCAGTAAATATAAATCCTCAAATCACTTAACCTCAAATTCTTGACTCTCTTGGATTGACTCACATATTGTTTGTTTATGTTTTTGTTTATATATTTATTCGATTTTATTTTATTTTTTTAGTCAAACACACAAGAATTATATATAAAAAATATATTTATAAAAACTATACTAACGATCAAAATACACAGTTTCCAAAAGTTTTCAATCAACACTGTGTTCCTGACTTGGAAACATACAAGCCTTAATAAGTTATTTGTTAACTTTTCACTTTAATAATTTTATTATAATCAGTAACTTATATTCATATAAAGCTAAATTATATAAAAAGTTGTATCTATATAATGTGGGTTTGCGTCTTTTTGAAGTTGTTAGTTTCCTTTTACTCTTCTCTTATAAACTACCTCCTTTTGTTGTCCCTTTTAACGAGTCATTAATTTTGAAAGTTTAATCAATTTAGAATACAATAATGACTTGATGATATATTGCATGTTCGTCTTTATTTTTGAAATATTTGTATGCCTTCCATCACTATGTTGGATTGCAAGGTTTTCTTTCTTAACACTACAAAGTTGTGATATCAACAAATTATTACAAATTATTTTTTCTCGACTTAACGAAATCACCCATATAAAAAATGATGGGCATCTCATAATTCATAAAAGAATTATGAATTATACTTATTTTGAGAGAATTATTATAATTATTAAAATACACAATTAACTTAACTTATATCCATATAAAAAAAAATTATGAAATATCAAATCACAATGAATTAAATATGAAATCACATGGTGAATATGATATTGCATGGTGAAATATCAAATCACAATGAATTAAATATGAAATCACATGGTGAATATGATATTGCATGGTGAAATATCAAATCAGAGTGAATTAAATATGAAATCACATGGTGAATATGATATTTCATGGTGAAATATCAAATCATGGATAAGTAAAGTTTGCATGCCTAGATGGAGTATTACACTCACCACGTGGAGAAACTACTGGATGAGTAGGGTCAGAAAATTGTTTGAGTGGTTTAGTCATCACTATACAAGCTGCCGCGAACACATTCCCGCTGTCTCTTTCTCAGAGTTGGCAGAATACATGTGCAAGGTGTTTGAGTTGGTAGAATCAATGGAGATACACATCAAATACAAGAAATATGGAGACAAAGTGGTGGTAGGGGAAGAGAGGGGGTGTGGGGAGACGTGCTTGTTGTAGCCCCTACAACACCCTCCAAAAAAGACCACCATTTCAAAATGCTGGAGCCCTCAAAATAAAGAGAAGCCACATCAAGCCGCCAAGTCGCTAAGTCGCAAAGTTGAACAACATGAAAATCGCGACCTGGGGCGACCTTGCTACCTCGTGTCGACTTAAAATCTACTTTATGCACCCCAACGGAAAACGCACCCGTTGACCTGGGCCGACCTCGTGTCGGCCAAGTCGCTGTGTCGCAAGGGCGTAATTATACACCAAGGAGCGCGACGCGGCCGACTCCGTGACCCACGACCCTGTGTCGCCAAAGTCGCAAAGGTTGCAAGGTCGCAAGCACCGCAAGGTCGCAAAACTCCGTAACTAATCAAATTGCGACCCAGCGACCCGCATTTATTGCCCGCACGTGCGACTTTCTATATAAGGGAGGTCGCAGGTCGCATTTTACACATTCAACGATTTGTAAGAAAACGCCTCTGACAGCTCAACTGGCGTGTTTTTCCCGGGTAAGTTTCCATTTCTTCCTGCTGTTTCCGTTTTGATGCTTTTCTTACCAAACCCATGTCCCCTTAGGCCTTTAAATTGTCATTTGTCTGAGCTTTTATATTTCTGAGGGTTTTATGAATCCGTTTTCTACATAATTGTCCAAACCTCACTGTTTTTCTGATCCACACCTTCATGGCATCATCCCTTGCTATTAAAATACTGCCATAGCTCCACCTGGACCCAGCTAACTTGTAAATCCTCAAGAAGAGGGAGAAAAAGAGGTTTTTTGGCACGTGCGCGCGCAAAACCCCTAAGAAGCCATAGCCACAGCTCTGCGACCCAGTGACCTAGTCGCGAGGTCGCAAAGTCGCATTTTCTCCAATTTCTGGGATTCGCGACCCTGCGACCCAGCGACCTAGTCACGAGGTCGCAAGGTCGCATCTTCCAAATTTTCCAGAGATCTGCGACCTAGCGACCCAGCGACCTGGTCGCGAGGTCACAAGGTCGCGCCCGGACTCTGTTCTTGCAATCCGCGACCCAGCGACCCTGTAGCCCAGTTTTTCATGTGGCACAGCTAAATTTCATCACTAAATTGTAACTGGTTTTTTATCACCATGCCGTTCTTATCGTGGGATTGATTTATGAATTTGATAGGTGAAATTCAAGAAGACATAGAGTGCATACCTGTGTTATCAGATTCTAGTGACATGGCGCCCCTGCTATCTCGGAGGAAGGACAAGAAAATAGTGGAAGAGATTGATGAGCTGGAGGTGGTGTCCCCACCCCCAATATACAGAGATACACTATGTACGTTTACAAAAGACGACAGCATGAGATGGTATCAAGTATATCATGAGTTCGCCATACCGGAAGAGGAATTTCCAGAAGATCTCACAGACCGGGAGATATACTTGGCAGTGAAGAAGTCCAAACTACATCTGGCAGGGGCGCATCCAGCCATATTCCCATGTCCAGAGGTTATAGATTGGATCATACAAAAGACGGACCCCCAGAAGTTTGTGATCCGGGACAGCAAAGGCAGAGCTTTCGCTACGCTGGTAGGTGCGAATGCTCACGTTTATTACTCACTGCCTCGCCCAGATGAGCATTTCTCTCCAGAATGGGCTATTGCTCACGCCGTTCCGATAGTTGATACTATTAGACAATGGTGGGAGGAGCCTGAGAAGTTCAAGGTCAAGAAAGACCAAGAATACCCGGTGGCAAGTCTGAGGAAGGTTTACAAATTGGTTGCCGCCATGCTTTACAGACTTTACGGGCGCCCAGATTGCTCCACTTTCAGCGGCAGTTGGGCTACTATCATGGAGTATGTGAAAACATATGGCACCCGTTTCAACCCAAGCGTACAAGGCCGACGATCCCCGGGCGCACCACCCCCCCTGAACGCGCATTGGCCCCGTACGAAAGGAACCGCCCGCCGACTTACGGCCCCTTACCTACCAGATGTCGGTCGCGCGCAGCACACGCGGAGGATGGGCGATGAATCGCATCTTGCGCGCACGCAACTACCTCCGCGAAAACTCGGCCGTGCTCAGAGTCCAAATAAAACAAAAAGATATGATCAGATTTCCTGCCACTTATCCCCCTCTCCGTACGCATTTACTTGGCCAAGACGCCCGCATGTCTTGGCGGGCCGGGCGGAGACCCCAGTCGCGGCACACCTGCCCCTTCGGATACACCCCCCCGTCCTAGCCCCTTGGAATCCCCGCGCGCACCGCGCGCGTGCCTCGCGCGCGCACAAAATTCTTGCTCCGGTGGAGTGTGTATGTTTTCAAATGTCGACTCGCTTTCTCCAATATCCCGTTCAAAGGGGGCCACATGGCCCACGCTACCCCTCACCATTGGTGCATACACAGTTAAAGACTTCAGGGAAGTAGCAGCAGAAGCAGAAACAATGAGAAGTTATCAGCTCGGGGCGCTTGAACACCGAACATATGACCCAGAGAGAATAGTTCCTGAACACTGCCTGAGAGCTAAATTCAAGTGGACTTATCAGCATCTTGAGCGCCCGGCGGAAGATGAGAGAAGGAACTGGTATAATGCTGAAAGACAAATTGCTCCAGGAGCAGACGTGGTTCAGGAAGACCCAGATGATCAGAGCTTAGAAGACAGAAGTCGTCATTTAGGAGGTTCCTCTTCCTCTTTACTCAAGAAACCTCGAACCAACACATGGCTTACTCCATCCATCAAACAAAAAGAAGCAGAGGCGAAAGCCCCGCAAGAAAGAGAGAAGAAGGTAAAAGAGGATGAGGAAGCGCGCCAAAAGAGTGCAACAACAACACAAAAGAAGAAGCAGGCCAAAGAGGCCAGGAAAGAAAAAGAGGGCAAGGAGGCACATGCCGCAGCAGAACGGGCACTTAAGGCAGAGCTGGACAAAGCAGAGGCTGAACGCCAAAAGAAAGCCGGACAGGCTGCTGCAGCTGAGCAGAAGAAGAAGGCCGAAATAGAAGCGGCAGCAGAGGCTGAATGCCGACAAAAGGAAGAAGAAGAAAAGAACACAGAATAAAGGGAGGATGACATGCTGGACGACCTCGAGGTGACTCCCCTCGATATACCTCTGGGCAGTACCAAGCTCTCTGACGTTAGATCGCCCCAGGGACAGGAAGAAGATGTGTTTGACCTGACCAGACTCACATTCGATCAGTTTTCTTTCAAAATCCGGCAGGAAAAGAGGAGGTCACTGGTGCAAACTCCCTCTGCCACATCCACAGTGGCAACAGGCAAAGACATAGTCCTTGATACCAGGACTAATCCTGTAATGATAGCATCATCCGGTACTGCTTTCGCTGCAGCTACGGAAGAGAATGTAACCCGAATGAGTAGAGAAATAGTCTCTCTACAAAATAGGCTGCAAGCAGTTGAGCAACACGAGAAGAGAGCAGAGCAAGAGAAAGCAGAATTGCAAGCAGAAGTTCAACAACTTCGAAACCAGATTCCACCAGTAAATGAAGTCCCGCTTGCCATTTTCAAGGAGTGTGAAGTGTTGGAAGTGACCATGAGGCAGGTATATGGTGAAATGTTCGCCATCAAACAAACGGTCGCCCCACTGGCAAGAGCACGCGTGGAAACTAGGCAAAGACACGAGCAGCTCAGGGAGGCTTCATAGGCCTTAGACAGGATGATGGGCTGGACAATACAGTACCCTCAGGCACCTGAAAATTTTCCTAAGAGGGACTGGATTCACACGCAGGATGCAAAGGTTCAGCTCCGCATGGCGATACAATCTAAAGACAAACTGTCTAAAGACCTGGACAAAGTAATGTCCTCGTACGACCACCTGATCAGTGGTATCGACTCAATGCATACGTTGCACCACATTCCATCGCTTGGGGCATTGGACGAAGAGAAAACCTGGGAACAAGTGGACCAGGACATCCAATCATTTTTGCAACCTATCAAGCAAGCCGCTGCTGATCCAGAGCCCTCAGCATCTCAAGAGCATCTGAGTCAATTTATTGCCACTCCAGCGCGGATTTATACCAAGCTTGCCTCACTTTCAAATCAGATCGCACAGAAAAGGGAAACCTTAGTACCAAATGCGTTGGAATGTGTGCATCGATTGAAGGAGGAGGTACCTCTGGTTTCCCCCATAGCGGCAGAGTACCGGACATGGCAGGATTTTCTCAAGGAGCAACAGGTTGACGTCCCTGACATTAACATTTCGCGTCCATCTCCACAGCCCGGTAGCAGCAAGTCATGAGCAGCAAGTAGAGCTAGGTCGCAAGTCGCACCAACAGGACAGGTCGCAGGTCGCACCGCCTACCCAGGTCGCAAGTCGCGCATACCAGCAGGGTCGCAAGTCGCAACCTCTTCAAGGTCGCGAGGCAGCTCAACAGGCAGGCAGGCGAAAAGTCGGGAAGCCCAAAGGGCAAGTTTGGTGCTATAAAACTCCCTACGGGGAAAGACACAGGGGCTTTTCTTTTTTGGAAACTCAAGAGCTACATGCAATTGTATTGAAAGATTCTACACTTGAGCATATGAATATAGATTCTTGTTAAAACACCCTATGGTTATGATGTGTTTTGCTGTGCGAACACTGTGTGTATTCCTTGTACAGTTTCAGAACATCCTATGATTAATGAAGCTGCACTCTTTATGTCATCATTTATGCGTCATGGCTATCTGTGTTGTATCAATGATGTTCATTTTATCATCTGCTCTATTAATGAATGTTAATGAACTATTTTGTTAGCATTTCGTTTTATCTTTCAGAAAGTAAAGGGATATCTCATCATAAAGAACTATTTCTTTTGTGATCAGACTACCTTATAAGCATTACCCCCAAAGATGTGTTGCTAATGACATCTCCTGAGGTGTACATGCTTTATTTATGATCTTGCTACGCATAGTGTTTGATTCGTGTTTAATGCATCAATCCTGTATTCTGTATCATTTGAATAAGTGTATGTCCGCAGGTTCAATCAGGTTCTTTTGAGACCGAAGGGAAGGCGTCTTAAGCGGTAGCCGGACCCACACCCCGGACGGGATCCCTATTCCAAACGGTTCAAGGTCTAATTGGGACTTTCTACCGGGGAGATCCCCTACTGTTGGCCGGACAAATTTTCTCGTCAACAGAATTGGCGCTAGAAGGAGGGCCTGAATGGCAGCCTCCCAGCACACAACGAACATTCCATCACAAACTCCCCAAGGGGAGGTCATAAACAATGAAACTATCCCTCCTCCTCTAGAAGATATTCTAGAGAGGGAGACTCGATATTTTGAAATCACTAGGGCGCAGCTGAGAGCCTTGCGCCCAGCTGCCCGCGATCTTATCAACAACTTACGGTTTACTCCAATCATGGAATAACTTGCCCATACTAGAACTCCGCCCAAGAACATCACCCGAAATGGTGCCCTTGCGAGTACCATACCCGAGCTCGTAAATCTCATGTTGGAAGACCTCGCAAATGTTGTTGAATAAAATGACCCGATTCTCCAAGAGGGCGAAGAATTTGCTGACACCGAGCCTTTCCCCGACTCCCAGCCTAACCAGACTCGACAAAACAACAACCAGGCACACCCCCCACCCGGGGATGGTGAGGGAGACAGAGGCTGAGGAAATGTAGACGGGGGGAATAGGGCTCGTAGAAATGAAGGAGAAAGGAATAGAGCTCGCAGAAATGAAGAAGAAGGAAATAGAGGCCGAGGGGCCGGAGGTAGAGGAGATAGGGGCCGAGGTCAAGGAAACCAAGCTCGCAATCGTCAACCAAACCCAATGAGACCCCCTGTACACAATTTGGGATATCTTAGAGATTTTCTGCACCGTGGGAGACACCAAGACGAACACTCCCGTCACGAGTCAGAAGCATCGGTCTCAAGCTTGGAAGGTGAATCTGAACATGATTTTAGGCAACACCAGTGGGCGAGAAGAGTGCAACCCCTAGCCTGGATGGCTCAATCCCCATTAAATCTTCTGGGCCCGCTCCAAGATCTGCCTAGACATCCGGAGAAACACCTCCCTAAGTTCGACCCCGAGAAAGGCACCTTAGTTGAAGATCACATCAGCAGCTTCTATTTGTCTCTGCAAATCATGAGAGTCCAGTCCGATGATGTCGCATGTCGACTGTTTCCCCATACCCTCGAAAACAAAGCGGCCACATGGTACCGCTCTCTCCCCAGTGCCTCTATCACTTCATGGGACCAATTCCGTCGCACATTCCTGCATAATTTTTCAGAAGATAAAACTCCTTCCATGCTTCTCACTGAATTGAGCACCATCAAGTGTCATAAAAAGGAAAAGGTTAAGGACTTCAACCAACGCTTCGCTACCATACTGCAGAAATTTCCTCCAAACCTAGCGTTGGATGACTCAATCACCATTGATTACTATACCAAGGCCCTGCCGAGGGACATTGCCGTTTTCGTCAAATGTGAGGCCCGCGCTACCCTTACGGCCAATTATGAGGCTGCTCTCGCCGTAGAGAAAGACATGCTTTCGATAGGAGCCATCGATCATGAAGGGAGAGATGATCACAAGCCTAACACAAAAAGAGGTCAGTCCTCCACTCCTAAGACCACTGATAGGGATAGGGATGCATTTGATTTTGAAAGCATGGCAAAAACGCTCAAGCATTTAACGAATGAAGTCACTGACCTTAGGAGAAAGGGCACGGAAGCCACAACTAGCACTAAACCACCCAAACCTTTCTTCAGAAAAAGTAATCCCAACACTAACAGACCTCCGTCTAACACAAATACTGCTCTCAATGTGGAAGAGATAGGGAAAGATAATTTTTGTTCCTTCCACCAAGCTGCCCATTCTGAAAAAACGTGCCCTCAATGGATTGGCAGCATGACAGCAGTAGTTAATCAGCTTTTAGATGACCAAACTCCAGGGGATGTGATGGAGGATGATGTTTCAGATCACGATGAGGATCCGCCCTCGAGCGAGGAACCAGGATCCTCTATCCTTGCTTTTGACATAATTCGAGGTGGGGAAGACCTTACCTCCATTGATATCAACATGACAGATGCTCCCAAAGATCAGCCCGTGTGGAATTATAGTCTCAGAAGCAAAGGACCTATTCCCGAGCAATCCTATGAAGACAAGAAAAGGGATTTCCTAAGGAAAATCCTGCCCCCAGGAAACGGAAAACAATCTGTCCCGGAGAAGCTCTCCAACAACACTACCCGAGCGAGTCAAAAGAGCAAACTTCCGACAGAATCCTCTAAGACTTCCGCCGAGCCTAGCCCTCAACCAGAGCCCAGCTATAACATTGTTGAAGATATGAAGAAAACAAGAGCAAACATTTCTCTCTATGAGTTGGCCCGCATTACTAATCAAAAGGAGCTCATTCTTAAGGCTTTCGCAAATACTTCAGCTATGAAGACTGTGAGCAACACGTCTGCGCAAGCCGGACCAGATGTACAGTCCATAGTAAATGCCATCAATACCAACTCAAGAGGATCCACACCTCCTTTCCTTTTGTCCTTCGATATTTTTAACTTCAACGTCCACAACTGTCTAGTTGACTCCGGTGCCTCAACAAACGTCATGCCCCTATCCGTCTGTAAAAAGCTGAACATTCGCCTGGAGAAAACTGACGCAAAGATTATACAACTTGACAGATCACAAGTACCAACCGTAGGAGAGTTGAACAATGTCATCATCCACTTGTCGTCAGACTCTAGGGTCCATCAATGCATTGACATTGTGGTCGTCGACATCCCGGAAGCATACGGCCTATTGCTTAGTAGGGACTGGTCCAACAAGTTACAAGGTTATTTCGCCACCGACTGGTCCCACTTGTGGCTTCCTTACAAGGGGCGGAATAATCAAATCAGGGTAGAAAGTGAACCTTATATGAAACACACCGTCACTGATTTGGATGCCGTTAATGAACCCATCAGCTTCGCACAAGAAGAACTTGGTATGTGTTTTCTGGAAGCCTTATTCGGATGCTACCAACCCCCTCAGTCTTCTGTAGGCCCTGAGGTCCAATCTGAACTAGCACTTGTCACGGAGGAGCAAGTCACTTCTGTCTCACACTCAACCGAAACCCCTCCCTTACCTATTACCCCGAAAGAGCCGGAAAGTGACATGTGGACCTTGTATTATGACGGTTCCAAGACCTATGACGGAGCTGGTGCTGGTTGCATATTGCTTGACCCTCACAAGAATAAATACTTAATCTCATGCCAGCTAGAATTTCAGTGCACTAACAACACTGCTGAGTACGAAGCGTTAATCCTTGGACTTAAGAAAGCACTGGATTTGAAGGTAAAATGCTTACAGGTCATTTGAGATTCCGAGATTATCACCCGCCAGGTACGCAACACTATTCACTGTTTATCTCCACATTTAAAGGCGTATCAACAAGAGGTATGGCGATTGATTTCTAGTTTTGATGCATTTGGAATTAAATCTGTCCTCAGGATGCACAATGCAGCAGCTGATACTCTGGCTAATGCTGCTGCTAGATTTACCCCCTTAAGGGACGGTTTTTCTATTGAAGTTGTATATAGACCCTCGGTGCCAGACAACATTTCTAATTTACGCGTTTTTAACGATGATCAACAGATTTTGGACTTTATGTGCAATGCTGAAGTATTCAAGGATGCGGCGATAGACGAGGAAGAGCACGAGCATGCTTTACAGAGAGAGCATGATGAACGCAAAGAGAACATTATGCCCAAGGGGGTGGTGTCACTAGAAAGGCTCTTTGATCTGCAAAGCCGATTCTGCAGGCCTCCGAACACCAAAGTGCAAAGTTCTATATTGGCACATCGGCAAGTGAATTTGGGATCAGACGAGAACCCAAAGTTCGTTAACCTCGGCAAAGACTATAGTGATGAGGAGGCACGAGCCTTCACCCAGTTATTTCGTAAGTATCGCGATGTATTCGCTTGGACATATTAATATCTACATACATACGATACCCGTATCATTCAACATGTAATACCCATGAGGGAAGGCGTTAAACCCTTCCAACAGAAACTCAGGAAAGTGCACCCAACGTTGGAGCCAATGATTCTAAAGGAACTTAAGAAGCTCCTGGATGCACGCATTATTTTCAAAGTTCGTCATTCCACGTGGGTGTCAAATTTGGTACCCGTACGAAAGAAGTCTGGCGAGATCCGCTTGTGTGTAGATTTCCGTAATCTGAACCGAGCCTCAAACAAAGACAACTACCCAGTGCCCCCCATGGAACATATATTACAAGCTGTGTCTGGATCTGAGATGTTCTCCCTATTAGATGGCTTCTCCAGCTATAACCAGGTGCTGGTAGCTGAGCCCGACAGACTGAAAACCACCTTCCGGACAAAGTGGGGAACCTTTGATTTCAGACGCATGCCCTTTGGCTTGATTAATGCGGGGGAAAATTTCCAACGAGCCATGGATATAGCCTTCCGTGGTTTAATAGGGCAGAGCGTGGTGGTCTATTTGGACGACGTCACTGTATTTTCAAAATGCAGGGGCGATCATTTACGCCACCTCAAGCAAATCTTCGAGAGGTGCAGGAGGTACGGAATATCGCTCAACCCTAAAAAGAGCATTTTCGCTGTGGCAGAGGGAAACTTGCTAGGCCACATTATCACTAAGCAAGGCATTGTGGTTGATCCGGAACGGGCTAAAGCCATCGCTCAGATTCCTCCCCCAAGAAACAAGAAAGCGATGCAATCCTTCCTGGGGAAAATTAATTTTGTCCGTAAATTCATTTTAGATTTCGCGCAGATAGTCAGACCACTGCAGGGAATGATTAAAAAGAATGTTGTATTCCAATGGAATTCCCCAGAGAAAGAGGCCTTCGATAAAATCAAAAGGGCTATAGCTGAAACTCCTTCCCTCCAAAGTCCAGATTTTGATAAAGGTTTCATCCTATACACTTTCGCTTCAGACTCCTCGCTTGCGGCTGTCCTCACGCAGAAAGATGATAACAACGATGAACGGCCCATTTATTTTATGAGCACCGGTCTACAGGGAGCTGAATTAAACTATCCGGAAATTGACAAGCAAGCCTATGCGGTTTACAAGGCCGTAAAACATTTTAGGCCCTACATCTTGAAAAATCACGTCACGGTTTTTGTACCGCACCCAGCAGTCCGCTCACTTTTCGTACAGCAAGAGCTAGGCGAAAGGCGGGGCAACTGGATGGCGTGTTTACAAGAATACGATTTAGAGTTCAAACCAGCACATACCGTTAAAGGACAGGGCTTATGTCAAATGGCCGCAGAGGCTGCAAGTGCTCATGAAATTGAAGAGGAATGTTGGGAACAAGAGATCGACATGTATCAGAGCGACCATGTGCCTCAGCAAAATAGCCCTTCTTGGTATTTGGACATTTCAAGATATTTGGCCCAAGGCACAATGGACCCTGCTCTTACTGCCCGACAGAAACGCGCAATAAGACTAAAAGCCACATCTCAACAACTGATCCAAGGTAAGTTGTTCAAGAAACACCACGATGGGGTCCTGTTACGCTGCTTGGAAACTGACGAAGCACAGAAAATCTTAACTGAGTTGCATGACGAACCAGCTGGAGGTCATTTTTCCGGAGATACCACTGCCCATAAGATAATGCGTGCAGGATACTATTGGCCTACTCTTTTCAGAGACGCGCATGCATATGTTCGAAAATGCATTCAGTGCCAGAAGTTCGCCAACCGAGAAGCACGGCCAGCCGCACCGCTACTCTCAGTAGCAGTAGAGGAACCTTTCCAACAATGGGGTTTGGATGTAATTGGGGAAATCATACCTCACTCTTCTAAACAACATCGGTATAGCCTTACGGCCACTGATTACTTCACCAGGTGGGTCGAGGCAACACCGTTACGCCGAATCAACGATCAAGAGGTAATAGAATTCCTCACGCATTCCATCATGACCAGGTTTGGCGTTCCGACTTCTTTAGTTTTTGATAATGCGACTTATTTCTCATCTTTTAAGTTATATGATTTTGCGCTGGAAAATGGAATTATTCTGAAACATTCTGCAAACTACTACCCCCAGGGAAATGGTTTAGCTGAGTCCACTAACAAGAACCTTATCAACACCGTTATGCCGAATCAACGATCAAGAGTTAATATAATTCCTCACGCATTCCATCATGACCAGGTTTGGCGTTCCGACTTCTTTAGTTTTTGATAATGCGACTTATTTCTCATCTTTTAAATTATATGATTTTGCGCTGGAAAATGGTATTATTCTGAAACATTCTGCAAATTACTATCCCCAGGGAAATGGATTAGCTGAGTCCACTAACAAGAACCTTATCCGTATTATTAAGAATACTCTGTTATCCCACCAGCGCAACTGGCACAATGCCCTTCACAATGCACTGTGGGCTGACCGTATCACTCCCAAGTCCTCTTTAGGCACCTCCCCATTTTTCCTCGTGTATGGAAAAGAAGTTGTTCTCCCTTCTCATCTATCTCTCCCGGCTCTCCAACTATCCCAAGAATGTCATGGTACCCCGTGTCCCACCTTACAGACTCGAATCGATACCTTGCTAAAGTTGGAGGAAGAAAGGCAAAAGACCCGGGAAAAGTTTGCCATCCATCAGAGCCGAATCAAAAGATGGTTTGATAAAAAGTCCGCAGGGAACAAAAATTTTGAAGTAGGAGACCTGGTCCTTAAGTGGGATAAAGCCCATGAGGAAAAGGGGAAGCATGCCAAGTTCCAAGCACTTTTGACAGGCCCTTTCCAAATTAATGAGAAGATAGGATCACACACATTCAGATTGCAAACCCTTGATGGACGAGTCGAGGTCCTCCCGGTAAACGGGTGTGACCTCAAACACTATTTCACTTAGCAGCCCTTAGAGGGCTATCTTATTTTGTACCATAGCCTCTTGTTTCACCTTTGTTTCAAATAAAAAAAAATAAAAAATAAATAAAATAAATAAAATAAATAAATAAATAAATAAAAAATAAAAATAAAATAAATATATAAAAATAAAATTTAAGGAAGGATTTGTTAGAGCCACGCAATTGGCATACTGCAACAGGTTCTATGCTAATGGAAAGCCTTTTCCGATAAACTCAAAGGCGGCAAAATCTTGCTTGTTCTCCGCACCTAAAGGTAGCATATCGCCGAGCTCGAGTCATCAAGCAGGAAAGCCTATCTCGCCAGTCTGAGAGGGTGTCCACAAAAAGGAATGCAGTATAAGTGGTAACCAGACCAGAAGGGAAAAGAGGTACTCTAGGCTACGACAGGGTATCTGGGAAAAACCAAAGTCCTCATGCCAGACCAGGAACAACCTCTCTACAAGCAAAATAAGTCGGGATCCCTCATCCGCCCAGGCTAAATTGCCATCTCAAATAAGTGCCACGAGCACATCTCAAATAAGTGCCTCTGGCACATTCAAAATAAGTGCAATAGCACACTAATAAAGGGTAAAGGATTGAGAAAGGCTTCCTGCGCAGAGAGGTGATGTAACGACTCCGCCGGGGTACTGACCAGGCTCGCTGGCAGCGGAGCAACGTTCACGATTCCTAGGCAACGACTCCGCCGGGGCCGAGAGGTTTGCTGGCAGCGGAGCAACACAACGAGGAAAAAATAATCGTACCAGACCCTGTAGCCGCCTGAAGTTCTCCAACCCTTCCAGTCCGGAGACCTGAAGAAATGAAATTGGTTGAATGGCGCCCAAACAAGCTAGCAGATTGAGCAACCCAGCTAGGTGCCAAAAGTTAGGAGATTTCAACCACAAGGTAAAAGAAAATAGTCAGCATAGGCCCCTCCCTCACCCCGCCAAGACTAACCATCAGCAGAGACTCTGAGTTCGTCCAGTGAATCGCCATTTGTTGTAGCCCCTACAACACCCTCCAAAAAAGACAACCATTTCAAATTTTTGGAGCCCCTTAAAACTAAAGAGAAACTATTAAGTCGCCAAGTCTCCAAGTCGCAAAGTTAAATTATTGATGAAAACCGCGAGCTTGCGACCTTGCGACCTTGAGACCCTAGGTCGTCAGGTCGCCAAGTCGCAGGGTCGCAAATCCCCAAAATTAACAAAAAATGCGACCCCGCGACCTTGCTACCCAGTGACCCCAGGTCGCCAAGTCGCTAGGTCGCTAGGTCGCAATTATTCGATTGTAATGAAAAGTGCGACCCAGTGACCTTGCGACCCCGCGATCTCAGGTCGCCAGGTCGCAAGGTCGCAAGGTCGCAAAACTCTGAAATTTATCAATTTGCGACCCAGCGGCCCGCATTAATTGCCCGTACGTGCGACCTTCTATATAAGGGGGGTCGCCAGGTCGCATTTTACTCATTCAACGATTTGAAAGAAAACGCCTCTGACAGCTCGACTGGCACGATTTTCCCCGGTAAGTTGCCATTTCCTCTTGTTGTTTCCATTTTCATGCATTTCTTACCAAACCCATCTCCCCTTAGGTCTTTAAATTTCCATTTGCCTGAGCTTTTGTTTTTTTTGGTCTTTTGTGAAACTATTTGCTCCGCAAATGTCCAAACCTCACCACTTTTCTGATTCAAACCCTCATGGCCTTGTCCAGGTCGCAAGGTCGCATTTTTCCTCAGTGTTCGTAAGCTGCGACCCAGCGACCCAGCGACCTAGTCGCGAGGTCGCAAGGTCGCGCCTGGACTCTTTTCTTGCAATCCACGACCCAACAACCTAGTAAACCAATAGCCCGGTTTTTCATGTGTCACAGCTAAATTTCATCACTAAATTGTAACTGGTTTTATATCACCATGTCGTTCTTATCTTGGGATTCCTTTATGAATTTGAAAGGTGAACTTCAAGAAGACATAGAGTGCATTCTGGTTTTATCAGATTCTAGCGACATGGCACCACCACTATCTCGGAGGAGGGACAAGCAAGTAGTGGAAGAGATCGATGAACTGGAAGTGGTGTCCCCACCCCCAATATATAGGGATACACTATGTACCTTTACAAAAGAAGAAAGTATGAGATGGTACCAGGTGTATCATGCGTTCGCCATACCGGAAGAAGAATTTCCAGAAGATCTCCCAGACCGAGAAATATACTTGGCAGTTAAGAAGTCCAAACTACACCTGGCAGGAGCCCATCCAGCCATATTTCCATGTCCTGAGGTGATAGATTGTATCATACAAAAGACAGATCCTAAGAAGTATGTGATCAGAGACAGCGAAGGCAGGGCTTTCGCTACGCTCGTAGGCGCGGATGCTCACCTCTACTACTCATTGCCTCGCCCAGATGAGCTTTTCACTCCAGAATGGGTTGTTGCCCACGCTGTTCCGATAGTTGATACTATTAGACAATGGTGGGAGGAGCCCGAGAAGTTCAAGGTCAAGAAAGACCAAGAATACCCGGTGGCTAGCCTGAGGAAGGTTTATAAATTGGTTGCCGCCATGATTTGCAGGCTTTATAGGTGCCCGGATTGCTCCACTTTCAGCGGTAGTTGGGCTACCATCATGGAGTACGTAACAACACATGGCACCCGTTTCAACTAGGCGGGCATATTGATGACTTCAATGCAGACTAACTTGAACGCAGCACTAGCCCCGGATGAAGGAACACCTGCCGAATTTTACATGGCCTCTTACCTACTAGATGTTGTCTGCGCAAGAGTACACTTCGATGGATGGGCACACAACTGGGACTCCGAGCAGTCACGTGCAATTCACCTGCAACTCAAGGTATTTTTGGAGTCCAAATACAAACAGGATATAGATCAGATCTCCCAGGTGTTTATTCCCTCTCTA
This sequence comes from Pinus albicaulis, assembly GCA_034641835.2. Classification (NCBI taxonomy): domain Eukaryota; kingdom Viridiplantae; phylum Streptophyta; class Pinopsida; order Pinales; family Pinaceae; genus Pinus; species Pinus albicaulis. The sequence goes on from MU968493.1 coordinate 11,805,858, forward strand.
TATAGACACTTATTTGGCCAAGACGCCCCCTGCATGTCTTGGCGGGCCAAGGAGACTCTAGTCAAAGTGGCACACTGGTTCCCTTTCCCGAGGTATACCTTCATCCGAGTCTTTGGAACTTACAGGGCACCCCATGCTATGCCTCGCTTTGTGACAGACAAAATTCTCCTCCAGGAGGTGTGTTTCCAGATGTCTCAAGGTTTCTCCAGCGTCCTCTCTAAAGGCAAGAAGAAGCCGTGGCCCACGCTACCCCTCACCATTGCCGCATGCACAGTTAAAGACTTCAGGGAAGTAGTAGCAGAGGGAGAAGCAATGAAAAGTTATCAGCTTGGAGCACTTGAACATCGAACATATGACCTGGATAGAATAGTTCTGGAACACTTCCTAAAAGCTAAATTCAAATGGATGTATCAGCATATCGAGCGCCCGACAGAAGACGAGAGAAGGAACTGGTACAGTGCCAAGAGACAATTCGCTCCCGGAGTAAACATAGTCCAAGAAGATCCAGATGATCAGAGCTTAGAAGACAGAAGTCGTCAGTTAGGAGGGGCCTCTTCCTCTTTACCTAAGAAATCTCGAACCAACACAGGGCTTACCCCATCAATCCAACAGAAAGAAGCAGAAGCAAAAGCCCAGCAAGAAAGGGAAAAGAAGATAAAAGAGGATGAGGAAACGCGCCAAAAGAGTGCAACAGCAACACAGAAGAAGAAGCAGGCCAAGGAGGCCAGGAAAGAAAGAGAGGGAAAGGAGGCACAAGCCACAGCAGAACGGGCACTTAAGGCAGAGCTGGATAAAGCAGAAGCTGAATGCCAAAAGAAAGCCGAACAAGTTGCGGAAGATGAACGCCAAAAGAAAGCCGAACAGGTTGCGGAAGCTGAGTGCCAAAAGAAAGCCGAACAGGCTGTTGCAGCTGAGCGAAAGAGGAAGGCCAAGATATAAGCAGCAGCAGAAGCTAAACGTCGGCAAAAGGAAGAAGAAGAAAAGAACACAGAAGAAAGGGAGGATGACATGCTGGAAGATATCGAGGTAAATCCCCTCGAACTCCCTCTCGACGGTACCAAGGTTTCTGATGTTAGATCCCCCCAGGGGTAGGAAGAGGATGTATTCGACCTCACCAGACTCACATTCGATCAATTCTCTTTCAAAATCTGGCAAGAGAAGAGTGGGTCACTGGCGCAAAGTCTCTCTGCCACTTCCACAGTGGCAACAGGCAAAGACATAGTCCTTGATACCAGGACTAATCTGGTAATGATAGCATCAGCGGGTACAACTTTCGCCGCAGCTATGGAAGAGAATGTAACCAGAATGAGTAGAGAAATAGTCTCTCTACAAAATAGACTGCAAGTAGCTGAGCAACGCGAGAAGAGAGCAGAGCAAGAGAAAGAAGAATTGCAAGCAGAAGTTCAACAACTTCGAAACCAGACTCCACCAGTAAATGAAGTCCCACTGGCCATTTTCAAGGAGTGTGAAGTGTTGGAAGTGACCATGAGGCAGATGTATGGTGAAATGTTCACCATCAAACAAACAGTCGCCCCACTGGCAAGAGCACGAACAGAAACCAGGCAAAGACACGAGCAGCTCAGGGAGGCTTCACAGGCCTTAGACAGGATGATGAGCTGGACAATACAGTACCCTCAGGCACCTGAAAGTTTGCCTAAGAGGGACTGGATTCACACGCAGGATGCAAAGGTTCAGCTCCGCATGGCGATACAATCTAAAGACAAACTGTCTAAGGACCTGGACAAAGTAATGTCCTCGTACAACCACCTGATCAGCGGTATCAACTCAATGCATACTTTGCACCACAATCCATCGCTTGGGGCATTGGACGAAGAGAAAACTTGGGAACAAGTGGACTAGGACATCCAATCATTTTTGCAGCCTATCAAGCAAGCTGCTGCTGATCTAGAGCCCTCAGCATCTCAAGAGCATCTGAGTCAGTTTATTGCCACTCCAGCGCGGATTTATACAAAGCTTGCCTCGCTTTCAAATCATATCGCACAGAAGAGGGAAACCTTAGTACCAAATGCGTTGGAATGTATGCATCGATTGAAGGAGGAGGTCCCTCTGGTTTCCCCCATAGCGGCAGAGTACTGGACATGGCAGGATTTTCTCAAGGAGAAACAGATTGATGTCCCTGACATTAACATTACGCGTCCATCTCCACAGCCCGGTAGCAGCAAGTCATGAGCAGCAGTTAGAGCTAGGTCGCAAGTCGCACCAACAGGATAGGTCGCAAGTCGCACCAACAGGACAGGTCGCAAGTCGCACCAACAAGACAGGTCGCAGGTCGCACCGCCTACCCAGGTCGCAAGTCGCGCATACCAGACAAGTCGCAGGTCACAACCTCTTCGAGGTCGCGAGGAAACTCAACAGGCAGGCAGGCGAAAAGTCGGGAAGCCCAAAGGGCAAGTTTGGTGCTATAAAACTCCCTACGGGGAAAGATACAAGGGCTTTTCTTTTTTGGAAACTCAAGAGCTACATGCAATTGTATTGAAAGATTATACACTTGAGCATATCAATATAGATTCTTGTTAAAACACCCTATGGTTATGATGTGTTTTGCTGTGCGAACACTGTGTGTATTCCTTGTACAGTTTCAGAACATCCTATTATTAATGAAGCTGCACTCTTTATGTCATCATTTATGCGTCATGGCTACCTGTGTTGTATCAATGATGTTCATTTTATCATCTGTTCTATTAATGAATGTTAATGAACTATTTTGTTAGCATTTCATTTTATCTTTTAGGAAGTAAAGGGTTATCTTATCATAAAGAACTATTTCTTTTGTGATCAGACTACCTCGTAAGCATTACCCCTGAAAGATGTGTTGCTAATGACATCTCTTGAGGTGTATGTGCTTTATCTATAATCTTGCTACGCATAGTGTTTGATTCGTGTTTAATACATCAATCTTGTATTCTGTATCATGTGAATAAGTGTATGTCCGCAGGTTCAAACAGGTTCTTTCGAGACCGAAGGGAAGTTGTCTTAAGCGGTAGCCGGACCCACACCCCGGACGGGATCCCTATTCCAAACGGTTCAAGGTCTAATTGGGACTTTCTACCGGGGAGATCCCCTACTATTGGCCGGACAAATTTTCCCGTGAATAGGATGACATCAGGAAAATTTTTCTTAAGAAGTATCAAGCTTATTGTAGGCCTAGTTAATTGAAGGAAGATATTTTCAGGATGTCTCAACAAGAATATGAGAGTTTGGAAGAATGTTTAGAACAATTTCTTTATAATTTGCAAAAATCCAAGAAACACTCTTTAAATACTGATACCATTCAAACTAAAAATTTCAAAGGTATACGAGATGAATACCTTGATATTTTCAATGTAATGGGGAAAGGAGACATCTCATATTTTCCATTTTATGAAATTTCAACATTGTGTCAAAAGTATTCTAGAGGTAGAGAAAAGAGTGGAAAAAGAGATGTAAATCCAAGAACTTCTAAATCAACAACAGGAGGAGTAACAACAGTAGAAATAGAGAGTTTGTTAGAAAACTCTAAAATTGATCCTTTGAGCACCTTAGGAACATAGGTTGATGTATTTAAAGCCAAGAAAAATCAAAATAAACAAGATCATGTACTATCAATATTTTGTCCTAAGTGTAGAAAGAAGCATCCACTAAGAGAATGTCCTTTAGATAATATTCAGGAGTGTGGACTTTGTACAAAAAATCATTCAAGTGAAAATTTTCCAAAGCTCAAAGAATTGCAAGTAAATTGAATGGAACAAGTCCAAGGGATTGAATCTCTTTAATATTTAGCACCAAGAAGACCTTGGAAGCCACGGTTTCCAGGTATGCCTTAAAATTTACGTCAGCAGTTTACTCAACAATTTCCTTGGAGTTATCAATATCCTTCTCAAACTTCATGGAATGCTCCTATGACATGGTAGGCTTGGCCTCCACAACAATACCAAAACCAACATGCACAAAGTCGGTCAGGATATAGTTATGGAACCCAGCCTCCTCAATAATTATATTTCCAACAACAATACCAACCTTATCCTCAACAATTGTATCAACAACCATATCCTCAACAACCATTTCCATATCAACAATTCTAGCAACCCCCTCAATCCATACCATAACCACAAAAAAAACTTGCACCCTTAATAACTCAAGCACAACAACTTCAGATGCCATCTAACCAACCACCACATAGACCTACTCAATTACCAGCTCAGCCAGTAGAAAATCAAAGTAATAAAGTGGAAAGGCCAGGATATAATGTGGAAGAAACAACATTATTTTGTAAATATTATATTATTCCTATTCAAGATATCCACTTGAGATCTTGAAAAGTTATACAAAAATTTATCCACCAATCATAGAAGAACAAATTGAAGAATGAGAACAATGTGAAAAATATAATCCAAAGAATCAAATTTAGCAAAATAAAACTATTATTGATCCAAAATCTTTAGCTTCGAGATGGAATAAAGAATTACATCTAAAATTTCATCTTGAACATGAAACTTAAAAGGCATGAAACGAGAAGAGAGAAGCATATCAAATCATGCAAAGAAGACAAGAAATTGATAATGAAGTTCATCCAATTTTGACTATGTTTCCAGGCCCTTGCTCAATAGTGGGGAGGCCTTCATTCATTAATTGGTTGAAAGAGGAAGAAGTACAAGTAAAATAAAATAAAGTACCCTTATACCTCCAAGCTGAAAAGTGGTCAAAAATTTGAGACCTTTGTTGCAGAAACGAACATAACTATCAAATTTCGGTCACCGAGAGGTGTCGAATCGAATAAATTTTGTCCAAATTGGACTCTGGAAAATTCTGGTCCCCCTGGAAATTGGCTCAAATCATGGTTCCACTACCTCTGAAAAACGGATCAAGGTCCCACTTCTTGCCTCAAAATTTGTGCCACAACTGGTCTGCTTGGGCACATGAGTGAAAGAGTGTGTTTATATATGTGGATGTCGAGCAGACTTCCCAAAGGAAGCCACTAGCATGTTGGTTGTGATCTATTTTGGTGGGGAGGAGGTTGGGCAGTCAAACCCTTCCCCCTCCCAGAAGGGTGTGTTTGTTTTAAAATTCCAGTGAAAATATTGATGAGCTCCATCATTGGACATATTTGGAGGGGTTAATGGTCACCTTTTTTCCATATTAGATCTATTTTTCTTGCATTTTGATTATTATTTGGTTATATGATTCTAGTATAGGTGGTCATTAAGGCTAAGACACTCTCGGATCCTAATATGAGGTTGAGTGCAGAAAATCATGAGTTATTAGCATTTTTATAAGGATTTTGTCATCAATACTTGGAGGAGATAGCAAGGAGAAATTATAGGATGATTTTCCACCCTCCTTAATTCTCCAAGGCAACCAAAGGATCCCAAATATTCTCTCCAGCAATTCAAATTCCAAATGTAGCCAAAGGATCCCCAATGATTCTCTCCATCAGTTTGAGTTCCAAAGGGAGCCAAGAAACTCAAAGAGGAGTGCACTCAATCTTTGTTTACTTGGAGTCAAGTGGATTCAATCACTATCTTATAGGGATTTGTTGGTAGCTTCCCTGTAGAATAAATAGAGCAAAGCTAGAGATAGGAAGGGTCGAAATTTTTTTGCAAGCTATTGAGATTTTTATTATTTTACTTCTTTTATGAAATGAGTAAACTGATTTCATTTTACTGATTTAAGTTTTAGAGAGATAGGCTCGTGGGTTAGGGTCTAATCCATATGCCTCAACCTCTCTGTTGTATTTTTTCTCTGCTTTCTGTCATTTCATTAGTTCTTCTTCTGATAATTTCATTTATGTTTCAAGTTGTTGTTTAGTTTTGATTTCAACGTGCTGATGTAGGCTTCATTTTATTGTGAGTGATAGAATAGAGGAGAAAAACCAAAAACAATTTGGATCAACGCCTCCTTCTCATCTCTGTTAATAGAGCGCGAGGAGGGAAAACCTTCCCACAGACCCAAAAACTAATCTCTGTTCACTCTTTCTGACTATAAAAAGTAGAGTTGCATTACCATTTTACAGCCTCCCTTTGCATTGTATCTTTACGCATTTGTTTGTTTCTTTGCACATAAGTTAGCATGTTGATTGCACAAATTATTTCTAAAACCCCATATCAGCTCTATGGTGCCTTCCCACTTAATTTTCCATCTCTGTCTTCATGGTATGAACACTGTTTTTATGGATCCATTTCCCTCCTTTTCCTCTTATTTGACATTGTTGCACCCACCTTTTTTTCCCAAAATCACTTAAAATATCCAATCGCCTTATTCCTTTGCTTTCATAAATCACAACCACCACACCTTTTTTTTTAATGAAAAATTCTTGAAAAACCATCAAAGTTCGAACTCCACCTTTTCTCCTCCAAACTCCTACTCATAGTACTTTGCTCATCGCAAATCACAGATCTTTTTCATTCTTTGTTTATGATCTCCTACTCCAAGCCCGATTGCAATATTCTTACCGTACTCCTTTGCCAAGTTATCCTTTTCGAAATCGCACTTCACATATTTTCCCTTTTCTTTTAAGACTTACCACTCCCAACGCCAATTGCGGTATTCTCCGTACTCTGCCACATCGTAAATCACAAATTGTAGTTTTTAACCCATCGCATTTTTCACTTCGCAACCTTTCACTTTTTCGTAATTGCATTTCCCAACCTTTTCTTTTTTTCTTTCATACTTACTACTCCAACCGTCGATTTCCATATCCTCCATACTTCACCACATCGCACATTGCAAATGACATCTTTAATTGGTTTCTATTAACACTTACCACTCCCCACCACCAATTGCGACATCACTGTAGAACTCTACCATGTCATACCTATTGAAAATCACATTCATCCACTTTTATCCCCATCAGGAATCACAAATCGCATTGTTTATTTTTTTCTCTTTAACACTTACTGCTCCTTTCTACCGATCACGATATCGCTCCGTACTCTGCCACTGGTCCCACCACCATGTCATCCACTGCATATCACATCGAAAATTGAACTTTTTATTTTTGTTCCTGTTAACGTTTATTGTTCCAAACAGCGATTGCGATCACCCTCCATCACAACTCCACCATCACACTTTTTAAATCACTCCGTTCCAACTTGCTCTTTCCACCTCTAAGCCTTGTTTCATGTGTTGAGCTCTTCATTAGAAGCTTTATCCCCTTTTCATCCAAACTGCAAGCCACACTTTGTCAAGTTTAGTTAATCATGAATATTTTCATGGTCAAAAGCATGATAGCATGGTAAATAGATCAGAGGATAAGTAGGGTGTGTTTAGCCGATTGGCCTAGCTAGGTGCAACTTAGTTTAGTTTATTTTTGGTCATTTCCTTTTGCACATTAAATTATTTTCTTTTTTGTCATTAAATTAGTTTCATTTCCATCATTTCCTTTCTAAAATTTAATTTAGTTTCCTTTCTGACATTTCCTTCTAGAAATTTACTTTTCAGTTTTTATCATAGTTTAAGAAATATCACCCTTTGTAAAGCAGAAGAGGATGGCATGAACAGAATGCATCTACTATGAATATAGCATTGTCACCTCCAAGTTTTTACAAACCCCGGGTTGATAAAGTAAAGTAGGGTAGCCCCTGGGAGTTGCATCAATCTTGGTTCAATACTAGGGCTCAACACTTTTTGGCGTTGTTTTTGGGGAGGTGCCTAGTACATGTTTCGATTTTCTTTTAGCATTATTTTCTGTTTTCCTTTCTTTTCATGTGATTTCATAAATATTGAATAAAATACAAAAGTATATTATTTTCATGCCTCGTAAGAGTATGAATAGTCAAATACAAATCATACCTAAAACCCCCACATCACCTCCTAGCCACCCTTCACTCTTCTTAAGTGGCTATGAGATCGAACCCCCTATAGGAGAGCCTTCAAAATATCTTGAGGATACTATTGGGGAAGAAGAAGAAGACATTGTTTCAACTGAGGGACCTGATTCACCTATCTTAACCATGGCTGGGATCTATACAGCATTTCCCATAATAGAGGCAATGTATAGGGATACTAAGATGAAAAACATTAACCCCTCAGCTCTTCCACACTTTAATGGAATTACCTCTGAGAACCATGACACATTTATGTTTGAATTTGTTGTTGTTTGTAGGAATTATGACTACACCTCTGATGATCAAAAGTTGAAGTTATTCCCATCCACCCTTAAGAATGCAACCTTGCACTGGTTCATGGGTCTGCCTATAGATAACATCACTACTTGGGCACAGATGGAAGAGACCTTCAACAACAAATACAGAGACTACTCTAGGTCTAAGGAAACTAAGGATGAAATATTTAGGATGACTCTAGGACCTAATGAATCCCTAGAGGGCTATGAAGAGAGGTTTCCATTAAACTATAAGAGAGCCAATTCTACTCTTGATCCTACATCACTTAAACTTGTACCTCTTCGAGGGAGCAGTGAAGAGATGATAGAAACCTTGAATATGCTATCAGGAGGAGGTATCTACCAAGTTCCTTCTGAAACAATCAAAACTTTCTTTCGAAACCATTCAAGGGCATTTAGCAATACGGGCAAAGCTGGCAAAACCACATCCAATACGCCTTCCTCTTCCACCTTCATAAAAAATGAGATTGGAAACATGCTAGAGGACTTCAAGAGTGACATGTTGCACACCTTTTCTTTGAAAATGGACACAATGTAGGACAAAAGGAAGCAAGAGGAAGAAGAGAGAGCCCTGGCCATATTTTTCCCTAGATGTACTAGGAAGCACCCAAGAAATGAATGTCCACTGAATGTCATAGAGGTTTTCTTAGTCAGTGAGGAGAATCATGCCACATAAAAGTGTCCCTCCTTACCTGGAGTTATCTTTGTATATCAAGGTGGGGAGCCAATGCCATAGCAACTCTGTTTCATCAACCAGAGAAGGCCTCAAGGCCCTCAGAAATTTCAACAAGGTATGAAAGGTGCACCTTACACTTACTATCACAACAATCAGAGTGAACCCATGCAACCTTGGTACACCCTCACTCCTCCATCATGGTCTACACCTCCTAGTTGGCCTTACAACCCTTCATATCATCCTCAGCTAGTAAAGCAACCATTTTAGTAGTATGTTCCATAGCAACATCAGTGGAACAATTTATCCCAAGGGTGGAGGCCTCAAAAAACTTAACCACCTACTCTAATGCCTCCAACCCAACCTAAACCTCATATTACTCATGTTACTCCACCTAGGCTACCTATACCTGTAGAACCCAATCCGAAATAGAACAACAGATAGGCATAACAATCTCCCAATGGATCAACATCCTATCCAGATTATGATGTGGAGATACAAGATGTTAATATGAGGTTGGTAAGAGTACTCTCAGAAAACAATCCTCCATATCCACCTGTAGAGGTTGAGGAAGAAAAGGAAGAAGGTAACACTCATATCCAACAACCTCATTTTCCTTAGCACTTGATCCACCCTAATCAGCACACCGTAGAGGGGACAACTCTTGGGAGAATTGGAAAATATTTTTGTAAAGATACAACTTCTCCAAGCCATTGAGGATGTCCATATCTACAATAAGCTCATAACATAAAAGTTCTTCAAGAAACCAGGGAGAAGGAGTAGAGATACCCCCATCATCAATGTGGTAGGACAACTGTCTGATCTAATGCTCGGGAGGGTGATATGTCCAAAATACCTAGACCCTGGTAGTCTAGTTGTTGATGTGCATATAGATGATGTCATAGTCCCTAACACTTTGATTGATATAGGGGCTACCATAAATATCATGACCAGGGAAACTATGTTGAAACTTAATCCAAGGGACTTTGAGGAAAACCACAATAGTTTTGCAACTTGGAGATCGATTCATAGTAACTCTGGAAGGAATTTTTGAGGATGTTATGGCTAGCATTGAATCTTCGGAGTATCCTACAGATTTCCTAGTCCTGCAACCAAAAACCAAGTTTAATGGTTATCCCATCATCTTATGGAGACCTTGGTTAGCCACTGAAGATGCTTATATTAGTTGTCGAGCTAGAAACATGACTATAAAAAATGGGCTTGTGTCTAAACAACTAGTGTTATATCCTCCGGCCCATCCTTCCATTGATCATGATCTCCTTATATGGTTGGATTATGGAGAAGATGAATTATATAAAATTGCCCCTATGTGTACCATATATCTTATTCTTAGAGGGGGGAAACTTGATGAAGATGAACTCATCGACCATGCCCTTCAAAACTAGTCCTCCACTAACATTCCTCCTGAAGCCTTAGTCAAAGAGTCTGGAATCCAAGCTTGGATGGAAGTGAACTTAGTTGAGTCAACCTCTGAATCCACCAAGGCTATTTAGTTTGGCCTATCCGGATCTCATAAAATCAACCTAAACTTCTCGAGTGAAGAAGAGAGGCATCTATGAACCATTTTGAATGAAAATTTAGAAGAATTTTCTTGGGATTATAAGGACATGAAAGGGGTGCATCCTTTAGTGTGAAAACATCATATTTACATCAAAGAAGGATGCAAGGCTGCGAGACAACCCCAAAGAAGGATGAACCTGACACTGAGGACATAGTCAAAGATGAGCTGTAGAAACTATTGGATGCATGGTTCATATATCCTATATCCGATAGTGAGTGGGTATCTCCTCTTGTCCTAGCCCCAAAAAATAGTGGGAAGTGGAAAATTTCTGTTGATTATCATGAACTTAACAAAGCCATGAAGAAATACCATTTTCCTTTTCCATTTATAGACAAAGTGCTAGATGGCCTTGCGCGGAAGAAATTATTTTCACTCTTAGATGGGTTCAGTGGGCACAATCAGATTCAAGCACTAGTATAAAATGGCTAATTAGTTACTAAAAAAAATGACAAATTTTTTTATATAAAGGACTATTTTTCATTCGGTGACCATTAGTAGCTAATTTATAGTATATTATAACGTGACCAACTTTTGGTCGTTTTTAGCTTAATCATTAACTAGTTATCTCAATTTTGTTATCTAGTTGTATATTTGGTCATTGATTTGGTCATTGATTTAGTCACTGATTTGGTCACTGATTTATTCATTCATTTATTCATTGTTTTGGTCATTAATTGTCAAATATAATGACCAAATATACAACAAAATATATTACTATATGATCACCCGAGAAAACCAATTAATGACCAAAGAAATATGACCAATATGTTTCTCGTGTTATAACATATTATAAATTAGCTACTAATAGTCATATATATGCAAATTTTAGTCATCATTTGAAACCAATTAATGACCGAAGAAACATGACTAAATTTTAGTAGTGTTATAAGATACTGTAAATTAGCTACTAATAGTCGTATATATGAAAAATTTAGTCGTCATTTGTGGTCACAAATTTATCATTTGCAGTAGCCCTTTATTCATTATATAAATGCATAATTTCATAGTTTATATTCATTTCATTTACTTTCATTAATAATCATTATAAATGACTAATTTAGTCATATATTCATTTTATCTGTGTTCATTATTAATCAACATTTAAATTAATTTGTATAATTTAAAAAATGTCATACAATGTGCATGTTCATCTAATATGAAAACACAAAGTTGCATATTTTAATTAAAATACTAAACAACATCAAGTGCAACTAGAAATAATTTCAACCATATAAATTATATTATATGAAATGATAAAGTATTACAATATGAGTTTCCAACTTAATATTAGTTGGACTACAATTTACACATCAAAATGATGTTTCTTCACTTCAAAACATTATCATTGTGTTATCAAGGCATTATAGGTGATTTCACCAACTCTGGAGACTAGATCATCAGTCTTTATATGTGCGTCTTATGCGAGATATTAGCTCTAAGGGTATCACCAAACCATTTCTCCTCTCTTTTTGCATTTGTCGCTCCAATGTTATTTCTCTCCTCTTTTTTCAATTCATGATTATTACCATCAATACTAATTTAATTTTCTGAAAACAAAAGAAAATACAATGCAGTGTAAGACATGAAAGACAATGAACACTAGAATACCACATAAATTAGACTATAAATAGTTTATAGAACTTAACATCAACAATGTCAAAGAAATTTTCCTTCAGCATCATTTTTTGCAAAATAAATGTCACGTTATTCTTTCGCATTTCTCAACATGCTGCATATGATAAATTGAAAATCACATAAAAACCAAAAGAAAACCCTTTTCTAACCAAAACAAACAAAAATATAGTGTCTCTAATAAATCTTCATTCTAATATTAGCAAATGAAAAGAGAGCTAGTGGACCATCTGTGTTTTTTACTTTGCCTATTTTTGTTATAAAAGTGCTCGTGCTTCAGGAACCAACATGTGAGCACGAGCGAAAAACTAACCAAACATTCACTTGTCAACATTAGAGATCCCAAAAAAACCACAAAATTGATCAGGAATTAAAATTGTGAGTAGACTACCTTGAAATGTTCCTCTTGAGAAATACCTCAAAATCCCCTCATTTCCAAAAAGCTTCCTGGCTATGTACTTCCATCCTTAATTTCCCTTTGTATATCTTGAATAAAGAATATCCCTTCAAGAACTACTTTTGTGAGAATCATACCAGGTAACTCAAGAGCCTTGGGCACATCAATAGTAGCATCCTCCAATGAAAATAGTACAATCTCCAACCTAGAAACATCAAAATTATATATAGTTATAATTCATAATCGCACATGACCATAGACTGTAGCAGTCTTGAAATAAACTCAAACTTGAATAAGAACAAACACAAAATTTCATTTTTGTGTTTTATATGATAGCCATTTCATAATAGCCCACTAAACATCCATGTTTTAGGCAGTATTTGGTGTCCTTTTTATGTGCAAAATTTTCCAATGGGGCTAGATGTTTTGACCCTTTTTGTTTGGATCTAAGATGAATATGAATATGTATTGGATTTTTGTTTTAAATGAAAACATAGGTTATTCTTTTTAATTTTATTTTTTTCTCCATTTACATATATATGTTGTGAATTTGCATGATTTTAAACAAAATAAATAGTCATGTTAATATGTTTTAACATATTGCAATTTTAAAAATAAATATGCAATTTTAAAATTTATAGCTATAGTTTTGGATTCAATTCAATTTGAACCAAATAAGAGAGTGGCATTAGTCACAATTTTACTAATATACTAATACTGATAACTAGAAAAGTGTCTTTTTGAGTTTCCTATATCTAGTGTTTGATAAAAGAATCCTTTACACGGGTATCACATAGGAATTTTAACAGGAAATCATTTTGGTATAACATAGGAATGTTGATGACATTACAACATCTCTACCATGTTGACGATTGAATTATGTGAATGAGGATGGAAGGAGATATGAGATTTTTTTCGGTAAGGGTTTCTGAATGGCTCGATGATCGGGGATAATTGAATATATAGGGCTTTGACACACATTGCAGCATCACGGTCCCATGGAAGATAACATGTATCATCCATGGGGTAGGGTTTCTACTGAGACCGCCTACACCTCCTATCGTAGCCTCTCGATTTTCACCCATCCCTTATTTCCTTTAACTGTTGCATTTTCTATGGCCCGTGATCTTCTACAACCATCGATCGACCCACATTGGATGCCATGGAGGATGAGCTACTAGATTATTACTCGGACCCATTGGAGGACGAGATGTTGGATTATTACTTGGACACATTGGAGGGCTTTCTAATTTAGTCCACTCTGCGACACTCCCTGTCCTTTTCTTCCACCCAGGCACCTCCCACATCTACAGTTTTTCTAGATGGATCTAGGGCTTCCACCTAGCCTCATTTTTCTCTAGAGGGATCTTCTTCCCTAACCTACCACTATGATTCTCCGCCATATACATTCCTAGAGTGCTTCCCTCCCCTTCCTATAGCTGATATAGTGTTATTTATGCTGCTATTCCCTGCATCTCACCATTTTCTCACATCCCTCCTATTGTCTAACTCCTCCCCGCCCCCTCCCTAGGATATCTTCTCCTCCCTGGATCCTATACCTTCGTTCCTCCCTTATACACCCCCTTTACATCCTCCAAAATTCCCCCCGCCTGAACCCTCACGAACGACGTTGTGCCCCCCTCCATTTGGGTGTTTTTTGGGCACTCTCCCTATTGATCTACCCTCACATTTAGTCGGGACAATCGAGGAACCTACCTCAGACTCGATTGGGGAGCAACCCTCCCTTAGATCTCAACTGCACTCATCCAGGAATTCTGGATGTGTTAAGAAAGGTAATAAGGGTATCGACCTCGCATTCAGAGAACAACATAGGATGGGTGATGTACTGGATATGAAGGAGAGGGTTTTGGTTAGACACATTTGGGGCTGTAAATACAATGCAAAGTGAATTTCGCTATGGAATATGGAGATATGGGGACATTTTATTAATTCTTTACCCTTTTTCATTATTCTCCCCAAAGGATGGTTCACACTCAGTTTCATTCGGTCGGAACACCTACAATGGGTACTTGCTCATTACTAGAACATAGAACAAGTCCCAGTCATTTTGAAGAGATGGATCCCTCTATTCGACCCTGAGCGAGAGCACTTGGGTGCTAGACCCATCTGGGTTTGATTACTTGGGCTACCTATGCACTTCTGGTCTAAGGATACCTTCGCACACATTGGAAATGCTTTTGGGTCCTATCTTGATCATTAAAAAACTTATATTGCAACTGGTATCATGACCATGGCCTGGATTTCGGTACATTTGGACACCAAAGAAGGCTTGGAAGAGTCCATTTAATTGCAATGGAAAAAATTTACATAGATGATAGGCTCTTACTTAGTGGAAACCTCAATTTCCCTCTCTATTAGGCTAAATCATGGGGGAATTCTATTCAATTCAATTCCCTATCTTAATAGATTCATACCCTCATTGAAGTGAACTGCATTGTGGACATCCCATCCCCCAAACTACAACCTACTTGGCACAATAAGAGGACAGGACAAGCCTCCCTTGCTAGATGATTGGACATATTCTTGGTCCATGAGTACATTCTTGCCCATGTCCCCAACTATCGGCAGTGGGTTGGACAGGGGAGACTCTCTAATCACTCTTCCATTTTTGTGGAACATGGTGGATGAACACCAAAGCCAAGGACACCCTTAAAATTCAATGCTACATGGCTTAAGGATGCATCCTATGTTGAAGTTGTCACTCATTACTGGACTACCCATATAGGACCACCGGACCTAGACCCCTCTACTCTCTTCACCTACAAGATGAAAGACGTCAAGAGGCTCACCAGGTTTTGGGCAAAGGAGAAGCACATTCAGGATGAGCAGACTCTGTAATCTATTGAAGAGGAACTTGCTACAATGAGTTTGTCTGACCATCAGTGATTTGAAATGGATGAATCAAGGGCGCGCATCTACTTGTTGTAATCTGAGCGCAATAAGATCCTGAAGGCCCACGAAGAGACATGGCACCTCCAAAGTAGGCCATTTGGCTGAAATCTGGGAATGAAAACACTAACCAACCATTCACTTGTCAACATGAGAGATCAAAGATAAACCGCGAAATTGATGAGGCATTAAAATTGTGAGTAGACTACCTTGAACTTTTCATATTGAGAAATACCTCAAAATCCCCTTGTTTCTAATAAGCTTCTTGGCTATGTACCTCCATCCTTGATTTCCCTTTCTATATCTTGAAAAAATAATATCCCTTCAACAACCAGTTTCGTGAGAATCCTACCAAGTAACTCAAGAGCCTTGGGCGCATCAATAGTAACATCCTCCAATGAAAATAGTACAGTCTCCAACCTAGAAACAACAAAATTATATAAAGTTATAATTCATAATCACACATGACCATAGACTCTAGTAGTCTTGAAATAAGCTCAAACTTGAATAAGAATAAACACAATATTTCAAACTACCCTTTAGTAAGTTGTCCCCGATTTAGCAAGAAATGCTCGAACTTGCATAAATATGTATTTAGATTCCCAAAAAGATAAATTTAAACATATTTCCTGACAAAATAATCTAATACCCAAAGCTAAATCTCCTCTATGAAGCCACATAGCAGAATATGCAGGATATCCAATAGAGGAAGCATGAGAATTCTACCCGCTTTAGCCAACATTATTCATGCTTGTGTTGATATATATATGGAGAATAGAAACCAGGTTCAAATGGATAGTAGAACCAAACGTTACACTTATTTTCACCTTCTTTAACATTTTTTCTTAGTCGAAGCAAGTCTGATGACAATCTCCAGCACTTTCTTTATCATGCATTAGACCCCATTTAAATGTAGCTCTCTCATAATCGTTATCTGGTTCTGCATGGCATTCAGAAGGAAGTGGCTTGCCAGGTATGATTCCATATTCTATAGAAATAATATCAAATTATGCATCATGTTTTAATTGCACCATTTTAAGCTAGGATTCTCCAAACCCTTGGTGCCCTTGGAAAAAGTGAAGTAACAGAGAAACAAAATAACTCATTCAAAAATAACACACTTGGCGAAAGGTGGAAAAGAAAACAAATGTTAAAAGAAAATACTTTGAATTTTAATATTTCTTCACTAAAATATTCTAAATTCCATTCTCCACCATGTAAGTAATCAAACTTTTAAATTTAGCAACATAACAATAATGTTAAATATGCTGAAAAAAGGAACCTAGGGGAATTGTCAGGAAACCATAATCCTCAAGTCATAAACTTAAAAATAGATAATAATGCTATATGAATACTTTGTAAAACATGCTTAGTTCAAGACATAATGTAGTGAACAAGACAAAATAATTTGGTGAAGCTAACCTAGTAGTCAAAATCCCAAGAAATCAAAAGTGAAAACACCAAACTAAGATTGCCCATATATTCATTACCAATCTCAGGTCCATCCTCCATCATCTTTCCACTATCCTTTCTTGAAGCTTTGGGAGGTAATGATAATCCAAAGTTCTCCAAAACAGGGCCCCAGTGAGTCTCCAATACTTTTTCCACCATCTCTGTTAGACTTCTTTTCACCTTCTTTAGCATTTTTTTCTTGGTTTAAGCAAGCCTAACAACAATCTGCAACAATTTATTTATGGTGCATCAGACCCCATTTAACTGCAGCTCTATCGTAGTTTGTATGTGGTTCTACATGGCATTCAAATAGAAGTGGCCTACCAGGTATGATTCCATATTCTGCAGAAATAACAGAAAACTATGCATCAGGCTATAATTGCACCATTTTAAGCTAGGATTCTCCAAACCCTTGCTGCCCTTGGACAAATTTAAGTAATGAAGAAACAAAATAACTCCTTAAAAAATAACACACCTGGGGAAAGGTGGAAAATAATACATATGTTAAAACAAAATACTTTGAATTTTAACAATTCTTCACTGCAAAATGCTAAACTCCATTCTCCAATAGGTAAGTAATCAAATTGTTAAATTTAGCAACATAATAATAACCTTAAATATGTTTAAAAAAGGAACCGAGAGAAATTGTCAGGAAACCATAATCTTCAATTCATAAAATTAAAAATAGATAATACTGCTATATGAATACTTTGTAAAACACACTCAATTAAAGACATAATGTAGTAAATAGGACAAAATAATTTGATTATGCTAACCTGGTAGTCAAAATCCCAAGAAATCAAAAGTGAAAACACCAAACTAAGATTGCCCATATATTCATTACTGATCTTAGGTCCATCCTCCAACATCTTTCCACTATCCTCACTTGAAGCTTCTAGAGGTAATGAGAATCCAACATCCTCAAACACAGGGCCCTAGTGAGTCTCCAATACTTTTGCCACCATCTCTATTCATGGGAACCCCAATACATAATGTATAAACGAATGCCGAAATTTGGGAGCTACAAACCAAGAGGAGAAGGGAGGAAAAGAACCTGAAGTCATAAAAAATATAATGCCACCACAACTAACGGATAAGCCATCAATTGAAGTCACACATAAGCTAAATAGAAAAAATGCATACCAGTATCATTGTCTTGTGTGGAGGAATTCACACTGGCTTTCATTCCTTCACGTTTCTTAACTTCTTCAATATTTTTCATCGACCATTGTTCAATGGATATCACTTAAAAAAATGTAAGCATTAATAACATGTTGATTTAATAGCCAAATTCTAAAAAAATCAATAGTTTTCATTGTTACTGAACTGGGTAACACTTTAATTTTACATTATTACTCAACTAGTGGGTGAAAAATTTATAACTTTTGAGGAATCGGGAGCTAAAACGTTCCTGAATTTTATATAATGAGAAAACGTATGATCTCCCACAATTCAATTGTTATAATCTATGTGAATGGTGGAATATATGCTACAACACTCATAGAGTATGGCAAAGGTTGAGCCCTCCCTCTTATTCCCTTGACAAGACCTCCCTGAGGACCAACAGTCATCACACCCTTGAATACACTTTTGTTTGTAATCTCATAGTCAATTAATTGTATAATAGAGTTCTTTCCAGACAACCTTCTGAGATAATCCATATCTTGATAGAAACTGTATGCAGTATAATAGTCACAGCCTTTTCGATTGATTGCATAATTAGTACAGTCCGATGATATAAATTTGTGTAATTCGTTGCTACCACCACTACCTATCCTACCTATTTTTGATAGAGTTTATTATTAAGCCGAAAGAATGCATCTGGATGACACTATTTTTTGAGACTACTAGATATTTCTCTACTAGTACCAGCCTTCTCAATGTTAATTTGAAAATAAGACACTCGAAAAAAAAAAATTAATCAACTTGCTAGTTCAGGATCTTGACTTCTCTTTTCATTTGATTTGGGAACTACATGAGACTCTTGAGAAATTCCTTGTTCTACTGACTTCATTTCAACAAGGGGCTCCTGAGACACTCTTTATTCCGCTGACTTGGTCTCAACTCAAGGCTATTGAAACCTTGCATTTCTTGGTTCTTCAATTAAACATCTACCATTATTTTCTTCCACAGTGGCAATCTTTCCTCTGGACATACAGAGGCTCAGAGATATAGATAATGATGCCAAAGGTCCAAATTTACATTGGATTGGTGCCATGATCTGGCTTGAAAATGTTGAAGTTTTGGAAGGAAAAATAGATGTGCACACACCTCAAGAGTTCCATGCATCAATATGTAAATTCCTTGAAGAATTGCCCAAAATAGAATGAGGATCTGGAGGCTTCAAATTTCCACTTGATTCTTGTAGTGCTCCTCTCTTACTCACTGAGCTTGGATCCTGACATAGACCATGATTTTGGACAGGGAATAATGGTGTGGGTGCATACATGGCATGGACTAAAGTTGGATTAGTAGCAACAAATGATGACGTTGTGCATGATGAAAATTTAGGTACAGACATAATTTAAGAGTTAAAGAGCACCTGAAATAAAATTCATATCTAGAAAAAATCATTAACACAAATATGACCACAAAAGACACTTTCTGTGAAAATATTACTGATATTTTTCTAACTAAATATTCGATTAGAAACACCAAAAGTTGACTTTAACCCCTAAGGATGGCGCAAAAGCATCACTCTCACCTTGTTAGAAAACTTGAAGGCATGCTTGAAATGGGTCAGAGTATCAACCACTGTTCTCTTCTCCACTGTAAGACTTAGCATCTCGTGAATTATTGCATAGGCATTCTTCTCTGCCTCCATCGAATTCTGAGATAGAACAAGCTTGTCGAATTTAAATTACTTGTAGGCTCATGCAATTGAATAGAGCTTGACTGATATTACAGAATATAAGTTATTTGAAACTTGAAACTTTTCTTTATAACTGGAGTAAAGCGTGCCAATTTTCATAGATTCTAGGGAGTTTGACTAGAAATAAATCATTAATATAGGTGACACGATGATTCATTCAATGTCTATGGAGTAGAAAATCAATGTCCAGGAAAGGATGAATGTGAGAAGAAATTCCAGGATTGTCTGGTTAGCATAATATTACAAGCCTTCAAGCAATGTAAAAAATTTGTCATTTGTGCATGAATATTTGTCAAGTGGGTGCAGATGATCCTCGAAAACTTATCCATTGCATAAAAGTTGGCCCTGCATTGTCTTTTTTTCTCTCTTTTCTACTTCGTCAGGGCAATGTTTTAGGATCACACCCTTGGTGGGAATGCCATATGGGTCGTCTTGGATGTGGCGTTGGTATTTCAATTCACTTTATGTGATTATCTATTAAAATATTTCCTCTCTTCTTTGACTAAATTTGAAAATTTTTAGATTTTATAATATTTATAAATTTGTAATCAGTTAAGTTTAGTATTAAAATCTCCAAATTCCTCATTACTTCTTGAAATTTTATGCCATATATTCCTTAGCCTAGACACCTTATTATTATTTTTTTTCTTTAAAACCTCACTCCTTACTTTCTTCATACAATCTCAGCATTAGGTTCAGTGCTTCCTTAATCCAACCATTACAATGTGTGTGCCCTTCTTGATTTTAAGGAAGACCTGGGATGGGAAAGTTGTATTTAGTCCGATGATATAAATTTGTGTATTTCGTTGCTACCGCCACTGCCTATCTTACCTAGTTTTGATAGAGTTTATTATTAAACCTAAATAATCCATCTATATCATACTGTTTTTTGTGACTACTAGATGTTTCTCTACTGGTACCAGCCTTCTCAAAGTTAATTTTAAAAGAAGACACTCAGACATATTTTTTTAATCCACTTGCTAGTTTAGGATCTTGACATCCCTCTTCATTTTCTTTGGGCACTACATGAGGCTCTTGAAAAATTCCTTGTTCTATTGACTTGGTTTCAACGAGGGGCTCTTGAGACATTGTTTATTCTGCTGACTTGGTCTCAAATCGAGGCTATTGAAACCTTTTGTTGCTTGGTTCTTCAATTAAAAATTTACCATTTTTTTCTTCCGTAAAGGCAATCTATCCTATGGACATACATAGGCCCTCATCTATAGATAATGATGCCAAAGGTCCAAATGTACATTGGATTGATTCCCTGCTATGGCTTGCAAATGTTGAAGTTGTTGATGGAAAAATAGATGTGCGCAGACTTGAAGAGTTGCATGCATTAATATGTAAATTTCTTGAAGAATTGCCCAAAACAGAATGAGGATCTAGAAGCTTCAAATTTCCACTCGATTCATGTAGTGCTCCTCTCTTACCGGTTGAGCTTGGATCCTAACATAGACCATGATTTTGGATAGAGAATAATGGTGTGGGTGTAGACATGCCCTGGACTAAAGTTGGATTAGTGGTAACAAAAGCTGACACTGTGCATGCTGAAAAATTTAAATACAGACATAATTGAAGAGTTAAAGAGAACCTGGAATAAAATTCATATCTAGAAAACAACATTAGCACAAATATGACCATAAAGGACATCGTCTATGAAAATATTACCCATATTTTTCTAACTAAAGATCCAATTAGAAACACCACAAGTTGACTTTAACCCCTAAGGATGGCGCAAAAGCATTGCTCTCATCTTGTTAGAAAACTTGAAGGCATGCCTGAAATGGGTCAGAGTATCAACCAGTGTTCTCTTCTCCACCGTAAGACTCAACAGCTCATGAATTACTGCACAGGCATGGTTCTCATCGTCCATCGAATTCTGAGATAGAGCAATCTTGTCGAATTTAAATTACTTGTAGGCTCATTCAATCGAATAGTGGTTGACTGATATTACAGAATATAAGTGAGTTGAATCTTGAAACATGTTTTTATAAGTGGAATAAAGCATGCTAGTTTTCATAGATTCTTCAAAGTTTGAGTAGAAAGAAATCATTAATATAGGTGACACGATGATTCATTCAATGTCTACAGAGTAGAATATCAATGCCCATCAAAAGATGAAAGTGAGATGAAATTCCAGGATTTTCTGGTTAACATAATATTACAGGCCTTCAAGCGATGTAAATTTTTTTTCCTTTGTGCACAAAGATTTGTCAAGTGGCTGTAGAGGGTCCTCGAAAACTTATCCATTCCATCAAAGTTCACCCTACATTGTCTTTTGTGTCTCTCTTTTCTACTTCATCAGGCCAATGTCTCAGGATCACACCTTTGGTGGGAATGCTATATGGGCCAACTTGGCTGTGGTGTTGGTCTTTGATTTCACTTTATGTAATTATCTATTAAAATATTTCCTCTCTTCTTTATCTGAATTTGAAATATTTTAGATTTTCTAATATTTAGAAATTTGTAATCAGTTAAGTTTAGTATTAAAATCTTTGAATTCCTCATTACTTTGCTATGTTAAAACCTGGTTGATATTGATAATATGGTGCTTTTCAAAGATTTTAATTTTCTTACAGATTTTGCTGAGAAATTGTTGGAATAGTCCTTACTTGTGATATAAAAAACAAGGAAGTTATCTTAAAATATCCAAATTCCTCATTACTTCTTGAAATTTTATGTTGTATGTTCCTTAGCTTAGACACCTTATTATTATCTCGTTTCTTTACAACCTCACTCCTTACTATATTCATACAATCTCAGCATTAGGTTCAGTGCTTCCTTAATCCAACCATTACCACATGCGTGTCCTTATTGCTTTTAAGGAATACCTGGGATGGGAAAGCTACATTTAGTCCTATGATATAACTTTGTGTACTTCATTGCTACCACCACTGCCTATATTACCTAGTTTTTGAAGAGTTTATTATTAACCTGAAAGAATGCATCTGGATCATACTATTCTTTATGACTACTAGATGTTTCTATGCTGAGACCAGCCTTCTCAAAGTTAATTTTAAAATAAGACACTCGGACAAATTTTTTTAATCCACTTGCTAGTTCAGGATCTTGACCCCTCTCCTCATTTTCTTTGGGAACTACATGAGGCTCTTGAGAAATTACCTTTTCTACTAACTTGATTTCAATAAGGGGCTCTTGATACACTTTTTATTCTTCTAAATTGGTCTCAGCTCAAGGCTATTGAAACCTTTCATTTCTTGGTTCTTCAATTAAACATTTACCATTTTTTTCTTCAGTAGAGGAAATCCATCCTATGGACACACAGAGGCCCTGATCTATAGATAATGATGTCAAAGATCTAAATGTACATTGGATTGATTCCATGCTTTCGTTTGGAAATGCTGAAGTTGTGGATGGAAAAATAAATGTGCACAGACCTGAAGAGTTTCATGCATCAATATGTAAATTCCTTGAAGAATTTCACAAAATAGAATGAGGATCTGAAAGCTTCAAATTTCCACTTGATTCTTGTAGTGCTCCTCTCTTACCGACTAAGCTTGGATCCTAAGATAGAACATTATTTTGGATACAGAATAACGGTGTGGGTGCAGACATGCCCTGGAATAATGTTGGATTAGTAGCAAAAAATGCTAATGTTGTGCATGATGAATATTTAGGTACAGAAAAAATTGAAGATTTAAAGAGAACCTGAAATGAAATTCATATCTAGAAAATAACGTTAACACAAATATCATCACAGAAGACAGTGTCTCTGAAAATATTACCCATATTTTTCTAACTAAAGATCCGATTAGAAACACCACAAGTTGACTTTAACCCCTAAGGATGGTCCAAAAGCATTGCTCTCACCTTGTTAGAAAAATTTAGGGCATGCCTAAAATTGGTCAGATTATCAACTAGTGTTCTCTTCTCCACCTTAAGACTTGGCAGCTCATGAATATCTGCATAGGCATGCTTCTCAACCTCCATCAAATTCTGAGATTGAGTGAGCTTGTTGAATTTAAATTACTTGTAGGCTCATGCAATCCAATAGAGCTTGACTGATATTACAAAATATAAGTTATTAAAATTTGAAAATTGTTTTTATAAGTGGAGTAAAGCATGCCAATTTTCATAAATTCTTGGGAGTTTGAGTAGAAATAAATCGTTAATATAGGTGACACGATGATTCATTCATTATCTACGAAGTATAAGATCAATGTCTAGGAAAGGATGAATGTTAGAAGAAATTCCAGGATTGTTTGTTTAGCATAATATTACATGCCTTCAAGTGATGTAAAAAATTCGTCCTTTATGCATAGATATTTGTCAAGTGGGTGAAGAGGATCCTCAAAAAATTGTCCGTTCCAAAAAGTTGGCCATGCATTATCTTTTGTGTCTCTCTTTTCTACTTCGTCAGGGGAATGTTTCAGGATCACACCTTTGGTGGGAATTCCATATGGGCCATCTTGGCTATGGTGTTGGTCTCTGAATTCATTGTATGTGATTATCTATTAAAATATTTCCTCTCTGCTTTATCTGAATTTGAAATATTTTAGATTTTATAATATTTAGAAATTTGTAATAAGCTAAGTTTAGTATTAAAATCTCCAAATTCCTCATTACTTTTCTATGTTAAAACCTCCCTGATAATGCTAATACAACTTTTTGAAGATTTTTTTCTTCTCACATATTTTTCTTAGCAACTGTTGGAATAGTCCTTACTCGTGATATGAAAATAAATGAATTTATATTAAAATGTCCAAATTCCTCATTACTTCTTGAATTTTTATGTTGTATATTCCTTAGCTTAGATACCTTCTTATTATCAGGTTTCTTTACAACCTCGCTCCTTACTATATTCGTACAATCTCAGCATTAGGTTCAGTGCTTCCTTAATTCAACCATTACAACTTGCATGCCCTTCTTGCTTTTAGGGAAGACCTGGGATGGGAAAGCTGCATTTATGGAATGGAAGTTTGAAAATAGCAATTTTTTATTTGAATCACTAGAACTTCCTTTGGAAATTATTCCTATAACTTCTTATATTGAATGGGGAGGGGATTGGCACTATTAAATTTTCACTATTTACCCGCGCCTAGTTGCATTACTTTATCTTGCATAGCTACCCATGGCATGGTTGGTATTTTATCATTTGAACTTACTGCCTAATTATATGCATTCAATATATCAAGATGATCCTTAGAAGTTTTTCTAGGGTTGATGTAACATTTCCATTCACCTTTATCCTACTGCGATTTCAAAACCCATCTTACCAACCTTTAACTACCTACCTCACTTACCACACTTACTCTGTCTAATGCCCCAACCTAGTGCTTCATGCAGGAATATAGTACTAAGTACTATCTTATCCTTTTCAGGATGGGCTTAACTTAAATCCCAGAGACCTTTGATTCATTTAAACTCCATAGGAACTTTAGATGCTTACTCTATAATTTTAGTCCCACTTAATTACCATCTTTACTATTTATCTTCCACAGGCTCACTTACCTTAACAATCACTTTCTTAATTAATGGTGGGTACAACCCTTAGAATTGAACGAGATTTAACTTCTTAAACTTCTGAGGCCTATCAAGTATAAGATGACTATCCAGATTATTAGCTTCTTCCAAGGCCTTTTCTACAAAAAAGACATCAATAGTAGGATCCCATGAAGTTAACTCCAATGCAAGTCTATAATATGTATCAAAAACCTCAAAAAATTTAAAATACTTGTTGCATAAATTAGTTCTGAAATCCATGGGGAGACCCATATTAGTAGCTAAGTGGGAAATATTCTCCAACAATACCCTCTTACTCATAGACATCATTAAAAGCTTCCTGATATTCTCAACAAAGAGGCCCTCCATTTGAGATTTAATCTGCACTTCTTCCCAGTGCAGTGCTATGCCTTGGGGGTCAATGTGAAATAGAATCAGTATTCCTCTTCTTTAGTTACTTGAAATATTGATGGGTATCTTCTCAATATGGGGATAAGTTTGCATCCCCTCTGGAGGCCGAGGTGCTTTCTGTGCTTGGAAAGCTTTGCCGCAAACATTTTGTGGTTGGGTTGTTTGAGGACGATTTTCTTGATATGGTTGACTAACTTGAGCTTCTTTTGGCTCTCCTTGACCTTTTATAGAGGTCATTCTTTGCATCTCTTGATCATAGTAGTGACTAAAACTGGGGAAGGATGAATAATTTGAGATGAAGTGAGTGACTTCAAGTAATGGGTGGTGTCTCCCAGAAATGATTTTTTGGTGCGAGTGATCAAGAGGGGTCCAATTTGTGGAGTGTGGGTGTTTCTTAGTCTCAGGGGGATGAGGCGAGAAATTGTAGAGTGGAATATGGTGGGTTTTATAGATGGAGATGATGAGGATACTGGTAAGTTTGTGAAACTCTCAAGGGATATTTCAACACTCATCTCCATCTCATATCATGCGTGTAGCATCCATATATATCCTTTCACTCGAATACCCTAAAATAACACTCTGTGAGTAATAAAATGGCTTTTCAAACTTCTTTAGCTTGAATACCCTAAAATAACACTCCATGAGTAATAAATAGACTTGTCAAATTGCCACATCATTATTAAATGTGGGTGAATAGCGTTAAGAGGCACTGACATCTTGAGCGTTGAAAGGCACTGAAATCTTGGACCTTGCATAATTTCGATTGGTTATTTCTGTCTATAAAATAGAAATATTTGTGTCTTGGATTTTCCAATGTGCTAGTAAAGGTTTATTTTATTCTGAGAAACTGAAATCCAAAGATTTAAAAATAATAAAGACAACTCCATATGATCAAGAAGGATAACCTTTATTGGAACTGTATGAAATAAGAAGATCCTAGACTTGTTCATTGTATATTTCAATCATTTGAACAAAAACCTCATATATAAAGGTATCCTTTCCTTGTTTTGATATCTGGAAGAATTCATTCAAGGCTCTATGGTTCACACCCCAACTCTCCCTTGTAATCACCTTAGGACTAGTCTAGACAAGCAAGGCACGAAAAATAGAGCAAAGTATTTCTAGGCAAGAATTTATTCAGCAGTGAACTCATTCCCTTATTATTTTTGCAAGAGATTTCTTCAAACCGCAATTGAGTAACTAGAATATGGTTGTTATTATCATTGTGTATGGATTTCCAGAACCTGTTTTCCCATTTGAAAAAATTCAAACATTGTAACCATCTAGAACAGATCTGATCAATGGCTTGGTATCCAAAAACACTTCCTCTGCAATTCAACATGAATAATGTTATGATTTAAGAGATTGCACCTTACAATCATGCAAAAGGTTTTCAACACTCTAAATAGGTTTTCCAATCTTCAGCATTGAAGGGCACTGAAATCTTGGAACTTGCATAATTTGGATTTGTTATTTCTGTCTATGAGAAATATTTGTGTCTTGCATTTTCCAACGTGCTAGTCAAGGTTTATTTATTTTGAGAAACTGAAATCCAAAGTTTTAAAAACAAGAAAGACAAGTCCATATGATAAAAAGGATACCTTTTATTGGAACTGTCTGAAACAAGAAGATCACGGACTTGTTCATTGTATATTTCAATCATTTAAACAACAACCTCATATATAAAGGTATCCTTTCTTTGTTTTGATATCTGGAATAATTCAATCAAGGCTCAATATTTCAGACCCCAACTCTCCTATGTAGACTCCTTGAATTAACAGTGATCAAAGCCTAATTTGGCTATTAGAATAACCATAATATACAAGCTACGGAAGTAAAGGAATTTATATTACTCACTTGTTTCTAATAGTACTAGTAATTTGTAACCTTCACAAATTGCAAGACAATCCTCCAAGCATATCCTATCCAAGGTCTCTTCTGATCATGTAGAGCCACATTCTTTTGGAAATGTGATATCAAGCACTTTTATATACCAACCTCAGTGATTAATTTTTTTAATTGGTTATTTTTTCCCAATGGAAAGAAGACGAGCTTTAAGAGAAATTCAATGGAACTGCTCTTCACTAGTTTTTGTGACAATTTCAATTAAGGTGAAAATTTATTTACTAATTGGATCAATAGGAGGGTTTTTCAATTGAGAAAACATCTGATTTAAGTACTCAAATATTATTTTTAGTCTATTTGACATCATAGCTAAAGGCATATCATTCCCCATGTAACCAAGAGATTGTGTTCCATATTTTTCCATAGGAGGCAACAACATCTCCAAAGCCTTAATTGTTTGCATGAACAATGAAATGAATATTTAAAAAAATAGCTCATAAATGCAAACATACATTCAAAAATACCTCATAACATATTTACATACAAATCAATTACCCATAAGCCTTCATTAGTGACAACAAGACATATATTCCCATGTTTTCCATTGTATCATCCAAACTATCAACTTGTAAACCAATATAATGAACGAGAAACAAAAAATCTATAGTTGACATCCAGGGTGACGATGTCCTTCCATAAAAAATGTGTGATCATTTAGTCAACATTTTATTTGCAATAAAATCCAAATGAGAAGTTTCAAAACTTAGTCCAAATATGAAGAAAAAAAAAAATTTGTTCTATATTCGAGTTATCACAAAAGAGTAGTTGTATTTGAGAAGTTATATATGAACAACAACAAGAATACCATCTAGATCGATGACTTTTCCAAATACTTCTTAGGCCATCGAGTGAAACTATTTTCCTTCTCCTTCAAATGAACACATCCATCTATTTTATCTTCATACAGAAGGGGGATGTTACTTGTGACATTAATGAAATTTACATTTGCGTCTTCTGTACCAAGTGGCACTCCATATATGATATAAATTGATTGAATTCATCCAATTCTAGCAATAGCGTTGTCGTATGGATTTAATATATTCACTTTGTCACCTGCCTGGATTAGGTCATTCCCCACCAAAGTTAATAAGCACTATATAAAAAAAAAGTATACATAGATATTAGGAAAATAATAATTTCAATTAAATTGCAAAAACATACATAGATATTTAATTAACTGAATAATATGCACTCACTGAGTTAATATCTGAAACACCAGCAAGATTTGGCACCGATTGGGAATGTTAAGGTGCATCAATTTTGTCATATTTTAGAACCCTCGAGGTAACCATTTTTCCTTTAACATCCTATATGTGATTTCATTATACACAAATCAAATATTACATTTAAACACAATAAGTTATAACATAGCATAAAACAGTAAATATAATATTAAATCATTAAAATCTTAATAGCACTAAAGTAGAAACATATAGGTCTTGTAGATATCTACAAAAACATACCTTCACATGTTCATGGCCCTTTTTTGAGTCATTTAGCATTCTTGCACCATGCAAATTTACATTTTCTTCTTGTGATTGACAAGAATTGCCAATAAAAGAAGGATTCATGAGTGAAGGGAAATGGAACCAAAACATTAACAAATAACAAATTCAAGTGAAGAACGGGTTGCAACGGAAATATAATTTGCTTACCTCATCTAAATCAATGTTAAATTCCTTCTTTTTCAATGCAGCAACAAGAGGTTCAATGGATGAGGCTATGGTTGACATTGTCTTTTCCAAACCAGTTATATATTGCATTACATGATTCTAATCCTTACTATGGTTTTAAACAGTAGATAAAGCTCCTCTTTGTCTACTCTTGATGTCAATAGATGGAAAATAAATTTCCATTGGATTTTCTGACATATAATTATGTTTGGAATTTTCAAAGTTTGCCATATAATAAGCCATTTCACTCACCACTGGTTCTCTATTAGCTCCTTCAAATTAAAAATAATTTTCAATGCACAACTATTTGGATATTAAGAAAAATCAAAACACATAACACAATGTACAATATTCAATGAAAAAATTGTATACTTACAAATATTTTTTGTTTGGCTCGCAACCCACCCCAGCCCAAAAAATATCGAGCCTTCACCTGCTCTCTTTCTTTCTTCGCTCTTACACTCTTTGAAAAATACTCTTCATGACACATACTTTCCTCCAAGTCTTTCCATTGTTTGGGAGTAAAGATACTCCCCCTATCTTTTCCATCCAAAATTAATTTTCTGCATTTATGCCTGAATTTATTCATCAAAATTATCATTCTGCACTTATAATATTTACTATAAATCCTTCCATCAGTGGTCTCAAAAAAAATTTCCATTTGTTGTATCACTTGATCAACATTTCTTGGATCTTGATCTGCAAAGTTGGATTTGGTGACATCCAAATGAGACCTTATTCTTGTGCCCAACTCTATGGCCCACCTTGAGGCATTTGGCCCAGTAGGCTCACCATCTTTTACCTCAATCAAGTAAGCCTTCTTCCCTTCTGATTTTCATTCTTTAGCTTCCCTTTCTGTGGACCTATAAATGCTTTGACTAACTCTTTGTCTTTTGACTAAAGATGATACATTTTCAAAACCAAGACTAGGTGATGGAAAATCACTCATACTTGTGGCCAAAGAAGGTGCGGTAGTTCCTAGCACCTTACTTGGAGAATTATGTAATTGGTGTGATTTCTGTGGAAAAATAATGAATTTTTTGTTTCTTTTCCAAAATAGGTGTGGTACTAGGTTTCGCACAAATTTCCTTAGATGTGCCTTCAAATATTTTCTTTCACTGTAAATAAATTTCTTGCAACTCTGCTTCTTCAGAATGTGCTAATTTTTCGCGAACACCTTGGACATGATCATCTGATATATCAGGAAGTTGATCATTATTATTTTCAGCTTTATCTCCATGCATTGAATTACCACGGCGTTTACTTCTGTGAGTTGGCAGGGATATGTCTTTACTTGCTTTTTGTTTCTTCTCATTGTCTATGGGATCTTAAAAGCTTTCTCTATAATATATATATATATATATATATATATATATATATATATATATATATATATCAAACACACACATTGTCAAATATATTATATACAAATTTCATTAAATATTCATAGAAATAAAAAGTGGTGAAGAGCAACTACTTACTTATTCACCAAACCAAGAGATGAGAAATATTATTCATTTTTTGTAATGTGTTCTTTACGAACACGCTCATATTGTATCATATTTTCATCACCACTAAGATAATTTTTACATTTCAATCCCTTCTTCATAGTATTTATGTCCTACATTTCACATTTAAAGAAAAAATATTAGTTCATGGACAAAAAACAATTATAAAATATATCTATTATATGATCATGCATTATGATCAATGAGAATGAATTAAACTTAAATTGATAACTTCAAAAATTGATAATGAGAATGAATCAACATCATGGTAACTTCAAAAACTAACAAAAATGGGAGTTTTTCCTATTATAGTATCAAATTATTTCTTCAACACATTGATACTATCATAACATCAGTGGAGACCTGTTACAATGAATTGAGGTGATTATAGCATCTCGCATCTATGGTGAACCCTCTTAAACTATGTCAGTTAGTATTTCCACTTAAATAACCTTTAATTTGAATATTTATAAATTAAATCTTAATCCCAACTTGGATTGTAATCCCTCAAAAAACTCTCAGTATATAGCAGTTGAAATAGAAAGAAAACTAAGCCATGAACTAGAGCATATTATGTTGATTCTTATGCTCGTTATTGCCTTTGAGCTATGTTATTAATATGTTCATAGAAGGAAAACTTTAATTAGTATCAACACCTTATCTAGAATTCAAGATTCTGTTTTTTAATTGCAAAAAAAATTGTAACATTTTCATAAATTTATCACATAATAAAAACATAGCATATTGAAATTGGGAATGCAGATTGGTTGTCCCAGCCATTGTAACATTATTGAATCTATTATATGTGTACTAGTGTCAGTACCTTACAACTTTGGTGAAGAGCTCCCGAATCGTATTAAGACTTTGAGCCCTTAGTAAACAGACTCCAGATAGTGAAACTGGTCAATCGATTAATAAAAGGATCCAGGAGCATTCAGCAGATATTAGGCTTGGTAGAACCAAGACCTCAACGCTAGCTGAACATGCGGAGAAGACGAAGCACCATATCTGTATTGAAGACGCTAGAGTCCTTGCTAGGGTTGACCATTTCCACCACCGGAAATTGAGGGAGGCGATTGAGATTGAGAAGAGGCCCCGTACGCTAAACAGGGATGATGGATGGAAAGTTAGCAGATGTTGGATTCCATCTCTTCATTCCCTGTAATTGTTCTTCCTTTAAGTATTTTTTGATTTCCTTTTCTACTATTTTTCTATTAATTTATTGAGTTTAGTTTTCTATTTGTAGTTTTATTAACTTATTTATTTATTAAATAATATAAAATTAATTTTTATATTTTTAATTTTATTTGTGATTTAATTCTCGTTTTTAATTTTTATTCTTTTTATTTTATTTAATTAATTATTATTATTATTATTTTTAAATCCTTTTATATTTATTTATTTTTTGACTTTGATTTTTCACTTTAAACTTGTCTCATGGGGTGCTATTTTAGTTTTGATTTTATATTATTTGTTCTTTGATATTGGTTAGGTTTGGGTTTTTTTTTTTATTATTATTTATTTATTTATTTTTTTTATAATTTTATTTTTTTGAACGTTGTAATTTTATTTTTATTTTTATTAATGTTTTTATATATTGGTTAAATCCTTTAGTTTTATTTTTATTTATTGTTTGATTTTTGAACTTTGACTTTTTAACTTTTAATTTGTTATTTTATTTTTATTGATGACCGTTTTTAACTGTTATAATTTCAAGGTTTTTTTTTTTTGGTTTGTTTTATATTTTTATTTATCCTATTTTTTGACCGTTTTTAACTTTTAACTTTTCTTGGGTTGTGACCGTTTGCTTCTCTCTTCATGTTATAAATGCATATGTCAGATCAACCATTCTTCATTATCCTGATGATGAACTATAGTTGGTAGTTCGAAACACGTCGATTCTGAAATTTATTATGTGATTTCCCGGAAAAGTTATATTTTTAAAATGTTATGGATCACAGAAGCTTATGGATCACAGAAGCTTGTAGTCTCAACTTACATTTAGCTTTGAGGTTTACAAGCTGAAAATCAAATATCCCGCAATAAAAAGATACACATCCCCCAATTTAACAGCTAAAATATCATTAGAAGAATCTAGATTTTCCTGAGGAAAAAAAACAACAACTATAGAAGTTACAAAATAAATATCAAAGTTAGCATAACTTCATGTAGGCAATTTCATTGATGGATCTAGTAACCCTCTTTAAGATAAATTGAATCATTTCATGCTTGTTAGGTCCCTATATTACTAGTATAGTCCCTTATTATTGTTTTTTTTTAGATCTAGGACAATCGGTAACTGGTGAGAGTTGCCTGAGCAAGGCCCGGGTTCAAATCCAACTGGCTGCCACTATAAACCTAGGCTAGGCAACAAATTTCGTTTATTAATAGGGTAATTAATTAGTCTTCATCACATTTCTAGACGTCCACTATGGGGTCGCCTACTCTTCTAGCCAAGACACAACAGGCATATGTCTCCACGGAGATTTGAACCTTGGTGGATGGGATGAAAACCTTCTCCCTCCACCGTCAGACCTCCGCTTCACGGACATAGTCCCTTATTATTGTTAGTGTAACCCCCTTATTGTTATATTGTACCCTTGTAACCCCCATATTGTTATTATTGTGCCCTTAAATTATTAATGTTAGGTCGGCTAGGATTACATTGTGGCCCCATGGACTCATATATATAGAAAGGAGGTTTTGTAATTTGTATCATCCAAGAATTGTTCATTTATGTAATGTATTGGAGGTTTCCCCCTAGAAGTGGCTTATTTCTAAGGCATTGATATCTCTTTTCTTCTATTTTTGGAGCTGGTTTCCCAACATTTGGTATCAAAGCTTTGCATTTTAGGGTTTCACTGCTCTAAACAGGTCATCGTGGAATTTTTGCTATAAATTTTTTTCTACGAATGTTCAAACTCTGAAATTTTTAGGGTGTGAAGCCGAAATCCTGAGGAAACTTGTTGCAAAATTTCAGATCTTGGTTCGGAAATTTTTTGGAGATATGATCTGTGGAACGTAGTGCTTTTTCAGGCTCCCGAATTTCATCTCAAAGAGGTGATCTTGGAAAAGATTCATAACTCTCTCTCTGAGCATCGGACTGGAGTTCCGTAAAAAGTGGTCGCAAGTACACGGACTGTAGTTTCGTTTCTATCAATTTCAGAGTAGAAGGACAAAACAGTGAGACGTGGCAAGTCGTACAATTTTGCTCTACTGAACTAGTCTATAATTAAGTCATTGTGGGAGATTAGACATAACTTTTCCTTGGAGAATCCAAATCAGGTCAGACCTGTGGCATTCGAAAGAGAATTTAAAGGGATACCTCAATGCCAAATTTTAGATATTGAAGAGTAGCAATCACAGAGATAATCCAATTTCAATATTGAGTTCCTCAAAAGCAAGAAAAAGGTGTGTATTTTTTTCCGAATTGCATTAGTCTTGTTTGAAGAATAAATTTGAATTGATTACATGGGCGTATTGTAGAATAGATTTCAGTATTGGGTTCTAAAAAATGCCTCGTAAAAATAATTCAACACCCATTAAGCCTTCAGAAGGCTTTTCTATGACTCATGAAGAAGAAGAATTGCAACATGATGTATCAAAATTACAAGAGAAAGTGCACCAAATTTTTCTCTTGCAAAGAGCAGCAAAAAATGAAATGGAAGTTTTGAAGAAAGGTGTGGAAGCGAAGATGGATGGTTTGAAGAATAACATGGATGGTTTGAAGAAAGGCATGGAATCTAAGATAGATGGCATGAAAGCTGGCATGGAAGCTAAGATCGATGAAAAGATGGAAAACATGAAGAATGATCTAAAAGCAGACATGGAAGGTTTGAAAAATTTGATACAACAGATGTTTCCTAATGGTGAAAATATAGTAGAGGAAACTCATGATGAGAACAAAATAAATGCTAATCGTGATTTCATAAACTCTAATGTTGGTGGGAAGAACTACCATATTCCAAAGATGGATATGAGGAAGTTTGATGGCAAGGATCCCGTAACATGGATACTACAGATGGAGCAATATTTTGATCTCAATAATGTGCAAAACACACAAAAGGTACACATTGCAACTTTACATCTAGAAAAAAATACATTTGTATGGTATCGATGGCTTTGCTCCCGTAAAAAAATTGTCACTTGGTCAATTTTTACGGAGGAAATGATAGGCACATTATGAGGATGCAAAGTGCAACACCTTCTTTAGTCAATTGATAAATCTAAAACAAAAGGGTTTAGTGGGGGAGAACATTGAGGACTTCCAAAAATTGAATATAAGGGTAACTGATATTACAGAGGAACACATGATTGATCTCTTCATAGGTACTTTAAAGGATAACATCCAACATGAAGTTCGCGTTTTGGAACCCAATTCATTGGAGAAGGCATTCAGGTTGGAAAGAAAAATTGAATGTAAAATTATGGCAACAAGGAAGCCTACCACTCACTTCTATAAAGAGAGAAGTGTTGCTATTCCTAGATTTCAACAACCTACAAGGTTGACACCACAAAAATTGGAAGAAAAAAGAGCAAAAGGACTTTCCTATAGTTGTGATAGCAAATACAATAAAGGTCATAAGTGTGCTGAGAAGAAATTATTTTACATAGATTGTGAAGAGGAAGAAGAAAATGAAAAAGAAGAGGATATACACCAGGAACCAACCCTAGAAGAGGAAAAAATGAGTCTGACCATATCGTGTAATGCATTGGCAGGAATTACCACTCCTCAAACTCTCAAGATAGAAGGACATATCAAGAAGAAAAAGGTAATAGTGTTGATTAATTCAGGTAGTACCCATAATTTTATTCATTGTAAGGTAGCCAAGGAATTGAATTGTTTCCTATACCCAGCACCGGAATGTCAAGTGATGGTTGCAAATAGAGGAACTATAAATTGCTCTGTAAAATGCCATAATATCAAGCTATCCATGGGGGAATATTTATTGAATAGTCCAATGCTTTCCATCCCAATGGGAGGTGCTAATGTCGTACTAGGAGTACAATGGTTACAATCTTTGGGGACGGTAACTTTTAATTTTCAAGAACTTTTCTTGAATTTTTTTTCGGAAGGAAAGGAAATCGAATTACGGGGTATCAGAGGGAAGCCAGGGAAAACAATAAGCTCTAATGTCATGACAAAGCTTCTGAAGAAAGAACAACGAGGCGTAATTTCACAATTATGCTCACTAGAAGTTCCAACATCAAAATCATCTATTTCTCCAGATCTCCAAAGAGTCTTGGACAATCATTCCTGTTTAGTCAATTTAGTGTCCTAAATTGATAGCATAAATTATCGACCAGGGCTAGTAAACTGATGAAGTGTGATGCACTATATGTGCCTAAGTATCCCTTTTTCTTACTTCGTTGTTTTTAGTGTTTTATTGATGTTTTGGGGTTTTTATGTTTGATTCTTAGTATGCTACTCTATGCTAAAAAGATGAAGTTAGATCTATGTCAAAAGGGAGAAAAATGAAATGTTAATAAATGAATTAAAACAGATTTTATTTGCAAGTTAAGTTCCTAACTAGAAAATGATGAAAACAGAGAGTCCTAATCCATGGATATTACAGCTTCTAAATCAACATTCATGAAATGAAAAGTAACTCAAAACACTACAACTTAATCTGATTCATTTAGTTAGGGATTTGTTGGAAGAGCTTGTGAAAAAGATTAATTCTAATGCAATGAGGATCTCCTAAAACATAAAAGGAAATGCTAAGACACATGTCTTTTTAGAATTTCAATACAAAAAGGAAATGAGACACATATCCTCATAATCCCATGATCTTCTCCACTCAAATTCGAATTTGGTTTTGGGAGACCACATAAAGGTCTTTTAGAAGCTTCCTTTTGACCTACACATGTCACAAAACTCATAACACATATATAGATATATGAAACTATGTTAATTTTCTAGTTTCTAATCATAAATTCACTTTAAACACATAAAATAAATAAATTTGGAAGACAAGGATCCTAACCCATATATTTATGAAAATGGTTACTTGATGTAGGGTTTTAGGTTAGATAGTTATGAAATGAGAGTTGAATGGTTATGACATAATGGAAATATGTATGAATATGGAAAACACTTTTGAGACTCAACAATTCCAATGTGTTTGATACTCCCAAAGGACTCCCACCTATTCGTGATCATGATCATCCTATTCGTTTGATTCCAGGAAGTGTTCCTCCAAACATCTGACCTTACAGATATCATTATGTCCAAAAGAGTGAAATTGAATGTATGATTGCAGAAATGTTAGAGGCTGGTATAATTCAACCTCGTCAAAGTTCTTTCTCTGCTCCTGTAGTATTGGTACACAAGAAGGATGGATCATGGCGCATGTTTCCCGATTATAGGGAGCTCAATAAGCTCACCATTAAAAATAAATTTCCCATTCCTGTGATTGATGAATTATTGGATGAATTACATGGAGATTTTACCAAGTTGGATCTTCATTCAGGATATCATCAAATTAGAATGAAGATTGAAGATATTCCGAAAACAACATTTCGAACTCATGAGGGTCATTATGAATTCCATTTTCAAACCCTGCCTTAGAAAATTTGTGCTAGTATTTTTTGATGATATAATAATCTACAGCAGGTCTTGGAAGGATCATGTTCAACATGTTGACAGGGTGCTCAAACTATTGCAGGAGAAACAATTATATGCAAAAACATCCAAATCTTTCTTTGGAGTACAAGAGGTGGAATATCTGGGTCATATTGTATCTCACGAGGGTGTTAAGGTAGACCCTAACAAAATTAAAGCCATTAAGGAATGGAAAGTCCCCACAACCATAAAGCAGTTGTGAGGATTTCTCAAGTTAACAGGGTATTATCGCAAGTTTGTTAAGAATTATGGGAGAATAGCAGCACCTCTAACAACATTATTGAAGAAAGATGCATTTTCATGGACTCCTGAAGCAACTAAGGCCTTTGAACATCTTAAAGAGACAATGTGCCTAGCACCGGTCTTAGCTACGCCAGACTTCACAAAACCTTTATTGTGGAATGTGATGCCTCAGGAAATGGAATTGGTGCAGTTTTAATGCAGGAAGGAAGACCCATTGCTTTTGAAAGTCGTCCAATCAAAGGAAAGTATTTGCAGAAACCTATTTATGAGAAGGAAATGTTAGCAATACTACATGCACTAAAGAAATGGCGAACTTACCTAATGGGAAGACACTTCAAGGTAAAAACTGATCATGATAGTCTTAAACACTTTTTGGAACAAAGACTATCTTCAGAAGAGCAGCAAAATTGGGTCACAAAGATGTTGGGTTATGACTTTGAAATAATCTACAAAAAAGGGAAGCTAAATGTTGTTGCAGATGCACTCTCAAGAAAGAGTGAAGAGGTGGAAGCATTGCTTTGCGCCATTTCTATTATCCAACCAGATTGGATAACCGAAGCAAGATATGAATGGAAGAATGACGAAGAAGTGTGGAAACTCATCAAAAGTTGCAGCAAGATCCTAGTACATCTGATACATTTAGTTGGAAAAACGATTCCCTATGGTACAAAGATCGCTTATATCTTTGTAAGAAATCCCAACTAAAACAAAATATTCTTTTGGAATTGCACACTTCTCCTTTAGGAGGACATTCAGGATTTTTAAAAACTTACCATAGGGTGAAGAAAGAATTTTTTTGGGATGGCCTTAAATATGATATTCAAAAGTTTGTGGTGGAATGTTTGGTTTGCCAACAGAATAAAGTTGAGACGATTAAGTCCCCGGGTCTTCTACAACCTTTATCCATTCCAAGTCAATGTTGGGAGGAGATTTCAATGGATTTTATCACAGGTTTACCTAAGTTTGAAGGAAAGAGTGTCATCATGGTGGTAGTTGATAGACTTACCAAGTATGCACACTTTTGTGCATTATCTCATCCATTTAAAGCAAGTACAGTTGATACTACATTTATGGACAAAATTCAAAAGCTACATGGAAGCCCAAGGGTTATTGTGAGCGACAGAGATCCCATTTTTACTGGAAATTTTTGGACGGAGTTATTTTCTTGTTTGGGCACTCAATTAGCTCATAGCTCATCTTATCATCCTCAATCTGATGGTCAAACTGAGATAGTAAATAAATGTTTGGAAGGATATCTTCGTTGTTTTGTATCTGATGAACAAACACAATGGGTCAAGTGGTTACCTCTCGCTGAATGGTGGTATAACACTTCCTTCCATACTGCAGCAAAAATGACCCCATTTATGGCACTTTATGGATATCATCCACCATCCATCACATCATATTTAAGAGAAAATTTGAAGGTTCAAGCAGTGGAAGATCACATCGAGCATCAACAATAAGTTCTCCAAATCTTAAAGGATAACCTGAATTTGGCACAAAATCGAATGAAACAACAGGCAGATCAACATCGCAGCGAGAGAAGTTTTGATGTAGGAGATTGGGTATTTTTACGGCTACAACCATACAAACAAATGTCCCTCAAGCAAGCCAAGAAGGATAATAAATTATCGCCAAAGTACTATGGTCCTTACAAGGTGTTGCAAAAGATTGGTACTATGGCATACAAATTGGAGCTTCCTGCTTCTTCGCGAGTACATCCAGTTTTCCATGTTTCATGCTTAAAGAAGGTTATAGGTGAAAATCTTCCAGCTCAAACAATATTGCCAGAACTTGATGAGGAAGGAAAAATCATATTGGAACCTGAAGTGATCATGGAAACAAGAACTCGACAGCTACGGAATCGATCAATTTCAGAGTATCTCATCAAGTGGAAGAACTTACCCACTGAAGATTCTACATGGGAGGATGAGAATTTTATACAAAATCACCCAGAGCTACTCAAGCGTTGAGGACAACACTTTTTTGAAGGAGAGGGGCATGTTAGGTCCCTATATTACTAGTATAGTCCCTTATTATTGTTAGTGCAACCCCCTTATTGTTATTATTGTACCCTTGTAACCCCCATATTGTTATTATTGTGCACTTAATTTATTAATGTTAGGTCGGCTAGGATTACATTGTAGCCCCATGGACTCCTATATATAGAAAGGAGGTTTTGTAATTTTTATCATCCAAGAATTTTTCATTTATGTAATGTATTGGAGGTTGCCCCCTCGAAGTGGCTTATTTCTAAGGCATTGATATCTCTTTTATTCTATTTTTGGAGCTGGTTTCACAACAATGCTACAATAGAGTTACTGGAATGAGAGAAAATTCACACAAAGTGAAAAATGAATGATAAATTTCACACAGAGTTTAATACAACCATCTGGCTAATCCCATGGCCAAAACAATAAAATCAATTTGCATAGTGAAAATTTATGCCATAAAGTCAAGGTGATAAATCATCATCATGATCATTTGCGTGGTCATCAAGATCACAATCCTGATCACTTGTGTATACATCTGCTTGATTTCCTTCATTGTCCTCGTACATTATATTGTCCTGGCCATGAATTATGTTTTCTATCTCGGTCTCTTCATTGGGAATCAATGCTTCATCTTCAAATACTCTATCGCCATCTTCAGATTCTTCCTCCAATGTTTCTTGTAAACTATTACATTTCCCATCAACCATTATATCAACATATTCCATGAATTTCCTTTTTGAGCGGGGCTCTATTTGAATGACATACGACCATCCTGAGCTTTGCACATCACCAATTAAAAATGCCTGGTTAATTTGAATAGGGGAAACATATGGCTCATTGGTCTTCAGTAAAATTTTGCATGTATTTGCACGTACAAATCCATACTCATCATGTTGTATTGCAGATGGCTTGATCCATTTACATTTTAATAATATAGGACTAGTTTCACCATAATCAAATTGAATAATTTATTGTATGAATCCAACATACAATTTCTTTTCAGTGTTGTGATGAAAATGAACACTAACAATACAATCACAATTTGCCTTTCCTGTGTCCCTTTCTTCCTCTCTTAAATGAGTACCATAGGCCCACATCCCACTAAAAGAAGAAGCCCATATACTTGGAGGTTGTGAAAGTTGAATTTCCTCCTTCGTCATATCTTGACCTTCTTTTCGTGCATCATTAATTGCATCAACAATACAATCATCAAATTTTGGAAAAGAACGATCTCCAAGGTTCAAATCTTGAAGTGTACTCTTTCGAGATGGATGCATCGATTTTTGAATCTCTTCTTTGTATTTTCTGCATAGACTATAAAAAGTAAGAGTGATAATAATTTAGCTATTAAATGAAATTAAATAAATAAATTATAATGTAAATAATATTTTACCTACGCCACTTATCGAATGATGATGTGTTTTGAAGAACATAGGCATGTATGGCAATTCTTTCCTCATTTGATAGCTTGAAGAGACGTCCATTTCCTTCTAATAATTCACCTGTAACTCTCTGGTCGTCATCATCATCCCATACACGCCGATTGACATTGCAAAAATCCTTCATATATTCTGTGCAAAACCCTATGGCATCTTGCATTAAATATCCTTCACAAATGCTACCTTCTGGTTTTGCCTTATTACGAACAAACTTTTTCAAAACTTTCATGTATCGTTCTATAGGATACATCCATCTTGTTCTTATTGGGCCACAATGCTCTAGTTCATGTTCTAGATGTATAATAATATGCATATAAATATTGAATATTGCTAGTGGAAATTCTCGTTCCAATAGGTAGAGGACTTCAACAACTTCTCCCCCCAAATTATCAAAGTTTGAAGGATCTAGCACATGCAAAATAATTCCTTTTAAGATTAGGCCCAACCTTATAATTTCCAATCTTGGTCCCTTTTCCAAACTTGATATGACTGCAATAGGTAAAATATCCTCAATTATGACATGATAGTCATGGGTCTTGAGGCTTCTTAAGCTATTATTTTAGGTTTGGCTTCTAATATTACCACTTACATATCTAGTAGGAAATCGAGTCCGAGACATCAACTTTAAGAATTGTGCACGTTGATCCTTTGTCCACACATAAGGAGCAATAGGTTTTCTGTATTTTCCATTACCATATTTTTCAACCCAAAGATTTCGACGAATCTCTAGTTCTTTAAGGTCTAGGCGTGATGACACTGTATCATATGCACCAAAAAAAGTTTCTATAATAGCAAAAGCTATGTTTTTCTCAGTATGCATAAAGTCAACAGTATGCCTAATGGTTATATGCTTAAAGTATGGCAATTTATAGAATATGCACACTCTTTTTACACCAC
Source organism: Pinus albicaulis (assembly GCA_034641835.2). Lineage (NCBI taxonomy): Eukaryota > Viridiplantae > Streptophyta > Pinopsida > Pinales > Pinaceae > Pinus > Pinus albicaulis. Next base: position 11,847,656 of record MU968493.1, read on the forward strand.
TATCGTAAAGTGGATCATTTTTACTACCACAGATGCCACCATTTTCAATAAATTGCATTATTTTTTCTCCATTCTCAATAATGTAATCACTTGTTATTGCCAGTGGTGCTTCACGATTCTCTACCTTACCATTGAAACGTGACTTTTGTCGACGATATGGATGCTCCATTTTGAGGTAAGCACGATGTCCACAATAAATACACTTGTGCAAACTACTTGAGTACCTCACAAAAACCTTAAGGATGCAAGTTGGACATCCATGGTATCCATGAACATTGAGACTAATCAAAGTGCCATATGCAGGAAGATCATGGATTGTAAAAAATAAAGAAGCTCTTAAAGTGAATTGAATTGAATTACCATCCCTTAAAATTTGAATTTCTTCAATTCCTTTCCACAATTCCACTAGCTCATCAAATAATGGTTCTAAATAAACATCAATTGTATCTGAAGTCACACTTTTTTTCCCCGGTATGATCAATGACAACACCGAGAAAAATGGCTTGGTTGCTAACCATGGAGGCAAGTTATCATTTATTAAAAACACTGGCCAAGTTGACCATTTAGTGCTTTGATCTGAGAAAGGGTTCACCCCATCTAGAGCTAAACCCAATCTTATATTGCGAGGATCTTGGGCAAAATTAGGGGATTTATTGTCAAATTCCTTCAAAATCTTAGAATCAGCCACAAATCATTGTTTTCCATCAGTGCTCTTATTTTTGGCATGCCATTGCATTAGCTCGGCAATGTCTCGACATTTGTACATTCGAAGAAACCATGGGATAAGTGGAAAGTGGCGAAGAAGCCTTCTCAGAGCTAAATTTGATTTCAACCCTGGTCTATACCTCCCTTCTTTACATTTTGGATATTCAGTCTCACTTGCAAGATTTTTGTGAAATAATACACAACCATTCACACATGTGTGGATGTTTTCATACCCTAAGCCTAGCTTAGTGATTTGCACTTTACATGCTCTTCATTTTGTTGTCAGTGTGGAGTTGAGTGGTAACAACCATTGTAAAAATGCCAATAACTCATCAAAACTCTCATTTTTCCAACCATGCACCACTTACAAATTAAGAATTAAAAGGATTGTTGTTAAATGAATTAAATTGCAAGTACCATACACAGGTTTTAAAGCATCCTCTAACAACTTCTGCCATTCATCCTTGAAACCCTCATTCAAAATTCTATCAACTTCAATCCCTTCATTAAAGGTTCCTACCTTTTCATTTGTGTTTTTTTCCTCTTCATATATGTCTAGTGCCTCTAGATCTCTCATGCTATGAAATTCTATCCTATCTAGACAACAATTTTGAGGGAAGGGGCTTATACTGCTATGCCCATATTTTAGCATATGTTGAAAAATCACACTTCTTTTTCTCATCTTCCCACCATGACAATCATTACATGGACATGCATATTTAGGCAAGCTCTTCTCATCAGCTATTCTCTCATCATGTGCATGGTATTAATCTATTGTCAAAATTGGGCGTTGACTCATCTTCAATTTTCTGCATTCAAAGATGAAACTAATATGTTAACTCTTTACTTTCAACTCTTTTCAGAACTTTATTTGTAAAAGAGAAGTTTCAGCTCCTATTTGAGCACAAATTTCAATAGTGCAAACTTTTTAGAAACAACATATAGGAAGACAAGAATACACATTTTTTACCAGTGTGAACACACCCATACACAACAATCACACAATTAAACAACAAAAGAAAGTCATATTTGAGAGAAAAATTTTGGATCAACACTTGTTTGAGGAGATATTTTTGTTGTATTTACACCTTTTGAACGCAAATCTATCAGCATGACAACAAATTTTTTTGGTTTTGAACGTAGATCTATCAGCATGATAGCAAATTTTTTTGGTAAATATATTAGAATTCTTAAGGGCACAACCCTTGCGGTCATTTTTAAACATTCATTACATTAGCAGTGAGGAGAAGAACACACCAATGGGAGTTGCCTTAGCAGCAAATATGATGCATCACTCAGCTAAAGGGGAGGCAATTAGCAATGATGAAGTGACGGTTACTAGTAGTGAACTCTCTCCTTTAAAGCCTATTTCTGACATGTTCCCAGTGCTCAGTCCTAGAAAATGAGGGCACTCCAATTGATGGAGTCACTTACCTATTCATGGCAGCATGACGAGTTACATTAAATTATCACCTTTTTGGCACTTGAAGGGAATACATTATGTTTTTGGCCACTTGCATGGAGGGCACATTAATGAAGGATTTACACCACATTCTCTCCTTATTCCTAGCGTGAAAGAGGGTACATAATTTGGAGATTTACATTAATTTTCTAAGCTTGAAGAAGTTCACCCTAGTAAAAATATGCCTTTGGAGTCATATTTGTTATTCCTATCTTCATCTATAATTATGTGACTGATCTTTGATATTAATTCAAGACCTTCACAAGTTGTAATAATATTACCTAGGATAAAATGTCTCTTAATAAAATCCATTTGATCAAGAAAAATGGTTCAGGCTGCCATATTGTTGATTATAAGACACATTACAAAGTGTGATAGGCCGACAATTGCTCACTATGTTTATATTGTTGTCTATATTGAAACCTGTGTAGTTTATCTTGTTGTTGAAGTGAGACACCTTGTATGTGTCTCAAACAATTGATTTGTCATAATGTACTCAAAATAATCCCACATTTCCTTCAATAGATGTGTGAATATTCAGCGGGGAAATTTTCCTCCAATTACCATTATGGAAGAATCATATATGAACAAACAGTCATATTATGTAAATGCAAAGACAATCCCAAACCTTCCTCTCAAATAAGCAACACAATTTTGTGGAGGATACAAGGTAGATGAGATTGGCAAGCATCCAATATTGTCAAATCCATGTTTTTCAAAAAATAATTTGATGACCAAGAAGCCACAAAAATAATGTTGATGCTAGTTGGCCCACAAAATCTTGAACTAGAGTTGTAACATATAGAGATGAGTCATAGACACATTTAGCAAATTCAGGCATAGCTCAAGACAGTGTAAGATTAGACAGAGTTTTGTTGTTATAGAGAACACTCATGTATCTCAACTAGAAATTTTGAAGTGGATTGATGAACAACGTGTAACGAAGATGGATTTGATGTTTCGCTTGTTTTAGCCACGACCTTCAAGCTTGTTAGCACATGACAAAGAAGCTCTATATAGATTGTCAAGAATATTCTCATGTTCTGACTGCTCTTCTGCTGCTAACTTTACCTCCAACATCGTTGCACAAGAAATTAATGTCCAATGTGCTAGCAGTTTCTATTCTTACAAAGATGAATGGTCATAGTTGAACTATTTCTGATTTGAATGAAATTAAAACATAAACATAAGATAATAAAATCATTATATCTCACTTGGAGAAATGAACTTGTCATAAGTAAAATTTTCTTCTAAGATCTCATGAGTATGCTAGAATATATCTCAGTCATTGCCAACTTCTTTGCAAATCCCATATTGGCAAAAATGTTCGATGTGACTAAGGATAGGTATAACTTACAATTTATGGTTCTATTCTAGTGTTAAATGTGATTATTAGATGAGGAAACTTATTCTAGTAGATACAGGGGCTTTGGGCCTGTAATATAACTTCAATGGAGTTATGATTATAGCATAAGACTTGATACAGATCACTAAACACTAGCCATCTTGATGCATAAGCTATTAGGAGAGAATGAGAGCTCTATTCTGCTTTTACCAGTGTTTTCTTAACACATTAGAGGAAGATATATTTTTGAGGAGGAAATAAAGGCACACTATGATATACAGAGAATTACTTTCTCAAGCAAGATCTCAAGAACTTGTGAAGTAACATCTTGTATTCAGACAATTAGAAAAAATAATTGTTGACAGACTAGAGGCAGGAAACTTAGAGTTAATACAATCAATGCCCAAATTTAAGCTTCAGTTTCCACCACACTCCTAATTGCAAAGGACCAATGAGGATATCACTGTAAATAACTTAAGATTAGATCCCTGATATGATAAGATGGGTTTGGCTAGGGAAAAACAATGAGAACAAGACAACTGACAAATCATACTACAGGAAAGGACAACCTTAAAGTAACTGACCTGTTTCATGCAATATGTTTAATACGCTACCAACAGTTCAGGGAATAAGTATTAGTATCAACTTCCAAGGTAAAATAAAAATAGTTGCATCATTATAAAGGTATCTTGTGGGCGTTTCACGCTTTCTTGCAGTTGTCTATAGTAGTAACATATATGATCTATTAATATTCAATATTCTAGAGTATTTTAATATATGTTGACTACAGTAACTGTAGATACTCAACTGAGACCAATGCATATCATGACATGACATCCTCTTTATGCATTTGAGAAGAGTTTTTTACTCTGCCAATGGCAACCTAAGTGTTGGTTTATAGGCCAGAAGTTAGGGAGCTCTCTGCCGCACCTATAGTTTGCTATGAGAGCATGCTCAACCACTAATGAAGTAAAACTAAGTGAAACTTCAGTGTTTCTGTAGGTCATTATTTCAAATTTTAGTATTGAAGCTTGCGAAAATTGGAAAAAGGTGGGAAGGTTAGGATCAGAAAACATAGAAAACAAAAATTATTAAATCACAAACAAAAAAAATGTTAAAATCCCATATGTTTGATGTAAATTAGAAAACCCAGAGAAACAAATAAGAATGAAGGCTTCATTTACTACCATTGGATAGTGGTAGCCACCAATCATCACAATCCAAAATTCCACTGGGCCATTGCACTTGCAAACACTGTCAAACAAGAAGGTGTGCTACAACAGAAATGTGGCCACTCAAGCTTGGAAAGCTGACTAGTTAAGACAAACTGCACAAGTGCCCAACTTACCATAATATGATGAGGAAAAGTAATGTAAACAAAAAATACAACAAATCAGCCACAATGAATTTGACACCATGGTTCCATGACAATGTCTGATGTGCCCATATTGTGGGATTTATATGGTGGCTTATGATAATCTAGTGAAACCTTAGCCACATGATATAGTTTCCATGACAATGTATGATGTGCCCAAATTGTGGGATTTATATGGTGGATTATGATAGTGTGGTAAAAAATTAGCCCAATTGTTGAGGCAAGTGCTAACTATTATCCAAAGGCCCATGCAAAATAACCATACGAGAACCTGGCAATGTTGGAAGCCTAGCCTTCTTCAACTTTGAAGTCATTATGGAAAATAAAGTACTGAATGTAGAAGCGGTTTAAATGAACAGTTGAAATTTATATATTACTAGAAAGGCACAACAGAGGATGCTGCAAATTGGCCTTTGCAGAGTCTCCTCACAAAACAAGCTAGAGGGAGGAGTATCTTTTCACAGAGAAGGATTCTGTTAAAGAAGTAATGGAAAACTATGATGTTTAATTCTACAATCATGAAGAACTATTTGTGAACAGTGAATGAGTTTGCACCAATGTCGTTAGAATCTAGATTCTATAGTAGTGAAATGGAACTCAGTGTGATACATTGTTTTCAATTAAACCATTCAGTGTACATTGTTGATATAAGGCAATATGAATATAGTGCCAAGTCATAAACAATACATTTCTTAGATCAAAATCAACATATACAGTGAATGAATAAGGGCAATAGAACCTAGTTTGGAGGCTTATAAATAAGTGAAAAATATCAGTTTTGAAGGCAGAAGTGGACCAACGTTGACCCCTTGAATTATGAGCTTAATTTCTAGAGTACGACCAACTCTTCCTCATTATACAAACTCAACAACATTTATGGCTCCCTTTTTCTCCTAAATGACACCCTCTACACACATGTAATTAAGGCATCTCCATAACCCATGCACAGAGATTGTGATAGCAGCCAGAAGAGGTTAAATCAACCCACAATAATGCTACAACCAACAAGGAAATTTGTCTAGCAACTCATCCTTCAACACAATGTCACTCTCAGGAGGTACTTTAGCAAATGAGAAAAATATCAATCCCGCCTTCCAAAAACACACCCACAAGACAAAGACCAGATTCAAGCTCCCTTGTGACTGGTTATTGTACTTCCTTTGTTACAGAATTCGACCAACTGAGTGTAAGAGTGAAGACGACCCTCTTGAGTGGCGAACTCGACCCCTTGGAAAAACTGAACTTGACCCACGGAACAGAGGATTTCAGCCTCTTTCACAATACTAAACTTGTTCTTCCTTGAGATTTACTTGACCAACAATGAATAGGATGAAATCAACCCTAAACGCAATGTTCACTTCCTTTCTAAGCCTTATTGAGAGGTTGGAGACTTAGAGGTTGATGTCAACAATCCCAGCTACATTGATCCCAGCTACATTGATCCACACGTGATGCTAATGCCTAAAGATAGCCTTTCCAACAACAAGGAAGCTCTTTGTACATAGAAATATCAAATAAAGCACAAACTAGCATATATGGTCATTGATAATGGAAACCAAAATAACCTTCTCTTGCTTCCATTGGAAAAGGAACTCCAGTTACCAAACTCAAATCATCCCAAATCACATTAGCTTGGATGGGTCAAATATGCTCATTAGCTTGTGCTAATCACTTGAAAATAGATGAGAATGTTGCTAGAATATGGCAAGGATTTTCCCAATATCTTATATGTTCTTACAAACAAAGATGAGAAGACTTACGGAAATAAGATGATGATAACAAGTGTGACTAATTGTGTAAAGCAGGGGCTTCTAGGTTAAACCTTAGGCATGTTCCCTCTTTCAATCCTAATATTACTTGGAATTATTTCTATTGTGTATGTCAAATGCTAGGTGATTATGTTGTTGGTATTGTCCTTCATTACAATTATGATCATTATTTCTAACTCAAGATTGGATCTGGTAGTGGTACTAATATTCGTGTAAGGTCAGTAGCCCTTTGGGCCCTATTAAAATTTGTTATGGTTAAAGGTGTTCAAAATATTCAGGTTGCTGGAGACTTGAAAGTGGTAATGAGAGTTTTAAATGTTCTCTGCCATTGGAAAGTCTGGTTCTCTCTCACTGGAAGCACTAAGTTAAGGAACTCCAGGAAGCTTTTTATTCAGTTTATATTCAACATGTTCATAGAGAATATAATTCTTAGGCAGATCATATTTCAAAGGATCCCATTGCAATCAACAAAGGGATTATGCATGGAAAATCAGAGGGAGGGTTTTGGCTTCAGATTTCACATAAATATTGTTTTAAAATCATTTTACAGGAAATTTTAAGATATTATTTTGGGTTGTCTGCAATGTTAGCACTATAGGTTTTAATGTCATTTTGATGTTCAACGTTTATTAGAAGAATTTTTTGTAGACTTTGATGATAATCAGGAAGTTGTCTGAAAGGAGCTCTTATGCATAGGCACAGTCAATGTGTAATTTAATTTTTACTTGAAATAACAGATGCCAAATATACATTGGTTTTCTTGGAAGAAAAAATACATAGAAATGAGGAAAATTTTATGTGGAAGAAGATAAGAAATTTTCTGTTGGTTTCCATTTTCAAACAACTCTTTTTTCATTTACAAACCTGGCTCCTTTCGCCATGGTTCTTTGGATGACTGTAAAGATTGACTTTTATAGGCATACTCTTTTTATTTGAGTATGGGTGGCTGAATGTGGGGAATGGGTGCTACCACCTAAAAAAAGAGATCTACAGAACTATTAACTTGTTGTTTTATTTATGATTTCTCAGACACATCATTTCATTTAGAAAAATCATTTCATTAGTCTATAGGTCCTACCACTTATTCTATATTTTTCTTCAGATGTGATTTCGGACACTGGATAGGATGAGATAAATATGGATGATCCCATCAAAGGAATCCTAGCTAGCAACATCAATAACTATTTCTTGATTATACTCCTCAGTTTGACATGACCTATTAAAGTCATTTTTTTATTCGATCTCACTCACATTGAACCAACTGGAGAGGTTTCAAATGGGAAGGCCTAACCTATGAATGACGGGAAAGATTGACCATAATTTGGGGTAGATTTAATTGAAAAATATGGTGACAATATTTCCTGATTGAACTCATTAAAAGAATCACGGGTGGAAAGGTTTATTTCTTCAATTATAGACATAGAAACACTTATATTTTCATGGGGTTTGAGCTAAGAGAGTTGTATAAAAATATAGTGCAACACTAGTTGCAATGCGTGTGCAAAGAATGAACAACACCCATCAGATGTCTCTCGAATCCATCACACTCACGCCTATTGTCTTGAGAAGGTAGCAAGGTTTACAACTAGAAATGAGATAAGGACTATAGAAGGCTAGACCAAGAGGGTTTGGGATTTCTTTCACTGGGCCACTGCATCCCAATACACTTTGAGGGTAATCTCCCACTTGCAACTTGGTGATATCACAAAGGTAGCAAAGAATGGTAGATAAATTCCAGGTTGGGAAAGAGGACGCATAGGTTTCTAGGCCTCGTGACTAAACATATCTTCTGCACCTGGAAATGCTGGAAATGATAGTGATTCGCTTCTTTTAATGATGTGACTACTTAAGACGAACTGCTCGCTGGAGGAAGCGATTCGGTTGAATCCATTGATTAGCTAGTGAGTATCGTAAAACCAACATCATAAAAAACAGAAATCCTAGAACCAACAACATCAAAAACAGAAATCCTAGAACGAACAACATCATAGAAAAAACGAAAAAAATCCATTGCCAATTGATCCTTACCCAAAATTTTTTGTATGAATAAAAAATTAAAACAAACAGAGCAAATACAAAGCCAGGAAATATAAAAATATAAAATCCGACTAACTTGTGACTCTGGGGATGCAAACTTCAATTGGGAATTTGCTGCTGCTCACCTCTTCAAAAGCCTCCAAGTTCTTTCTAATGTGTTTTTATCCACGATAAAATATGTAATTATATAGAAAAAACTCCCAGCACTAAAAAATTAATCACGTTATTAATTTTTCTCAAATATATCAAAGCCCTCAAAACTCTCTTGCCAACAGAAAAAATCCTCCCGCCAACAGCAAAAATCCTCCCGCACCAAATAACCCACACATCCAGTTTTTATCTAAATTTTAGAACCAACTACAATAATTCGGCACCAAAGACACAGAACCTCATTTTCCTAAACCAGTCTAGGTAAGAACAACCAGTTTTCCTCTGTTCTTGGGCTTTCATACCGGTGAAAAGTTTGAATTTCATAAATATATTTTAATGAAATCAACCATGCCCTCTCCTAGACTTCGAATGTGGCATGCCCTCAACACCTCGTCTTCCTGAACCAGTCCTGACCAGTCCTGGTAAGAACAATGAGTTTTCTTGGGCTTTCATATCGGTGACAAGTTCGACTTTTCCCTCGAATGTGGCATGCCCTCAAAACCTCATCTTTCCCCGACTTCGACTTTTGACAGACTTTGAATGTGGCATGCCCTCAACATCTTGTCTTCCTGAACCATTCCTGACCAGTCCTGGTAAGAACAACGAGTTTTCTTGGGCTTTCATACCGGTGACAAGTTCGACTTTGATATATATTTTTAGTGAAATCAACCCATGCCCATGTTCGACTTCGACTTTTCGAATGTGGCATGCGATCAAACGTTTTACAAATATTCAAACAATTTTTTTTTAAATAATTAAAATATTAATATTTATTATTTTAATTATTAATTAAATATAAAATCACAATATATTTAAAATTTAATTGTATATAATATAATTAAAATGAATAAAATATAAATATTGATAATTAATATTTTAATAAATTCAATAAAATATAAATATTGATATTTATTATTTTAATAAATTGATTAAGGTTCATCTCAAATAATATATATATGTGTGTGTGTGTTAAATTGGTGTCGCACAATATATGTTTGTTAAACATATTATAAATAAATTCTATATGTGTGTGAGTATTCACAGCTTGAGTAGGCTTAATGGTTAAGAGCATGTGTTTCCTCCTAAGAAGTCATAGGTTCAAAACCAGAGGGGGTAGAGTATGTATGTCTTTGTAGACTTAGTAGTCAAATCGCTATGCGGAGGTGGGTCCCTTGTCCCACAAACAAGGGGGTCTCATACACCAATTTGGTGTTTGGCTCGGTCGACGTGACCTTAAAATTAGATTATTATTATTATTATAACAAAGGTTCATACACTCTCCAATGGGAGTGAGGTTTGAGCAACACGTGGAAGGCGTCTCGCATGAGTAAATATAGGTGGAGCGAGGATGAGGGAGTGTCACACCCTCGAGTTAGTGTCGCGATGACTGAGTGGTGGGGGTGCGACAGGTGCCCAACTTGGGTATGTGCAACGACGATGTGAAATGGGCGTGCCATATTGGCGAATGCCCAGCTTGGGCGCGTCGTGTAGCGCTGGGCAGAGTCATACGTTTTGGCAGACACGATGAGCAGTAACGTCAAACGGATGTGTGCCCCATAGCAAGAATACAAGTCAAAGGCTTCAGGCGAAGTCATGTTGGTGAGCTCGTTCGGTGTTACAGGAGCGTTGTGTAGTGAATGGGCGAGCTAGGCGGGACAGGGCACGGGCGGCCGATCAGTTGTCGGGGCGGATCAGGAACCCATGGTGGCAAGGGGAATCATGGGTATGATCACTCTGAGGTAAATGAGGGGCAAGGTATCCAACATTAATGTTTCTTGGAGAACTGTCATCCAATACTTATAAAAAACCAAATGGAAAGAGTATTGGACACAGTTGAGAGAATTTTAACACTGTAGACAAATTCAGAGAATCTTGTAGTGAAATGTAACACTTCGTTATCAAAATTGCAGTTTTCCATTTATGGCGTGACACAATTAAAAATTATTGACATAAATGACTAATTCATATACTTGTTGTACTGGTCATATTTTTATTCTTGGACTATAATAGTCATTTACATTAATCATTATTAATTTTGTCACTTATTATCTATTCATATATTTTAATCCTAGGCTAAATTATTCATTTAAGTTAGTCACTTATTATCTAGTCATATATTTTATCCTTGGACTAAATTAGTCATTGAAGTTAGTCATTTTTAGTTTAGTCACTTATTATCTAGTCGTATATTTTATTCCTAGACTAAATTAGTCATTTTTAGTTCGGTTACTTAAAGCTGCTCAAATTTAGTAGTAATTCACTTGAAATAATAGCGGTGACTAACTTTTTTAGCCACCTCGTCATTAATTTAATCATTTTTTACTAGTGTACCTTATGTCGTATATGGAACAAATATTGCAGATAGTATCAATGTCAGAAATGTTCCCTTTTCTTGATGGTTATTCGGGATACAATCAGGTTCTGGTCTTGGAGCCTGGCAGAATTAAGACTACCTTTCAAATAAAGTGGGACACGTTTGCATTTAGAAGAATGCCATTTGGGCTAGTCAATGTTGGTGAAAATTTTCAATGTGTGATGGAAATCACATTTTGGGGATTGATTAGACAGAGTGTGGTGGTGTATCTTGACGGTGTCATGGTGTTTTCAAAGAATATATCTAACCACCTCTGCCACTTGAAGCAAATATTCAAGCGATGTCGAAAATATGGGATATCCCTTAATCCCAAGAAGATCATTTTTGCAGTGTCCAAGGGAAACCTCTTGGGCCATATCATTGCGAAGAGTGGGATTAAAGTGGACCCTAAAAGGATCATAGCTATTACGCATATTCCCTTCTCAGTGAACAAGAAATCCATGTAGTCCTTCTTGGGGAAGATCAACTTTCTCCGCAAGTTCATCTCTGATTACACTCAAATTATGAAACCTATGAATGAGATAGTAAAGAAGGATGAAACTTACAAGTGGGAAAAAAGGGAAAATGATACGTTTTCCCATATTAAGAAAGCTATTGTAGAAGCACCATCATTATGTTTAAATGGTACCCCAAGGGGTCTGCTGATTTAATTTCCCCTTAATTAAATTGGAAGAGAAATTGTAATTTCATCTCATGACAACTTGTATTAGTTAACTAAGTTACAATGACTGAGTTAGATTAGGAAATTTGAGTTGAGGGTCAGAGAATAGGCATGTAGAGTTCTCCCATGATTTAAGGGGGTTCAGTTACAATTATTTGTGGCTTGTAATTAGTTAACTCAAGAAATTGAGTTAAATAAATTTAAATTGTTCTAACTGAGTGATGAGCTAGTGAGAGGTCCAATGAATTAAATATGATTTAATTCACAAGTAGTGATCAATAATTTAAATGATAATTCACTATAAATAATTGTTGCATGTTAGTTCTAAGGAAGGTCAAGTTGAGACTGAGGTTAAAGGGATGATAACTATCAGTTGTATAATTAGAAAATTATACAAGTTAGTTATAGAGTCACGTGGAGGCCAAGGATGCATTGCATAATAAATTCAAGGGAATTTCCTATTTAATAGGGTGAAAATTCCTACAAGAATGCGTGAGAAATGTAGGCTGAGCAAAGTTTGAGAATTGGTTAAGTAATTGACTGATTTACCCAGATTAGAGTGAGACAATTGGAAGAGTGTAGGGGTTTATTTGAGAGAGAAAACCATTGTATTGTTTTATGATATTTACTTTATACAATATACATATAGTGCAGTTTTAGGAAGTGTGCTTTCCCAGATACATCTTGTGTTGTGCAATGGATTGTCTCTTTCTCTTACTTGTTATGTGATTGTGTGATCGTGTTTTGTTTCCACAAATTGTAAAAGGATAAAATATCTTGTTTTAGTACATTAAAAGATCATATTGAATCTTGTTGTTATATTTTATACATGGTATCAAAGTGCCAGGAATCACAATAAGAAGAGAAGAACAAAGTTTATTTTGCTCAGGTTCGAAGTTGTAAATTTATTCTTCAAGATCCAAATGGGCGACACGATCCAAAAATACTCGACGAAGTTCACTCAGTGTCGATATGAGCTTGGAAGCGTTGGGATCACTTGTTGAATATTGCAACAAGAAACAATGGAGGCATCCTGAAACATCATTCCTGATCCTAGTTGGAAAGTGATCACCTAAACTAGGTGGGGCCCACACAAGTGATTTTTGTCGCAAAGTCTATTTTTAGACATGTCAATCATATTCTATGAGTTGCAGGATGCTATTTGTGGATGGTTGGTCAAGTCAGAAAAAATAGATGGACTTCTATTTTTAGACATATTGGGCGAAATCTATTTTTAGATTACCAGTCTAAAAATAGATATGTCGAATATTATTAGCTCTTAATAATATTTGGACTATAAACATTATCTTATTCTCTTGGAGCACTTCAGTTAAGTGCGCAGATGTGGCACAGGAGCTGACAGAAGGAATTACGCTATTCCTGAGGGTTAAGTGGAGCTATTGCATGGATACTTCAGTTAGAACTCATGTGACAGAGTTTGGTGGAGTTATTGAGGTAGTTGATGGAGTTGTGTTCAGTTTAATTGAGTTAAACATAGTTGAGCTAGTTGTATCTAGTCTAACTGATTGATACACTAGTGAGAGTGGTGTGAATTAATTATTAATTAATTCACTAATTATTAACTCATTAATCAACTAAAGAATACATCAGTTAACTATAGTGCATGGACAGTTTCAGTGGAGACTAGTGAAGAGGTAGGTGAAAGAGCAGTGTGACTATAAGTTGTGACTATACTGTTGCATGATTTGCAACAACCAGTGATTGGAGATGCCAATGAAGATTGCGTGAGCAAGGCTGGGGCAATTTGAACTCATCCAGAGCCATTCTTCAGCAGTGATTGCGCAGTAGAGGCAGGGTATCAGGTGGCAGATATTGGAGCATGTGATTTGCTAGATCGAGACTTGATTAGTGTGTAGCAATTGGAGATTATACTGAGAGCTTGTGAGGAGCTTTGTATAATGATTGTTACATGATCTCTATGACATATAATATACAGATAGTTGGGGGTTTTCAGCTTTAGGCTTTCCCATAAAATACTATGTTCATATGTGTGATTGTTTATGGTTTTAATGTGCGCATGCGATTGTTTTTATTTCCGCAATTAATGATCAATGGTAGAAGAGATTCTGTATTGTGCATGAAGTTAAAATAGTGTGTGATCAGAAGAATCTCGGTGAATAATATATCAATTATTCAAATTTATACATGGTATCAAAGCGATATTGATCATTGGAGTAATTGCAAAACATTGAAGCGGTTGAGTTTTGTGCTGGTGGAATTCGAATTTGCAGCAGTTTTTTCTTGGTGTCGAAGTTGAGATGTCTTTCAATGGATTGCGATTGGATTATTCCCTTGAGGGCAGCTCGAATTATATTGCATGGAAGGACAAGATGGAGGCGGTGCTAGATGAAAATGGGTTGAAGGAATTCATAGATGCAGAAATTCCAAAACCTGCTTCTAGCAGTGCTGCCGCACTTGACGCATGGCAAAAGAAGACAGCAAAGTGTCGAATAATTCTGCTGGAAGGTGTAAAGGATCACATAGTGTCCAGCCTTCATGGTAAGGCTTCTCCATTCTTGATGTGGAAAGCGTTGACAGACTTATTCCAAAGCAAGAGCGACCAGAGGAAGTTGGCGCTCAAGGATAAACTTAGGAACATAAAAATGGAGAAAGGCGACAGTATGCCCAAGTACCTCACGAAGTTCATCCAATGCAGGGATGAGCTGGGAAGTGTGGGGGTGACTGTAGATGACGAGGAATTGGTGAGCTTGGTTCTCCTTGGGCTTTCAAAGAGTTGGCATTCCTATCAGGACTCTGTCAATGGTCGGGAGAAACTGCCAGGATGGGAGCGACTTTGGTCGAATCTTGTGTAGGAGGAAATAAGGTGGGATACCAGGGATGGATCTTCATCAAATAATGATGATGAAGAGGATTGCACTTTGGCTGCCAAAGCAAGGAAGGGGAAGAGCAAGAAAAATGCTTCTCAATCCGGTGCGGATGGCAAAGAGCGTGACATGTCCAAAGTGAAGTGTTTTCACTGTCACGAGCATGGGCATTTCGCCACGCATTGTCCACAGAAGAAGAAGAACAAAAGCGAGAACTATTTTAGGAGCTACACATGCGGAAAATCTGGCTAGCAACAATTTGAGTTAGTTGCTTCTCATTGATCGCATGCATGGTGTCTAGTGCATTGGGATCGGGGTGGTATTTTGATAGTGGTGCTTCCTTTCACATGACGGTAGATGTGAATCTTTTCAGTGAATTGGTGGAGAAAGATCTCCAGTTGCATGTTGATTTGGGCGAAAATGGACAATAAAATGTGACCGGCATTGGTACCATTACCTTTCAGAGGGATTCAGGTAAACTCATTCTTTTACAAGATGTAGTGCATGTTCCAGGTTTAAAGAATAATTTAATCTCAGTCACAATGTTAGAGGATAAAGGGTATGATGTTGTCTTTAGTGAAGGAAAAATTTTCCTTCGGTACAAAGCAATAGGAAAAGTCAAGAAGGTTGGGATTCGAGCCAAGAATATCTACATACTTGAAGTAGATGGGATTTCTACGGAGCTTCCTACTATTGGGAAGTGCAAGAAAGACATGCAATTAAAGCTTGAGAGGGAGCTGGATTTGCATGCAGGTAATAGTGAACCTCGGGATGTGGAGTAGCCACAAGATGAGGATCATGGAGTGGGAGCAACCACTCATGCAGATAAATTTCGTGCCAGATGGGCAGAGGGAGTCCATGCATCTATACCACCAGGTAAGAGGTGGGGCGACATGCATGAGTAATCCCAAGAGGAGATTTTTGGGCAGGATTCATGGAGATGGTGTGGATCTCATGAATTGAACCTAGCTACGAGGTGCCCATAGAGTAGCAATAGCATGATCAGTTGGATTGATGCAGGCAGATCAAAGTGACAGTGTCGGATACTGGAGCGCGGTTCTGAGTTGACAGCAAGTGCAGAGTGCATGGGTGTAGAGTTCAACAGCACAGTGGTTCCTGAAGACATGTGCAGTAGCTAAGCAAAAGTTGAAGAATTTGATGATATATGCATCAGATTGATTAATTTTTTTGGAGCCTATTCAGTTTCGGAAGAGTTGCAAAGCAGATGCATGGAGTTGCATGGCGCTTACAAAGGTTGCAGGGCGAATGCATGGAGTTGCATGTTGCATGCAAAGACATTCCTTTCTTGTTGAGAGGGAGTGTTGAAGATTGCAACAATAAATAGTGAAGGAGGCATCCTAAAACATCATTCCTGATCCTAGTTGGAAAATGATCACCTAAACTAGGTGGGGCCCATACAGGTGATTTTTGGCGTAAAGTCTATTTTTAGACTATGTCTATTTTTAGACATGTCGATCATATTCTATGAGTTTCAGGATGCTATTTGTGGATGGTTGGTCAACTCGGAAAAAATAGATGGACTTCTATTTTTAGACATATTGGGAAAAATCTATTTTTAGACTGCCAGTCTAAAAATAGATATGTCGAATATTATTAGCTCTTAATAATACTTGGACAATAAGCATTATCTTATTCTCTTGGAGCACTTCAGTTAAGTGCACAGATGTGACACAAGAGCTGATAGAAGGAATTATGCTATTACTGATGGTTAAGTGGAGCTATTGCATGGATACTTCATTTAGAACTCATGTGACAGAGTTTGGTGGAGTTATTGAGCTAGTTGATGGAGTTGTGTTCAGTTTAACTGAGTTAAACATAGTTGAGATAGTTGTATCTAGTCTAACTGATTAATACACTAGTGAGGGTGGTGTGAATTAATTATTAATTAATTCACTAATTATTAAATCATTAATCAACTAAAGAATACATCAGCTAACTACAGTGCATGGACAGTTTCAGTGGAGACCAGTGAAGAGGTAGGTGAAAGAGCAGTGTGACTATCAGTTGTGACTATACTGTTGCATGATTTGCAACAACCAGTGATTGGAGATGCCAATGAATATTGCGTGAGCAAAGGCTAGACAATTCGAACTCATCGCGTCATTTGCAGTGATTGCGCGGAGGAGGCAAGGTATCGGGTGGCGAGATTGGAGCATGTGATTTGCTAGATCGAGACTTGATTAGTGTGTAGCAATTGGAGACTATAAAGAGCTTTGAGAGGAACTTTGTATAATGATTGTTACATGCTCTCTATGACATATAATATACATATAGTTGGGGGTTTTCATCTTTAAGCTTTCCCATAAAATACTGTGTTCATATGTGTGATTGTTTATGGTTTTAATGTGCACATGCGATTGTTTTTATTTCCGCAATTAATGATAAATGGTAGAAGAGATTATGTATTGTGCATGAAGTTAAAATAGTGTGTGATCAGGAGAATCTCGGTGAATAATATATCAGTTATTCAAATTTCTACATCACTGTTTCCTTAGATGATTTGGTGAGCCTAACTCTTCTAGGCCTTCACAATAGTTGGCATAGCTACCAAGACTCTATTAATGGCAGGGAGAAGCTATTAGATTGAGAGCGACTATGGTCTGATCTGGCCCAAGAAGAAATTTGGCAGAGCACCAAAGATGAATCCTCATCAAATTTTAATGATGAGGAGAACTGTGTCTTGGCTAGAAAGGTGAAGGAAGGAAAAGGGAAGGTGTTCCATTCCAAATATGAGTCCAACAAGGAAGGCAAGAAGCGAGACTTGTCCAAGGTAAATTTTTTCAACTGTCATGAGCATGGACACTATGCCATAAATTTTCCACAAAAGAAGAACAAAAATAAGGCCTTAGGAGGATAACCAGGTGAAGAATTGGCTTCACAGTTCGAGTTGGAATTCACCCTCATCGCATGCATGGTGTCATCGATAATGGGTTATGTGTGGTACTTGGATAGTGGAGCTTCATTCCATATGACCGACAAGAAACAATTCTTCAGTAGCTTGGAGGAGAAGGATCTCCATATGCACATCGAGATGGGTGACGACGAGAGGTGTAGCACTACCAGTGTAGGTACACTTACCTTTCAGAGGGAGTTAGGTAATCCACTCACATTAAAATATGTCATGTATGTTCATGGTTTAAAGAAGAATTTGGCTTCTGTTGTTATGTTGGAAGATCGTGGCTATGATGTGATATTTAGTGAAGGAAAGGCGTTCCTTTGTCACAAAGCCACAAGACATGTGAAAAATATTGGGGTTCAGGTAAATAATCTCTACAAACTGGATGTGGAAGAATCCACAACATTTACCACAAAGAAAGAGAAGGTGGAGAGCCGAGACATCAGTGAGTTATGGCACATGAGGTTGGGCCATCCACACCACAACACTTTGAAGATCATGCATCATATTTCTACAGGAATTCCAAAGGATTAACTTACGAGAGAGACATATGAAAAGGGTGTACATTGGGGAAGTATACCAAAGCCACATTTAATGATAAGGAAAGTCGAGCCACAAAGATCCTTGAGAGAGTTCACTTAGATGTGTGTGGACCGTTCTTGATAGCTTCCACAGCAAAGCACAGTTATTATGTGATCTTTCTTGATGACTTTTCAAGAAAGTGTTGGATTTTCTTCATTCAAAAGAAAGATTGGATGTTCTCCAAGTTCTGTGAGTTCAAGTCACTAGTCGAGAAAGATGCAAAGAAGAAGGTGAAGGCTTTGAGGAGCAACAATGGTGGAGAATACATCTCTAACGAATTCAAGAACTTATGTGCCTTAGAAGGAATTCTAAGAGAATTTATTGCACCTCATATCCCACATCAGAATGGGGTTGTAGAAAGGAAGAACAAAATGATTATGGGAGCAACACGAGCTATGTTGCATGATCAGGGCCTACTGTTGCATCTTTGTGTGGAAGCATGCAATACAATAGTATTTGTGCAAAATAGAATTCCTCATTGAATACTTGGGATGAGTACACCACAGGAGGATTTTTCAAGTAAGAGATTGTATGTGTCGTATTTTAAAATTTTTGGTTCATCTGTTTATTTCCATGTGACCAAAGATTCCAAAAGAAGATAGATCCAACAACAAATTTGGGGATATTTGTTGGGTACACTGATACACCTCACAACTATCGAGTGTACATTCCAACACATAGGATGACAGTGGTTAGAAGAGATCTAAAATTCGATGAAGATAAATCCATGCGATTGTCCCTTAAGAGGGAGCTCGAGTTGCATGCAGTTGAGGAGCTCTTGGCTCCGAAGGACGAACCTTAGGATGCAGAGAAACCACAAGAAGAGGAAAAAAGAGTGGTAGAACCACTGATGCAGAGCCGTCCACCAGAGATGGAAGGAAGCGTGCCAAAGAGGCTGATAGATTATTGTTGGATGTGGAAGAAAATATGGGAGAACCCACATCACAACGTAGGCATAGAAGGTCCCCAAAGAAATACACTGGATACATGGATCTTATGAGTGAAGGTACTGAGATATAACCATCCCATTTTGAGGAAGAAGTCTAGTAGCTAGTGTGGGTTGATGCCATGGTTGAGGAGTATGACTCCATCATAAGAAATAATGCATGGGAAGTTGTCCCAAGACCAATAGGGAAGTTATTTGTAGGATCTAGATGGGTCTACAACGTGAATCAAGAAACATATGGGAGTGTGGAGAAACATAAGGCTAAATCTGTGGCCAGAGGGTTCTCTTAGGTGGAGGGGATTGACTATGATGATACTTTTGCACCAGTCGCAAGGTACTCATATATTAGATCCATCCTTGCACTCTCAGCGCAGATGGGATGGAAAATACATGGGATGGATGTAAAGACATCCTTTCTCAATGGAGTTATTGAGGAAGAAGTGTACATTGAGTAACCAGAAGGTTTTGAGACCTTAGACAGGGAGTCACATGTGTGTAGACTCAAGAGAGCACTGTATGGGTTGAAGCAAGCACCTCGTTCTTGGTACACCAGGATCGAAAACTATTTCATCAGGTTGGGCTTCACCAAAAGTGAAGTGGATGTGAACCTATACCATATTATGGTTGATGGTAAGATTTTGATTATTGTACTTTATTACAATGATCTAATACTAATAGGTGATGAGAATTTCATAAAGTCTTGAAAAGAGGATCTTGCAAGAGAATTTTAGATGAGGGACATGGGGCTTTTGCACTATTTCCTTAGATTGGAAATATGCAAGAGATGGGGAGCTATTTTTATCTTTGGGAAAATATGCCAAGGAGATTCTGAGTAAGTTCCACATGGAGGGAAACAAACCCATGGAGACTCCTCTAGTAGGAAATTGGAGGAAGAATGATGCTACTTCGGTTGAAGTAGTGGATGCTACTATTTACAGACAACTGGTGGGTTCACTCATGTATTTGGTGAGCACACGACCTGAAATATGATACGCAGTTAACCAGCTGAGCCAAGATATGGTTAAGCCTGCCAAGCTCTTTTGGAAGGAAGGGAAGCATGTGTTGATATATCTCAAAGGCACTACAGAATATGGATTATGGTACAAATAGACAGAGGGAGTGAAGCTGCAAGGATTCACTGATGCAGATTGGGCAGGGAGTCCATTCTACATTAAGAGCACATAAAGAGGCATATTTAGCATAGGATCAACAAAAATTGTTGGTACAACAGGAAATAAATTTAAATTTCACCCAGTTTAGTAGGGGCATAGTACATGGCGGCCAGTCAGGCAACATGCGAGGCCATTTGGATGAGGAAGATACTTGTTGGTTTGTTTAGTCAACAGATCGATCCGAAGGTGATACATTGTGATAACCAGAGTTTCATGAAACTCTTGGTAAATCAAGTATTCCATGACAGGTCCAAGCATATTGATATCCGGTATCACCATCTCAGAGATTGTGTTCATAGGTGGATTATATCATTAGAGTACATTCCCATAGAGGAGCAGGATGCATACATCTTGAGAAGGTGCTGGAAAGAAGAAAATTTGAATTCCACAGAGACAGGATTGGGGTAGAAGATAATCCATTTCTTTCTAAGATGGAGTGTTGAAATGGTACCAAGAAATGGCACCCCAAGGGGGCTTCTGATTTAATTTTCCCTTGATTAAATTGGAAGAGAAATTGTAATTTCATATCATAATAACTTGTATTAGTTAACTAATTCAGAATGACTGAGTTATCTTAGGAAATTTGAGTTGAGGGTAAGAGAGTAGGCATGTAGAGTTATCCCATGATTTAAGGGGGTCCATTTACAATTATTTGTGAGTTGCAATTAGTTAAATCAAGAAATTGAGTTAAAATCAGTTTAACTAGTTCTAACTGAGTGATGAGCTAGTGAGAAGTCTAGTGAATTAAATATGATTTAATTCATAAGTAGTGATCAAGCAATTAAATAATATTTCACTATAAACAGTTGTTGCATGTTAGTTCTAAGGAATTCCAAGATGATACCGAGGTTAAAGGGATGATAAATATCAGTTGTATAATTAGAAAATTGTACAGGTTAGTTATAGAGTCATGTGGAGGCAAAGGATGGATTATGCAATAAATTCAAGGGAATTTCCTACTTAATATGGAAAAAATTCCTCCGAGAATACATGAGCAAGGCAGGCTGAGCAGAGGCTGAGAATTGGTTAAGTAATTGACATATTTTCCTAGATTAGAGTGAGACAGTTGGCATACTTTAAGAGTTTCTATGAGAGAGAAAAGAATTGTATTGTTTCATGTCTTGAATTTATACAATAAACATATAGCGGGGTTTTAGGAAGCATGATTTCCTTAGATACATCTTTTATTGTGTGATTGATTGTCTCTTTCTATTACTTGTTATGTGATTGTTCGATCGTGTTTTGTTTCCGCATATTGTAGAAGGATTTACTATCTTGTTTTAGTGCATTAGAAGATCAGATTGAATCCTGTTGTTATGTTTTATACACCTTGTACAACCCAAAATTAAAAAAATATTTTCTTCTCTATACCTTCGCTTCTGACACTTCTCTTGTTGTTGTGATTACACAGAAGGATGATCAGAATAATGAGTGGCCAATATATTTTACAAGTGCTAGCCTATAAGGAATTGAACTTAACTATCCCACCAGTGATAAACATGCGTATGTAGTCTATAAGGTGGTAAAGGACTTCCGACCCTATGTATTGAATAATCATTGCATTATCTTTGTCTCGCACCCAAAAATCATATCGTTGTTTGTCCAACAAGAGCTGGGTGAGAGAAGAGCGAACTGGATGATCGGTTTACAAGAGTATGATCTAGAATTTAAACCAGTTCACACTATCAAGGGCCATGGTCTATGTCAACTAGTAGTAGAAGCGATGGATGCAACAGAAGATGATCCATCCAGATGGAAGTAGGAAATAAAGATGTACAATTTTGAGTGAGCTTCCCCCACTACTATCACAAACTCTTGGTACGTGGATGTGTGCTAGTACATAAGAGGGAAATCAGATTAAAAGAATTATCTTACTGATTGGTGAGTGGGGCGATTTTAAAAAATCACCATAATGGAGTATTGCTCGTATTATTGGAAACACATGATTCAAAGAAAGTGTTGTGCGATCTCCACCGTGGACCAACTGGGGGAAACTTGATAGGGGACACAATAACGCATAAATTTATGCAGGTCGATTTCTATTGTTCCACATTATTCAAAGATGTTCATGCATATGCCTGCAAGTGTCCGGTCTATTAGAAATGTGCTGACCGAGGAAACAATTCAGCTGCCCCCTTACATCACAATGGAAGAACCATTTCCAAAATGGGGCCTATATCCTGTCATCAATTAAAATTTTCCGCACTCATTGAAGCAATACCACTACATTCTTACTACCACAAATTACTTCACATAGTGGATAGAAGTGGTTCCACTCAAGCAAGTGAATGATCAGAAACTCATCAACTTCCTTAAGCATAATATCATTTCTAGTTTTGGCATTCGTAATTCACTTTTTTTTACAATGAAACATGCTTTTCATCATTAACATTATATGATTTTGCATTGGAAAATGGCGTTGTATTGAAACAATCTGCTAATTACTATTTGCAACGAAATGGTCTTGCTAAGTCTACTAATAAGAATATTATCTACATGATCAAGAAGACCATTTTCTATGAACAAAGGAACTGACCGTATCCTTTGGTGAATTCCTTATGGGCTGACTGATTCATGCCAAAAACTTCTCTAAATACTTCTCCCTACTTCCTGGTGTATGGAAAATAAGCCATCCTACCCACGAACATTTATTTTCATGCCCTTCAACTTTCAACAAATCCTAGGGAAAGCCATGCTTTTTGGTTCAGATTAGGATAAACACCCTTCACAAGCTATAGGAAGAAATACATAAAGGAAAAGATAAATTTTCTCTTCATAAGAGTCATATCAAGAGGTGGTTCGACAAGAAGTCTGCAGGGAAAATTGAATTCAGTGTGGGTGACGTAGCCTTGAAGTGGGGAAGCCAAATTCATATGCACAATGATTCAATACTCCTCGAAGAACTAAGACCTTGCACAAAATAATCAACCAAGATAGAGACGCTGGAATTCTTCCAGTGTGTCGCCAAGTGTTGTCGCTGCTACAATACCCTCCAAAATTTCAGCCTACACCAAATTTCATAGCCTACTTTGATCCTATATACTATCGTCATAGACATTAAGATTTATCGCATGTGTTTTCTCTAAGTATTTTTCTCCCATTCGCAAGAAAATAAAAGTGTCGTATTTTTAGATGCTAAGTGTTGCAAGATGTACATAAGATGGTATTGATGGTTTCAAGGGGTTATCAATGTATAAATGAGTTTATCTTACCATGTAAACATCCATCACACTAATTTCCAAATATTTAAGCATTGTCGCACAAGTGTCCTCACGATCGTCACAAAGTGTATCTTTGGTGTCGCACTTGTCATAAGTCGTCATAAATTTGTCGCACTGAGGGAAGTATGTTGTTCATGTGTTCTATATGATCTATCTTGTGTCGTCAAGTGTTTAAGTGTGTGAACATAGTCAAGTCTGATCACTATTCACATAAGCTTCATCAATTCCAAACTCAGCCAAATTAAAAAAAAATCCCAAAAAAGAAACTTTGCCTCATCCAACCCTCTTAAACTACACATTGTTCAGTCTCAACCCTCAAGCAGTTACCCTGCCTCTTGAAATTGTGAAATGCACAGTTCCTGCCTCCCAGGACTGCACACTGCATAGTCTCAATGCTTAATCCTAACCCTGAGCTCCAAAAATATGAAATCTTGCCCTCGAGACAGGCCTAAACTGTACATTGTGTAGTCTCAGTCCTCAAGCCCAGCCCTTGAGATCTTGAACTGTGAAATTGTGTAATCACCTGGCCACTTTTTCCTCCCAACACTGTGTAGTGGGAAAATTTGGTCATCAAGTCCTAATCCCGGCCTCTTGATCTCCCAAAATGCATAATCATCATGCTAAGTATAGCCTGAACTGCACATTGTGAAGTATCAAGGCTCAATCCTGACCCCTAACTGCCTGAGATGCATAAATGCGTAGTCATTGAGCCTCTCTCTAAGCTTGCCACCCGATTCCAAATCAACAAGTGGAACATCATGCAACATCTTAGACTTTTTGTATCGGACTAATGTCATATTTTCATGAGTGAATTGCATAAGCATGTAATATTTCATACTATGACAGGATGATGAAGAATGAGAAGGAGATGAGGAACATGCTAGAAGACACCTCTGTAGCTGAATATGCAAGTTGACCAATCAGGAGAAAACAAAGTGACACCATTTTGCAACCACATCTCAAGGCCTAATGTCACTGAAGAATCCACATCTCTAAGCCAAATGGAGGTGGAAAAAATATCATTCTCAAGAAGACACATAGCAAGAAGCAACAATAATGACTTGACATTTCCCTATCATCATGCAGTCCATGTC
Source organism: Pinus albicaulis (assembly GCA_034641835.2). Classification (NCBI taxonomy): domain Eukaryota; kingdom Viridiplantae; phylum Streptophyta; class Pinopsida; order Pinales; family Pinaceae; genus Pinus; species Pinus albicaulis. The sequence goes on from MU968493.1 coordinate 11,872,312, forward strand.
ATCATTGTCATGTCATGAGTCATTATATGCTACATGATTCTTGTGGATTATGTAAATTTTTATTTGAAAATGTATTGCAAAGTGGAAGTCCAAAGGACATATACTTAATATGAAGAGTCACATAAATTCAAAAATTCATAGGGAAGTCAAATAGTCATGAGGGTAGTCAAAGAGTCACAAGGTAGGTGAAGCATAACCCCATTGGTTATATATACACCCTCATTGTATGAGAAAATGACTTTTCACCTTGGCTCCTCCCACAAGTCATCAAAGAGACAAGCTAGTTCTTTTGGGGAGCAAGTAGTGGCTCCAATGCTCCACTATTGGAGCTAGTGGTGTTCGTTGTATACACGTGTCCTGGGGTTTTTGCTTAATATATGAAGCTCGATCACCAACGCATTCTCCATGCATGTATTATGAATATTTGTAAGACTATTTTGTGAATGTTTGTGATTCATGTTTGTTTTCACTTGTACTAAAGTAGTTAAACTATTTCGGTTATTTTAGTGCTTATCATATTGAGAATGTGTTGTAATGGTTGCAATGACTGTCACATCCTTGTGGACTATTCCGCTTGATGTTAGACATATATTTACTTTTTGTGTGCATCTCTACTAGGGTGGTACTATTACCTCTCTCTTAGAGGATCAATTTCTTTTCCCCTCCACAATAGAAGAACATTGACACACCTACAACCAAACACTCACTAGTCACACACTTGATTTTCGAAGACACATGCTTTCCTTCTCTTGATGATAATTAGAGCCAAGGAAAATAATTAAGAAAACGGTAACCAGGTTGCATTCTGAATGGTGATCCTATCCCAAATTGTGTGAGGTATAATTGGGACCACATCTCAGGGAGACCCCTTGAATGTTGGTAGGTACAACACTTTCAAAAAATTTACATAATCCATGAAATTTAATAGTATGATTTGGTTTAAATTCAAGGTCTTATTCTTACAATTATGCCATCCAATTACCTCTATGTTCCCCCAAATCCCTTTGCGTGAATAAGGATATAACTGCAAGGTGAGGAAAAATAACCTTTATGTGGCTCTTTAGGATGTAAGGCCTTAAGTGTTTCACCGCTTTATATACTACATAAGCTTGTTTATAAATACTGGGATAATCCAATTTAGATCATTGCATGCTTGTACTCATGAATGATATAGGACATTCATCTCCTTTATCTTAATTTTTTGTGAGAAGTGTCGCAAGAGATGAATTGGATGCAAAAGTATAAAGCACAAAGTATTTATCAAAATTGGGACTGAATAAGGTAGGGTCCATAGGGATTTATTCTTTGATCTTAACAAAGGCTTCATTTTCTTCATGATTCAACTTGAATACAATACCTTTCTTGATCATGTTATGTAAGGGTTTCACAATCTGTGCAAAATCGAATATAAATTTTCTGACGAAGTTGATCTTTACCAAGAAAGGCTACACGGACTTCTTCTCATTAGGGTATGGAATTTGTGTCATTATTTTTACTATTTCTAGGTCGATGGTGCCTCCACTCTTAGTAACAATATATCCTAACAAATTTCCCTCAGATACTGCAAAGATACTTTTCTTGGGATTGAGTGAAATTTTGTATTTCTTGTAGTGCTGAAAGATTTTCTTAAGATGTTGTACATGATCTGAGCATATTTTGGAAAATTTGGTCATGTTGTCAAGATATACAACCAAATTGTGCACAATCAATCACCTGAAAGAATTTTCAATTTCCTGTTGGAAGGTGGCCTTGGAATTTACCAACCTACAAATTATCCCTCTGTATGAAAATGCAACCCACTTGGTCTTGATCTAGTTTATATACTAGAAATTAGTTATAACTTGAAAATACGTCAAGTAAAGAAAACATTTCTGGACCTGAGATCATCTGAAGAATATGTTCCATGGATGGGACAAGGTAGTTATATTTATTCGATGCACGATTAAGATTACACAAGTTTACACATAATCAAATCTCGCCTGATTTATTTCTAACAAGGAACAAATTAGAAATCCAAGTTGAATGTTAGACTTTAAAAATAATCTTGGCATCCAAAAAATTCTTTAATTATTTTTGTATAAGTGATCCCAAGGTTGGATGTACTTTTTGTAGCTTCTGCTGAAATGGCTTGACACCTTCCTTGATAGGAATCACGTGTTGGATGATCCAAGTGTCATAGGTTTTGAGATAATTTTAGGTCCAAGTGAAAACATCTCAATACTGCTTGAAAAATTATATGAATGATTGGCATTCAGCTAAAGTGAAACACGTACCGAGATTCAAAAAATTTGGGTCCTTCTATATACCCAAGTTTATTTGCTCATGCACAATGTTGAGATCTACATCTTAGTATTTTAGGGCCTTTTAAAATGGTTCTATGGATCATATATATTTTCTAATGTAACAACACCTTTGGGCATAAGATTTCCTTTCTTCATCTTTAAATGTATTTGACTTAGTGAGGAACTCCAATATCTGTTCATAGTCATTGAAAACACGAAATTTAGTCACATTATCCAATATTGTAGATTTATAAACGATTTCAATTGAAAACCCATCTCTAAGAGGATTAAATGTGCTGTATTTGCCAAGGTTTCAATACAATCATTCTTAATTCTAGGAACTAAGGTGTACTAAAATTTTATATGATGAAATGAGTCACCATACTTCTTGTTGGTAGTTTTTATGATGTGGAGATAAACAATGAATTGTTTTATGCACCTGTCTGGTTATTATTTTAGAATCACCAATTATGTTGATACACTCTACCTATAGGTCAGTGACTTTATTTAATCCAAAAATCAACGTCTTATATTCCATTGCATTGTTTGTGCATTCAAATTCTAGGTGACAAGAGATGAGCGTCTTCTTCATTGTTGGATCCAAAAATATGCATCCCGTGCGAGCTCTGTCTTGAGTTTTAGATCCATCATAATATAAAGTCCATATATCATTATGTACATAAATATTGTTATGTAAATATTATTTACATCTATAATACAGTTATAATTTTCAGATTTCAATGAGGATTTCTAAATATTTGTCTGATGAAACCGATGAGGGTTGTGTTGTGTAGCAACCAATCTCTAATTCCAGAATGAAATTTCCCAATGTTTACTGAGAAAAACTAATTGGTTCATTGGGTCCATTCAATTCCATCACGGTATACTTCATGTGCGGCTCACTATCTAATATTATCTAATTATTCTTTCCCTTGTAGGGGAGTCATAAGTGAGACCAATTAGTAGAAAAGCATCATTGAAGTTTCTTGGACCAATCTCTACTCAAAAGAAGACCATAGGCTTCAGGAATGTTAACCACCATAATATCAATACACTGAACGACTCTTGGATCTACTTATAAGCAAATAAGTACATCGTTGAGTTCACGCACTGCTTGCACTTCACTCCTACCCAGTTGTATGATATTGGCATTAGTTTCCTCAGGAGTGGCATTGATCTTATTACAAATTGACAATGACATAACATTACATGAAGCTCCATAATGTACCAAACAATTATGAATGTTATGATTAAAAATACCAAACATTAGTAGAAAGGACGATGTTTGTGATCTCGAATGAACCCTAATACTTTCTATATTTATTACAACCTTGTTAGTCTTTGTAGGCTTGGTCTGGGAAATTGTTATAGTTTTCCCGGAATTAAAAGGTGTAGAACCAGATTTACTTTGTGTAGTGGTTGGTGTGAATGTTTGGATTATCAAATCTCTTTGTTCAGGAAGTTGATCCATTAGCATCACATTTTCTCGAGTTTTCTTTATATCCTCAACAATGTTGTACTCCATTGACCCATCTTCATTCTTATCCTTGGTTGTGTGGGATGAAGGTGTGGATTGAGAGGAATTATTAGATGCTTTAGGAGATTTATGATTTGCTTTGGTATTTCTAGAGGCACATTTTGGTTGGTTGACTATTCTTGGAATGAGAAGTGGAATTTTTATTGTTGGTATTTAGAGGAAGTATCCATCTCAAATTTTTTTTCCCTATCTCTTGAGGACTAGATTCAAGTATTGGCCCTTTACTCCATGGGTTGTAAGATTTAGTGGCCTTAGCTGATTGTTTCTCTCTAACTGAAACTTCTACGACTATTTGCATCTTCCTTTGAACCACCACATCCCACAATAACATAGTTCACCCCATGTTGGAACTATCAACTTCTAGGGTAGGTTATTCTTCTATTGGTTGTTCATATTGGTCTTTGATAGACTGACCATCTAAAATTTTATTAATTACCAGAGTCATGGAATTGATTCATTGTGGGAAATTTTTCTACAAATGGTTTGCTTGATGATATGAGTGAAAATTTTATAATCCAACCTCTTCAAAATTAAAGTTTACATTAGATATTTGGGTGGATTTAGTCGGGGGATTGTTGTTGTGTTTAAAAAATGGTTTGAATGATCGTTACTTGAGAAACTTTTTCCAACACTCTTCTTCAAATCTAATATTTCATTGGTTAACTTCATCATTTTAATGACACTCTCCAAGTTATTAGCCTCTTTTTCAACATGCTTATTCATGATTTTTTGAGGATTTTTCCTATTAGCCTTCAATTATTCTTGAGTATGGTGTACACTGATAGAGATCATGTCTACTTCGAATGATAGTGCCTTTGTGAAGTTTTCTACCAGTGTAGCCTTATTGGCCCTTTTCACAAACATTGCTATGTTAGAATTTAGGGTTGATGTATAACATTCAATAACTATTTAATCATTAGGAGGTACATCAATATGAAACTTATTAAAGATCGTAGTGAGACATTAGTTACAATATTTAACTCCATTTTTTTGTACATATAAAGTACTTATCTCCCTTAATAGTGTACCTGGTGTTTTCTCTTCTCCAAATTTATCCATTAAATCCTTCTTAAATTGCTCCCAGTTTGTAATGGAAATTGCTGGAATACTGTGATATCAAGGGGAAATTTTATTTTCAAAATCATAAGGAAATAATCTACATGCCACATTCTTATGTTTAATATCCATAAATCCTAGTGCCAAATATAAATTATGAATATGATCTTCAGTAGAGGTGGTTTTCTTTTGGTTGAACTTCAAAAACAAATTTTCTGGATGTTTTAAAAAATAGTGTAAAACACCTGGAAGGTTCAAAGCTCCTTAAGTTGTCCATTCAATCTAATTAACAACCATATTATTGTCTAAATGTTCATCTTCACTATCATTATTAGTATAATCTTCTTCGAAGTTAAGGTTCTCACCGACTAGAGGCCCTTCATTGATCTGAAAGGACTGTATTAATTTGATGTGCTAAGTGTCATTTCAGTGATAAAACATGTGCATACTTGTCTCCATAGTTTGCTTAAGTATTGAGGATTTTAACCATGAATTGTAAGTGATTTTAGTGAATTAGAAGCATGAAATAAGAGAAAATAACATTGAACAACAGTGTAAAACAAAGAAAAAAACCACACATAACATTTACACAACAGGCATGATGAAGCAGTTCACCACTCCTGGGCTACATCTGCTAGTCCAGCTCCCAATGACATTTCCATCTTTCATTATTCTCAAAATTTTGCAAATACATGTGTTTACAGTCCCCTAATCACTGTTTTCTCTGCACCAATGGCTCCAAAATGCTCCAATTAGTTTAGATTGACTCTTCATTCACTTAGAATGGGCAAAAATTGAGCCTCCAACTCATTTGCCCAGTAACACCTAGAAAACCTCTACTAATTGTGGAGAAATCCACTTAACTGCAGTTAAATTTGGTGAAAACCCACAAATTTAGGGCGCGCTCTAACTTTCCCGCCAGTGCTAACTGTAAAATTAAATGTTTTGGTAGGGGTGGCCACATGCCAACCCCCGAAACCCGCGATCAAATTAAATGCCGAGCGCAACTTTAGGTTTGAACTGTGGTGAAGTTGTTTAAACCCGCGTTGATGACAAGTTAACCGAACCCGTCAGAGTTTAAACCGCTAGAGAATTTTGCATGTGATAAAGCTAGATGCAGCTGAGTCTGCGGAAGGTTAAATTTATGGTTGTCGCTGGTTGTTACAACTGTTGCGGTAATTTGACCACATAATATGGACCACCAATGGGCTGGGATCGCCGGCGGTCCCAACTCCCAAACGCTGAAGTATTAAAATTTAAATATGTCCATTCACCCATATAGGTTAATTAAATCTCATGGCTCATGCGGTGTGGCGGGTGGCTGTTTTGTCGGAGGTCGCGGAGTCGAGCCCTGCGGACCTCCATAAAATTTTATAACACCTTCCCGGAGACACGTGGCAGCCTCAAGGCTGGCCACATGTCACCCTTCCATTGGTCCTTAAAAACACACATACAAACCTTAACCTAATCACATAGCGCCGCTCGTCAGCCTCTAACTGGCTTTGATAAAAGGAATATTCTTCATAATATTCCTTTTTTGCTGACTGTGCACCCTCCATGCTGACTGGGCATCCCAGTCAAACCTGTTGCAAAAATTATTTGTTTGGGTAATCGACCAGAACACGATATCTCCCTCATACGACATCGGTTTTTCGAACCATTTGTGGTGCCAGAATCAGGAAGACGATATCTACGCAACTATTTTGGTTTCAACCCATTCCTGTAACTTTCAATTTTGAGCAAAATTTATGAACTCCTGATCACACCTCCCCATTGGGAAGCTTTTGCACTCCAAAAGACTTGATTACCTGTTCAGTAGATGAGGGTACAACTCCCTCACCTTTCCAATCTCCATCCATTTTTCATTGCTTGGCTTACTGCCTTTGAGCCCAACTCAAAGGTAGTCAACACTTCCCCTCTTAGATGCTATTGTGCTCCTGTCAAGAATTGTATCTTTCTTGAGCTAATCCAGAAATTCCAGCGATAAATCTTCAATAGAATGCAGCTGAACATCACTTCCTTGATCATTGATCAACGGTGGCTCATACAAACATAAGTTTTCAACATTAACAACTGAATACATTTGCATATATGAAGGAAATTCAAGTTAAAATGCATTGTTACCAACTTGCTTTATGATCTTGAATGGACCATAGCGAATGGGTTTGAGATTTTTACCTTCCCCTTGCATCCTTTCTTTACTTATGTGAAACCATACCTCATCTCCTTCTTGAAACTTGTGATCAACTCTATGTTTGTCATGCCTCTCCTTGTATTTTCTTTGAATTTTCTTAATATGTTCTTGAACTTGTTGATGTATAAGCTGAATTTGCTCAATGAACTTTTGAGCCTTGTCAATATCACTATGCCCATCAATTGCAACATCCTTCTCAAAGATGAATTCTAATGGCGATTTTGGAAAATACCCAAAGCATACTTCAAAAGGTGATGTATTTGTAGAAGAGTGCTTTGCCCAATTGTAAGCCTGCTGAATGTAATGCAGTTACTCATCCCAAAACTTAGGATGTTTGCTGCAATGACCTCTCAATAGATGCACACCGGTTCTGTTCACCACCTTGGTTTGGCCATTAGTTTGCGGATGAAAAACAATACTCTTTTTCAACTTTGTGTTCATCATACTCCAAAGATTGGACCAAAAATTCCCAATGAACCTGGAATCCCTGTCACTAACAATAGAAGTTAGAAATCCACAATGAACCCATACATGTTGAAAATAAAGTTTAGCAGTTTGTTCATCAGTAATGGTTTTCTTACATGGCATAAGTATACACATTTTACTGAATCTATCCACAACTACATAAAGATAATCATGTTGTTTTCTTGACATAGGTAGACCTCCAACAAAGTCCATGGAGACACTCTCCCATGGCCTTGATGGTTCCGGTAGTGGCATGTACAACCCAAGATTCCTATTGCTAGGCTTGCTTGTTGTACACATAGAACAACCTCTTATAAAACACGACACAATATCTACCATGCGAGGCCAAGAGCAATACCTCTGTAGATCCACCACTGTTTTGCTTACCCCAAAGTGTCCAACAATAAGAGATGAATGAGCTTCTCTCATGACACTTAGCCTCTCTTGATGTGGTATACACAGTTTGACCAAATGAAACAAAAAATTGTTATGCATGTGATAATCATTTTCTTCAACTTGATTCCCTTCACTCAAACTAGCATACACATCTTGAAATTCAACATCATGTACATATTGTTCTATGTAACTCTCATGTACAATAGAATCATTTTTGAGCAAAGTAGATGCACTAATAATCGGTCTTGAAAGCATATCAGCAACTTTATTGAAAATACCTTTCTTGTACCTTATAACCAAGTGAAACTGTTGAAGAAATCCCATACACCTGAAATGTCGTGATTGCTGCAATTTTGTTTGCGACTGCAAGTACTGTAATGGTTGGTGATCGATATGTATAATCGTCTCTTTACCCATCAAGTAGTGTTTCCACTTCTTGATGCTTTGTACAACACATACAGTTCTTTTTCATATGTAGGATAATTAGTTACATCACCATTGAATGTTTTGGAATGAAAAGTGATAGGCTTACTATGCTGCAAAAGAGATGCGCTGATCCGGATTTTATGCAGGAACGCAACAGAATACAGATATAACCATAGATACAGAGATGCAGCGGAAATAATGCTTCATTTCATTAATATCAAATAACAGAAATATGCTTACAGGCATAATGGAAATAAAATAGCTAGGGCGCTCGGTGAGGTATCTCTCGGTGAAGAGATGTGGCTTAGCAGCCCCTCTCCACCGTGTTACATTGAGGCTCGTAGGCCTATTGGCTGCATAATGGAAATAGATGAGCTAGGGTACCGGGGCAGCATATCCCCGAGAAGAGATGTGACGGACCCAAACTCGAACCGTGTTGGGCACATGTACATAATGGAGATGTGGCGAGCTAGGGCACTGGTCGCGCTTATCTCTGAGAAGAGATGTATCGGCTCCCAGCCCCCTGAACTGTCTTACAATGAGGCTCGAGGGCCTATTTATTGTTGAGAAACAATGTAGAATCCGAAACGTCAAAAACCCTAACCGTAGGAGATGAAGCGCCAAAACTGTGGGCCCCGTTTGGGTAAATTGGTGGTTCAACTTCCCGGGGACGTAACTTTGGCATCCGATCTCCGTTTGACGCGCTCAATAGCTCGTTAGAAAGATCTATCCGAGGAGTACAATTTTGGAATGGGCAACATTGGTCCATCAACCCATGTTGCCCTCCGTTTTCCCAAAAAACGTCGTTTAGGGCCTCAAAACGACTCCGGAAGTTTAAGACCCGAAAAACTGCTAAAAATAGTAAGTTGTGCCGAAACTTACAAACTAAAATAACTGATGGTGGGGGTTCAAATGGACTCGGTGGGTGGCCACCAATATCCACCTGGATCATTAATTCCCAAGGCAGCTCACAGGTGTGCGGGGACACAAGACGCCTACTTTATAAATAGTAAGCTGTGCTGAAGCTGAAAAACTGAAAGAATTGATGCTGCGGGTCCAAATGGAATAGGTGGGAGGCCACCGATATCCACCTGGATCATTCCTCCCTCCTTAGGAAGCAATGGTCTCCATTGCATTAAGTTCCTCCATGGGGGGGGTGGGGGGGGGGGGGGAATTTTGCTGAACTTGGTGTTGGCAGCCGTGCTGGATGTAGATGTGCCACCGCTGGGCAGCCATTGAAGGATCTGAAAAAAAAATTTGTCCATCATCGCGTTCCTCTGTTTCTCGAGGGCATCCTCGAGCAAGATTTTGACAGGATCTCCTGCTCCCTCGTCTTTCTTTCCTTCCGCCATGGGGGGTCGTCGGGGTTGCGAGGTTGAACTCCTTATACCCTGGCCGCGTTGGGGACATGAAGAGAAAAACAAAGAAAGAGCAGACCCGCTCTGATACCACTGATCCGGATTTTATGCAGGAACGCAACAGAATACAGATATAACCATAGATACAGAGATGCAGCGGAAATAATGCTTCATTTTATTAATAAAAGAATGACTGAAATAAGCTTACAGACATAATGGAAATAAAATAGTAAGTATTTGTAGTGTATCTACGAGAAGAGATGTGAGCGTCCATGAGCCTCAAACATGTTACATTGTTGAGGCTCGCAGACCTATGCAGACATAATGAAATAGATGAGCTAAGTGCGGCGCATATCCACAGGGAAGAAGTGTGGCGGCTACGGCCCACAGCATGTTACAATAGGATTTGATAGAAATGTGGCAGTGAGCACTGGTAGCGCTTATCTACGAGAAGAGATATGTCGGCTCCAGGCCCTGTTTGTCCTTACAATGAGGCTCGAGGGCCTATTTATCATTTAGAAACAATGGGAAATCCCAAACAGCCAAAACCCTAACCCTAGGAGATGAAGCGCCAAAACTATGGGCCGCGTTTGGGTAAATTGGTGTTTCAACTTCCCAGGGGCGTAACTTTGGCATACGATCTCCGTTTGACGCGTACCATACCTCGTTAGAAAGATCTATCCGAGGACTACAAATTTGGAACGAGCAACATCGATCCATGGACCCATGTTGCTCTCCGTTTTCCCAAAAAACGTCGTTTAGGGCCTCAAAACGGCTCCGGAAGTTTAGGACCCGAAAAACTGCTAAAAATAGTAAGTTGTGCCGAAACTTACAAACTAAAATAACTGATGGTGGGGGTTCAAATGGACTTGATGGGTGGCCACCAATATCCACCTGGATTATTAATGCCCCAAAATGGCTCCGGGTGTGCAGGACCCGAAAACTTGCTATAAATAGTAAGCTGTGCTGAAGCTAGAAAACTGAAAGAATTGATGCTGCGGGTCCAAATGGAATAGGTGGGAGGCCACCGATATCCACCTGGATCATTCCTCCCTCCTTAGGAAGCAATGGTCTCCATTGCGTTAAGTTCCTCCATGGAGGGGAAAATTTTGCTGAACTTGGTGTTGGATTTGTCCAAGATGTCGCGGACCTGTTGGCGAATGTGCTGGATGTAGATGTGCCACCGGTGAGCAGCCATTGAAGGATCTGAAAAAAATTGTCCATCATCGTGTTCCTCTGTTTCTCGAGGGCATCCTCGAGCAAGATTTTGATAGGATCTCCTGCTCCCTCGTCTTTCTTTCCTTCCGCCATGGGGGGTCGTCGGGGTTGCGAGGTTGAACTCCTTATACCCTGGCCGCGTTGGGGACATGAAGAGAAAAACAGAGAAAGAGCAGACCCGCTCTGATACCACTGATCCGGATTTTATGCAGGAACGCAACAGAATACAGAAATAACCATGAACATAGAGATGCAGCGGAAATAATGCTTCATTTCATTAATGTCAAATAACAGAAATATGCTTACAGGCATAATGGAAATAAAATAGCTAGGGTGCTGGTAGCGAATCTCTGAGAAGAGATGTGGCGTCTTGTAGAGCCTACGAAGCTGTCTTCCACATTGAGGAAGCTCGCAGGCCTATTACCAGACATAATGTGGAAATAGATGACTAAAGTGCGGCGACCACCTCTGAAGAGATGTGGCGGCTGCCATTATGACCCCATGTTCTCAATCTGAGACATGATAGAGATGTGGCGAGCTAGGGCACTGGTCGCGCTTATCTCTGAGAACAGATGTGTCGGCTCCCAGCCCCCTGAACTGTCTTACAATGAGGCTCGAGGGCCTATTTATTGTTGAGAAACAATGTAGAATCCGAAACATCCAAAACCCTAACCGTAGGAGATGAAGCGCCAAAACTGTGGGCCCCGTTTGGGTAAATTGGTGGTTCAACTTCCCGGGGACGTAACTTTGGCATCCGATCTTCGTTTGATGCGCTCAATAGCTCGTTAGAAAGATCTATCAGGGTGATTTTGGAACGGGCAACATCGGTCCATGGACCCATGTTGCCCTCCGTTTTCCCAAAAAACGTCGTTTAGGGCCTCAAAACGACTCCGGAAGTTTAAGACCCGAAAAACTGCTTAAAATAGTAAGTTGTGCCGAAACTTACAAACTAAAATAACTGATGGTGGGGGTTCAAATGGACTTGATGGGTGGCCACCAATATCCACCTGGATTATTAATGCCCCAAAACGGCTCCGGGTGTGCAGGACCCGAAAACCTGCTATAAATAGTAAGCTGTGCTGAAGCTGGAAAACTGAAAGAATTGATGTTGTGGGTCCAAATGGAATAGGTGGGAGGCCACCGATATCCACCTGGATCATGCGCCCATGGCATAATCACTAGCATCAGTTTGTATCTCGAATGGCTGTCTCAAATTTGGTAATGCAAGGACTGGAGCTGAACTGATCTTGTCTTTTAAAGCTTCAAAATCTTGCTGTTTTTTGCCTTTCCATTGGAAGCCTTTCTTCACACTTGTCACTGCATGCATAGGAGTTTCGATGGCAGAAAAGTTAGCAATGAAATTTCCCCAATACTGAGCTGCACCTAAGACACTTCTTACCTCATTTAATGTTTTGGGAGTGGTCCAATCCACAATGGCTTCCAATTTAGAAGGATCAATTCTCAACTCGCCTCCTCCTACAATGTGTCCCAAATAAACCAAATAAGTCTTTCCAAACTCACACTTTGACATCTTAAGAAACAATTTCTCTTTCTTCAAAACATCAAGCACTTTATTCACATGCAAGACATCTTCTTCTCTTGTTTTTTTGAAAATCAATATGTCATCTAAATACAAAATCACAAAGTCATCAAGGAATGGACGCAAAACTTTATCCATAACATGCATGAAAATTTCCGGTGCATTACACAAACCAAATGGCATAACCAACCACTCAAAGAGTCCTTGTTTGGTTTTGAATGCAGTCTTTCATATATCACTTTCTGCAATTCTTACTTGATCATATCCACTTCGTAAATATAACTTAGTGAATTTTTTTTCTTCTTTCAGCCGATCAAGCAAATCATCTATCCTTGGGAGTGGGTATCAATTCTTTACCGTTATCTTGTTCAAAGCTCTAAAGTCTACACACATGCGCCAAGTCCCATCTTTCTTTGGAATCAAGACTATGGGTGAACCACATGGTTAAGTGATTGGCCTTATGATTCCTATGTCCAACATCTCCTTGATCTTCCTCTTTATTTCAGCATTCTCCATTATCGACATGCGATACATGCTGATGTTTGGAAGAGGACAATATTGCTGCAACTGAATCTCATGTTGAATCTCACTTTTTGGAGGCAACCTTGTTAGCTTCTGAAACATCTCATGATGTGCATCAACTACATCATATAAATCTGATTTCAACTTAGGATCACAACCCTCAAATGATTCATGATTAACATCAGCTTTAGGCTTAATCATTAGAAGAACAAAATTCTTACTTGAATTTACCAACCTCTTTACCTGTCCAACATTTACTATATCAATGTTTGTCTTATTGCGATGTGCTCTAACAATGTACTCCTTACCATCTTTGAATAAGTGGTATTTTTTCTCATGGCGATGGAAGATCTATTTCCTATCATACAAGTAAGGACTCCCCAACACAATACCTGTTATGTCAAGCGAAACCGCATCTGATTCAACTGTGTAAAAAAAATGTGCATTTATTGCAAACCACGATATACACTTCTCTGAAACCTGTAAATTTGCATCCTTACAAATCCAACCAAGTGGATATGGTTTTGGATGTGGTATGGTCTCAAGATTAAGTTTCTTGACCAAGTATTTGGAGATTAAGTTTTTTTGTGACCCACTGTCAAACAATGTGTCAATCTTGGTATGTTTGGATATGACCCTCACATGAAACAATTAAATTCTTTCTTCTTTTTTTGGAGCATGTATGTGACAGTTTGATGTACTAGTACTGGGTTTAGTTTCAATTTATTTCCCCTTCCTGTTCTTCAATCCCATGGCTATAATTTTAGATTCATCACCTGAACCCTCTCCTAAATCATGTTGAGTTGTAGTTGCAATTTTCTGTTTCCCTTTGTTGTTGTAGTACTTGGGCTTATTTTCAGGATGTAATTTCCAACAATGATTTTCATCATGGCCTTCTTTTGAACAATGTTTACAAACCAATTTTTGTCCCTCTTTATTAACAAATGCATTCTTTTTTCTTTTACCTTTTGAGGTATTCTATTTGTTTTTCCCCTTAAAAGGTTTCTTCCTACCCTCTTCAGAAATGTTTTTCCCTCTAGCTTTTAGATGTGTGGCTTGAAAACATACTTCATCTAGACTTGTGGGGTTAAACATGAGGATAGTATGTTTTAGGTATCTATGTAAGCCTCCTATGTAATTGAGAAAATTATCTTGGCTATGCAAATCTACCCCTAATAAGAGAGCTCTTCTCCTAAATTCTTGGGTGTATTCTTGCACATTCCGTCCTTTCAATTGTCTAAAGTTTTGCCAATTCATTATGGCTTTATGAATATGAGCTAATGGATAAAACGGTTGTTTTATTGCAGTAATGAAATCAGTCCATGATAGAATAATCTTACCATGCTTCTTGATCTCCTCTTTTGTCTTGGCTTCCCACCAAACAAGTGCTGCACCTTCCATTCTCAATGAAGCTAATTGGATATTTGTATCATCATCTTGAAGGTTCTGGATTCTCAAATAGACCTCCAATTTCCTAATCCAATTATCAATATTTTCTGCATTGAATTCACTATTAAACATTGGCAATTCAAACTTAACATCAAGTTTTAAAAAATGACTTTTACCAGTGTTCTTTAACTTGTGTGGCTGATGTACTGAAGATGAAGTAGAGGATGATGATGATGAGGGTGAGGATGGTGATTTTCCACTGCCTCCATTTCCTCAATCGCCCTTCTTTGAATTATCTTCATCATTGTGACCTCTTTATGATCCCTATCCTTCCTTGTGAAGTTTGGATCCTTCTCCTTCCAGTTTCTCATTCCTTTCTTGATAAAGGATTCTAACCATCTCAGTCATGTGAAGGAATTCTTTCCTGAACACTCTTTCCTCCTCTTTGGGACCAACTTCTTCATGGATTTCTTCTTCCTCTTGAGGCATGCTTAATGAGACTTCTGCTTCCTTAGGAGGTGAACTAGGTGGTGGATATTGTCGCAATATTTCTCTCCTTTGCTGTTGCTCACTTTGAGACCCTCTTACTTCCACCAATGTGCCTTCTCCTCTCTTGAGCTTGAGCCTAATAAAGATATAAAACTTGCAAACAGTTAAACGAATCTTTACAGAAAACAATACCAGAAAATAAACTCTAGCTCTGATACCAACCTGATCTAAAAGGACTGTATAAGTTTTCTGTGCTAAGTGTCTTTTCAGAGATAAAACATGTGCATACTTGTCTCCATAGTTTGCTTAAGTATTGAGGATTTTAACCATGAATTGTAAGTGATTTTAGTGAATTAGAAGCATGAAATAAGAGCAAATAACACTGAAAAATAGTGTAAAATAGAGAAATAAAACCACACATAACATTTACACAACAAGCATGATGAAGCAGTTCACCCCTCCTGGGCTACATCTCCTGGTCCAGCTCCCAATGGCATGTCCATATTTCATTATGCTCAAAATTTTGAAAATACATGTGCTTACAGGCCCCTAATGGCTGTTTTCTCTACACCAATGGCTCCAGAATGCTCCAATTAGTCTATATTGACTCTTCGTTCACTCAGAATGGGAGAAAATTGAGCCTCCATCTCATTTTCCCAATAACACCTAGAAAACCTCCACTAGTTGTGGAGAAATCCACTTAACTGCAGTTAAATTTGGCCAAAACCCACAAATTTAGGGCGCGCTTTAACTTTCCCACCAATGCTAGCTGTAAAATTAAATGTTTGGGTAGCGGGTGGCCACATGCCAACCCCCGAAACCCACGGTCAAATTAAATTCCGAGCTAAACTTCAGATTTGAACTGTGGTGAAGTTGTTTAAACCTGCGTTGATGTCGAGTTAACCAAACCCGTTGGAGTTTAAACCGCTAGAGAATTTTTCATGTGACAAGGATGGATGCAACAGAGTCTGCATATAGTTACGTTTACGGTTGGCACTGGTTATTACAACTGTTGCGGTAATGTGACCACATAACATGGATCGCTGGCGATCCCAACCCCCAAACGCCAAAGTATTAAACTTTAAATATGTCCATTCGCCCATAGAGGTTAAGTAACTCTCATGGCTCATGCGGTGTGGCAGGTGGCTATTCTATCGGAGGTTGCGGGGTTGAGCCCTGCGGACCTCCATAAAATTTTATAACACCTTCCCAGGGACACGTGGTGACATCAGGGCTAGCCACGTGTCACCCTTCCATTGATCCTTAAAAAAACACGTACAACCCTTAACCCAATCACATAGCGCCACCTGTCAGCCTCTGATTGTCTCTGAGAAAAGGAATATTCTTCAGAATATTCCTTTTTGCTGACTATGCACCCTCCATGCTGACTGGGCATCCCAGTCAAACCTGTCGCATAATTTAGCTATTTTGGTAATTGATCAGAACACGATATCTCCCTCATACGACATCGGTTTTTCGAACTATTCATGGCGCCAGAATCAAGAAGACGAGATCTACATAACCATCCTAGTTTCAACCCATTCCTGTAACTTTCAATTTTAAGCAAAATTTATGAACTCCTGATCATTCATCTTCCTCATCAAAGAGGCCAAATAATTGAGGCCTTTCGATAGACTCTACTAGATCAACTAGAGATGCGTCAAACAAGTCTTGAAAAGAGTTGACTAATACACCATGATTAATTGTTATTCTCCTTTCCAAACTATTCCAAACCCATTCAGTTTCAAAGTGCAGGGTTTCTTCATGGTAGTTCATCTTCATTTGTTTCAGATCTTGTTCCTCTTCCAAAGGAGCAACAAAATGTTAAATGGCAACATCATGATCGAGTTGGCCATATGAAATATCATTGTTTTTATCTTCATCCATGTAAGCACTATCATAAAACCACTCATTCTTCACATAGATGCTTCAAAAAAAAGTCTCGTTCAAGAACAAAGATTTATCTTGGATGGATCGCTTCTTGGAAATGAGAATCAACATCCAAGAAGATGTTTCATTTATATGTCAGAGTCTCTTCTAGAATATTAAAATTCCTTGACGTTTAGTTTTTGTCATCATCTCACCTTGTATATGATAGGGAGGAAATGATGGTCATCTACAAGCTTCAAAGCCACATCAAGCGAGCTTGAGCCACAACCTGCCATACCAGATTCAGAGTTGTAGCCAGAGACAAATATGCGCATGATCATGCCTTTGGTTGGTGGTTAGCCTTAAACCATCTATGTGGGGTTAATACCTCATTTTTCAGGTTGAGCTTCTTCCTCTTCAAATAATCAGGGACACTTCCTATAGCAGAAGACTTCAATTTATTGCCAGTTTTAGAAGAGTTCTAGGAATTTTAGCATTCCAGAGTGGTGGTCATCCTTAAAACACCGTAGGTTGATACCTCCCTTTTCAAGTTGAATTTATCCCTTTTTAGGTAGGTTGTGGACCTCCCTTTTATAGGTTGAAGGTTTCCCTCTTCAAAGCATTAGGAGCACTTACTCTAGCAGAATACCTCACCTTCTTGCCAGATTTGGAAGAGTTCTAGGAATTGCACTAAGTGTTCAAGTGTTGGTGGCCATCCTTAAACCACCACCTTATGCCAACATTTTAGAGAGCACATTTAGCCTAGTGCTACCATGCATAATTTCACATCAAGGGTTAAGGTGTGGGAGTTGAATAGTCAAGGGGAGTCCAAGAGACCTTGGAAGATGAATCCAAGAGTCACACTAATGTAATATAAATGTATATCATTGTGAATAATAATAGACCATGCTTATGTTCATCTATTGTGCATTACCATGTGTGTGTCTAACAATTTTTATAAATAATAATAATAATAATAAGGGATAGATGGAAGGCGTATCAACCCTTATTAAATTTGGGAAGAAAATGACAGATTATATCTTCATAGTGGAGGGATTGTAGACATGCTGGGAGTACCGACCTTTAATGGATAAGGGTGCAATCAACAAGGTATTTAATTTTGATGTTGAATTTATGACTCCGAGAATGTATAATCTCCTTTATTTCTATGCAAATTACATGCATTCTGATGGAGGGGATATTGATGGCGTTTGCTATAAGATAATGTCGCACCTCAATGTTTCAACTATTGTTTAGCTTGGGTTCTTTAGAATCTATGCAAAGATAAAGGAGGGTTGTTTCTATGTCTTCATGGAGCATCTGAATGGAACTGAGGAGTTCAATCAACATCTTAACTACCTTATCACCACCATGGAATACATTCTAACTTTATTATCGAGGATAAAATATGCAATTTATATAAGCTCAAAAATCTATACATGCAATTATATAATAGGATGACATAATATTTGTATAAATCATTTTTATGTCGATACATATTTGATCCAAATATTCAACTCTTCACTTTGGCTAGATACTAAAATATGGAAATATACATGCAATATTATATGCTTTTTAGTATTTATAAATGTAGTACTACTTATCTCTAAAGTAGTTATGAAATTTTTTACTTTTTAATTAAATTAATTAATTAAAAGAAATATCATATGAATAAGTGTGGTTTTTTTGTATTGATAACCCATAATATTGAAACAAAACCTATTTACAAATTAAAAAAACTAATGACAAATTGGAGATGAATGCACATGATTAAGAATGATGTTACATGATTTTTTTTAATGTATATATGTTTCACTTTTATATTAATTGTTTTATCAACAACAAAAGAACAACAACAATAATAATAATACTTTAAAGTATAATTGTATTTTAAATGAAGAGATTTTGTCTTAGAAAGTTTGGCAAAATCTCTAAAGTAGTTGTGATGAAGGATGATGTAGGTTTTAACCTTGTACATAAATTATCTGCAAAAAAATTCTTAAAAACATAAAATAAACAATAGCGAGAGCATAAAACATAAAAAAAATATACACAAAGATTTTCCCGTGGATCAAAACTGGGACTACCAGCTTGATTTTTCATTATTTTCCTATTAGTATTACAACACATATATGTACATGTCGAAGCATTCATAAACCCCAACCCATTAACCCTGGATTAGAACATAATCGTAGTTCTCTTGACCGGATATACAAAATACCATGAGCAGAAAACCATCATGCCAAAAACCATGTGCAAACCCATGCACAAAACCATAGGCAGGTCCGCCCACCTAATATTGGGTCAATTTTTTTTTCACGTGGCGTTGCCCCAGACCTTGACAGATGAAAGTGGCAATCCAAGAGAATTTGGATTTATCAATTTTGAAGATCCAGATGATGCTAAAAAAAAAGTTGAGGGTATGAATGGTTTAGAGATAGGTAATAAGGTAATATATGATGGAAGGACTCAAAATAAAGCAAAGCGTGAGAAAATGTTGCGCCTGCAATATGAAGAAAGATGCCAAGAGGGGATATTAAAATCTCAGGGATCAAATATTTATGTTAAAAACATTGATGATGCATTAGAGTTGTTGAATAACTTCATTCATTCCACTTTTCATGATATGGTGAAAATTAGCCAAAACATTCTAATATTCGAACTTGTTTGGAAGATGCACAAGACAAACATCATCCTCAACTTATTTCTGTTCAAAACATTGAAACAGAGTCCTATAAGCAGCAAGTTGATTCAAATCGAGTGCCCAATGAAGCAACATAGTTACATGTAGATGCAAAAGTTCAATTTCCACTTCCCAAGCACATCATCAGATCTTGGGAAGAGCTTCTCCACAACAAGCAAAGAAATTGTCATGGATATGACAAGGAGGTGTCCTTTCACATTCCACACTATTCCAAACCCATTCAATTTCAAAGTGCATGGTTTCTTCATGGTAGTTCATCTTCACTTGTTTCAGATTTTGTTCCTCTTCCAAAAAAGCAACATAATTTTAATTGCCAACATTGTGATCGAGTTGGCCATATGCAAGATCACTGTTTTTATCTTCATCCATGTAAGCACTATCATAAAACCACTCATTCTTCCCATAGATGCTTCATAAACAAGTCTCCTTCAAGAACAAAAATTCACCTTGGATGGTTCACTTCTTGGAAATGGGCATCAACATATAAGAAGATGTTTCAGTCATATGTAAGAATCTCTTCTACAATATTAAAATGCCTTGCAATTAAGTTTTTGCCATCATCTCACATAGTATCTGACACAAGGGGGGGGGGAGGGGGGGGGAATGGTCAATCTACAAGCTTCAAAGCCACATCAAGCGAGCCTAAACCACAACCTACCATACCAAATTCAGAGTTGTTGCGAGAAACAAAGATGCCCCTAATCATGCATTTGGTTGGTGTTCAACCTTAAACCATCTATGCGGGGTTGAGACCTCCATTTTCAGGTTGAGCTTCTCCCTCTTCAAAGAATCAGTGACACTTTCTCTAGTAAAAGACTTCAAATTCTTCCTTGTTTTAGAAAAGTTCTAGGAATTGCATTAAGCATTCTAGAGTTAGTGGTCATCCTTAAACCACTGTAGGTTGAGACCTCCCTTTTCAAGTTGAGGTTCTCACTTTTTATGTAGGTTGCAAACCTCCCTTTTCTAGGTTGAAGGTCTCCCTCTTCAAATCATTAGGAGCAGTTCCTCCAGCAGAAGACCTCACTTTCTTGCCAAATTTGGAAGAGTGCCAAGAACTGCACTAAGCATTCTAGTGTTGTTGGCAATCCTTAAAACACCACCTTATGGCAACATTTCAGAGAGCACATTCAGCCTAGTACTGCCATGCATATTTGCACACTTTGTATTATAGTTGTCCTCTTGGACTCATACATACCTCTTCAAATTAAGGAGGGAATGTTGGACACCTAATTCGTCAAAGAGTTAAGGTGTGGGAGTTAAACAATTAAGAAAAAACCAAAAAACCTTGGAAAATGAATCGAAGAGTCACACTAATTTGACAATGTGAAAAGTATCACAAGTTAAGTATTTATTTAATATTTATGGCCATTCAATTTATACAATTAATTTATATGATTATATTAATTTTAATAATCTGAAATATATAAAATTTATTGATATTTACTAGCTATATAATTTATATGAGTTTCTTAACTTCCCAATCTAATTTTAAATACTTATAATGATTTATATGAGTTTCTTAACTTCCTAATCTAATTTTAAATACTTGAATAATTATAAGAATCTATTTTAAAAAATAATTTAAACCATTAATGTGAAAAGTCCATATAACTTATCTTTTAAAAAATTTAATGCCTTGTAACGCATTTAAGAATTTCAGAAATTTGAGGGCTGTGCAGGAGATTTCAGAATCTCTGCATCTTGCTTGGTTCTTCTATCTATATTTGATCAGCACACAGTGTTATCACCTAAAGAACATCGATGTCATCGATAGGTCCTAGGTGGTCACCAACCATTGTTGCAATAGCAGTAAGCTCGGTGCCCTTTATAACAGAATTTATGACCCGAATGCGCACGGAGGAGCCTTCCTGTATGACAAGTTGCCCTCCCGTATCAGTAAACGAGGCGCGATCCCGTTGCTCATAGTGGAAATATCGGGGCATATTGTGTTCAGACGACACAAAAACTGTGACAGGCCCAGCGTCTGCAAAGATACCCACTCTGGTCACCCTGGTCACCTCCGCCTCCAACACTTCCCCCGCGAACGCCTTGCACACCAGACACCGATACGCCACGGGAAACACAGCAGCTCCCTCGAAATTTGGCGGAAGGTCCCCCAAAATCGCCATTTTTTCAACACCAGTCACAGCTATCACGATTCCGCCATTTATTCCGCAGCCACTGGCGGCGCTGCTTCTTCCTTCCACGTCCAGCAGAAGCTGCTCGACGATCCTCGACTTCACTTGATTCCCCAAGTGCCGAGCCGGTACCCGCACGTCTCGCTTCGCTGTCACCTCCAGAAACATTTTTACAGTGAAGGTGTATGAATTTTGAAATTCCTCGGACACCCATTCACTGTGAATGTGAATGGAAGACTGCGCCATGCCGCGCCACAACTTCCTCTGCCAATATATATTTAAAGAGTTAGAGATCGCAATCGACGCTGATGACCGTTCGCGGCATTGGATTCGATGCGGTATCTCTACCTCGGTTGTTAACTTGTTATTTGTTAACTACAGTGATTAGTGATTAAACTTGTTATTTGTTATTATATCATATTGTTTTCTAAGTAAGTGAGAAAATTTATTATAATTTGGTTGTCAAACGTGTTAGTTGTAAGTTGTAAGGACAGTTATTTCTCGCTATTAGCATGCAAGTTTATTCATCACTATTATTTAAAGAAAATCATGCCACTTAGAATCATTGGTTAGTAATGGATAGTTTTTTTAGATCAGTAAAGGATAGTTTTTCACTTGTACTATGCTAAATATCTTTAGGCCATAAACATGTTTCTTAAGTCTTAAAAAAACACAAAAGCAATTTAAAGGAATTAAAACAAACATAGATCCATCTTAAGCGAACTGAGTAGTCTTAAAAACCCACAAATAACCCAGAAATTTTGGCAAGGTTATGAAAAATTCCTGTACAAATTTTTGAAAATCTGGGTTACAACTATGAAACTTTAAGATTTTGGGTGCATTAGGGTTTTTGATGGCGTTGAATCCATTTCCACCATAAAAAAATGATTCAAACACTCTAACTACTTGTTTTTTTAATCTTTTTTACAAGATCGACAAAAAATTGTGGTCCCCGCTATTTTGTTGCATCTGTAGAAAACTCCCATATCAAGTCCACTATATTAAGTCCGCTATTTTGTTGTGTCCAACTAGAAAACTCCCATATTAAGTCCTGGCTATTTTGTTGCATCTAACTCCCATCTTAAGTATAGATCTAACATGAGCCGAGAGAGATAGAAAATCTTCACATGTAAGCTTTAAGCTTTTTTAAAGTGCAAAACACAATGTGTTATTTTAAATTGTATTTGTGAATGCTAAATAGAGTACATATAAGACCAAATAAATGTTTTACCATAAACACTTATTTTTTCATGACATATACATGTTTTTTTAAAATAATGTGTAATTGACATTAAAATATTTTACCTAATATGTAGATCTACACATTTTATCACACAAATTAAAATGGTTTTTTTTATTATTAATATATTTTTAGGTATATGTGATTTTGAAAAGTATAAGATTTAAACATTTTACTCACTTTTTTTTTTTACTTTTAATTACTTTACAACACATTAATTTTTTTTTATAGAAGACATTATTTTTTTATTTAAAACATATATTTTTTTTAAATTTCAAAAAAACATAAATAAACTTACGCATCCCCTCATAATGTAAAATAAGCCTCCCAACTCAACTAGTAATTATTATTTTTTTGCTAAATTTAATTTGATTGTAAATTTTAGAAATATTTTACCATATAAAAAAACAAAAAATAATTAACATTACTTCTATTCATCAATTTAAAATATTCTTTAAATAATTAACATAATTATGAAAGACATACTGCCGTCTTCCCTATCGAATCTCGAGTATATGCTACTAATAAGAAATGGATGTCTCCAATATCTTTTAAATTGAACTTTTAATTTGCAGCAATGTTTATAAAGATTTGATTCCAGTTGTCAAAGATTTACATAAGTATTCTTCCTTCCAAATATTGATTAAGGTAGGTTTCACAATTCGTATAAATGTGTAAAGATTTACACAACTTTATAAATGTTGATAATGTCTTTAAAATTTAAGTGGTATGGTTTAAAAATTATTGAAAATATAAGAATGATTACTAGCTTAAATTTATTGGGTTTAGATATGCTCTTTAGAGCTATGTTTTATTTTATAAATATTGCTTGTAAATATTTTGCGTGTAATTAAATATTTTTTGGATTAATTATATTATTAAGATTTGATTCATGTTTTGAATTAATGAATATGGTTTATTGTAAGATAAAGAAAAAATTAATTGATTTTTAAGAATAAATAGTATAAATGCATTATTATTAAGATAAATAAAATAATATTATATATATTTAGTTAAAAACTAGTTGTTAAGAATTTATCATAATTGCATATATTATTTTTCATATAGTAAGAAAATTAATAATACAAGAAGGATTAAGAATTAGTTACAAAATATTATTCCATTTATAAAATAGTTATTAAGAGTTTATCTATTTTAATTATATTAAATAAAAAAAATTATAATATTAAATAATAATAATATTATAAGATTAAGAATTGGTAACACAATATTATTTATTTATGAAGTAGTTGTTAGGATTTTATATATTTTAATCATATTAAATAAAATAGTATTGTAAAAGTTAAATAGTAATAAAGTTATAGGGATAAGAATTGATTCCAAAATATTATATATTTATAAAGTAGTTAGGAGTTTATTTATTTATTTTAATTATATTAAATTAATTAATTTATAATATGGAAAAAATTACATAAAAATAAAAATTAAATTAGTATTTTGGATTAATCACATCATAATAATTTGGTCAATCATTATGATGTGATTAATTTGAAACAAATTTATCTAAAAATAAATATATGAAAAATAAGTTATGATGTAAACATCAACCCTTAATTTTTCCATAATATTCTTAACCGACTTTATATTTTATAAATGGAAATATATAATGAGTACTGTCATATTACTACTTGCATTGCATCGATAAGACATATGTCAATTTACAAAGACAGAATCATAAGTCATAATCATAATAAAGTTGGAATCACTGATATTTTATAATGTTTTTAATTAAAACTAATTAAATATACATATTCATTTTTGTTTTTATATATATAATATGAATTTACACACACCAAAATTATATATTATCCTCATATTAAAATTTAAAATACACCTTTCAAAACAATCACACTCATACTATTTTATAGTAAATTTATCCATAATACATGTGTGAATGAAAAAACAAAAAGTCATTTACTTCCATGCCCATATCCCTCTTTAACCAATCTAAAAAAATATAATGATATTTCTTTGCTTTTTAAAATGGTGGATTATCAAAAACCAAAAATTATATATTATCTTCATATTAAAATTTAAAATACACCTTTCAAAACAATCACACTCATACTATTTTATAGTAAATTTATCCATAATACATGTGTGAATGAAAAAACAAAAAGTCATTTACTTCCATGCCCATATCCCTCTTTAACCAATCTAAAAAAATATAATGATATTTCTTTGCTTTTTAAAATGGTGGATTATCAAAAACCAAAAAGTAATGGTTCATCTAACTATCAATAATTCGATTATACATATGCCACTTATAAAAATATGTGTACATCAATATTAAGTCGTTGGTTAATTTTATAATCTCAGATATTTGGTGAGCAGTTCACCCCTCCTCGGCTACGTCTGTTGTACCAAGCCTCTGAAATTGGCTTGTCCTCTTGTATTAAAATGCTACAATATGCTAATACAAGTTTAAAAGTGCCTCAATAGGAAAATATGACTGTAAATATAGAATCAAAAGACATGAAAATGCTAGTAATGCCTTCTCATATTCTCTAAACAGTGCAAAATTACCAAGTGCATTGCTTTCTTCAACAAGGCCCTGATGACTCTTTGAACTCCTCTGAAGCTTTTCGAGCTATAGAAGTCCTTAAAGAGTTCTAAAAACACTTCCATTAGGTTCAGAAAGTACAAAATAGTCAAAAATGAATTTTAAATCTTTGATAGGTCGAAGGGTCAACCCATATTTCATATTTGCATCTTTATAGCATAAAATGTTAAATCTTTGATAGGTTGAAGGGTCAACCCATATTTCATATTTTCATTTTTATAGCATAAGATGTTATGTTATAAAATGTTTATCATGTGTAATATTTTTTTAAAGTAAATATGTATAAATTATATTAACTGAGCCAAATTTACAGTATGTATAATTATGAATTTTTTTGTTATTGTCTCAGATCGAGGAAACCAGAGAGAATAGGCAAGAGTTTTTTGTAACTAGAGGGGAACCATAGTTAACATTGTTTACATTGTTTTAAAAAAAGATAAAACCATATAAACCGCACAGGAGGGCAAGGCCTCACGGTGCCTAAACAATGGACTGATATAGAGTTGTAGTTTCGCATTGAGGTAGAGCCAAAAGTTCCTTAGTCTCCAAATTGGCACTCTTTGGCCAAGCAGAAATTGTGCTATTGTGATGGAGATTTTTGAAGCAAAAAAGTCTTCCAAAATCCATTGATCAAAAGGAGAAGAAAAAAACCAACCTTAGTCTTCTTAGGAAGCTGACAAGTGACGAGAACTATTGTGAAGCCAAACAGAAGGCGAGCTGGAGCCACCTTGCGCTTGAGAAGTGCCACTAGCCTGGAACATGTTGACCTCCTTTGGGATCTCCTCCAGAATATAACACATCTGTAAGGGCTAGGCCTCAGTGGGGAAGAAGTGGGAACATTGGGCGCGACGAGAGTTGGGGGAGCTTTGCGAGGAGGGGGAGAGAGCTTGGAGGAGGGGAGTGCGTAGGAGGCCCGGTCGATGAGGGGACGTTGGGAGAGTAATCAATGCCCATGTCTTTACAGGAAAGTCACTTCAAGGAGGTGGATGAGTTTGTAAGGAGCATTGAGAGCTCTACAATCCAATGGTGTAATATTCCTAACGTTAAATTACAGTAATAACATGCACTCAAAAGAAATTAAGAAAGCAACAAATAAAATCACACCATTAGAATGCAAATTAAGCCATAAAACCGAGCTAATCTATTTTATTAATTTGAGGAAAATGTGTACAATGGAGGTGTTGGAATGAAGGCACCTGGGCTTGCTCAAGGAAAGCTACATAATTCCTCTCAGCCAATGCTGAAATTCCCCACTTATGGTACATTGTATGGCTATAACTCTGCACTGAAATCTGCCAGAAATGTTGTTTCTTCTCCGAATGAAATGTTGTTGGGGCTTGCTACAATGCTTAGAAAATTTTGGGACTTTAAACCCGTACTCTACTCAAGAAACCCATAATAACCTACGAAGGGTTTACTAAATGCTTTACTTCGGAAATTGGCACTCCTGGGCTTAGATCACTACGTTGTTGGGTAAATCGATCCTCCTATAAATCTTGTTGCTGGTAGTCTCCAAAATGCCAAGAAAATCCATGTTAGGAAGCTCCAATCCTCCCCACAAAGTGTCCTCCAAATTTTCCCTCAATCCTCTAGCTCCCAAAGTGATCCTCCTCAGTGACTACACAGCCTCTGCATTGCTATGGATGTGAATGTGCTGCTAAAGTGATGACTATGTTGTGGATGAAGCTCATGCTGTTGGAAATGATCAAGCTATGGTAAGTCACTTCCCTTGGGCTGTCACTTGAAGTCCACCGAAGCAAAGGCTGGGATCTTCACTCGAAGGCATTCATGTGCTAAACAACACATGCAGACTTGGCTCACTCCTCAAGAATGCTCTTGTCAAAGACAAATTCAAAATAGATGAGTGAATGCTAAAAATGAGCTTGATTGCTTCCTTTTGTCCCAACATGCCCAACGTTCGCTTGGGCCCCACCTCATGACTGCGATGCCTCTTCTTCAACCCAACCACTGTGTTGTCCCCATGTGATATGCAATCCCTCCTCATTGGGCCTTCGTTCTCCACAAAAGCCGCAATTTTTTTCTTAGTCTAATGTGAAATTGATATAGTAATTCCTATAGTCTCTTAAGTCTTATTTGTGGGTCCCCAAGCCCACGTCCTTTTGGCCAACACTTTAGAAAAATACAAATTTTTCAAAATTAATATTCTAATTAGAAGATTTGCTAATTAGGAATATTACAGTCCTCCTCGCCAAGATGTTGCTTGTCCTCAAGCAACTGCAGTGATGGGTGCTGGAGTATTTGATCTCCCTCCCAAGTGGCATCCTCATCTTGTAAATTCCTCCACCTGATCAAGAACTCCTTAATCACATTGTTCCTCAAGTGCCTCTCCCGGGAATCCAAAATGGCCTACGATTGTAGCACCAAGTGCCCCTCATCATCCATAGGGGGTAACTCGGTAGCTGCTAATACCTACTGCCCCAAGGCCTTCTTCAGGAAAGATATGTGGAAGATGTTGTGTACTCAGATCCCCAGGGGTAGCTCCAACTCGTATGCCACCTCCCCCACCTTCCGAGTGACTCGGTATGGTCCATAAAAGCAGGGCTTGAGATTTTTCAGCCCCCTTTTTCTTGAGTGTGGAATGTTTGTAAGGTTGAAGTTGAAGGTATACCATGTCCCCAACTTCGAATTGCCTCTCCACTCGGCCTCTGTCTGCATACATATTCTGCTGATTTTGTGCCATCCTCAAGTTATCCTTGAGAGCCCTCAAGATGTCTTGGCTCTCTTGGATCCAATATTTGGCCTGTGGGGCCTTGCTATCTCTAAAAATAATGTCAAAAAATGTTAAAGCATCATAACCATATAATTCATGGAAAGGAGACATACCTATGGACATGTGATAGGTGGTGTTATAGAAATATTCCCCCATGTGCAGTCACCGTAACCAAGCTCGTTGTTGCCATGTCACGTAATTAGGAAAGTAGTCCTCCAACCACTTGTTAACTATCTCTGTCCGCCCATCCGTTTGAGGATGGTATCTCATTTTAGGGGTGAGCTCCATGACCACCAACTAGAATAGATCCTGCCAAAATCCACCCACGAAACAATTGTCCCAGTCGCTGAAAATGGTCTTGGGAAGACCATGCAACCAAAAGATCTCCCTGAAAAACACTTCGGCCGCCTGTGAGGCCATGTAACAGCCTGAAATAGCGAAGAAGTGTGTGTACTTCATCAAGCGGTATACCACTACGTAGATGTAGTCCTTGTCATGCACCATGGGTAACCCAGTAATGAAGTCCATCGAAATACTCTCCCACTTCCCCTCAGGGATAGGAAGGTGATGCAACAAACCTGACAGGTGTGATAACTCACCCTTTTTCCACTGATACACCTCACATTCCTTGATATGTCGCAAAACATTGTCCCTAAGGCCCTTCCAAATGAACTGCTCCCTAATGGCCCTGTAGATTTTGGTAAACCCCTGATGCCCTGCTAAAGGTGAATCGTGGGCTGCCTGTAGAATATTCTCCCGCAGCTGGGAGTTGGCTACCAAATAGATCTAGTCCCTGTAATATATCACCTCATCCATCACTCGGTATCTATCATCAGCCACCCGATATCTATCATTAGCCACTCAGTATCTATCATCAACCACCTGCCCCTTAAGGACCTCGCATGCAAACGGTCCTTGGAATACTCCACAAACAGATGGGCATTCCAATATGGAGGAATGCTCATCAAAGAAATGGAATTCAGACTCCTAGAAAATGCATCTACCACTACATTGTGCTTCCCCTTAACATACTCGATGCCAAATTCATAGGTCTAGAGATTTCTCACCCACCTCTATTTCCTATCCTATAGTTGTTTCTGCTAGTTATCGTCGGTTCTCACTCTAAATTTGTTCCCCACCAAGTATTGTCGGAACTTGGCTAGTGCATGCATGATGGCTAAGATCTCCTTATCATATATGGAGTACAATCTCTCATGTGGAAGTATATTCCAGCTCTCGAAAGCTATGGGGTGCCCACCCTGCATCAAAATGACCCCTAATCCTTCTGCTGATGCATCACACTCCAAGAAAAAATGCTGAGTGAAATCAGGAAGCGCTACTACCAGAAAAATTCTCATCACCTGTTTGAGGCGCTCAAAGGCCTCCTGCGCTGTGGTGGTCCAAGTGAATTCCCCCTTCTTGGTCAAGACCGTAAGGAGTGCTACCAACTGTGAGAATCCCTTCACAAACTTTATGTAATAAGTGAAGATACCCACAAAACCCCGAATATTCATCACATTTTTTTCTCTGGCCAATCCCAGATGGCCCTAATATTCTCTTCATGCACCCTCACTCCATCAACACCGATGATATTCCCTAGATAAAGCATCTCGGTCAACCCAAACTTGCACTTCAATAGTTTTGCGTAGAACTATTGCTCCTCTAGAATACACAACACTGTATCCACATGTTGTAAGTGCTCCTCCCAATTTTGGTTGTAGATCAATATTTCGTCAAAGAAAACCATCACAAACTTCCTCAAATGGCCACGGGATATGTGGTTCATGCAGAAATGGAAAGTGGTCGGATCATTAGTTAGCCCAAAGGGCATCACCAAAAACTCAAAGTGCCCATAATGGTACCTAAACGTTTTCTTAGGGACATCCTTGTCCCTCACCTAGATTTGGTAGTACCCAGACTGTAGATCAATCTTCGAGAAGAACTTGGCTCCCCTCAACTCATCCATCAACTTGTTAATCCTTGGGATGGGGTAGAAATTATTCATGGTCTTCTTATTAAGGGCCCTTTAATCAGTGCACATCCACAAAGATCCATCCTTCTTCTTCACCAGAACAATTGATGAAGAGAAGGGCTAAAGTTGGGCCTGATGTGCCCCAATGCCAAGAGCTCATGGATAGCCCTCTCTATCTCATCCCTATAGGCCTTAGGAAACCTATAAGGAGTAGTGATCACTGCTTGTACCCTGGGCTCTAGATTAATGGTGTGGTCAAATCCTCGGTCAGGTGGTATATCTCCAAATACTACAAGGTACCTGTCAAGGATGGCCTGAATCTCCGAATGTGGTTGCTTGATCACACCCGCAGCTTCAAAAATCCTCAACTCCACAACCCACTCGATATATCCATGCCTCAAGTCATCCTCCATCCTATGAGCCTAGATTATCTATGGAGGATAGGAGTGTATACTCCTCAACAACATTGGTTTTCCATAAGTATCCAAGAAATCCATCTCCAAATTCCTCCAATCAGTGGTGACTCTGACAAGTGCGTAGAACCAATGGAACCTCAACACTATGTTGGTGTCTGAAATTTCAACCACAAAGAAGTGGTATCTCATTGAGTAATTCCCCATGGTCACAGTCAAATTCGAGACATAGTGTGTGAACTACATGGTCTTGTCACCTGGTGCCAACATTGAGAATCCCTCAAACCCCTTTGTAGTAATTCCTCTCTTCTACACCATCTAGGCATCAATAAAATTGTGAGTGGTTGAATTTTCGACTAACACCGAGACACAATGCCCCTGCATTGTCCCTCTGATCCTCATAGTCAAGAACTTAAGTATCCCACGCAGTGATGCGAGGGCCCCTCCTGAAGGTGAAAATACAGCTCCTCCTATTGCTGGTGGGGGTGGTGGTGGAGGCCCTCCCTTTTAGGGTGACGCACTGTCATATCCTCCCATCTCAAAGTACATATACTCATCCCCATCATTGTATGAGAAGACCTCTATTTAGTGCCCCTTCCATGCTGCACACCTGTGGCCTGGCATCCATGTATATTGGCAAGTAAAGAAGAGCTTCTTCCTTTGAAGGTCCCTCTCGGTCTCATCATATAATTTCCCCTATCCCTGGTTGCCTCTCAAGGGTGGAGCTCCCATGTCTCTTCCTCTCTGCTGGAAACTCAATTTGTTTGGCAATGGTGCTCTAGCCTTGGGTAGGGATTCCTACAAGTCTCTAGCTCTCCCCACTACATCCTACAATGTAGTGTGTTTGTTGGACCTCACTAGGCCCTGTAATGGTTCTGTCAGTCCCTCTATAACTATGTAGATCCTCCTAGACCTAGACAGGTCTGGGACCATCACTGATAGCCTCAAGAACTCTGAAATGTACGCCTCCGCATTTCCAACATGTTTAATCTTGGTTAGCTCCCCAAAATACTCCTTCGGGTCCTTCCTCTCAAACCTATCTAACACCCTCCTGGTGAACTCATCATACATTGTGATCCCTGTGTGACCTAGCCTGGTCAGCCCATGGAACCACTAGTCATGAGCCTCTCCATCCAAGTGCAGTGTGGCAATCTTTATTGCCTCTCCTTCAGCCATCTAGTTTAGCTAGAAGTAAACATTCAACTTCTCAACCCATGTCTTGGCTAAGCTCTTAGAGGAGCCATCAAAATTCAGGAGAAATAAACTCCCCATGGTACGCTTCAAGTCACTCTGCTGCGTGTAGCCTCCTCCACTCTGTCCTCTCGGTTTGTTGTTGCCTTTCATTTTCTAGAAATCTTTAAAAGTAATGGCCATCCCGAACTCCGGGCCATAGGACTAGTACTCTATGAAGTACTCTCCATAGTGAGCCTCCTCTTGCTCCTGAGGTCCTCTTGCTCCTGAGGCTAGGAACATAGGAATGGTAGATTGTGGGGGTGTATAAGGTATTAGAGGCATATTTGGGTCCAATGATGCCTGGTGTTGTGAGGTGTCAGATCCTTCTACCACCTGGAATTATGCTTGGAATCCCTTCTATTTTCTACCATTATTGCTCCGATGTCTCATCTCCTCAATTTTATTGGAGAGATCTTGCACTGCCTTCAATAAGAGGTGATAAAATTCCTCCTCCCTACTCCCCTTCTCTTCTACGTCCCCCATGCTTCTCTCTACAACCTCTGGTTCCCTATTCACATAGTCTAGAGTGCTTTCGAGTTCTCTTTCTCTACTCATGTACCTCTTTCTCCGATATGTCCCGTTCTGCTTGTCTTCTAGTG
Source organism: Pinus albicaulis (assembly GCA_034641835.2). Classification (NCBI taxonomy): domain Eukaryota; kingdom Viridiplantae; phylum Streptophyta; class Pinopsida; order Pinales; family Pinaceae; genus Pinus; species Pinus albicaulis. The sequence goes on from MU968493.1 coordinate 11,904,667, forward strand.
TCATAGAGTGTGCTTATCTCCATAGGCTAACCCAAGTATATGAGCTCTAATATCACTATAATATTCCTAACGACAAAGTACAGTAATAACAGACACTCAAAAGACATTAAGCAAACAACAAATAAGATCACACCATTAGAACGCAAATTAAGCCATAAAACTGAGCTGGGCCATTTTATTAATTTAAGGAAAACATGTACAATGGAGGTGTTGGAATGAAGGCACCTGGGCTTGCTCAAGGAAAGCTAGAGAAGCCCTCTACATCAATGTTGAAATTCCCCACTAATGGTACATTGTATGGTTGTAGCTCTGTGCTGCAAACTGCCAGAAATGATGTTGCTGCTTTGAATGAAATGTTTCTAGGGCCTTCTACACTGGTAATTTTTTTTTGGTACTTTAACCCTGGACTTTAATCAAGAAACCCACAATAACCCATGAAGGGTTTGCCAAATGCTTGGCCTCGGAAATTGACCCTCTTAGGCTTGGCTCACTACGCTGGTGGGTAAATCGATCCTCCTATAAATCATGTTTCTAGAAGTCCCAAAAATTACAAGAAAATCCTTGGTAGGAACCTCCAAACCTCCTCACCAAGTCTGCTCCAAAATATCCCTCACTCCTCTAGCTCTCGGAGTGATCCTCCTTAATGACTGTGCAACCTATACACTACTATGGATGCCACTGTCCTGCTGAAGTGATTATTGTGCTGTGGATGAATCTCCTATTGTTGGAAATTATCAAGCTATGGTAAGTCACCTCCCTTGGGTTGGCACTTGAAGTCCACCGAAGCAAAGGTTAGGATCTTCGTTGGAAGACATCCATCTATTAAACAACACATGCAGACTTGGCTCACTGCTCAAGCATGCTCTCGTCAAAGAAAAACTCAAAATAGATTAGTGAATGATGAAAATGAAATTTCTTCCTTCCTTTTGTCCCAAGTTTCCTAGCGTTCCCTTGGGCCCCACCTCATGACTATGATGTCTCTTCTTTGACCCAATCACTGTGTCCTCCCCATGTGATATGCAGTTGCTCCTCATTAAGGCTTCGTTCTTCGCTAAAGCTACATTTTTTTCCTTAGTCTAATGTGAAATGTATATAGCCTCTTAAGTCTTATTTGTGGGTCCCCAAGCCCACATCCTTTTGGCCAAAACATTAGAAAAATACAAAATTGTCAAAATTAATATTATAATTAGCAGATTTTCTAATTAGGAATATTACACACGAGTGGATTTATCCTTAGTCTCTTCCTAGTATTTTAGTTGTCAGACCATAAGGTTATGTAGTGCCCAAAGGGCCGAGCGTCCAATGGCCACGATTTTCCTTCGGATGCTCTTAGGAATGGAGTGGTCGAACATGGTGGTGATGGAATGGTCATCAAGGGTGTTAGGGGGTCTCCCTATACCATGACCTCAACTAGGGAAACGACCGTGCCCTCTATTCCTGCTCATGGTTGGAGTGTAGGTGTTGGTGGGCGTAGCAGCAAGGCTGGGCGAAGTGGTGTTGGGCATAAGGGTGAGAATCTAGAGGAGGAATGACATGGATTTCAAGTCATAGTAGGTGAAGAAGACTAGAGAAGATGCAAGTTGGTCCTTGCAATATAAGGTGAAGGGGTGCATGGAGTAAATATCTTGGTTTGGATCCATGTGAAGTCAGATGCTCTCTATGTGCCACGACTTGTCTGTTAGATGGGGCGATCACCACCTGGTCACCTGGATCTAGGGACATCATGTGTAATATTACCAATAATTATTTCATCCATTTATTTTTATAGCACATGATTCATAAGATGTAATGTCATATATTTCCCCTTCATCATGTGTAAAATTACCAATAATTGCATCCAAGGTTCTAATAGGTTAATACTAAAATGAGTCTCCAACAATTCTAAACACATAATTGTTTTAGTTTCATAATCTTGGATAGGATCTATATGATTATGTATTAAATGGGAGGTGATGGGGTAATTTATTTGTATATTTCAAATTTTGAGGATATACTTTTGTAATTTTATAAAACTTCCTTTAATTATTAAAATAGAGAATGTATATAATGATATATTATAAAAAATTTGGGTTTTTAATGCAAATTTTGTAAGGAGAAAGAACAATATGAAAAACAAATTGTGTTGGCTTAAGTCTTGTAGTAGTAGTGCCACCAAACATAAGTCCAGAGCCCTTAAAAACATGATGACAAAAATAAAGGGCAACATCTTGGAAGAAAAATAACACTAAGAACTAATCATGTCAATGATAATAAACGATTAATCATGGTTACGAAGTGTAGGTCCCCAACCAATGAATAAGATATTAGCATTATGTGCATGCATAGACTCTCATGACGTTGGGAGACTTGAGGGGTTTATTCCCTTCAAAAATAGCCATGGCCAATGTCAAGAATTATTTGTCATTCTTGGGCAAGGTTGGGGGCCAACTCCTTCTGCACTCATGTCTTTCCTACAAATGTTTGTTGTCCCCATAGTTGTTCTATTGTGACCTTCATGGGAACTTGAAAAAGTAAGTAGTGAGGGCCTAAATGATTCCTTGCTCATAATACTATTAGAGATGGTCCATATCCATCCTTAGTTTATGCAATTGCATCATGATCTTAAATTACATGTTGGGAGAAGTTAGTGAATTATCTTATCGAAAGGATTTGAGGTAATGTATTCTCTTGTTAAGAAAATATATGAGATGAGAGTATTGAAATACAAGTAAAATTGTTGTGGTTCTTTTATATCCGACACGTTTTTTCTCCAACAAGCATTGAAGTGGAACTCAATGGCCCAAAGTAGTAGGTCACTTAACAATGAAGCTCTCCTAGATAAGGAGGCAAGGAGGTATTACTAGAAGAAAGAGTCAACCCAAGCCCACATAGACTCAGCTAGTGGAAAAAATTATAGGAACCTTGATTGATAGTTATTGCTCCTCCACACCAAAGACAACACATATTTTGTACACATAGGTAAATGACCTTTTATCCATAGGAAAACCTTTAATAATTAAATCCCTATAGAAAATTATTTCTTAGGTCCCAATTTGGTTCCTACACCATTATGAAGGTGAAATAACCAAAAACCATGTTTTTTCCTAAGAATTAAGGAGAAAATTTGATTTAGTCAACCTTATGGGATTGACCTTTCGTAGATCCACCTATGTCCAAACACTAGTTCATACTTAGACAAGGTTGTGGCTTTCTCACATTTTCAATCTTGCTAACTAGATTTGAAGTCTCTCTTAAAGCTCCAGGCTGAGAGCCAAGGGGATTCAACTAGGGGATTACCTTCAAAATCTAGCTCAATGCACTAAATTTCTTATCTTAAGCATAATATATTAAAAAACGATCCCTTATACTTCCCACAATAATTTTCCTTGTTGGCCAAGTAGAATTTATGTTTAAGCTCAACCCAAGGAAGCCAATTTTGCAACAAACTATTAAACAAGTCAGTCATCGAGTGAATGCCTCTCTTGAAAATCCTCGAGGCTAAAAGAGGATTTTACCAAAAGCTTAATTTAACTGGGAGAGACAACAAAGTTATCGATCAACAAAAACACCCTGAAAACGAAAATTGTTGATGTTGGAATAACATATTCTTTTTTTCCAGGTAAATTTTCAGCATTTTTTAAAAATGATAGTAAAAACCATTTTTTTTGTGTGAAAGACACCTTAAAAACGAAAAGCGTTGATACTAGAATAATGGCATTTTTTTTTCAGGGTAAATTTTCAACATTTTTAATAATGATGTTAAAGATAAAATATCATGACTCCGAAGAACTTTAAAGTTCCAACGATTTGCAAGCATGACATTAAAGATAAAATATCACGTCTTTGAAAAGCCTTAAAATTCCAACAATGTTTAGGCATGACATTAAATATAAAATATCACATCTTTGAAAAACCTTAAAATTCCAAAAACAGCTAGCTGCTACGATCTGGAGCGATGGAGCATCACATGGTGACCTAGGCTGCATGCGCTACGGTGCCCCTATGATCTACTCCTTCAGCCCTGCAGACCTGTGGCCCTGGGCCCTCTGGATTTCCCTCATTGTTTCCTTGGCCCTACGATCCTTTGCTGGACGTGCTGATAGTGTGTTGGGAGCGCTGGTTTCTTTGCTGGGTGGAGTTCCTAGCTAGGGCTCGCCCCCATGGAGGTCCTGGGCTTGCCTCAAACAGGCCCCCTTCTGTTGAGAATGCAGCAAGATGATGGAGCTTGGTGAAATGAAGTCGCCTTCACCAAGTGGGCCCGCAGGCAAATTCTGGCGCAAAATCTATTTTTAGACTATGTCTATTTTTAGACATATGGAGCATGGTTCGGGGATTCCAGTTTGAAATTCTTGGAGCATTGGTCATGTTGGTAAAAATAGATGAGACTTTATTTTTTAGGTCGAAGAGGTTGAAGGCTATTTTTAGACTGCCTCTCCTAAAAATATGGAAGTCAAATATTATTTACCCTTAATAATATTTGGACTATAAACAACAGTTTACTCTCTTGGAGCACTTCAGTTCGAGCTACAGAAGTGGCTCATGCATCTGACAGAGGAATCACGTGGTTCCCAAGGGTATGATGGCATCATGCATGGTTGACTTCAGTTGGACTTCAGTGGCAGAAGTTTGGAGGAGTTAATGAGACAGCTAGTGGAGTTGTGTTCTGTTTATTTTAGTTGAACTGATTGAGATTAGTTTAACTAGCTAATCAATTAGTTATGAGGGGAGTGAATTAAATATTATTTAATTCATTAATTAGTAACTCATTATTCAACTCAAGAACACATCAGTTCACTACAGTGTATGATCAGTTCAGTGGAGACCAGTGAAAGAGGTAGATGAAAGGGTGGAGTTAACTATCAGTTGTGACTATACTGTTGCTATTTGCAACACACAGATAGGTGGAGTAAGCCCATGAGGATTGCGCAGTTCAGGCTGGTGTTTTATCTATATAAAGAGGCCATCCCATAGCATTGAAACACACAATAGAGGCAAGGCAATTGGCGGTGAGTTTTGAACCAGTAACCTGTTCAAAACTGAGCTAGATTGTGTGTAACTTCATGAGAAAGTACTGAGTACTTGTGAGGAGTATTGTACTGAGTTGTTACATGATTTCTCCATTATAATATACACAATATCTGTGGGGTTTTCAGCTATAAGCTTTCCCCATACATACTGTGTTAATGTGTATGATGATTTGATGTGTTATCGCTTGATTTTATTTCCGCATGTGTGATGATTTGAGTTGGTTGAGTGGAAGAGATTATGTGTTGTGTATGAAGTTCAAATAGTATGTGACCAGGATAGTATCAGTGGATAATTAATCATTATTCAGCAAATTTCTACATGGTATCGGAGCTATTGAAGCAGAGATTGATCATCACAGTGATTACAAACTTATTTCGGTAGACAAAGTCTGCATGCGGGCCAGGTAGCCTCCGGATTCATCTTTCTTCGGAAAGTGAAAGGTCTGGTAAATGCCCCTTGCAGTCAATCTCTGTGCTAGAAATAATTTGTTCTCACAGATCTAGAGCGGCCGAGCTTTGAGGTGGAATTCGAAATTTTGCAGCAGTTTTGTTTTCTTGGTGCCAGTGTTGAAAATGTCTTTCAACGGTTTGCGACTCGAATATGCTCTTGAAGGCAGTCCGAATTATGTTGCATGGAAGGATCGCATGGAGGCAGTATTAGAAGATAATGGTCTGAAGGAGTTCGTAGATACGGATGTCCAAAAGCCCACTGATCCTGCTGAATTCGATGCATGGCAAAAGAAGATGGCGAAATGTCGAAGGATCCTGTTGGAGGGCGTCAAGGATCATATTGTATCCAGCCTGCATGGAAAGGCTACTCCATATTTAATGTGGAAAGCTTTGACGGATCTATTCCAGAGTAAGAGTGACCAAAGGAAGCCGGCGCTCAAAGATAAGCTTAGGAACATCAAGATGGAGAAGGGCGACAGACGCTAAAATACTCACGTGTCTACCTCCAAGATAGAGATGAGTTTGGAAGTGTGTGGGGGTGATCAAGGTGTTTCACCGATCGCATGCTTGGTTTCAAGTGTGATGGGATCGTGTGGTTTGGGACACCCGTGCGTCATTTCATATGACTAGGAGATCTGGATTTGTTCTCGGGGATCTCGAGGACAAAGATTTGGGTGTGCACATCGAGATGGGCGATGATGGTAGATACAGTGCGACTGGTATCGGTACCATATCCTTTCAGAGGGAGTCTGGTAAACCCTTTGTATTGAAGGATGTCATGCATGTACCTGGATTGAAGAAGAAATTGATCTCTGTGGCGATGTTGGAGGATAAGGGGTATGATGTGGTCTTCAGGGAAGGAAAAGCCTTCCTGCGCAGTAAGACTACTGGAGAGACCCGGAAGATAGGGGTTCGAACCAAGAACCTTTATCAGTTGCAGGTAGATGGCTGCGCAGCTATGGCATGCAAGGTGGGAGAAGTGGTGAGCTGGGATGATGAGGGCGAACTGTGGCACAGGAGATTGGGCCACCTTCACCATGGAGCTTTGAAGATTCTGCAGCAGATTTCTATTGGGCTTCCTAAGGGCACCCTTGCGCAGTCAGATCAGTGCAAGGGGTGTACTTTAAGGAAGTATGTGAAAGCCACCTTTCACGAGAAGGATAGTCGCGCCACGACGATCCTTGAGAGAGTTCACACAGACGTGTGTGGTCCTTTCTCAGTTGCTTCGACAGCAAAGCACAAGTATTATGTGATCTTTGTTGATGATTTCTCTCGAAAGTGCTGGATCTTCTTCATGCAGAAGAAGAGCTATACATTCGCGAAGTTCTGTGAGTTTAAAGCACTGGTCGAGAAGGAGTCGGGGAAGAAGGTGATTTCTCTAAGGAGTGATAACGGTGGTGAATTCATCTCGGCTGAATTCAAGGAGTTCTGCAGCGCAGAAGGGATTCGGAGAGAGCTCATCGCACCCCATAACCCATAGCAGAACGGGGTGGCTGAGCGGAAGAACAGAACGATCGTGGGTGCTGCACGGGCGATGTTGCATGATCAATGCCTACCCCTTCAGGCCTACCCCTTCACTTGTGGGCTGAGGCATGCAATACATCAGTGTATGTGCAGAACCGTTGTCCTCACAAGGTTCTTGGCATGAGTACACCAGAGGAGGCTTATTCTGGCAAGAGGCCTGATATTTCCCATTTGCGGATTTTTGGTTCTCTTGTCTACATGCATGTGACGAAGGATGCGAGAAGGAAGCTGGATCCAACTGCTGAGGTTGGAATATTTGTGGGGTACACTGAAACACCTCACAACTACCAGGTGTATTTGTCAGACAGTCGCAAGACTGTTGTGCGACGGGATATAAAATTCCAGGAGGAGAAAGCCATGCAGTGTTCGCTTGAGAGGGAGCTACACTTGCATGCAGATGAGGAGCCGTTAGTTCCTAAGGAGGAGCTTCCGGATGTGGATCAGCCACAAGAGGAGGTTCAGGAGGTGGAAGAAACCACCCATGCAGCGCCAACCATCAGAGGGCGCATGCGCACTACAGAAGCTGAGCGACTGGTTCGGGATGCAGAGAAGGTTGTAGGACCACCTACAGCACAGCGCAGACAAAGACAGTCACCGGATCGGTACACTGGATACATGGCTCTTGTGAGTCAATGTGTTGTGACGGAGCCATCCTCTTTTGAGGAAGCCGTGGAGGAACCCGCATGGGTTGATGCCATGATCGAAGAATATGATTCGATCATCAGGAACAGTGCATGGGAGATTGTCCCAAGACCGGTTGGGAAATCAGTTGTAGGTTCGCGATGGATCTACCAGGTGAAGCAGGCGGCTGACGGGAGTGTGGAGAAGTACAAGGCGAGATTTGTCGCCCGTGGCTTCTCACAGATCGAGGGGATTGACTATGAGGAGACTTTTGCACCTGTCGCAAGGTACTCTTCCATACGGACGATCCTTGCTCTCTCAGCGCAGATGGGGTGGCACATTCATCGGATGGATGTGAAGACTGCGTTCCTCAATGGAGTTATTGAGGAGGAGGTGTACATAGAGCAGCCTGAAGGTTTTGAGATCTTCAGCAGTGAGTCGCATGTGTGCCGACTCAAGAGAGCACTGTACGGGCTGAAGCAAGCACCTCGTGCTTGGTACACTCGGATAGACAGCTACTTCACCCGGCTTGGATTCTCCAAGAGTGAGGCGGATCCAAACCTGTACCAGATTGTGGTGGAGGGGAAGCTGTTGATCATCGTACTGTATGTAGATGATCTGATTTTGACTGGCGATGAGCAGTTGATACTTTCATGCAAGGAGGATCTTGCACGAGAGTTTGAGATGAAGGGCTTGGGCATCCTTCATTATTTCCTGGGATTGGAGATTTGGCAGCGCAGCGGAGGACTGTTTGTTTCTCAGGGCAAGTATGCTCGGGAGATTCTGGAGAGGTTCAACATGCAAGGCTGCAAGCCTGTTGACACTCCTCTTCCTGGTGGTTGGAGGAAGGAGGATGCTACTTCAGCCGAGGTAGTGGATGCCACTGTCTATCGACAGTTGGTGGGGTCGCTTATGTATCTGGTCAATACACGACCCGATATATGCTATGCAGTTAACCAGCTTTCGCAAGCTATGGTTAAGCCTACCAAGCTCTTTTGGAAGGCAGGCAAGCATGTATTGTGTTATATTAGAGGCACATCGGGATATGGTCTATGGTACAGACAGGAGGATGGAGCGAAGCTTTCTGGCTTCACTGATGCAGATTGGGCAGGGAGTCCAACGGACCGGAAGAGCACTTCTCGAGGAGTTTTCAGCATTGGGTCGACAGCAGTTTCCTGGTACAGCAGGAAGCAGAGATCCGTGGCACTCAGTTCAGCAGAGGCCGAGTACATGGCAGCAAGTTTGGCTGCATGCGAGGCTATTTCGATGAGGAAGATCCTCGCAGGTTTGTTCAGGTTGCATTTGGAGCCTACAGTGATCTACTGTGATAACCAGAGCTGCATCAAGCTCTCGGCTAATCCAGTATTTCATGATAGGTCCAAACATATCGACATCAGGTACCATCATATCAGAGATTGTGTTCAGCGGAGAATCATGTTGCTTTCATATGTTCCCACGGAGGATCAGGATGCCGACATCCTGACGAAGGCGCTCACCAGGAGCAAGTTCGAATTCCACAGAGGCAGGATAGGGGTTGCAGATAATCCATATCTTGCTGAGAGGGAGTGTTGAAAATGCAACAAGATGATGGAGCTTGGTGAAATGAAGTCGCCATCACCAAGTGGGCCCGCAGGCAAATTCTGGCGCAAAATCTATTTTTAGACTATGTCTATTTTTAGACATATGGAGCATGGTTCGGGGATTCCAGTTTGAGATTCTTGGAGCATTGGTCATGTTGGTAAAAATAGATGAGACTTTATTTTTTAGGTTGAAGAGGTCGAAGGCTATTTTTAGATTGCCTCTCCTAAAAATATGGAAGTCAAATATTATTTACCCTTAATAATATTTGGACTATAAAACGTAAGCCTTACTTTGAGCACTGGTAGTGTGCCACAGGCGGCTCATGATCTATTGCAGGAATCAGCTGGTTCCAACGGTTTGATGGCATCATGCATGGTTGACTTCAGTTAGGACTTCAGTGGCAGAAGTTTGGTGGAGTTAATGAGACAGCTAGTGGAGTTGTGTTCTGTTTATTTTAGTTGAACTGGTTGAGATTAGTTTAACTAGTTAATCAATTAGTTATGAGTGGAGTGAATTAAATATTATTTAATTCATTAATTAGTAACTCATTATTCAACTCAAGAACACATCAGTTCACTACAGTACATGATCAGTTCAGTGGAGACCAGTGAAAGAGGTAGATGAAAGGGTGGAGTTAGCTATCAGTTGTGACTATACTGTTGCTATTTGCAACACACAGATAGGTGGAGTAAGCCCATGAGGATTGCGCAGTTCAGGCTGGTGGTTTATCTATATAAATAGGCCATCCCATAGCATTGAAACATGCAATAGAGGCAAGGCAATTGGCGGTGAGTTTTGAACTAGTAACCTGTTCAAAACTGAGCTAGATTGTGAGTAACTGTATGAGAAAGTACTGAGTACTTGTGAGGAGTATTGTACTGAGTTTGTTACTTGATTTCTCCATTATAATATACACAATAGCTGCGGGGTTTTCAGCTATAAGCTTTTCCCATACATACTGTGTTAATGTGTATGATGATTTGATGTGTTATCGCTTGATTTTATTTCCGCATGTGTGATGATCTGAGTTGGTTGAGTGGAAGAGATTATGTGTTGTGTATGAAGTTCAAATAGTATGTGACCAGGATAGTCTCGGTGGATAATTAATCATTATTCAACAAATTTCTACACCTTCCCCCTCCTCCTTCTTCTTCTGCCGACGCCTTCTCTAGGCTTTTGGCCGGTTTTCCGCTGAAGAAAAAGAGTGAAGCAACGAAGTTTGTTAAGAAACTTGAGGATATTCCTGAAATATCATTGCTGCTAGAGACTCCGATCCAAGTTGCCTTTTCCTTGGCTAAGCGCGCCCTTGTTGGTCAGTTCACCGGACTATGGCCTTCTCCTAAATCCACCAAGATCTGGGTAAACAAGAACTGGGCTCCATTGATTAAGAATAGCATCACCTCGTATTTTTTGGGACGAGGGTTCTTCCTCTTCGAATTCACCTCCAAGGAAGAAAAGGATCTGATCTTCCAGAATGGTCCCTATTTCATGGGCCCCTAGGGATTATATCTCAATAAATGGACGCTGGACTTCAGCCCTGCAGTAGACGTTCCCACGGCTGTCCCGGTATGGGTCAGGCTCCCAAACCTCCCAGTTCATTGTTGGAACTGGGACTCGTTGAAGCACATTGGCAATGCCCTAGGGAAATTTATAGATCGGGAAAACAACAAGGATCAATATGACTGTGCCCATATCTGCGTGGAAGTAGATCTTGAGGTGGGTCTCCCAAAAGCCATCAAAATCAATGTTGGAAGCTGGTCACATGTACAGAAGCTAGAATATGAGCAACTGCCTTTTAAATGCAAAAAATGCCATGTCTACGGACACTTTGCCAGGGGATGCCCATCCAATGCTGAGCTAGATAAAGACAAGGAAGAGGGTTGGAACCACATCAAGTGCGCCAAGACTTCCCACAAAAACCACAAGCACGGAGGCCCAAATGGAAAAGGTCCCCAACAGGCCCCTGTTCAGCAACCCCCTCCCAGAAAGGAACAAGAAAACAAATTTGATCCTCTAAGCTCGCAAATAGAGGAAACACAGGAAGTCGACATACAAAAATCAACCCCACTTGCAAAAGGTTCCCCCTCTCCCAAGGGGGTAAGTGCTGCGGAAAACTCCAAAGGAAAAACTGTAGAAATCGAGGAAATAGAGCAAGACTCAGAAGGCTTGGAGGAAGAAGGCGAAATAGGATAATCCCAAGCCTTGATAAGGAGATCCACAAGAGGCTGCAAAACAGATGGGGAAAAAAGAGAGCAGGAAACTTTCAAAGACAAACTTCAAGGCAGCCAACCAACTCTTGAGAAGCTATTAGCGCCAAAGCCAAAGATGGCGAGAAATCAGCCCCCAGGCTCCAAGGGAGCCAGCCATAAGCATAAATGATGAAGATTGTCTCCTGGAACTGTAGAGGTATGAGGAGTAGAATCAAAGAAGAAGCTATCAGAAGTTTAACAAGAATAGAAGCTCCTGACATACTCCTCATTCAGGAGACTAAGCTGGAAGGCTCTGCCTTTCATCATGTAAGCAAGAAACTCTGGAATAAATGCGAGGCGAAAGAAATATCAGCCCAAGGGGCCTCCGATGGGTTGGGTACTCTTTGGAATGCTGCCAAATTCACAGTCATTTCTGAGATCCTAAATCCACATTGGCTTCTATTAAAGTTGCAGCATGTAGATTCTAAAGAGATCTTTAGCCTCTTCAACGTGTATGTTCCGGTGAACGCTGGTGAAAAAAAGACCTGCTGGGATTCCATAAGAAACCAAGCAGATCTAGTGAATCTAGAAAATATTATCATTGCCGGAGATCTAAACCTTACTCATAAATCAACAGATAAGAGAGGAGGGAGTATTGTTCGAGATCAGGCAAGGGAATGGGCAGAAGATCTCATGCAGGATTGGGATATGCAGGACATCAAGCCAATCTCTGGTAAGTACACTTGGTCTAATAAAAGAGTAGGCCCTGGCCACATCGCTGCTAGGTTAGACAGATTATTTCTTCAAAGCTCCTTTCTTCTTCTTGTTTTAGAGGTGAAAGTCCATATTCTCCCTTGCAGTACCTCTGATCACAAACCCATCAAGCTTGAGCTCTTGGCCCAACTTGATCATGGGTCTATTCCCTTCAGATTTAGCCTGTTTTGGGTCAAGGAAGTGGATTTCATGCAGATAGTTGAGGACATTTGGATGAAGCTTGTTACAGGTTCCCCCTTTTTTGTCTGGGAGGAGAAACTCAGAAGAGTAAAAGGGGCTTTAAAAAGTTGGGCCAAATCTCTCCCCAATCCAGCCATGGAAAGGAAAAAAATCCAAAGCTCTCTAGATATCCATCATCTTCAGGCTGAGAATGTTGAAATTAAAATAGAGATTATAGATAAAGAAGCCCAGCTTCAGTAAAACTATCACAAGGCCTGCCTTGCTGAGGAAGAACGTTGGACGATCAAGTTTCGTAGTCTCTGGCTAAAAGCAGGGGACATAAACACTTCCTTCTTTCACAAGCAAGCCCAGGCAAGGAAATGCAACAACTCCATCTCTGAAATCAAGGAGGGTTCTACCATCCACAAGGATACTGTGAGTATCAAACAAGCAACCTCTCTCCACTTTAAAAGACTGTACAGTGAAGACATAGATATGGGCCAAAATTTTGATATGATGGACGAGGTACCCTCCTTGATTACTACTGAAATGAATCACCTTCTCGAAGCTAAAGTCACCAAGAACAAAGTTAAGGATGCCCTCTTTGCCATGGACCCAGACAAAGCCCCGGGACCAGACAGATTCTTAGCCAGATTTCTTCAAATCTGCTGGCCGATCATGGAAAAAGACCTCTTCAAAATGGTGCTAAAGTCCCAGAGCTGCCATAAAATTGGGGGCAGCATGAACTCCGCGTTTCTTGCTCTCATCCCCAAAGAGAAAGGCGCCAGTTCCTTCAACAGGTTTCGTCCGATCTCATTATGTAACATTGGATACAAATTGATTACTAAAGTAATTGCAAATAGATTGAAGCTCATCCTCCACAAAATCATTTCGGAAAACCAAGGAGGCTTCATCCAAGGTAGACAGATTGCAGATAATTACACTTTGGTCCAAGGGGCAATTCATTCAAGTCTGAGTCGCAATGAAAAAGGTATGGCTGTCAAACTGGATCTAGAAAATGCATTTGATGGAGTTAGGCATAGTTTTATGCTGGAAGTCCTGCATAAGCTTGGGTTCAGTACATGTTTTATAAATTGGGTTCGGGCCTGCATATCGGAGCCTTGGATCGCCCCGTTAGTAAATGGAAGAGCTGCGGATTTCTTCAAAGCTACTAGAGGCCTTAGGCAGGGGTGCCCTCTATCACCCTTGCTATTTGTTCTTCAAGCCTCAGTCCTCAGCTTTTATTTAGATAAGAAAATGATGGATCAGGAAATCACAGGGTTATGCATAGCGAGAGGAGTCAAAAATATCAATCATGCCCTCTTTGCGGATGATTCACTACTTTTGGGAGCTGCTTCTGTGCTTATAGCTTCTAGATTTAAAGGAGTTTTGGATGAGTTCTGTAGGATCTCGGGAAGCCTATTAAACAAAGGAAAATGCCACAACTACTGCTAGAATACATTGCCTAATTTGCTTAACTCCATTTACAGATGCTTTGGTTTCGCCGCCTCCGCAGATTGGACTTCCTTCAAGTACTTGGGTCTCCCTGTATCTCACAAAAAAGTCTACAACAGAGACTGGTTACCTCAATTGGAGAAATTTAAGAATAAGTTGCAAGCCTGGGGCTTTTCTTGGCTCAACATCGCTGGTAAGTCGGTCCTCATTAAATCTGTGCTTAAAAGTTTGCCTCTATTTCAGTTTTCTGTCCTTCTTGCCCCCATTGGGATACTCAGGAAAATGGAGGAGACTATTCGAAGATTTTTTTGGAAAGGGGGCAAGCAGAATGAGAAGAATATTCTGCTAGTAAATTGGGATTCCATTTCCAAACCTCTATTGGAAGGGCGCCTAAACTTCAAAAACCTCTGCAATCAGAATATTACAATGGGGGCGAAATTAATTTGGAAAATCATTGCAGCAAACCCAGGTTGGGCGTAATTATCATTATGGAGAAAATATTGCAAAGGCCAACGCGCCCACTGCCTAGATCAACCTTTGGCGCATGCAAAATCCTCATTCCTGAAGCTATGTAACAAAGCCTACCCTCTCATAAAAGACCATGCCTTCTGGGTGCCCGGAAATGGAAAAAGGATTAAGATATGGACAGATAAGATCATGAACAAGGATCCATTGGGAGAATGCCATTCTCTCCAAGCGCTGCACAGGTGGATGAATGCAGCAGGATTGCATACACTGTGGGACATTTCCAACTGGAATGGAAATCGATGGGCAAGCCGGAATATTCACACGCCCTCAGAACTGTTAATGGAGCGCGATGAGCTGCTGTCTAAACTCCATGGCGCAGCTCCATTATCACTCAGAAAGCGAGACGTAAGAGGATGGGGCGTGCACGCTGGTGGGCACACTATGGCTCAAGGTTATGCCAAGCTGTCTGAACACCCTCATGTGGCCACGAATCCAACGCCGTGGAAGGGGATTTGGCATAATCCCTCCTTGCCCAAAATCGATTACTTTAGTTGGCTACTTTTCCACTCTAAAATATTAACAGATGAAAACCTGCAAAAGCGTGGATTTCATGGACCTTCAAAATGCAGACTGTGTAAGGTAAACCAGGAATGTGTATCTCATCTCATGCTTGAATGTAATTTCACAATGCAAATCTAGACCAAGCTGCTAGGAATTTTCTCCAACTTCGTGCTGCCAATCTCCATCTCTGATCTATTTGCTAACTGGCTGCAAAGGTACCCTGGCTCTCCTCCAAAAAATAAGATCATTAAAGCTGCTTGGATTGCTCTCCCAGGAATAATCTGCTGGCAGGTTTGGCTGGAACGCAACAAAAGGATCTTCAGGAACTCTGAACAGGATGCCAAGCTAGTTGTAGTTAAGATAAAATGTCAGTTAAATGAGTGTCTAAGAAAGCATAAAGATGATACAAGTCTAAACCAACAAGACATTCAATGGGGCTCTTCTCTAAATCTTTAGTTCCAAAAATCCATCAAGAGTACCCCAGCTCCGAAAGACTGGCATATAAGGGTTACAGGACAAGAGTTTCAAAGCTGGATTGCAAATCAACCTAGAAATTCTTTACTTTTTGATAGGGCTGCAAAGGGAAATCCTGGAAGAGCTGGCGCTGGAGGTGTCATATTGAACCCAGATGGCACAATAATTCACAATTTTGCCTAGGGATTAGGCATTGCTTATAGCATTCAAGCTGAAGCTTTGGCCCTTTTCCAAGGCCTCAAGTATCTGAAAAGGCCGAACATCAGGGATGCAAATATATTCGGGGACTCTCAAGTTATCATTAATGCTATTCGTTGTCTTCGGATTTAAGGCTTGCAAGGCTAATGTGCAGATTAGCAGATTTTGGAGATTCATTTCAGAAATTGAATTACTATCATGTGCTGAGAGCTAATAACAAGGAGGTGGATATAGAAGCCAACAAAGCAGCCATGCTTCCGGCTGGATCCTATGGTATCCAATACCTTAATCTAGCAAGCTATTATGTTTTACTGCCTATTATTAAATCATTATGTATGTATTCATAAACTTGGGAAAATCACTGAAATTAACCACATTGTAGCAACCAAAAAGAGATGTGAGCTAAGCATAAATGCCATGGCCTTTCAGAGCTGTGTGGCACAAGTGATTTTAGACTCACTTATTGTAATCCGAAAGTCGGCATTGAGGCCAAGTATCTAATAATATCCAATAACCGTTTCTGTAGTTTTAAAAAAAAATAAAAAAATAAAAATAAAAAATAAAAATAAAAAAAACCCTTAAAATTCCAACAATTTTCAGTGGTGCTAAAGAAAAAATAATTATAACTGTTTTCAAGAATAGCATTTAAATTAAAATATTATGACTTAGAGAAACATTAAAATCTTGACAATTTTTCAACCATGGAATTAAAACCAAAGACTATGACTTTAAAAAATAAGTTTTCAAAATATTTCAAGCACGACATTATGGAGAAATTTTATGACTAAAAAATCTTTAAAAATGAACACTTGAATGAAAGAGTTATTATACGAAGAGTAATTTATTTTTTTAATGTTAAAAGAGCCTAAGATAACTTGATACATTGACATAAATTTAAAAATCAATTATCAAATTAACACACAGTGTAGGTGAACTTGACCCATTGTAATGAAAACTTAAAGACTCAACATGAAATTGACAAATCGTGGAGCTACATTCAATTCATTATAATAAAAATTTAAAAATCAACTATCAAAATGCGCATAATGAGATCTAACTGCACAAAAAAAATAAAAAAAATAAAAACCAAAATAATAAGTAAATATATAAATAAATGAAAATGAAAAATACAAAAGAAAACAAAAATTCAAACATTAAAAAATTAAAAAAAAAAACAAAAAAAA
The DNA here is from genome assembly GCA_034641835.2 of Pinus albicaulis. Classification (NCBI taxonomy): domain Eukaryota; kingdom Viridiplantae; phylum Streptophyta; class Pinopsida; order Pinales; family Pinaceae; genus Pinus; species Pinus albicaulis. Next base: position 11,921,311 of record MU968493.1, read on the forward strand.
CCAATTAAAAAAAAAAATACTAACACCTAATAAAACATTAAAAAAAAATGAAAAAATGACAAAAAGAAATCAAATATAAAAAATACATTAAAAAAAGCCAAAAAAAAAACCATAAAAATTAACTTGTAAAAATAAAAATAAAAAATAAAAAAATATCAAAACATAAAGTGTAGATATTTTTTTAAAATGTTGGTTATTTTCATGTTGGAAATAAAACATTAAAAAAAAACCACCATAAAATATAAAAAAAAAAATTACCTTGTAAAACTAAAAAAATTAAACAAAAACTTACTCAGTGTAGTTCAATTCATGATTGCCTTCTTCCAAAATCATATTTAAACCAAGAGATTCAATGTTCAATTCCATGTGAGTTAAACCAACCAAAAAAATAAAAACAAAAAAAAACAAAAACAAAAATAAAAAATAAATTAAATAATGAGAAATAATAAAAAACAAAACATAATTTAAGGGAATGTTTTTCTTTCATGCAAAAAAAAATAAAATAAAAAAATAGCATAATTAAAAAAAATAAAACAATTAAAAAAGATTAAAAAAAATCAAAAAATAGAATTTAAAAAAATGATAATAATTAAAACTTAGAAAAAAAAATTAAAGAAATTATTTAAAATAAATAAAAATTAAAAATTAATAGTTTTTAAATATTTTTTTTAATTTTTAATTTTTAAATTTTCATTATTTGAATTTATCTTTTTATTATTTTATTTTTTTAATTTAATTTAATTGTTTTAAATTTTTTGTATTTGAAGTATTTAATTTTTTCCTTTAATTATGAGATTTTTTAATTTTTAACTAAATTTTTTTTTTTTGGTAATTTTTAAGTTAAATTATATGTTTTTAATTTTTTCTTTTCTTTTATATTTATTTATGTTTTAATGATTTTTTTTACAATTTTATGTTTTTGTTTTTCTTTTTTTCATATATATATATATGTTTCACTTCTTTTTGTTCATCTTTTTTTTAATATTTATCCACAATTAACATATTATAAATCTAATGTGTAAAAAATAAAATTTCTAAACAAAAAGGTTGATGTTGCATTAACACTTTTTAAAATCAACATTAAACAAAAAGGTTGATGTTGCATTAACACTTTTTAAAATCACCATGAAAAAATCAGCATTAAAATAATTAACATTTTAAAACAATATTGATACATAAAAAAATGTAAAGTGTAAAGAAATCAACCCTCTAAAAAAAATGGGTTGATTCTGCATCACCAAGTTTCCCAAAAAAAAAATTATTCTAAATAACAACATGTAAAGTGTCAAAAATCAACCCTCTAAAAAAAATGGGTTGATTTTGTGTCACCAAGGCTCCAAAAAAAATGTTATTCTAAATAACAACATGTAAAGTGTCAAAAATCAACCCTCTAAAAAAATGAGTTCATTCTGCATCACCACTTTTCAAAGTAGACATAAAAATCAATAACATTAAAAAAATGTAAAAAAAAAAAAAATTATTCTGAGTTTTTTTTACTACTTGTAATTGTTCATTTTCTGGTTTGATTAATAACTATATTAAACCACCATATCCATTGCACATTGAACAAAAACTAGTTTAAAAAGATAAATCCCTTAAAATTAAAAAAAAACTAATAACATCCAAAGCCTTCAAAATGCCCTACAATGTAAATGTATAAGAAAAAAGAGTTAATTCCTTGTAAAATTTGCTTTCAAAGTAGTGAAACTTGTCTATGGGCCGCTTCATATCTCATTTTCTTAAACAATTCAAGTCATCCATTTGATAAAAAAATGTTGAGTTAATTTTGAAAGTGAGTTTTAATAATACACAATCCACCAAATTACTAACGAATAAAAGAAACCACTAATTAATTCTATCTAACACCCTTTTATAGAAATGAACAACATTGAAAAAAGCTAGTAAAAATTAATAGACATTAAAAAAGGCCTAGGAAAAATAAATAGTTGCTTAGGAAAAATAAATAGTTTAGATTTGTGTTAGAAGCCATATTTGTTGGTATTTATAAAGAGAAATTGAACTTTACTTTTAAAAACAAATATCATGGAATTTATGAAATACAATTAACTTATATACAATGTAGATCCAAACAATTAACTTATTTACAATGTAGATCCAAATACATTAACTATGAAACACAATTAATTTATTTACAATGTAAATCCAATTACATTAACTAAAATAACATTTTGTATTATTATGACATTACCTAAAACATTTTGTATTATAAATAAGAAGCTAAGACACCTTGTGAGTGCATCATGATTTACCGAGTAAGACAGTACTATTTTCTTTGACTTATATAGGTTATATAACCAAAATATAAATAATACAATTTTTTCATGTCACATTATTTAACTTATTTTAAAATATTTAAATTAAATTATATTTATTAAAATTTTATAATAAAATAAAATTATCTTTTTTTTTTCTTTTCAATTTGGTAGGATCTTGCTATTTTTTATTTAATATAAAAAAGCAGGTTACATTACATATTAAGTTAGTGGCTTTAACTCGCTCGAAAAAAACGAGGTTGTTGGCCATGCATTGAAAGTCATCCAAAATTGAAAATGTTTCATTCTTCTACTTGCTGCACTGGCTAGTTCACTGTGTAAAACATTAACTAAGTAGCAACTTTGAACTAAAACACTATCCACAAAAATCATAAAACTTTAAGCTAGATTACTATCCATCTGAAGACTAGGCATGTCCATTTGCTATAATTGTTGAATCTGCCTTTCAATTCGGCCAATTCGATTTGTCGCTTGATACTGCTGGAGTTGAATGTTAATATCCTGAAGCAATTCCATCACTATTGATTCTTGAGTCTCTTTTCCTAGATGAAAACTTTGCATAGCTTTGGCCAGAGCACATTTTATGATCCAATATTTATGAACAGTTTGGTTGAACAATGAGAGACGACCTCTGATATTGCCAGGGTCGGTGATAAAATCCATAATTTCGGCTTCTGCTTCATTATCTTCTTCATTACTATAACTTTCTCTTTCCCAACCTTGAATCACGTTACTGACTTGTGGAGGATTTCCAAGGGAGTAAGCTGTCGAGAGATTCTTTAACACCTCTTGCTTTGTCTTTCTCCCTCGCTTACTAGTCTCAGCTACAGATTTGCCCATCTTCTGCTTTCCTTTGTCTTAATTTTGAGCCACGCTCTGCCTCGTATGCCTCTTAACCATTGTTCTGTTCTGGATATTTCGCCGGATTAAACCTACAATAACAATCTTCCTAATATTCATGATACTCCTCATGATAGAGATAATGCGGGAGAAGGAGAAATTTGCCAACACAAGTTTTATACTTGACATAGAGACAAACCCATAACTGACTCTTTATCATAGCTGTAGAGGTTCTACCAACAACGGTTAGACTCTCAAAATTACAAGGATTAAAATTAAAGCCAGAACAGAGAGGATACAGTTGACGAATTTGCAATGTAATACCTTGCCTCCCAGAATTACAATGTTTAAAGTTAAACTAGACCCGAGAGCATGTAAATAACGGATTTGCAACATAATATCCTGACGGTTTTGCAACATAATACCTTGTCTTCCAGAATTACAAGGATTAATATTAATGCCAGAACAGAGAGCATGTAAATGACGGATTTGCAACATGATACTCTGCCTATACCTATCAAGACCGACATAAAACCCATTACTAATAAAATGACCAACACTAAAATTACAGAAATTCCTTTGCCGTAATTCAGTGACCCACAGACAGCAGTGGTTCCCCCTTTAACCCTTCTATTTTCCATATATAACAAGCACTGGCAAAAACCAATAGAAACAAATTGACCCCGTTCATGAAAGAATTATAACATTTATCAAACACACTGCAATGCCCATCAAAAGCACAGTACTTTGATTGAACTTGCACACCTTACAAGGGTCACGAAAGGCTAAATAGCCTCCTGTAGAATGAATTTTCCATTCCTGGCCGCAGAGCAGCAGATGGGTACAAGCATTCCTATCCTTTCAGACCCTCCACTATCCGGCTTCATGTAAAAATTGATACACTATCCGGCTTCATGTAAAAATTGATAGCTAAAAATAAATTTAAAAAATAATTTTGCATTAGAAATTGATTTTATTTAATAATAAATTTTAACAAATTTTAAACCTTACATTTAAATAAAAGCAAATAGATCCAATTGTGCTATTTTGAAATATGGAAATTAAAGAAAATTCATTTACATCACAAATCAAATCATAGCTAGACTTCGAGATCGGTCAAGGAGGCTTAGTTTTGGTAATTAAATAGAACGTTGTTATCGACTAGTAAAAAATAAAAAGTTGTTACATGCGGGTCAGTTTGTTTTCTGTACATGAAAACAAATGTTTTAGCATATGGGTAATGCGGACGAGTTATGATTGACTAGTATAGTATATAGTTTATTAAAAAAAACAATGGAAGGAACGTTATACATCAGCAACTTATTTACAACCACCAAGTGGAGAGTCCGAAAAGGAAACGCACTGAATGAATATCTACACGAGAACAAATAAAATTATGCTGAAAATATTACGGTTGCATCTGCTACATTATCTTACAGGTGTCCATTAACAGCCCGACCGCTCCTAAAGTGAGCCAGCCAGATCTGGATGTAAAATTTGGCCCCATCGACTGGCATGTCGACACAACGAATCCAAATTAGATATTGTCCATAGCGGGACGGTTCATGGCTTCTTCAGTCGGACTGGTGTCGCAATCCATCTGAGAGCATGTAGCCATTTTACTGAGGCGACTGAGTTTGCTATCAGCCGCCTTGAAGGAAATCAGAACCGGAGAATCGGCCCGCTTTCCGTGCTTGCTTCCGACGAGAAGTTTGAAGGGCACAATACTTCTCGTAGAATGCAGTGGCCGTGTCTGCATAGATGGCGGCAAACGCGGCTCGGTGGACGCCGATTGATTTTGAAAGTTAGCTCTGTGAAGACGGCATCTGAAAGATCCCGCGTGAGTCGTCGGTGCACAAAGGCATCTGTACTCGCTTGGCACAGAACTACTAGTCTTTGGAAGGGCCGACGGAGGAATGTACAGATTCTTGCTGTTTAGTTGCGTCAGCACTTCGTCGCAGCTCTTAGGCCGTTTTCTGAACGATTTGGTGTTTTTGATCGCGGATCGGTCGGGCGAATTGGAAATCAGGAAGCCAGAGCACGACATGACTATCGCTGTGGGAATCTGTCGATACCTGGAGTTTAAAGAAACACGATAACATCACAGTATTAATAATTTGTGACTTGCAAGAAACTAATGCCAGATGAAAAAAAATCAATATAAGTTATAGATAAAGATCCATCTGGTTCACATCCGATGCACGCAAGATGCTCATGACATAAACAGGATTAAAATGTCGCAAAGCGCTTAAATATAGAGCAAACACATATAAAGTTTCTAACTTACGAGGAGGAACCTGAATGATCCTTGTGTAACTGCTCAGTATTTTAAAGATCGGCCATGGACCGCTGCATAAAGACGCCAAAGCATTCCAACGTCGCAAATTTCATTCGAGCCCTGAAAATACACGATCCGAAGAATAAACGCATTTTTTTCAAACCCTGAAGAAACACAATTTTGTATGTAACGTTCATGACCAGAAAAGAATATTATGAGCATCTAGAAATTTCCGGTAGAAAATAATTAGGAATATCGAAAAATCAGGAAATTGTGAGTGCCGGCTACTGTTTACAATTGAACTTTCTGAAACGTAGGAACTGAAATTTTCCAATAAAACGCACTAATAAAGCTTTTAAAATGCGGTGACGGAATGAATTGGAGGAAATAACAAACTCTGTGAACATGAAATCTCTCATTTTCAAAAGGATGCTTTAAAGTTTAGAAAACCTTGGATAATGTTTTCAACTCACTGAGAAAAAGCAGAAATAATCTTCGTGTAACTCTTTAATACATTAAAGATCAGCCATGAACCGCTGCATAGAGATACCAGACCAAGCCAGTGCCGCAAATTTCATTCAAACCCTGAAAAATGCACAGTTCCTCTATGACGTCTAGAGCAGAAAAAGTATATTACTAGTATCTAGAAATTTCCGGTACAAAATAAAGAGAAATCTCGCAAAATCCGGAACTGTGGCTTCTGGTTAGCTTCATCAATGAAACATTCTAGACATGTAATAATTGGAAATTTCCACCGAAACACACCAGTAAAACATTAGCATGCGATAGATAACGAAAAGAATTTAAAAAAATAAGCTATAACATAGAGTCTAAAGAATTAAACGACCGCTGGAAAGCGTGATCAGAAATATTTAATCTGTAAAACGTTGCTGCTTAACCTTCAAAAAACCTTCAATAGCGGCATAGCTTTAAACCTAATTCCCATGAAAAAGATTGTAACGTCCGCTGGCCATGCGATTATGCTCACCTGATATATTTGCGAAGCTCCGCAATCAGGACTTTTGCTGAAGCGACAACCGACAGAATTTAGGACAGAGCGCGCCAATTCTTGCAACTACTATTATTTTCTTTAATCGATCAACAGAAAAACCTTCAATCTTGATGCACGCACGGATAAGCGACTGAAAAAGGCTCGACAGTTACGGAACACCTCGCAGGAATCTCTACATTTAACTAAAAATTAAGGCTCTGGCGTAGTTAACTAAAAACTAAAAAGGTTTGGGATCCGAACCCTTTTTCTGATATTGTGCGGGATTTTCTGGTGACTAAGGTTTAGAATTATATCGGAAGTGCACTTACTATATTTGGTAGCGCTTTCTTCTCGCCTTCACTGAACACGTCTATGGATTCATGTGGCCGCCACATTAATTTTGGGAAGCGACCGCTCCGTGGAACAACAGTCTAAGATATTTAATTTGTCGCAGGTTTGGAAGAAACCGATGGCGTCATTAGGCGTAGATGTTGTAGCGAAAGGGAGCGATCTCAACTTCAGATGCTTAACGGTAACAGTGGAGTACGTTGGTATGGATTGGCTACGGGAATTGGCTAAATATAGAAATCCTGCTATACATAGAGGGAATAATTCTGCGTTCTACTGGTTTCTGGTTTTCACTTATTTGCGGTCTCTCCACCGTTTCCCTCCGATCGAGGAAGAACATGTGTCGGTTATGTTAGTGGTGATGCAGACAGAGGAATCTTATTCCGCCACGTATCGGGGATTATCTACACTGTTAATGTGCGCATGGGACCCAACTCCCACATGATTTTTGGTGATGAGTCTCCACTTAAATTTGTTTAAATGCGCTGTGACTTTTAAATGCACAAATTAGAGCGCGTAGATGGGAATAACCGGTAGATGGGAATAACCGAGAGCCTAATGAGTTCATAGTTTGGGTAGTATTTTGAAAAATGAGTTCATAATTTCGTCAGGATTTTGATAATATATGGTAGAAATTTTTGGAAATGTAGTTTATTTTGAAAATATATGATATAAATTTTTGGAAATTTAGTTTATAATTGTAAAGTTATAAGATTTTGAGTGATTTCACGATTTTTTTAATAGTATTAAATTTATATTCTTTATAAAAACAATTCAAACACTCTCAATATTAGATTTCTTAAAAAATAATTCACTAAGATTTAAACTAAATTATGATTTTGACACACAAGAAAAATCATGAACTTCATCTAACAAATTCACCAACCATATATATTAAATCAAAATTCAATAATTTTATAATTGCAAAATTTTAAATATTTAGTATTTCAATAAAAAAATATCCCTAGATTATTTCATATTTTCACAATTTTAAAATACACACTGTTTTTAACCAAATATCTAAATGGACGAGACTGCTTGCAAATAGATTCCAAACATTTTCTGAGCGTAAATGCCGCTATCTAATGTACGTGGCAAATCTGGTGGAGAGTTGCAACTCATAGTATTGGAGTGTAGTGGCGATATGTATTTTGGAAGAGAATAATGGGAAGTAAGCTACTCCATAAAAGATTCAATTTGTACGGGGCAAATTTGTACGGGGGAAATTTTGTGGACAGTTGCAATTCATAGTATTGGAGTGTAGTGACGATATGTATTTTGGAAGAGAATAATGGGAAGTAAGCTATTACAGAAAAGAAAAATATGTTGATGCTTTATTATATTGTATGTGATTATTATTAAAAGAATTTCAGATATTTATAATAGATTATAAAAGTTGAGATTATAAAAAATTAAAATTTTAATTAAAATTTTATTATGATTAAAATTATAAAAAATATAATTTTATTAAATTTTAGATTAATAAAAATTAGAACTAAAATATCTTTATTATTGAATTCTTGTAATTTAAAAAATGTATAGCAAATTCACAAGCCTCTGTAATAAATTGCCTCATACGATAACCACTATGTTAATATACACTACTTTGTTACGCTATGTGTTCTAGTGAAAATTATGGCCTTGTATGATAACCACACACTAGTCTCTTATCCTAATATCTTATTATGTGTTCTAGTCAAATTGAAAAATAAGATGCATGTTTATTTTTAGATTTTTTTTTTTTTGCATTATTTTTTATATTATTTTCTCAATTCTTTTTGCCATAGTCTAAAAAATCTATATAGTTAAACTTCAATATTTTGGGTGGTCCAAGGGTTTTGATGGGGCTGAATCCATTTCCACGATTAAAAATGAAATTCAAACACCATAACCATTGTCCTAACTATTATGTTAAGTAGACAACTGCATTTCTTTTTTTGATTTATGTCTAAATTACACAATTTCTTTTTGTTTGATTTATGTCTAAAATACATTCATTTTTGTCACTTCTGATTTCTAACTTTGGGATTTTTTCTTATTTGTGTGTAAGATATTGTATTGTGTTTTATTTTTTTATTTTACATAAACTTTATATATATATATATATATATATATATATATATATATATATATATATATATATGTTATTTTTTTGTTATCATATTCTTTGTAATAGTTTTGGTGAAAATTCCATGTAATAAATGCTAATAATAATAACCATGGTTGATGTGACATTTATTCCAAGCTGAATATTGGGCAAAAACATCCTATGGGGGTGTTGATTTGGTTTATTATGCCTAAGGAGGTTGGAAAATGCAAAGACAAAAGGCTTTGGAAATGCAAAATGACATTTTTGACAAATTTAATTATGGAAATAATAGAAATTGAGAAAAAATGGAGATGAAAGGTCACATGTTGCATGTAAGGAGGAAAATGAAGGAAAATAATGGACAATGAAGAAAATAGAGGCCTCTTCTGTAAAAAGGATTTTGAGGATCAATTGGTAAATTTTTCAGTTCAGTTTTGGAGCTCTCTCATTATTCTCTCTCTCTCTCTCTCTCTCTCACCCTTGGACACTTAGAGTTTTTGGAGCACTTTGGAATTTTGAGTAAGAAAGGAAAGAAAGCAAGAAAAAGGAGGAAGCAAGCAAGGAGGAGTAGAAATCAAGCAACTGCAACAGGATTCTTGGCAGGTATCGATTTGCATGTGTATTTTCCTTGCTATATTTGGCATGCATGGTATTGCATATGGTTATTTGTTGTCTTGGCATGAGTTTTGCTAGGAGTGACAATATATTCAGCCTAGCCTTTCCATTTCCAGATAGCCATGGTGTTCTGGTGTTCTCATGTTTTGGTTTAGTTGGATCACCTAACGGATTTGAAGCTGAGTGGGGTGGATCTTCGAATTGATATAACACATGGCCTAGTAACCCATGAACTGAACAATGGGTTGCAGTAAAGCTGGATAGTGTGTTACCTCGATAGGCCTAGGAATCCTCAACTAGTGAATGACGAGATATATGGTAAAGCCTAGAGGTGGTTTTCTCTCCATTCATGCCTAGGAATCCCGGATTTGGGGTTGCAGTAATTCCTGAAGAGTATGTCTCGGTTTAGGGCCTAGTGACCCTTGATTTGGACTGTGGGTTGTGGTAAATCCCAAGAGACTAGGAGACATGGAAATTCCTCACAGTTTAGGAGGAGAGAATCGGGTGATATCCATGCTTGTGTTGGCCTACTGATTGGGGTAGATAACGGTAAAGTCGGTTATGGCATGTTTATTGATGAGGGTGAGATGGTTTAACCTCGCGATGCCGTAGTTGGTTCCTTCGGTTTCAATCTCACATTCATGTTTGGAATATGGCATAGGGGTGAATGGATGAAACAGATTTGGCTTAGCCAATCTATGGTCGGGTGGAACGTGGAAGTCTCATCTCCAGTTGGTTTTTACATTCAGTAATGAAGAGCTCATTTCTCTGGTATTTGGTATTCAAATGTACTAGTTTATGTACGGATTTTATTGCTATTGCATCCATTGTATTTTTGTTATTAATATGTTGGTTATGGGCATGTATTCGATCAGTGATGATGTATTCACGTTTTTTCCTGTAAAAAATAAATATCCCATGTATCTATGATAAAATTGATTGTATGATAGCTTATGGTGTAAGGGAGAAATTCTTCTTAACCATTCTTAGATAAGAAAGAGACCCATTTGTTTAAATATGTTTAATGCTTGTAGATGCTATGTTTGTGACATGTTTGACGAAATTATTGTTAGGGTTGGGTGGGGTCAGATGAGTTCCGGTTGATGTTATTGCTTCCATATGTTTGTTTTAATGTCTCTCTCCTGAAGTTACCAGAAGTTCTGGGAAATAACCTGGTCTCAAGGGCTGAAAATGTGGCACAAATCACAGAGCTACGGGTGGAAAATTCATTGTTTGGGCCTAAGTTGTTACCTTGCCAAGGCTAGCCCGTGACTCTAGTGTCTAGAGTCACTCCCTTGCCCTTATATGCCCGCGACTCAACCTCAAAGGGGCTAAAAATCACTCCCCCCTCAGGGAACAGGGCCCTAGGAGGTTGGGTTACCTCCTGGGGATGTCAATGATATAGTGTAAGGTGTGTTTTTGGTGTTTTAATTGGTTCCACTTCCTTAAGGTAATCTATGAGGTTGAATCTCATATTAGTAGCCTCTCGTCACATGTTTACCCAAGTTGGTCAGTTACTTGGGTAGATGTGGGAAGAGGGTGTTACATAGTAGTATCAGAGCATGATTCAAATATCAGACCGATGGGTGGTGTGTTGGTCATGCGTTTATGTTGGTTTCTTATGTGTTTTCATATCCATGTCATATGTGGTTGTTGCATCCATGTTGTGTTGGCCATGGTGGCAGTGGTGTTGCCATGGAAGTGTTGATGATGTTATTGTCTACATGTTGTCATGAATGTGTGACTGATGGTGTGTTGTTCTTGTTTATGTATTGTTTGTGCATACTTATTTACATATTGTTACATATTGTATGTGCATTGTTTGTTTATGTTAGGTCATGTATGAGTCATGCCTGTGTATTGTGTTAGCATAGTTCTATGCTAAGTCATGAGTCCATTTTAAGTTTTTTGTTTTTAGGATGAAACTTTGTAAATTTCAAAAAAAAATCGAACGATATCGAAATTTCTGGTAGTGTCTGTTTTAGCCTTTTTCGAACAGTCCGTTTAATTATGTTTTGTGTCTGTTTTTCTTTAACCCGATGCTACTGGAAATTTCGATAACTTCCCTTGTTTTAAAAAAAAATAAAAAAGTACATCCGCTTTGTGTCAAGCCACGTGTTCCTGTTATCAAATATGTTTTAAATATTTTATCATGATATTATTTCATGTGATAGGAAATGTTTATGATCAGTAATGTGGAGTTGAGTCATGGTTATACGTGTAGTAGCTAGGTGTCAATATGCAGTTAACACAACCAACCGTTGTTCCGTCCTGTCTGTCAGCTGAGTCATCTCATCCTCATGTCAAAGTACGTGATTTTCTTTGGAATAAGATCGTGGATCCACAAGTTTAATGTGATGACCATTTGGTTGATCACACATAGACACTGCTGGAAATTTAGGCCTATAATCAAGATATAGTGGAGGTGACTGCTAGTTATAGCTCTCCTCATTTTCAACCACCTGTAACATACTATATAAAGCTACGCAAAAAATTGAAGATCATAATGACTATCATAGGGTGCATGCTATGGTCTAAGATACTTACCATAATTAAAAATCTCTTGCATGGAAAGGTGAACCAATGTAGTTTTTTTAAACCACCGAGAAGGAAGGAAGATTATCGGTTTTGAGTTTAACTGTTGGTGAATGAGATATTCCAGAGAGAAGCTTGAGAAAGGAGTTTTAGATTTCAGAAAATATCTCGCAGAAGACATAGAAACACCTGTTAGGTGAGCTCCTCTAGCCTTGCCACCTATCAGATTTCAGCAGACAAGCTTATTTATTACTGGAGATGACTAAGACAGGAGGAAAGTTAAAACGAATTGAACCCCAAGGAGTTGAACTAATGGATGCTAATTCGAATGTGAGAAGGTTGTTTGCTAAAGCAGGGTAGTATCCACTATGTTCAATACTGGGAAGCTCTCATTTAGGAGTAGCTTAGGAGTTTGCACACTCTTTAAATGGACAGGAAGAAACTATCTATTGTCTCAGATTACGGGTATCAAAAGATTCAATTTTTGAATCTTTTAGCCTTCCACAGGAAGGAGAAAAGTGGTTTAAAGGACAAGTCATCATTGGAGGAGACCTCAACAGTTTCCTTAAAGATGGACACAGAGATCCCAACTGAGCTAAAGGAATTCCCATCAACTACCTCAAGAGTGAATGGGCTAAGGCTGTTAAGCTCATCAAAATTTACCTCACTTGTGAGAGGAGGTATACTGTAGTTTTTCTTTATCATATGATATTTTTGTTTCATATTGTAGGTATGAAGACCCTTAACTTGCCATTCTTTCTGCTGAAGATCCTGACAAATATGTCATCTAGGATTCAAACACACACAACTGCTTTAGAATACAACCTATATCATGAATTTGTTATCAAAGTGTTAGTTGATGAAGAACGAAGGAAAAGAAACCAATCATGGGACCATTTTCTGTTTTACAGGGCAGGCCAACCTGCACCTATATGAGATGTTCCAGCTCAACCATCTTCAGCTTCATAGAAACACCCTCAACTTACCAAGAGAAAAAAGAGAAAGGATAAGAAGGAGAATATCCATAAAAAGGCTAAAGGCAAAAAAGAGAAGGCTCCTTCGATCAAGATTGAAGGGAAGTTGGAGAAAGGAGAGAGATCATCAATAAATAAGCCTAAATCCATGAATATGGTGTCCCCCATTCCTCATTTTCCTAAAGTTTATACCAGAGCACGAAGAGGAAGGTTTGCAATTGCAAAAAAATCCAAAACACAGGTGCTACCGGAAGTTTCAGAAGCAAACAATCAACATAAAATCTAGAAGGAATATAAGCCCACTAAGTCCGATGAAGAGCTCCTAAAATCTAGAAGGAATATAAGCCCACTAAGTCCGATGAAGAGCTCCTAAAATATGCAGGGTATGAAATCAGCAGCAAAATAAGGAAAGAGGATGCCAAACTAGTTGCTGGTAGCAGAAAAAGACACACTAAAGACAACAAGAAGTTTAGGCTCAAGTGTAAGGCCCTACATAATCCAAGTTTGCTAGGAAAGGTCATAGATGTAGAAGGAAAATCTGAAGGGTTACAGACTAATGAGTCCAAGAAGAAAGACAAAAGCAAAGCCCCTTTAGACCAGAAAACATAATCCTCAAAAATAAGAAAGATCCAAAAGGGTTTAAAGGAGGAAAATACCACTGTCAAAGAAGCAACCAATAGGACCACAAGATCAAGATCAGTTATTGACAATAAATTAGACTTGGACAAGCTTGCAGAAGTTGCAACCCATATGGAAGAAAGATAAAAGGGTTTTCTGATAAAACACCTTTTTTCTTACTAAGTATATTTTTGAACAACAACTCAAGTTTCAAAGTGTATAAGTCTGCACATGTTTTTCAAGTGTTTGTTGTGCATTTTTGAAAAATAAACAGAGTGCTACCGGAAATTCTGGTAGTATTATAGTTTTTGCGGAGTTACATGTTTTTACCGGAATTTCTGGTAGCAACTATTTTAAATGATTTTTGACAATTGTCAGCAAAGTTTCCAGGCAAGTTCAAGAAAGATAAGGACTCATAACGATATGGATATAACAAGTTATGATTGATAAGTGGTTATGAGGTTGTTGAAGGTCATATTTAATAAAGGCACATGGTTATTAAAGAACCAAATTCATGAGGATATAAATCAACAGAAAAAGGGGCAGCATGTCAGCATACTTAGTAGTTCAGTCCAAACTGTCTTCTCTTCTCTCATCCACACTTTTCCTTTTAGTTAGATTTCAATGGGATATAGCTTTAATGTCATATAACACCTATGTAAGGTTAGGAATAGTGGTTAATGTCATATAACACCATGAGCTATGTTATAAAGCTTCAATAAGTAGTATGGTGTCATGTCAGTATAATTGTAATGTTGGTTTGATTTTCAGTAGGGTGATAATTGTAAATATTGCATCGAGCTATGTTATAAAACTCGATGCCTGGAAAGTACCTCAACGGAGTCACTTTAGGAACACAAGCATTGCTTTGCTTCCAGCGAGCCTAGAAAGTACCCTAGGGAAGTTACGTGCTTAAACTCCCTACATAAGAATCCTTTATCTTCTTTCACCCTTTATTTATTTATTTTATATAGTATTGTGCATCAGCCCTTATTTATTTCATGAGGTGGAAGAGGGATCCTGACTTATTGAGAGAGAAAGAGGTTGTTCCTTTAGAGAAGCATATATAAAACCTATGATATGATTTATCTCGTTAATATTTTCCCCTTGTCCTTATCTACTTGATTGGATCCACGTGGAAACAACTGAAACATAAAGAACCAAGCATAGAAATGAGGCTCCTAGAAAAGATACAGGTGTCATGGTGTCGTAAAAATCTCTACTTATGCAAGGATTGTATTTTCCATCAAAACATCATCTACCAAAAGGTATGAACCAAGATAAAGAAGAAGGATAAAATATTAGCCAAATGTTTCAGGGTCACAAAACCCTTTTATATTTTTCCACATTGTCTTTTCGAGCCAAAGGGAACATCCTTCATGCAAATTCTTATTAAATAAAACAAAAAAGAAAGACAAGATAGAAAAAGGAAACAAAATCCAAGAGACAAAGAAAATGGAAGCTAAAGGGAAAACAAGATGCAAGATAAAAGAAAACACAAGAAAAAACTACAGAGAGCAAGTGCAAGATGAGTGTGGAAAGGAAACCTAATATGCAGCTAGACCTACTCTTAACCTAACCAGCTAGAAGGTCAGGGTCGAGTGTAATTAAATTTCCAATGTAGCCATTGTAATTGCTCCCAACCTGCATACACAAATATACAAGCGATTAAAACACATATAAAAAAATGTGCAATAGAAAATATAAGTGCTTGAATAACCTTCACAACAAATTGAAGGTATTTTCTATCAGTGGAAAGATATGTCATAGCCACTACTTCTAACCAGGTTGCACTCTTACCTTTTTTATGAAAACCATAATTAAACAAACCTTGGAAGCTTCTTGTGAATGTATCTTCATTTGTATTGTCCCCCTTAGCAAGCAAGAGAAAATATCGGAGCTTGTTATTTGGGATGAAGCTTTCCAAGTAATATTGATCAAACCATTCAGTGATTGGATCATGAAATTCGAAACAATCCTCTTGTGAACCTTGAGATCCTTGAAAATATGAACTTTCAATTAAAAGAATGGGATCATGATGAGAATATTGTAAGATAAAATGAATATGATCACATTCAGAAGGCTTGTCAAGATCGTGAGGGCCTAACATAACCATCAGTGAAGGCTGAAGTGCCCTAGCTGCTTGAAAAATATCCAAATAGTGAGATAAACCATAAATATTAATCAATGCAAAACAAATGGAATCCGCTATACTGGTGATAAAATGATAAGACGAATGACAGTCATCATAACTAGAATTATGATTAGAAATAATTATTAAAGCATAAGATTCTCAACTATAAGAAAATAAGGGTAGCTCAGTCTGAACAATTTTTGCAAATGATATGAAAAATAGAATCATCTTTCTCACATGATGAATATACCAAACCATTTCCTTGTAACTAGTAACACTTAACAATAGCCTCATAATTGTCGAAAGAAGAGAAAAGGAATGACAATATAGAAAACACATGAAACTAGTTAGAATTCACCAAATAACTTATGCATTCCCTAACACTCAAGAGGATTTGAAAAATATTATGCGTATAACATTCATAAGAAAAAATAAGAGTTGAATATTCTAAAATGTATATGGTAGACATGATTCCTTCAACCAAAGATAATTTTTGAAATGATAAACGTCACAATTACATGCTTTTATGAGAGATACACATTCCAAACTCGAATTAAGTACAAGATCCTTGCATGGAGATGAATCAACTGAACTAGAATCTTCAGTCTGATTAGAAACTAAATTTGAAATTTCGAAAGACTGTATCTGAAATATCAAACATATTTCAAGAAGGAATTTACATCGAGTGAAACCATGCAAAGAAAAGGATTTTGCGAGGAAAACTAGATCTGACTTATTTCAGGGACCTTACCAGAGTCACGAGATCCTAACATAACCATCAGAAAAAGTTGAAGTGCCTAAAATTCCTAGCAAGTCCTGGAACTTTCAAGGATTGTAAAATCACATTTTGAAGATTGAATTAGATCATGCATGGTGTGTGGATAGTTACTACCAGTAATTTCAATAGGACCATAACTAACCAGATGGAAACCATTTTTATCATTGATTTGACTAGATTTTACAACTTCGATAACCAGATTACTCGAGTCTAAATATTCTTTTGAATGCACATGTAAGGATGAATATACTAGACATATTTCATGAGTGACCTCGAAAGAATATTTTCTTCATGGAAAACTGGAAATGACAAGGGGTAGAATGGATACTCAAAGATTTGATTGTTTCCTTTTTCATCATGGATAACCTCACTACCTTGTGTCGATTGAGAATTTAACTCATCAAATGAAGAACTTAGAGAGAATGAAGTATCTTCAATGCATATAGATGCATCACAAACATGAGATCACAAGGGATAGTGAGATGAAGAGGAAGTTTCCATAAGAAAATATTTTTTGACCAAATCAGATTCTAGATCTAATTCTTTGAAATCAAAATATTCACGAAAAACTAAAAGTAAACTAGTTCACTTAGGCATTCACCATCACATATATCAATGGAGTCATGATCATTTTAATGGTGGTTTTTTAAGACTTCAGATTGATTAAGCAAACATATTTCATTAGATCACTTGTGAGATTAGTAGATTCAAACTCAACCAAGAATGAAAGAGCATCATCTTGACATGGGGGACTTTGAAAAGGAGAAAAAAGATCGAAATAATCCTCACTTTTCTGCTTCTCTACCTGTGTAATATGACCACTTTGTAATTGATTGCAATTTGAACCAACAAATCGAAAATCAAGAGAGTGTGAAGAACTACTTGGTGGAGTAGATTGATCAAGCGGATCATGGTACATAGAGTCATGGAATGTAGATGATAGAGGATGACATATGTGCCTTGAAGAATTAATACTTTTAGTGGAACCAAATTCAGGATTGAGGTTAATAATGCTCGTATCATCTTGAGGAGTATAAGAATTATCCTTCACCCTAGGCTCCAGGAACCATTCCAAGGTTTCCTCCATCGGATCTAGATCATGATAAATGGATAAAGGTTGAAGAGATGGATCAACCATTCAATTTTCAGATTTCCTAACTTTTTCCTCATCACAAGGAGGCACCCACATCAGAACCCTGAAAAGGAGGGGGACAAGGAACAAAAGGAATAGTAGGTTCCACTTATGAAATTAGAGGTGTCTCATGATTTACAAAATTTGGCGAAGCAGGAATATTAGGAGGTTCATATTCACCATGAAAAGAGATATGAACCAAACACTCAAAATTTTGTTGAAAGAAATCCCAATCTATGTCTTCCTAGGGAAATTCATAGAAAAGGTGAAGGAATCGATTAGGAAAATCCTCAATTTATTCATTAGGCTTCATTGTTAGTTTATTAATTATTTTAAGGACATCCTAGTAATAATACCTATCAAATGATAAATGAAGCTCCTTGATGAGGTTTTCAAAAGAATGAATGGAAATAGGTGGTATGGTGATACCATCGGTTAAATTGAACTTCAAGTGTGAGGCAAAAAAAAATTAAAGCCACATCTTCGTAGTAAATTTCATAGTGTTCATGGAACTTAAAAAAAAGAGATGCATGCTTGGTAATGGATGTATTGCCCTTACTAGCAAACTTAAATTGAAAGAAGTCATCAAGTTGTTTCGTGGAAATGAAAATTTTAATAGGGGATAGGTTAGAGAAAAATTCTGGGATTGTGATTTGGGGATGAGTCATTTAAGATAAGAGGTTCAAAATAGACTCAACAAACACAACTTGTCATATGGCCCTCCTTCTAGCGCCTTTTGTTGACAGTGCTGGAAATTCGTCAACCAAGGGGGTATCCCCAAATAAAAGTCCCAAGCAAAATTCACATTGTCTGGTGAGGGAGCCCTTCGGGAAATAAGGCTTGGCTTCCATATGTCCTTAGAGATTTTCCTTGGATATGATGGTTAGCACAAGAGATTAATGCACATGTACTTTCGGATGAAAAAGTGAGTATGCCTTGTGGAATGTTTAGTTGTAGAATATATCAGGGTTCTTCTACCAAAAGGGAAAAAAAAGTGAGACTTTAAAATAAGAGAAATAGTATTGATCTAGTAAAGACACATGAGCATGTACATATGAATGAATCATTGATCAACTAGCGAAATAGTTCACATAGAAGCAAGGATTTTTAAACACATACAACACACCTTCAACAAAATAAGTAACAAAGCCACTGAAATATTTCAATTTCTTTAGTACATATGATAACAACATACATTGCAAAGATTCAAAGATTTTCTTACAATATTTACAGCATACACATGATAGTTTTTTGGCTCAACGAGCTTTGAAATTAAGCAAATTTTCCAAGATATATGAATAAAATGAACACCACTAACCCCAATAGTGGAGTTTTAGAGCAACCACTTGCTCCTCCAAAATAATCTTTTCCTATATAATTCCTGGTAGGAGGATCCAAGGTGAAAATTCATTTGCATGAGCTATGAGGGTTTATATATAACAAATTGGGTGCCCATTCACCTCCCTTGTGACTCTAGGACTAACCTCATGACTATTTGACTTCTCTATGACCTTTTGAATCCTTCATGACTTTTCACATTCTATAAATAACTCTTGGAATTTCAATTTACTTTACATTTCTCAAATATTGAAATTACATAATCCAAAAATGACGTGGAAAATGATGACTCATGACAAGACATGACATGACATTGATGACCTGGACTACATGATGGTATGGAAATGTCAAGCCACTTTATTTTCGTTATCTCTGTGACTCCTTGAAAGATGGAATGTGTTCTTCTTCTCCCTCCTCCATAAGGCTTGAAGGTAGGAGTCTTCAATGTGATCTTGATCTCCATCTGTTGTCGTAGTTTGGTGCCCCTTTGTCTTTCTTGATTGATCAACTTGTCTTTGCAACTACAAAGGTGTCTTCCAATAGGGTGTCCTTCTTCATATCCTTCATCATCATCTTGTCTTAACATGATATAATACCTGCAACTGAAATCCACTCATGAAAATACAACATAAGTCCAATAAATCCCTAGTCTAACATGCTTCATTCATTAACTAATATGGAATCGGGTGATATAATGGGAGATAGGCTCAGGGATTATGTAGTTGCACCAATCAGGAGGTCATGGGCCAGGACTGAGCCTTGAGACTGCACAATGCGCAATTCATGCAAGCCATAGATAGTCAACTGCACAGTTGAGGGGATCAAGTGGTCATGATGAAGGCTTGAGGCTTGAGTTTTCCCACTATGCAGTTATGGATGGGAAGAGGCCGAGGGATTTTTCAGTTGCACAGTTCAAGAGGTCAAGGTTGAGGGTTCTTACTTGAGAATACGTAGTGCGCAAAAGAGGGTGGCTGAAGGCAAAGGTTGTGCAGTTATGGAGCTCAAGGGATGAGGTTGAGCACTAAGAGTGTGCAATGCATAGTTTTGGAAGGAAGGATTTATGCATTAAGAAATTCAAAGAGGCAAGTTCTGATCTTGAGGGTTAATACTGCACAGTGCATAGTTCAAGAAGGCTGAGTGAGGTCAAGTTTCTTGGGAAGGAACTTTTCTGGATTTGGCTAAGTGTGGGATCAGTAAGGCCAAAGTGAACAAGGATAAATATTGAGCATGATCACACACTTAGAACAGTTTATGACACAACCTTGATCACTCATAACACATGAACAACATACTTCCCTCAATGCAATGACATTGTGACAACTTTCCCCAAGTGCGACACTAAAGGTACCCTTTGCGACAACATCGACGACACTTGTGTGACAATGCTTGAAACTTATGGAATGAGTGTGATACGGTTTACATGATAAGAATGACACATTACCACCAACATTACTCCTAAAAAAATCCAAAACTACATTTGTAAGTAGTGCGACGCTTTCCGTTCCCAAAAGACGACACTTGCGAAAGTAAGAGGAAATTCCAAACAACACTTGCAAAATGCAAATGAAATTGAATTCGACACATGCCAGGATGAAGATAGCATGAAAATGACACTTAATAAAGTGAAAAAAATAAAAAATTACATTTTTAAACATGAAAGCGACACCTGCGAAAACAGAAGTGTGTAAAAGTGACAGTTGGAAAAGCTCACCAAAATAGAAGAACAATTGCAACCAAAAGTGAGAGATTGTTCATGAGAGTGCGTAGTTATTTTTGCCATAAGTTGAAAATTGCACAGGAATCGTCTTGATGTACTTGTGTTATACATATTCAAGCTTGCATAAAAGAGTGCACTCATGAACTTGTTATGGACTGATCATGTGTGAGCAGGTGCCTTTGACACTTACAAACTGAGAAGAAGGATAAAATACTTAACAAAGCACCGATTGACCATAAAGTGAATATGGAACGAATAATCTCAAGATCCACACTGGGCTCCAAAATTCAAGTGTAGACCCAATTTTGGAGGGCGTTTGTCGCAGTGACAACACCGGTAGCATAGGGAAGAGTAGCATTGGTGAAAGAAGATGTGATATGTTATGTTATTTAATTGAATATTTAAATTATAAATATAAAATTTTAATTTAAAAATAAATTTTAGGTTTGGAGAATAGTTTGGATAAATAAATTGGTTTTTTATAGCCTTATGCCATTATAGATAGTATATAGAGTATATTCACTTAAGGACATAATATACTTACTATATTTTAGAGGTTAAACATGTGAATTTATCAAAGTTGAACTTGGGATCACAATGATGTCACCTAACTGCCTAAGTTAGATTCAATTGATAAAATTTTGGAGAGATATATCTGCCTTGATCTTACCTCAAAGGCATGAGAAAGGTCATCTCGTTAGAATCCCATACAGAAATGGCATGAAAATCAAGCATATATATATATATATATATATATATATATATATATATATATATATATATATATATATATATATATATATATATATATATATATATATTAATTATGCCATTTTGCGCAGAATGATAGTCATTGAAACAATGCAAGTGAGTGCCCAGGGTTTCCTTTTGAGTCAATTGCTTTGAAATTTTTGGTTATTAATCAAAAGACTTCTGCATTTCAAGAAACACATTAAGGGTATTGGTTGTATGTTTACTTTATTAGATGGGTTATACGAGTTGTGGATTTGGGAAACTAGACAAGGAATTGTTAATCCAATAGAGCTTGAAATAATATTGTTAAGAGAGGGCATTGGATACGTTGAGTGTTAATTTACTTCTTTTCCTGGAAAATGCTCCAGTTACAATACTATTTCCTATGCAAAGTGATGCACAATAGATATTTGTACAATAGTACAAAATCCCTTATTTTTGTATTCCATACAATGGTTAGTAGGTCACATTATTATTTATGGAGGGGATGAAAAGGATTTGGATCAATACACACATATTTGATCTCTTTTTTCTTTTAGTTGCTTTTATAATTTAATAGTGCAGTTGGAAATTAGACTTTGTGCTTTGATTAGTATTTGCATGCACAAGTTGAGGACACCGTTCCTTAAGTTTAGATGGTGCACTAATGCATGATATTTTTAATATTACTTCTTCACTGCTTGCGTTCCTTGTCAAAAAATTTAGGCATAGAATTAAAGAATTTAGGGATATTCCTGGAAAGTCTCGTCTTTTTATCTTTGTCAGGAGTTTCCTCTTCTTAATTGTTAGGGTTTGAAATCTAATGAAATTTTGCAGATAACCTTGTTCTGGCTTGCTATATTTTGGTGTTCCTCCATAATGGATGTGAACATAAAATCACATTCATTGAGTTGAATGGCCTCTCAAAGTCTCTTATTTATATCCATGTTGACAAACTTTTGCAGGAAAAATAAAAGTTCAGATCAATTGTTATTATTATAGGTTACTCCACGTCAGGATATAATTTTATTGTCCATCATCTTAGGTAAAGTCTTTCTCCATCCATGAAATAATGTTCTATCAAAGAGATATGAGTGGGCCATTTCAGTTGAGGAAAGAAGCCAAGAAAATTTACCAAACAATACCAACATGTCTATTTCCCAAATGTGATTTCCATTTTGATTGTAACAAATCAGTAGCTATCTTAGCACTAGCCACTCATAAAATTGTTTGGTTTTCATTATCTTGGATGATGTTGAATTGAATCTGAATTAGGGTGTTTTTATATTGATGCTTTAGGGAAAAGTGAATGTGGAGTTTCAAAGAAATCCTCTTTGACCTTAATCCCTCTATTGCAACTAAATGGACCTAGATAACTAGGGCCCAGAAGCCTAGGAAGCTTGCACAACATTTGCATGGAGCTTAGTCTGCATACCTTGCTTATTATATTCAGATCGCCTTTAGCGGTGTATTTTTTGGGAATTAACAAACTGACTCTGGGGGAGAAGGTGGAGGTTGCAGTGAAAGTCTCACTAGCCTTGGATGCAATCATGAGGGGGTTGTTCTTGTCACCTATTTCACCCCTGAAATAAAAAATTCCTCGATAAGTTGTAGAAGTACAATGTCAAGGCTCAAAATTAGAAAAACCCATAAAACATTCAATTTAAACATATTTAAAAACAAAAATTTGTTATTCCAAAAGAAAATTGACAAAATCTTAAACAAAAGCATCAAAAGATATATCCAAAAAAGAAAAGACAAAAACATAGAACATTTGGACTACACTATTAAACAATATCACACAATTAAAGAGGAACCATTGAAATATATATATATATATAAGACAAAACCATAAAACATTTGGACTATACTATTAAACAATATCACACAATTAAGGAGAACTCTTTGCATTAAACAATATTTCAAATCCTCATGTTGGTTTGATCAAGAAATTGACTCACCTCCACATGCATAAGCACCCAAGCAAGGAAATTGACACCCTTCAAAATCCCACATTATTTGTGTAAATCCTCTAATGGATGTTTCTTCTACATTGAACATGATATCATTTTCACTAGGTCTTTTGTTTCAAATCTCTTTAACAAGATAGTGTTATGTCCCTAGTTCAAGAATTTTACATTAGAATATGTTTGTCTAATCTTAATAATACCAAAACATGCAGGTCCATATCAAGAACCTATGACTATTACATCCTTCATGGAAAAGGGAAAATCCTTTTAAAACCAACAAAAATTAGAAACATCCTCCCTAAGAAAGGAGGAAGAGATCAAGATTTGTATTTTCTTTTCTTTTTTTACATTTTTCTCTTTTAGTCCAACGTTTTTTTCTCCTTAGCATTAATAAGCATTGTGATGTTGATACAAAACTTGGGAGAAAATCATGTTTAGATGCATGACAAAAATTAAAATAGCTTTCAGGTGCATCACATAAATTAAAAGAGCCTTATAATTTTGAATTTTTCCTTTCTATTAGAACCATTAATATTTTCCAAACAAATATTTACAGAAACTGGGGAGGGAGTATCCTTTTAATTCCTTCAACAAAAAAAAAAAATCAACTAAACTTTGATGATAGAAATTTGTGGGTATTATAACAAAGACGATTGGTCTGCCACTATTGCCGACTAGTGACAAGTATAACTGGGACATAAATAATTTTAATGTCAACCAATTCAACCTTGCTATTGCATTGTGGACACTACATGTTTACATAAATAGAAAATTATAATCCCCAATATTTTGTTGCAACAAAAACATTAGAAACCTCAACTTTTTCAAAACTCTATAGTCTTACTAGTTCATTTAACATCACACCATGAAAATAAAAAATTATGAGGCTGAATAATCTTACCTTGCCAATGATGTTTTCAAGTAGCTAGAGCCACTTTCTAATAGAAGACATGCCAAACATGTGTCCACAAGCAATGGAGCTGCATTTTCATTTTTCAAATGTTAGTATTTAGACATTTGAAAGCTCTTATAAAATGTATAAAAAAATTTGATGCAAGGAAAAAGATAATTTATATGATTTCTGATAACAAAACATAAACAACAAACTAGAAGAAGACTACTAGTACTAACTGAAGTTGGTCCATTCACTCTCTTCAAGAAACAATGGAGGAAAGAGATAATTGGGACACTCATTCATGTAAAACAATATCAATAACGAAATCCTTTCGTGAAGACTTATATGCAAAGGTTTAGTCTCACATGATTATTTGTTGCAACTAATGTGATATAACTATTGATTAACCTCCCATAGATGTAAAAAATGAAATCATAAAAAACATTCTAGTTGGACCCACAACAACATTTGGATGGATTTTCACTACATTAACTTTTGATATAGAGATGAGGCTCGCTCTGTTGTTTATTACACAACAAATTGTTGATCGAGTGTCATGCCATAAAATTAAACTAAATTTTTATTGTTGAAATAAAAATTTAGGCAATCCAAGATCAAAACCCACTATAGTTGTAGCAGAAATCAATACGTACATAAATACATACAAAAAGACGCAAGAAGAACAAAGTCGAGCCTAGTCGAGAAAAAATTGTAAGCATGGTACCACATCTACAATGATGAAATACATAAACAATAGTAGTTGTTGCTCATGAATACAAATCCATTCACCTTGGAAAAAAAATGGTTACAGAGTATGAAAATGATATGCCATGGTTGTAGGCTTCAAAACAACCAAAGTGGGTGTTTCAAGATTATATCACGAATTCCCAGACGCTAGGGCCTTCACCATTATAGTGTGTGTGTGTTAATTATTCAAGATTATTAAGTAACCCTAATGACTTGTTACCAATAAGCAAAACAAAAACCTACTATGTCAGGTGTCCATCGTGGGGTTTCGAACTCAGTTCGACCTTGCTATCAATATTAAGGCATTAGATGTGTGATATTCCCCTCTTCCATTGCGTATCGCTGCTTTGTCACGCATAAGAAATTTTCAATTTAAAAAAGGACAAGGTTATTTAGGTTGATCTATTGGAGATTATGTTGTTTCTAAATTGTAATGGTTAAAGTAAACATGAAATAGGTGGATAATATTTGTTTCCATTTATTTTCATATATGCACCAAATTATAAAGAATGCATGATGTAAATTTCTTATAAGTTGAAAGCTTCTACCTCCTATAGCTCTCTCTATGTTTTTATGACAAGTTGTGTCTTCTACACATAACCATATTATACCATAGTTACAGTAATTTTCTTTTCCAAAAGCATTAGAAGTATTGATTTTACCCACCATCAATAATTGATGTTTTATGCATTATTTTAATGATAGAATTAGTGTTTAACTCTTCGAATGTTAAAAAAAAATTGTTGAAATTTGGTAATAGTTTTGACACAACAAAAAGTAGAATGGCCTTTATTAGTGGCATTATTCCACATACCATAAACGATGATCTCCAGCAGTTGTGCACTCCTCCATACAAATTGAAAAATGCAAAGCCTCGACATCACTTGTAATAAATAAATGATTTTTATCTCTTGTGCTCTCATCTCCACTGATATGAGAACCTGTGCCCTTGTTATTGATTTGTTGATAAGGTTTCGTTGTCGACTATTGAACATAAAGAATAATTACCAACAGATGCTAATACATTTTCAACCTAAAACATGTGTATATGTATCTCCTGTCTCTTACCTCATAATAAAACTATTGATTAACCTCCCATAGATGTGAAAATTGAAATTTGATGCAGGGGCATCTTAGCGAACTTAAATTAATCTGAAGATGTGGAGAGTAAATGCGGACAGGCATTGTAAAACAGGACAAAATTTGTTAGTTTTCTGTAATTGATTGAGTGTAACTGATTCATGCCTTGTAAAATTCTATATAAAAGCAAGTCTATGTGCGTGAGATAGATATAGAGGGAGCGAGCACAATGTAACCCCAGGTGGATTTGTACTAAGGCTAAAATGCCTTGGCTTGTAGGAGATTTTGTATATATGGAATACTGTTATTCGGTTTTTTTTTATATGTTATAGTTATTAGATTTTTGGTTGATTGAATGTTCTTTGTGTATAAACTATTTGCGCATTTATCCTATTTGCGATCAGTTTGGTTGATTGGTGTTAAGTTCTGTGTGAAGGATTCAAGCCGAAGTCGATGACTTTTGACCCTTTGTTGAAGGACGCAAGAAACGTTAACATCTGGTTACAGAGCATGCATCTGAAAGCTATTTGTTTGGATTGATGTCAGACTGAAATTGATCCACAACATTAGAAATGGAGAAAATGAGGTCCGAAAGGAGTGATTGAACTCTGGTTTTGCTATGAATCAGAAGTCTGGTGGAGTCCGAATTTAATGCAGTCAGAACTTAAAGTTACATGCAAGCGATTTTGGTGAAGTAACACCACTAATATCGCGTGCTACCGGAGTGATAAAACACAAATGTTTATGTAATGCGATTGTTGGGTTAAGCCAGTAAACGGTGGACATTTCTCAGTTTTGAATGCCTTTCAAACAGAGGTTACAGGTTAGTGGTTTCAGTAGCGAAACCATTGTTTTCACACTATGCTTGAGAGAAACATAAACGGGACCAGCACTTTGACTGTTCAAGGATTTATAAGATGGTAACATTTTGTTTTAAATTTATTTGGATTTATATATGAGATTGGTTGTGGGAATAAATGATATGAGTTAAATTATGTGGGAACCAATGGTTCAAAATGCAATATAATGTTACATTTCCAGGAGGGTTTAAAAGTGCTGTATTTAAAAAAAACTCGATTATGATATGCTCGAAGGGACACAGCGAAAGTTGTTAACACAATTCAAATCCGGCGTTAAGAAGGTCGGAGCCAACGTTTCTTTGAGTTTAAACATTTGTTTGAAACTTGATGAGTGGGCCTATAACCCATAGGTCCCAAGATCGAGAATTGAGATTCAGATTATGAATCTGTAGTTTTGACATAGATTTTGAAGCTTGCAGGTCCATAATGTTTAAACGAAAGGTGAACCTTCCCTATGGCAGGTTCATTTTTCGTCAAGTGGTATCAGAGCGAGAAAATGTTTCCTGCAGAAAGGAGTTTGCAGACAAATAAGGAAGAGGTACAGTTTTGTTAAGCTTGTGATTTTTATGTTTTGTGAAGGCAACAGCAGAAGGAGGTGAGAATATTGCAGCAACCTAGAGCAAGAGTGCTCAAATGGTTCCACAAGAGCGAACCAGAGAGATGCCGAAAGAATGAGCTAAGGAGAGAAGCTTGGTGAGGTATCTG
This sequence comes from Pinus albicaulis, assembly GCA_034641835.2. Lineage (NCBI taxonomy): Eukaryota > Viridiplantae > Streptophyta > Pinopsida > Pinales > Pinaceae > Pinus > Pinus albicaulis. Next base: position 11,948,981 of record MU968493.1, read on the forward strand.
GTAGCAGGGAGAACTTGCTATTGCAGAGGTTTTGTTGCAGCTCATAGAGAACAATTCCACAAAGGATGTGGGTAGAATTGTTCAAGCATGTTGTTACAAGAAGATCACAAGGAGTAGTTCCACAGAAGAATTGCTGACAGTTGTAGAAGCCATATGACCAGGAGGTCATAAATTTTTGTGCCTCGTGAGTTTGATGCAGGGGCATCTTAGTGAACTTAAATTAATCCAAAGCTGTGGAGAGTAAATGCGAACAGGCATTGTAAAACAGGACAAAATTTTTTAGTTTCCTGTAACTGATTGAGTGTAACTGATTCACGCCTTGTAAAATTCTATATAAAAGCGAGTCTATGTGCGTGAGATAGATATAGAGGGAGCGAGTGCAATGTAACCCCAGGTGGACTTGTACTAAGGCTGAAATGCCTTAGCTTGTAGGAGATTTTGTATATATGGAACACTGTTATTCGGTTTCTGTTTATATGTTATAGTTATTAGATTTTTGGTTGATTGAATGTTCTCTGTGTATAAATTATTTGCGCATTTATCCTATTTGCAATCAGTTTGCTTGATTGGTATTAAGTTCTGTGTGAAGGATTCAAGCTGAAGTCGATGAATTTTGACCCTTTGTTGAAGGATGCAAGAAACGTTAACATCTGGTTACATAGCATGCATCTGAAAGTTGTTTGTTTGGATTGATATTAGACTGAAATCAATCCACACCATTAGAAATGGAGAAAACGAGGTTCGAAAGAAGTGATTGAACTCTGGTTTTGCTATGAATCGGAAGTCTGGTGGAGTCCGACTTCAATGCAGTCAGAACTTAAAGTTACATGCGAGTGGTTTTGGTGAAGTAACACCACTAATATCGCGTGCTACCGGAGTGATAAAACACAAATGTTTATGTAATGCGATTGTTGGGTTAAGCCAGTAAACGGTGGACATTTCTCAGTTTTGAATGCCTTTCAAACAGAGGTTACAGGTTAGTGGTTTCAGTAGCGAAACCATTGTTTTCACACTATGCTTGAGAGAAACATAAACGGGACCAGCACTTTGACTGTTCAAGGATTTATAAGATGGTAACATTTTGTTTTAAATTTATTTGGATTTATATATGAGATTGGTTGTGGGAATAAATGATATGAGTTAAATTATGTGGGAACCAATGGTTCAAAATGCAATATAATGTTACATTGCCAGGAGGGTTTAAAAGTGTTGTATTTAAAAAAAACTCGATTATGATATGCTCGAAGGGACACAGCGAAAGTTGTTAACACAATTCAAATCCGGCGTTAAGAAGGTCGGAGCCAGCGTTTCTTTGAGTTTAAACATTTGTTTGAAACTTGATGAGTGGGCCTATAACCCATAGGTCCCAAGATCGAGAATTGAGATTCGGATTATGAATCTACAGTTTTGACATAGATTTTGAAGCTTGCAGGTCCATAATTTTTAAACGAAAGGTGAACCTGCCCTGTGGCAGGTTCATTTTTCATCAAAATCATAAAAAACATTCTAGTTGGACCCACTGCAACGTCTAGATGGATTTTCACTACATTTGATTTTGATATAGAGTTGAGGATTGCTCTGTTGTCTATTACACAAAAAACTTCTAGCAGAAGACTACTAGTACTAATTGAAGTTGTTCCATTCACACTCTTCAAGAAACAATGGAGGAAAGAGAGAATTGGGACAATCAGTCATGTAAAACAATATCAACAATGAAATCCTTCCCTAAATACTTATATGCAAAGGTTTATTCTCACATGATTATTTGTTGAAACTAATGTGATATTGGAGTTTTTGTGATGAACTCTACTGTAACTTCACCACAAAGGTTGTGTGACCAGAAAATTTGACCCTTGCTTTGCAGTGATTCTTCCTTTCAATGTAAAAAACACTTGTAACATAATGATTTCTTGATAATAGAAAGAAGTTTTCAATTTTAAAAAGGACAAGACTATTTAGGTTGCTCTATTAGATATTATGGTGTTTTTGAATTGTAGTGGTCGTCAATAAAGTAGACATGAAACAGGTGGATAATCTTTGTTTTCATTTATTTTCAATTATGCACCAAATTATAAAGAATAGATGATGTAAATTTTTTATAAGTTGAAAGCTTCTACCTCATGTAGCTCTCTCTATGTTTTTATGACAAGTTGTGTCTTCTACACATAACCAACTTATACCATAGTTACAATAATTTTATTTCCCAAAAGCATTAGAAGTATTGATTTTACCCACCATTGAGAATTTATGTTGTATACATTATTTTATTGATATAAATAGTGTTTAACTCTTCAAATGTTAAAGAAAACATTGTTGAACTTAAATAAGAGTTTTGATGCAACAAAAAATAGAGTGGCCTTTCTTAGTGGCAGTATTGAACATACCATATATGATGATTTCCTGTAGTTTTCCACTCCTCCATATAAATTGAACAATGTTTAGCCTCAACATCACTAGTAAGAAATAAATGATTTCTATCACTTGTGCTTTCATCTACACTCATATGAGAACATGTGCCCTTGTTACTGATTTGGTTATAAGGTTCCATTGTCGATTTTTGAACATATGGACTAATTACCAACATACATTGATCAATTTTCAACCTAAAAGATGTGTATATGTATCTCCTATCTCTTACATCATAATACAACTATTGATCAGTTTTTAACCTAAAACATGTGTATATGTATATCCTATCTCTTGCATCAAAATGCAACTTCTGATTAACCTCTCATACATGTGAAAAATGAAATCATAAAAAACATTCTAGTTGGACCCACTGCAACGTCTGGATGGATTTTCACTACATTAGCTTTTGATATAGAGTTGAGGCTCACTTTGATTTCTATTACACAACAAATTGTTGACTAGGTGCCATCCCATCAAATTAAACTAAATTTGTATTGTTGAAATCAAATATAAGGCAATCCAACATAAAACCCCACTACAATTGTAGTAGAAATCATTCCATACATAAATACATACAGAAAGACATAAGAAGATCAAAGTCGAGTCCAACTGAGCAGAATTTGTTAGCATGGCACCAAATCTAAAATGTTGAAATACATAAACAACAGCAGTTGTTGCTCATTATTACAGATCCATTAAAAACCCTCGTTCGCCTAAACAAAAAAAATGGTTACAAAGCATGAAAATGTTATGTCGTGGTTGTAGGCTTCACAACATCCAAAGAGGGTGCTTATGGATTCAATCGTGAATCCCCAGACCTTTCGGCCTTCGCCATTATAGTGTGTGTGTTAATTATTCAAGATCAGTAAGTAACCTTAAAGACTTGATATCAACAAGAAAAACGACAGTCTATTGTGTCAAGTGTCCATCACGGGGTTTCGAACTCGGGTCAGCCCTGCTATCAATATTCAAGCATTAGATGTGTGAACTTCTCCTCTTCTGCAACATTTCCTTGCTCTGTCATGCGAAAGCAATTTTCAATTTAAAAAAAGACAAGATTATTTAGGTTGATCTATTGGAGATTATGGTATTCCTGAATTTTAATGGTTGATAAATTAGACATGAAACAAGTGGATAATCTCAGTTTTCATTTATTTTCATATATGCACCAAATTATAAAAAACGTGTGATGTGAAAGGTTCTACCTCCTATAGCTCTCTCTATATTTTTATGACAAGTTGTGGCTTCTACACATAACTAACTTATACCATAGTTACAATGATTTTCTTTTCCAAAAGCATTAGAAATATCGATTTTGCCCACCATCAAGAATTTATGTTGTATACATTATTTTAATGATTGAAATAGTGTTAACTCTTCGAATGTTACAGAAAACATTGTTGAACTTTGATAATAGTTTTGACACACAAAAAGTAGGATGACCTTTCTCGGTGGCATTATTGCACATACCATATACAGTGATCTCCTGCAGTTGTCCGGTCCTCCATACAAATTGAACAATGCAGAGCCGACCTCACTTGTAAGAAATAAATTACACAACAAATTTTTGACCAAGTGTCATCCCATAAAATTAAACTAAATTTTTATTGTTGAAATCAAAGTTTACGCAATCCAACATCAAACCCCACTGCATACAGAAAGATGTAAGAAGCTCAGAGTCGAGCCCAGCCAAGCAAAAATTGTTAGCATGGCACCACATCTAAATGATGAAAGACATAAACAACAACATCTGTTGCTCATGAATACAAATCCATTAAAAACCATCATTCACCCTTACTAAAAAAAATGGTTACAAAGCATAAAAATGTTATGGCATGGTTGTACGCTTCACAACAACCAAAGTGGGTGTTTCAGGATTCGATCGTGAATCCCCAGACCCTGCGGCCTTTGCCATTATAGTGTGTGTGTTAATTATTCAAGATTAGTAGGTAACCCTAACGACTTGTTACTAGTAATCAAAACAACATCCTATTGTGTCAGGTGTCCATCGTGAGGTTTTGAACTCAGGTTGGCCCTGATCTCAATATTCAGGCCTAAGATGCGTGATCTTCCCCTCTTCCGCAGTGTATCCCTGCTTTGTCATGTGTAACCAAATGCAAACCACAGTAAAGATTATGATCAGGCTGAGCATATTGCTTCCTAAACAATGGCCATCACAGAGAGCCCGTGGCTCTTAGGCATCGGTAATGGGTATCCATACAATTCATTGTTACCCGTGAGCCTGTTATCGCAGTGATCTATGACATTTAGATAAGCACAAAGGATTAACAATGTTGGAATAAGATCCGTGATATCGTTGACAGAAAGATTCAAGACTATAAGATTGACCAGATACTGGAGCTCTGTCGGTATCTTGTCGGTTGAACGGTTTTCCAACAAGTCAAGTGACTGTAAATTGGTGCAGGTGGAAATGAAAGGTAAGATTGTTCTGTCGAGGCCAAATCCTGCGAAACTGAGCTTGAAAACCCTCTCATTATTGCAGGTCACTCTTTCGAGCTTCGAGATGGTGTCGTTGCAGGGGTTTTGATCTTGTCTTTGATCCATTGTGTGAGTTTGTTACTCGGATCCAACTGTCTTAGGAACCCTAGGGGTAGAGTTTTCATTTGCAAAATGAAAACGCAAATGCTAAAGTGAAACTCTCCATGGAGAGGGTTATATGTCATGTCAGTCGGTTGATATTATATTAATCTAATGGCAAATAATTGTTCATTCTAATTGTTCAATTGTCTAACAATGGATTGTTTAAACATCTAATAATAGATTTAATGGTGCAAAGTGGCAGCTTGGGGAGTTCTTCTCATAAAAATATCTTACTATGTAAATATGAGTGTTTTAAAAATTGGACTTGGGTTCCAAAACGGCAGAGGGTTGGCTCTGACTCCAACTTCGACTTGGTATTGACTCGGCCAGTTTGGTTTCAATGACTTGGTCTTCATTCATGTTTCCAAACACAAAGCATGAATATATCGATTATATCAAAATTGTACCCAGTGCATTGTCCAATACATGACGATGATATAGAGATCAAAACAAAAAACAAAACCAAGGAGGCTCTAAATGGCCTCTACAACAAAACATGAATAGTCACTATTGCTTGACATCTAACAAGACAATATCCTCTGCCTCAAACTTTGAACCAGAGGGGGAAACAACTCGCTCCTCCTTTGAATTAACATCCTCAACTAGAAGTACTGTAGTACATTGAGCCTGAGATAGACGAGTTATGCGCCTCTGTCGTGGCTGACTAAAGGAAGTGCCTGCCGCTGCAACTGGAGAACTTGGAGTTGGCACTGGGCATGCTACTAGTGGATCTTCATTGGCTCCAAACAGTTTCTCTTCTTTGTGTGAATCCTCTCAAAGACAGACTAATTGCCCTCATACCCAGAAGCACTGCAAATTTGACTCAAAATGCGGATTGCAAATCTCTACAATTCAGGGCAATGACTCGGTCGGCTTGGTGTACAGCTCGACTTGCTCTGTCACAAACCGGCCTCCGGACTAGTTTTTCCACCAAGACGGTCCGACCGAGGGTCTAGCTCGATTGACTCAACCGATTTTCAAAACTATGATAAATATGTATTTGCATATTACAGTCAATCCTCGTACTCCTATATATACTTTAATTTTAATATTCTAATATGTATTCTCACATTGTAAGCAATCCTAGCATTCTTATGTATACTTTAATTCTAACATGAAAAACAAATATATGATTTTTCTTATTAATAAGTGAACATATGTATCATGTAATTTTTATTTTCTTAAAAAAAAAAAGCACATTATTTTTATTCAATTTTTATTATAGCATTGGAGCATCTCTCTTCCCATAAACTGTTTAATTTGAAAGCCGTGTCGGGGCTTTGGTTCTGAGTTTGCTGACCATCATCGATTCTCCTCCTTCGATGTCCACTCCAATGCTACTCTTTTGAGGATTGTTGTAACGTTGGCAGCAAGCCACGAGCTCTTCTCGACCGTCAGCCACGGTCTTTGAGCCTGACCTCAGAGCCTGCAGAAGCTCTACAACTGACGGCCGCACCACCACCAGAACCGTCGCTTTCATGATCCTCTTCTTCTCTTCCTCCTAGAGCTGGTAGAGTTCTTGAATAGTGCCACCAATCGTGACGCATCTGCTAACAATGAGGCGGCCCTCTGTGGCCACGGCGACCCCTCGATCTGTTCCACGAATCCGCATTACAGTGCGGTCACATGATCTCATTTACAGAGCCCAAGGAAACAATTATTCGACAACATGATAAGTTGGAAGTGTAGAGATTATGTAGGATCGGGTTTGGGACATAGTAAGGAATTTTTTTTTTTTAAAGATATGTGTAAGTATGTTATGTTAAAAATGAAAAAAAATTGTAATACAATTATCTCATATATTTAATAGTTTTTTAAACGAATTTGAATTGATCAAAAATTTATTTTCATTAAAATTTTTTACCACATTAAAATTTCAAATTAGGTAAAATTTTAAACATTTTTACTCTTTACTAAAGTTAATACTATTTCTTAAATCAAAGGAAAAAAGATTAATTCAAAATAAAGAATCGAAAATCCTGCTCCGAGCTTGACAAAGCCCTCACTGAATAGATTATCCCAAGAGTTACCTGCCAAAATAACTGCATAACTTTCTCTGTTGTCTTTGAAAGCCTCACATTCTAAAATGAAATGCTTTTATTTTTCCACTTTTCCTGAAGAGAAAAAAAGACTTACTCTTTCCTCCCACACTTCTTTTTGTCTTTTCCAGTGCCATGTTTCACAAAGGAGTTTATGAGAATTAGTCCTTAATTTAGCAATAAGAATTTTGGCTCTACAAGAAATATTAGTCCTTAATTGAGCAATAAGAATTTGGGCTGTCCAAGAAATATTGGCCCCTATGTATGCTTTTTTTTTGATGATTATGAGTGGGATTAAACTCTTCAATATAATATTTTTCTTTCTCCCTAGCTCCTTCTCCCAAGTACATTTGTGGAACTTATCCATAACAAAAGTGTTTTATCTCTTTACTATTTGTGGGACACATGCTCAAACTAATGCCCGATTTGCTAAACCATTTGTTATTTTTTCGCATCCAAGTCTTCTTTCTTTTGCACAACATGGATTTTTCCTTCACTAAGGAGACTATGAATATTTCCTGAATCCACAAGAGTTACTAGTTTCCTCCCTTTCACTGTTGTTTGAATGAATTGAAGGCCTAATCCACCTTTCATACTCCCAATGTATTGCATGATTGTTGTAAGCATCATGGCTTCCTTATGCAATCCATATTTCACTATCTTCTTCAATTGATCTGTAGGGACCATATTTTTACTACTATATATTGTTTCTACTATTTTTCTTGATAACAAAATATAACTTCTTCTTAGTCTCCCTTCGTGGTACCCTTGTTAAGAATTCTGCAAGTGTCCCATCTCAAGATAAACTTGGTTATATCCTATGGTCAACAATTGACTGGTCTTCATGTGGAGGAGTTTCTTTCCCTTGCTCTTGAGGTCCTTCTTTAGCGTGGATCATCCTTGGATCGTCACAAAATTCCTCTCTTGGGGAAAACTCCACAAAGTTTTCCTTTGAACATCAGCTGCATTTTACTTCTTGACATGATGGGGTGCACCTTGCTCTGTTCATCCACCTTTTCTTCAAACACCTATCTGCATCCCTTTCCCAAGATGGTGCTTCATAGACCACTTTGGTGGATGGAATCCCTGGAAAAATGTTCATTTTAACTTGAACTAAGAACCAATAGCCAAAAACCCTTGCCTACTTTGAAGTCCATTATAGAAACCCCTTTCCCTAATAAGATGCGAGACAAAAAGGAAAATGTCTTTTCTATCTTCATCTAACTCTTGCTTCTTTTCTTGAGGCAACTGACACCTCCTTCACACCTACATAGATCCTTGGATGTACCTCCTAATTTTTTGCTTTTGATACCACATGTGTGTGATAAATCTCTTCATCATTGTTTTGGTATCAGCTCTAATACCACTTGTCATGACCCCAAGGGCTCCTATGGTTACAAGGCGCCTTTTTGGCACACCACAACCCATTGAGAGTGCAACATCAACTTGTTTCAATTCTACCTCGTGAAGTACATACTTACTCCACCCAAACTTTGCCTCACGATAAGCTTACTTATATAAAATCTATATTATTGGGTACTTAGCAGAATATCATAACCCTTCAATATAGTGCAAGTAATATTATTGTCTCTTTTTATTCTATTAATATTTCATTCATTAAGCATATGTGATCATTTATGCAAGATATTAAAGCAAAAAAAATATCAACATACACATGCACAATATATAGAGAACAACCCTCTTTCCTTCTACTATTTATAATGAGTCGCAATACAATAATTCTCTGAGACACTATAGCCACTTATTGTGATCGTCTAATGCTTTTCAAAGTGTTGAGTCTTCTTCTAAGTGTCAAGGTCACTTTCTCACACATTTTCTGTCTTTGATGAATTCACAAATACACATCTTTCTATGCAATATTGGATAGGCATTGCACAACTCATGAAGTACATAGCCAAAACCCATAAAATATCATAAGAGAGAACATGCCACCCTTTAGAGCCCACTTGGGTTGTCTTACCACAAATTGAACCCTACTTGGCTCATCCTACTACATTTTAGACCCTAATCGGGTTATCCTGACTCCTAAAAAACCATAATCAGGTCAACCTATCACCTAGCCTACTCTGTACTTTGGTTCAGATTAATATCCCTCGGGTCTGCATGATCGTAGAATTTTGAGCTTCTCCTTCCATCTTAGATTCCCTTTTTACTTTGATGCTCACCTTTATGACTTGTTCCAACCTTGCTTGGTTGTGTTCTACTTCTGTTCTATTATGTGTTGGTTTCCTTTGGTTATGTTTTCTCTCTACACTATTCAATTATTTATATGTCATGTCGTCCTTCGTGTGACTCCTCATATTGTTCACACTTGGTTGGATCGTCTCCATGTTCTGTGTGTCTTGGGTCGAGTCGACCTCCATCGTTCCACCCTCCCCTTGCACTATCATGACCCCACTATTATCGATGCGATAAACACCCACCAAAATTTTCTTACGCTTGAATTTTGGAGCCTACTGAGGATCTTGCGATCTGTTGTTCTATGGTCACTTCATGATCATCTAATGTTTTTCAAAGTGTCGAGTCTTCTTCTAAGTGTCAAAATCACTTTCTCACACATTTTCTGTCTTCGATGAATTCACAAACACACATATTTCTATGCAATATTGGATAGGCATTGCGCAAGTCATGAAGGAAAGGCTTGCACAATCACTAGTGACAATAATTGCAGAATCCATAAGCATAGTGTATTGTGCAATACATGTCAATAGTTAGTGGGCACACCTCATTGACAGTCTTCCTCACTTTGATTGCGATTGTACTTCTATTTTGATGAGTTTTCTCAACGGTCACTCTGACGCACCTTTGTTTTAGCAAGTGTCGTTTTCACGTTCGCAATTGTCATTTTTCTTGCATTCACTCTAATAAGTGTCATTTTCATGTTTTCTTTGTTTTTTGATGTGTCACTTTCACTTTCTTTAAGCCCTTGCAAGTGTCATTTTCACTTTTCTCCTACATTCACAAGTGTTGTCTTTTGGCATGGGAAGTGTCGCACATTGTAAAAGTAGAGTTATGGTTCATTTTAATAGGAATATTTGGTACCAATGTGTCCTATCTATTATATAGATATGTATTACACCCATTCCCAAAGTTTTATGCAAGTGTTGTGTTTTGGCATGGGAAGTGTCGCACATTGTAAAAGAGGAGTTATGGTTCATTTAAAGTCGAAAATTTGGTACCAATGGGTCATATCTATCATATAGACATGTATTAGAATTATTCCTAAATTTTTATGCACGGTTGTACTAGTGTCGTCACTATTGTCACAAAGTGTATTCAAAGTGTCGCACTTGGAGGAGAATGTTGTTTTTTCATTGCATGGGATCATGTTGATTATGAATATTGAGTGTTCAATGTTGTGTCATAAATTTTTCTAAGTATGTGATCATGTTCAAGCGCAACCTTGGTTTCATGTATGCCTCATTGATCCCACACTTAGTCAAATTCCAGAATATCTTATGCTTGACCAACATGAAATCACTTTGCCCCCTTTAAATATGCATTGCAAAGTTGCAATCCTCAAGCATGCAACCTTGCCTCCTAAAATTGCACAATGCACAATATATTCCTCCAAGGCCTACACATTTTGCAGTGAGAATTCCCAAGAACTTCCTCCCAACCTCCAGGAATATGCAATCTTGCCTCCCATCCAGTATCTTGTTGCACATTGCACAGTTGCAAGCATAAGTATATATCTCTGTCTTCCTAAACTGTGAAACTGCACAATCCTTTGGCCATTTGTCTCTACTGAATTGTGCATTGCACATTTACAATTATGGGAAAGATGTTAGTTTTTTTACCATCTCCAAAACTCTGAAATTGTTTCTGGAAATTTCACCTAGAGTTGACTCAATTAAATTAACTGAACTTAAATTTACAATTTCTTAAGTTTAACTTATGAAAATGGTTAATTAATAGTAATTAACTGAGAAAGGTGAGAATTCTATAGAAACTCACATGGATTGACTTGGAGATGATCTCAACCATCAATTAAGTTTTAATATTTTCTATTGGAGACCCAATTGGACATTACAAGAAGAGCTTGATGGGCAGATGGAGAACATGCCAGTGTTGATACTTAGTGATCAAGGCAGTTCGATTTCCCAGTGGCAAGTGATTCAATAGTGAGATCGAACCAATGATTGAATAGTAGGTGGCATAGGGGAAGTATAACAACATTCCGGAGGAGTTTCTAGTTTCCGAGAGGTAGAGAGAGGAGTCAGACTTATTTCTTTTAGAAGCAGCGTAGAACCTATGCATTTTTTTCAGTGAGTAGTTCAATTTTGCTGGGGAGGGGGTCATTTAAGCTTCCAGAGGTCGGGAGGATTTTCCAGAGGGCCTGAGAGACACTTTCCCAGTTATAAGTAAATAGGATGACTGGATTAGCATTAGTTCTGGGTTGAGCGTGCTAGGGACTGCGTAGAGGTGATGCAGGGCATGCATAAAGGGTTTGGACTAATTTATTTTTAGAGGTTAGTCAGAGCTGGGATTGCTTAGAGACGAGGGTAAGTCCCATAAGATATTTTTTCCAGTATTTATCTTAGATAGAAATTCCAAATTGGTATAATTTTATTGTACTCAGAAATTTTGTTGTTGCATAATAATAAAAACCCTCACCGCTACACCGAATTTCCCATATTGTTTTTTACTGGGGACAATTGTCCAAAAATAATGGTGTTAATTTTTTTTTTTTTTGTGCTAGCATTTCTAAGTTCCTATTTTTGCTTCCAGAATATTTTATTTGTGAATAAATTACAGTGTGATTAATTTGATATTAATAAAAAAATTAATAAATTGTTAATCAGTTAGGAGAATTAATTTCAGTTGCTGCATTTCAAGGAATTTTCACACAATCATGCCACACTGTGACCCCCAACTACACATTATTGTCTCCTGGGCCTCTAGTGCTATGAATTGTGCACTCACAAGCATCTGTACCTCACTCTTGGCCTATGGAACTGCACATTGTGCAATCCCTAAGCCTTATTTCCTATCCAATGCCTAGTTCCAGCTCAATCAACGATTTTCATGAAGTAAGCTAGACTAGGAGTTTTATGGACTAATGTCATCTTGTCATGAGTTATTTTCAATTGTAGGTACTATATATTAACATGATAGGATGATGAACAAAGAGAAGGAGAAGAAGACAATGCTAGAAGACAATTGTGAAGCAATAAAGACAAGTTGATCATTGAATAAGAAGATGAATGGACACTAGATTGCAATGAAAGTTGGAAGATCAAGATCATAGTAAAGACTCCCTGTTTTCAACCCTTTGGAGGGTGAAGAAGAAGAATAAAACCTATCTTTCATGAAGATGAATTATTGTACAGACCCCTCATGAATATTAAAGATAAAGCATCAAGAAGAACAACTTGGCATTGTCATATCACCATGAAGTCCATGTCATCATTGTCAAGTTGTGATGTATACCAGTATCATCACAATGTAGAGTCATGGTATCGGGGCTGATACTCAATATGGGGATCCTAATCTAAACGGTGTGATTTCTAATTAAGACTTCAGATCGGGGAGACCCCCTTGGTTGAAAAATTTCCAGCAGTGTCAATAGTTGGTGCTAGAAGGAGGGCCAAATGACAAGTTGTTCCTGTTGAGTTTATTTTGAACCTCTTATATTAAATGTCTCTTCCAAAAATCACACTCGTGGAATGCTTTTCCAATAGATCCGATGGTAAAAAAATTATCCCCGATGGACATGTTTATGACTTGTCTCAGTTCAAGTTTGATGGTGACGGTGACACATCCATAACTGAGCATGCATCTCTTTTTCTTAAGTTCTGTGAATATTATGAAATCGATTGTGAATATGTGGCTTGTGTTTTTTTCTTCATCATGCTTGAAGTTCGAGTTAGATGATGGTGTCATACCCTACCACCCACTTTCATTCATCATTTTGAACACTTCATCAAGGAGCTCCATTTAGCCTTCGATTCGTATCATTACCAGGATATCCATAAAAGGATTAATCAACTAAGAATGAACCCTGATGAATCAATTGAGGATTTTTCTAATCGTTCCTTCACCTATGTTATGAATTTTCTGAAGTAGATATATATTGGGATTTCTTTAAACAAAATTTTAAACATTTGGTTCATATATCTTTACATGGTGAGCCAGAACCCCCTGGTGTTTCTATTTCCCCAAAATTTGTAAATCATGAGACACCTCTAATTTCAGAGGAGGAACCTACTATTCCTTTTGTTCCTTGTCCTCCTAATTTTCTATTACCAATTTGGGTGCCTCCTAGTGATAATGTTGAAGTCGGGAAATTTTCAATTCAAATGGCTAATGTGTCTCTTTAACCTTCATCCACTGCTCATGATCCAGATCTAATTGAGGAAACCTTAGAATGGTTTATGGAGCATAAGGTGAAGAGCAACCCCTCCATTCCACAAGATGATATTAACACTCATAACTTCACTCTTGAATATGGTTTGGATACATGTCATCCTTTATCACCTATTTCTCACTATCCCTTGTCCCTTGATCTTCTTTATTAATCTCTTCCAAATCTAAGTAGTGATCAAGTGCAAGGTAGTCACATTTCGCAGATAGAGGAGAAAGAAGGTGAAGATTCTTTCAATATTTTTTTGTCTTTTTCAAAGTACTCCATGTGAAGATGGTGTTTCCTCATTCTTGGTTTTATTGAATTTGGAAGCCAATCAAATGAAATCAATTTTCCTAATCAATTTGAAGTCTTGGTGAACCATCATTCTCATGAGGATGACTCCGTTGATATATATGGTGATGGAAACTCAAGTGTACCAATTGATCTTTCGGTCTTTCAATAATTTTTTTTTTTGAAATATTTAGATCTTAAATATTATTCGATCAAAGAATATTCACTCATGAACACTTCTTCCTCTTCAACTTCCTATCCCTTATGCTCTAATGTTTGTAATGCATCATTTTGCGATGAAGATACCCCATGCTCTTCAAGTTTGACATTTGATGATTTTTTTTCTCAATTGAAACAAGGTAGTAAAGTTATCCATGATGAAGAAGAAAGAAATCAAATCATAGAGCATCCTTTAAATCCCTTATAATCTCCTGTTTTTCATGAGGACAAATCTTCAAATCAGTTTTCTCATGAAATTTCTTTGATTCATACATCTGTAGATTTGCGATTAAAAGAATATTATGACTTGAGTAATTTGTTTGTTGAGGTTGAAAAATCTCATCAAACCATTGATCTAGTTGGATTGCATCCAGATAATAGTAATCTTGTTAATTTAATTGATAGTAACTTTACACATGAAATTTGTGATTTGACTTAGCTCTCAAAATGTTGTCTATGTTTTCAAAGTTACGGAAATTATCAAGAAGTTGAGGCACTTCAAATCTCATTAATGGTTATGTCATGTTCTCACAATCCTGGTAAGATCCCCGAACCCTGTCAGATCTAGATTTCGTCGCAAAATTCTTTACTTCGTATTATTTCACTAAATACAAACTGTCTTTCTCATTTGACATAAGTAAAATGGAAATTTTATTGAATGATTTGACATCATAATTATATAGTTTAAGGGATGTTTTGATGATACTATATCTTTTGTAAGAGTTAATTTTCAGATATGGTTTATGCATGGTAAGTTATTCTAGAAGGGATTTAATTTATATAGATAGTTTGATACATTTTTTCCCTTGGATTGCCCAAAATATTTGGTTGTTACGGAGGGAATTAATGTATATTTCCCGTTATTATTTTATTCTATTTTTCATAGCAACCCTAAGGATAAAATTTACAAGGTTAAGATTTGGGAACATTCTAGTCAAAGAGGTGATATTTGAATTAAATATCCTACATAGAATGTTTCTACCCTATCAAAAGAGATCACCAGTAAGGCCATACTATTGGAAATGTTAGTGAATTAAATTTCCAACCTTGAAAATATTAACTCCTCTTCATAAATTTGTTTTTAATTATGCTCATCCACCTTATCCAAGGCTTACTGCTCCTTCCTTACCCTTCTCATGTGTATCATTAGATCCATAGGGCACATCTCTCCCTTCGATATAGAATTTCTAATTTGAGTAAGAACATTGTGCACTCGGATAATACAAATTCCTGAAGAGAATCGATTTGATAAAAATATGATATGGAATCTTAGATATTCCACTAGTTGGATTACCAAAATAGATCTTAAACTTACTATGATATAACATTCCTCTTCTTGACTAACCATTTATTTTCTTATATTTTGTGATTAAACGAGAAGTTAAGCAAAATACATCCTTTACACCACTATGAATTAAGTGTACCACATCATAAGACACAAATGAAACGTTGTTGTGAATTATCTACATGAAAGTGACAATTCTACTTCCACAAAACCAAATATTGGGAATTGAAAAGTCCCCTCTTTTCAACTCACACCTATTAGAAGTGCCCAAAATGAAATTGTAGATTCAGAAGTGTCCTCAGACACATAAATTTATTGATCATGGAAAAATATTACATTATAAATTGCAGGAGTTTACAAGCGTAAACTCTCACTCTCACATTACACAATGAAATTAGGAAACTAACCTATTTATAAGCTCTATGTTCTAACTTAATCTAGTTATGGATCACTTGGAAAATCAACAAGTGTCCATTTACAATAAATGACCTTCTAAACATTCTACTAAATTTATTCCTATTTTAGAGCCTAGGAAACGACTCTATTCTAGAGTCCTATTTTTACTAACAAAATACAATTTCTAAGTTTCTCAAATATTTATTAAATATTCTAATTTAATAAATATATTTATCCTAACTTTACATTATTTAATTTATGTATTTTTGGATTTTTAATTTCCTTTATGAAAGAGGCTAACATTCCCCCCTTCAAGGATAAATCCAAAAGAAGAACAAGGAACCATCTTCCAAGTTCTCAAGTTTATGTTGAAAAAATCTTCAATATCAAGAGACCATGAGTCAGCTGTATGTCTTATTCATCTCTGAATGTTGCTTGACAACTCCATCAAGTGCCAAGTTGCAAAAGGATCCATCTATCCTTTGCATGAAATCAGCATCAATTTTTTTTTCAAAGCCCACTGGCTGATGATGTCAAAAACAACTCACTGTTGCTTTTACTGTGCTGAAAAAGATGCTCACTGCTTCTTTACTGTCGACTGCCCACTGGAAAATTTGTTGATGCCCATTGGTTGTTGAAGATTCCCACTGGTTGCTTTTTCTAGTTTTGTCAAGACTTTCAGTCTGACAACCACTGTCAATTTCATTGAAATTCCCCCCCCTTTGTCAAATGAAAGGAGAGAGACTTCTCTTGGAAATTATTCTGTGCTCCCCCCCCTTTAGGTGTAGGAGTGTTACACTGGTGCAGTACTCCCCCGTTCAACTGCATGAGAGTACAATCTCCTTTTCACTGTTGGCTGCACTATGTGTGATTTGATTTGGTTGTAGAACTGAGACAATCTTTTGACTATGGATGACCATTTTCAAGGGTCGATCCATTCATAATGTATCTTCAATCTGGCTATTTGTTGTTGGTTGCGACATTTTTCTGAGGAATGATTATTACCATGACCATGCAAATAAATGTGAAGATAAAAATTAATGTGAAGGTACACATTCAATTTCTTGTGATCTATTTCATCTAGATTTTTTTCTCAACAACATTTTATTTTGTTTTAGTAGAGCTCTACTCTAATGGTGATATATAGTGATGGAAAATCCCCTTCCTTTATTTTCCTGAAGATAGTTGCTATCAATAAATCTATTATTTTATTTCCATGAGTGAATTAATAAACATCAAGTTTGTATAAGTAGAAAATTTTAGAAAGAAACATTACAATCATTGTGGTAGATCATGGCACATGCATGCTAAGTGTTGGAATTTGTACCCTTGTAGTATGTGTGGTTTAACAAATCATGATCATCACACATGTTGGCAAAGAAAAATATCGATGCCTCACACACAAACAAATTTTGGTTGCATAGATGTACATGAATAACATATTTAATTTTACTTTGAAAATATTCTACAGGGTGGAATCGTTCAGTGCACAACAAAACATCCCACATAAAATCCTAAGTTAGTTGGTCTTCAAAAGTCACTTGTCATTAAGGGGAAGTCAAAGAAATAATTTCAACTTCAAATAATCAAGTTAGAATTGTCATTATAATTGTGAGTCATTATTTGAGTAAATTATTCATGAACAATTTCATCTTCTAATGGTTAAGGGTAAACCAATGAAAACCCATAATGATGCTATTAAACACTTACATGCATTTACACAAAGAATTTAATAAAACACTTAATGGTGCAAGGGAAAGGCATATATTTCTCTTTCAAGAAACCCAAACTATATTCTAACCCCTTGTAGAAAGCGCACTAGGATTTACACTCTCTTGTACAATGAAGTAAATCATGAAGGAACCTTTCTTCAACAAATAAAAACAAGTGTTTGAAAATGCTCTGTTTAGTTAGCAGGAATTGTACACATGAAACGAGAACTGAACTATGATCACAAGAACACCATAGGGGAATAGGAATTCCTTTATGTAATGGTTTAATGGATTTTTTGGTTTAAATCAATTCTAGGTATATCAACCACGACTCATTCTCCATGGGTTAAATTGACAATGCATTGTTCCAATTTAATATCAATTCCAAACAATGATAATTCCAAGAAATACATGTTACTTGAAATATGATTTGTGTCTACACAATGGACTAAAATTTGGGAAAGTCACAATGCTTAGAGTTTAGGGTCCACACTTTCTCTAGGTTATGAAAATCACACTTCCTTGTCTGGTTTTGTTGTTTTACTGCTCACACAAGATGCTATCCAATCTTTCATGTATTCAAAATAGTTACATGTCCATTGCTACCTCATAGTTAAAACAACCAAAGATGATACAAAGTGTGATACTCAACAAGACCACTGGATATTTGGAGTGCTCATGAACTTTGAACTTGAACAAAGCATTTAGAATATAACTATAAAATATTCTTTTCATTGAAAAATTGATTACACAGTTCAAATATTGGGAGGGAAAATTATAGAGAATTGTTTTAGACTTTATTTTTATCTTTTTTGTTGCCTGGATTGTACAGGCACCACAAAAATGCTTAGGATGGGGGCTGTCACTCTGATCCTCTCCCACTTCGTTGTAGTCGTCTCCCAATGATAGGTTATGGGGGGTAGTCCCTATGGAATGAGGTGAAGGAAAAAAAGTTGGAAACCAACTTGTTTGGGAGACACGGATGAGTGGCCTAGCGATTTGGTTGAATTTAGGCAAGATTGTTAATTAGATTAGGTTTCAAAGTATGAGACCAATGCCTTAATGAAGTAAAAAATTATTACTTATAGTAAATTGGAACCAAATTAGCATATGTACACACGTTGTTGGAAACACTTAATGAATTTACATGATATGCAAGTTCTAGAATCTATGTGAGATGCAGTGACCTTGGTAAAATTTAATTAGATACCTATTCTAAGTGGAACCTTTCCCCTAACTATTTTGAGAAGCAATCCTCAAAGTAAGTTTTGAAATGGAAGCCAACGGGAAGCAGATGACGGCTTGATTAACAATACCTCCCCTTGTGTTCCACTCACCTAGTGCCTCCAACGCTATAGAGACCTTGGCTCTGATGACTGAAAGGTCACTGTGTTAACCGCTAAGAGAACTATGGTTCTCAAACTTCTGTGGTTATCATTATTTGCAGAAACCAGATTATCCATAGTATCATAAAACAATTGTTGACGTTTCGAATCCCAATGGTGATCCATCTTCAGGACGAGAAATGAATGAAGAATGCAAGAAGGTCGCAAGAGGTCAAGGTATAAATAGTGAAGGCTAATGATGATGAGAGGAGCCGACAATAAATTATGCTAATTAATTTAAAATAAATTTTATTTTATTAAAATTTTCTCTTTTAAGCTTTTTATTATAATGAAATTTAAATAATAAATATTTAAAAAGTTTTTAATAAATATTTAAAATTTGTTATTTTGAATCATCTATATTAATTGAATTAATTCTAATCTAAAACAATAACCCTAAAATAAATTCTAATTTATTATAAATTTATTATTTAATGTCTAAAATTAATTTTAAATTTTAAATTTTTATTTAACTTCTAGAGTAACTATAATTGCTAAATTATAACCTAAAATAGTGTAATTAAATTATTAATGTAAGGGAATATATTAAATAACACTAATATGATATGTTTTTTAATCTTAAATAATATACCTAAATATATGTTAATAAATGTATTTTAATCAATTTTCATTAATTAAACCCTAATGAATTTTTAAATTTTAAATTTCATATTAATTAATTCCTAATAAATTTTAATTCTAAAACCTTTTTAAATAAGTTAGATTTGAATTTTTAATTAGCTTCCATTTACTCATAATAAATATTAATCAATTAATTTTTATTAATAGAATAAAAATTAATTAATGAAAATAATTATTACAAGTGAGTGGAATAATAAGAGTTATTGTATTAATTATAAACCTTCTGGGAAATGACATAAGAAATTTTGGAACTGACGCGTTTCAAACTATCAACTGTAGTTCATCATCAGGATAATGAACTACAGTTGATAGTTCGAAACGCATCGGTTCCAAAATTTCTTATGTGATTTCCTGGAAGGTTTATAATTAATATGTTATGGATCATAGAAGCTTGCACTCTCAAGAGTTATTGTACTGACACGACCCTAAACTAGTTTACTAAAAAGGAAGAGAGGCAAACCTGCAAAATTATACCTTGGATGAGGACGAACCTAAGGAGAAAAATTGTCTAATAAGAGGTCGCCAACTGTCATTAATCTCATATCCTCCGTCCTTGTTGATGTTATGCGGGTGTTTTATAATCTCGAGTGCTTCTCTAATCTTATGTCTCTGATAGTGTTCCTCCATCGCAATGATTCTAGCATCCTCAAGACGTAAGTGATGTTTTGTTTTCGAGGAGTGATCAGCAAGAGCCGAGGTTCGTGATCACTCATGTTTAATATCGGCACCATGCTCTTTCAAACGCTTCTGAAGAGAGCGCCCAATTTCGCCAATATAACTCTTCCCACAAGAGCAGTCAATCTTGTAAACACCTTTAAGCTGCCCCTCACTAATGCTATCTTTAAGTGAGCACATACTTTTTCTAATGGTTCCTGCTGCTGGGAATTGTGCAAAAATGTTACTCCTCCCCAAAACCCTGGAAATATTATCTGTCACACCTTTAATGTATGGTAGAAAAACCCTTCCACCTCTCTCTTGAGGATCCTGGCGTCTCTTGGATATGACAACGCTTTTCGCTCTATTTATGGCTTTCCTGATTTCCCTTTCCTTATATCCTATACCCAAGAAAACAGATGTTATGTGAGAGATTTATTCTTCTAGGTGCTCCTCATTTGATATTCTCAGGGCTCTTACAGCAAGAGTGTTAAGGACACCAAATTTTTGAGCAGGGTGATGGTAAGACTTAGCGTGAAGGTAGCTGTCAGTATGGGTTTTCTTCCTAAAAACTTGATGCCCTAATGTTCCATATTATTTTCTAGTAACCAGTACATCCAAGAAAGGAATGCTCCTATTTTCTTCCATCTCCTTGGTAAACTTAATTTCTGAGGAAATTGAGTTGAGTTGATCGAAGAATTTTTCGAGGTTCTCCCTACCATGCGACCACTTTATGTTAGTGTCGTCTACAAATATTTTCCACCAAGATGGACTTAAGGGAAATGAATAAAGGGCTTTCTTTTCAAAATTTTCCATAAATAAGTTGGCCACAATAGGTGAGAGTGGTGATCCCATTGTGACACGAGAGATCTGCTCATAGAATTCTCCTTGGAAGCTGAAGAAGGTGGATCGTAAACAAATCTCAGCAAGCTTGGCTATTTCAGGATCTGTGACCTCATTAATAACCTGCACTACTTCATCTAAAGGGATTTTGGTAAACAATGAAACCACATCAAAGCTTACCAGGATGTTGCTCTTCTCCACCCTCTCTTTTTCAATAAGCTTGACGAAGTCACTTGAGTCCTTGATATCTTCATAGGTGGGGGATCCAATGGTATTGAAATTTGTCTAAGAGGAACCCCATCTTTATGAATCTTAGGAAGCCCATAAATTCTCAGAGTGATGATCTAGATTTATGCAGGAACGCAACAGAATACAGATATAACCATAGATACAGAGATGCAGCGGAAATAATGCTTCATTTTATTAATAAAATAATGACTGAAATAAGCTTACAAACATAATGGAAACAAGCTAGGCGCTAGTAGCGTATCTCTGAGAAGAGATGTGATGTACATAGGCCTCTAAACTGTGTTACATTGAGGCTCGTAGGCCTATTACAGACATAATGGAAATAGATGAGCTAGGTTACTGGCAGCGTATCCCTAAGAAGAGATGTGGCGGCTACGGCCAGCTATGTTAATGCGAACGCAATGAAAAGATAACACCATGGCTTCAAAAGACTATGGTCGCTTATCTGAATCATCACCACAAAGCCAGCCCCTTGAAACAAACCCCTGACAAGGCACAAAGGGCTATTTATTGTTGAGAAACAATGTAGAATCCGAAACGTCCAAAACCGTAACCGTAGGAGATGAAGCGCCAAAACTGTGGGCCCCATTTAGGTAAAGTGGTGGTTCAACCTCCCAGGGGCGTAACTTTGGCATCCGATCTCCGTTTGACGCGCTCAATAGCTTGTTAGAAAGATCTATCTGAGGATTACAACTTTTGAATGAGCAACATCGGTCTATGGACCCATGTTGCTCTCCGTTTTCCCAAAAAACGTCGTTTAGGGCCTCAAAACGGCTCCGGAAGTTTAAGACCCGAAAAACTGCTAAAAATAGTAAGTTGTGCCGAAACTTACAAACTGAAATAACTGATGGTGGGGGTTCAGATGGACTCGATGTGTGGCCACCAATATCCACCTGGATTATTAATGCCCCAAAACGGCTCCGGGTGTGCAGGACCCGAAAACCTGCTATAAATAGTAAGCTGTGCTGAAGCTGAAAAACTGAAAGAATTGATGCTGCGGGTCCAAATGGAATAGGTGGGAGGCCACCGATATCCACCTAGATCTAGTGACCTCATAGGAGGGTGTCAATTTCTTCTTCAACTTATCATCGAGATGAGTGTTCGAGATTGCCTTCTTAACTTCTCTTAAGATCTTTGGCAAGGGGTTGGACTTCAACTTCTTATAGCTGCCGCAATCAAGATGCTCATTCATTTTCCTAATATAATCCTCCTTATCTAAAATGACAGCAGCCCCTTCCTTCTCTGCCTTAAGACTGTCTGACTGAATCTCTTAAGCTAATTTGAAAAGGGTTTCCCTAAATCTCTACCAACCTAGCTTATGCTAAGAGGTAAATTTTATTAAAATCTAGAACTAGGATGTTGGTGCGAGAGCTTATGAGTAATATTATCATGATTTAAGTGTAGAAATTATACAAACATTATGTATATCAATGGATTCAATCCGATCAAGCAATGTAATAAAGCAAGATATTGAATCCTTCTACAAATCAATTGCGGAAAATAAACACGATCGACAATCACAACAAGTAAAGAAAGAATAAAATCAAACCACAACACAGATATTTTCCCGGGGAAAGCTTGGTGCTCAAAACCCCTCTATCTTCTATTGTATATTCACTAAGGAATCATGAAAAAATTACAATGCACTCTTCTCATAAGAGTCTCCTGCACTCTCACAACTGTCTCACACTGACCCAGACAAAATTGACCAATACTTAGCCAATTTCCTCCCTCTAATCAGCCTGCCTTGCTTTCACAATTCATGTGGAATGAAATCTCTATTATTTAGGAAATTCAGCCTTCCAAAACTACGAAATCCTCATGGGAAATCCTATGGTTGTATTACTGCATGCGAGAAGCCTACTAATGATACAACTGATAGTTAACATCCCTTTAACCTTTGTATCAACTGGGTCTCCACTGGAAGTGACATGCATGCAACTATTAATAGTAAATCATCAGTTGGATGGAAGATCACTGCATATGAATTAAATCTGATTTAATTCACTTGATCTCTCACTAGTGCAACAAATGGTTACAGCTAGTTCAACTGACTTTAACTCAATTGACTGAGTTAACTGATTTCTCATGCATTAAACTAATGCAATAACTGCAACTCGAACTCCATAACTAATAGAATCACTCTGCATGACTCACCAACCACCCTCAACTCGAAATTCATGAGCTAACTGAGTTTATCACACTCTGTTAACTATTACAAGTGATTATGAGATAATATTACATTTTATTGTCCAATTTAATTAAGGGAAAAATAAATTAGACACACATTTCTTGTTGACTTTTCAACACTCCCTCTCAATAATAAAGGGATTATCTACCACCTCTATCCTGCCTCTATGGTATTTGAATTTGCTCCTAGCGAGTGCCTTTGTTAACATATATGCATCCTGATCTTTTATGGGAATGTATTGAAGTAACATAATGCGCCTCTAAACACAATCTCTGAGATGGTGGTACCAGAAGTCTATGTTCTTGGATCTCTCATGGAATACCTGATTAACCGAGAGTTTAATGGAACTTTGGTTATCACAATGTATCGTCGTCGGATCCATCTGAGAACCAAACAAACCAACCAGAATCTTCCTCATCCAGATGGCCTCACACGTAGCCTGAATTGCTACCATGTACTCTGCCTCGGCTAAAATCAGTGCCACAAATTGCTGCTTCCTGCTATACCAAGAAATTTTTGTTGATCCTATGCTGAAGATCCCTTCTAATGTGCTCTTTCTGTCTGATGGATTGCCTGCCCAATCTGCATCGGTGAAGCGTTGAAGCTTCACTCCCTTTGTCTGTCTCTACCATAATCCATACTCTGTAGTGCCCCTGAGACATCTCAAGACATGCTTCCCCACCTTCCAAAAGAGCTTGGTTGGCTTAACCATAGCTTGACTTAGCTGGTTAAATGTGTACTAAATGTATGGTCTAGTGTTCACCAAGTACATCAGTGAACCCACTAGCTGCCTATAGACAGTAGCATTCACTACCTCACCTGAAGTAGCATCCTCCTTCCTCTAGTTTCCTTGAAGAGGAGTCTCCATGGGTTTATAGTGCTCCGTGTGAAACTTACCTAGAATCTCTTTGGCATACTGCCTTGAGAAACAAATAGCTCACCATCCCGCTGCCATATTTCCAAACCAAAAAAATCAGGTGAAGGAGTCCCATGTCCTTCATTTCAAACTCTCTTGCAAGATCCTCTTTGTAAGAATTTATCAGCTGCTCATCACCTGTCAAAATTATATCATCAAAATAAAGAACGATAATCAAGAGCTTACCATTAACCACAATCTGGTACAGGTTCACATCTGCTTTAGTTTTGGTGAAGCCCAACCTGATGAAATAGATTTCAATTCTAGTGTAACAAGCATGAGGTGCTTGCTTCAGCCCATACAATTCTCTCTTGAGTCTGCACACATGTGACTCACTGTCAAAGATATCGAAACCTTATGGCTACTCTATGTACACTTCTTCCTCAATAATTCCATTGAGAAACAAAGTCTTCACATTCATCTGATTTATTTTCCACCCCATTTGTGCTGAGAGTGCAAGGATAGATCTAATAGATGATTATATTGCAACCGATGCGAAAGTCTCCTCATAGTCAATCCACTCAACTTGTGAGAATTCGAGGGCTACAAATCTAGCCTTGTAATTCTCCACACTCCCATCTTCTGCTTGCTTCACCTTATAGATCCATCTAGATCCAGCCACAAATTTTCTGTCTGGTCTTGGGACAACTTCCCATGGAATGCTCTTGATGATGGAGTCATACTCCTCAACCATAGCATCAACCCAAATTGGTTGCTGCAATTCTTCCTCAAAGGAGGATAGTTCTGTCACAATACACTTTCTCATAAGAGCCATGTATCAAGTAAACCTGTCAGGAGACTATCTCTGTCTGCGCAGTGAAGTATGTCCTCCTACATGTTCTGCCACATCAAGTCTCAATCCATCAGCTTCCGTGGTGTGCCTTCTACCAAGTCTGGTGGATGGCTCTGCAAGAGTGTTTTATGCCACTCCATGATCCTCCACATGTGGCTGCTCCAAATCTTGAGGTTCATTCTTTGGAACTAAGAGTTACTCATCTGCATGAAAATCCAGCTCCCTCTCAAGGGACAATCGCATGGCTTTCTCCTCATCAAATTTTATATCCCGTCTCACAACAATCATCCTGTTGTTTGGAAAATACACCTGATAGTTGTGGGGAGTATTAGTGTACCCCAAAAATATTCCAATATCAACTGTTGGTTCGAGCTTCTTCCTGGAAACTTTGATCACATGGAAATAGACATATGAGCCAAAAATTTTAAAATATGAAACATCAAGTTTCTTACCAGAAAAGCCTCCTCTCGTGTACTCATGCCAAGTATCCAATGAGGACTACAGTTTTTCACAAATACCATTGTGTTGCATGCCTCCGCCCACAAATGAAACCATAGGCCCTGATCATGCAACATCGCTTGTGCCACATCCACAATTGTTCTATTCTTTCTTTCTATGACCCCATTCTGTTGTGGGTTATGAGGCGCAATAAACTCTCTCCAAATTCATTTTTTTTCTACATAAGTTCTTGTATTCATTAGAGATGTAATCAACACCATTGTCGCTCCTAAGATCCTTCACATGCTTCCGTGTATTTTTCTCAACTATTGCTTTGAACTCACAAAAATTTGAGAACGTCTTATCTTTCTTCGCATGAAGTAGATCCAACACTTTCTAGAAAAATCATCAACAAAAATCACATAATACTTGTGCTTTTCTATAGAATCTATAGAGAATGTTCCACACACATCTAAGTGAACTCTCTCAAGGATTTTCATTGCTCAGTTCTCCTTCTCGTTAAAAGTGGCCTTTGCATACTTCCCCATGATACATCCCTTGCATGTGTCTATCTGCGCAAGAGTACGCTTGGGAAGACCTGTAGAAATCTGCTGCATGACCTTCAAGGCTCTGTGGTGTAGATGGCCCAATCTTCTGTGCCATAAATCACCCTCATCCTGGCTCACCACTTTGTCTACCTTACCCATCAATGCTGCACAACCATCTGCATCAAGTTTATAGAGATTCTTCACATGAATCCCACTCTTCTTGGCTTGTCCTATGGCTTTGTATCGAAGGAAAGTTTTCCCTTCACTGAAAACCACATCATAACCTCTATCCTCCAACATTGCGACTGAAACTAAATTATTTTTCAAGTCTGGTACATGAATTACATCTTTTAATAAGAAGGGTTTACCTTACTGTCTCTGGAAGGTAACTGTACCAATCCCAGTAGCATTGTACCCATCATCACCCATTTTGATATGCATCTTGAGGTCCTTCTCCTCCAAGCTACTGAATTTTTTTTTGTCTCCCGTCATGTGGAAAGATGCACCACTATCCAAGTACCAAATTGATCCCATTGCACTTGACACCATGCATGCAATGAGTGAGAATTCCAACTCAAATTGTGAGGCCAAAGTCTCACCAGGTGCAGATCTCAAAGCCTTATTGTTCTTCTTCTTTTGTGGACAATTAGTGGCATAATGTCCATGCTCGTGACAGTGAAAACACTTCACTCTAGACATGTCACACTTATTTCCTTCTTTGTCAGACTCAGATTTGGAATAAGATTTCTTTCCTTTCCCCTTCTTCGCCTTACCATCCAAGGTGTGATTTTTTTCATCATCTGTCTTAGATGAAGATCAATCCCTGGTATTCCACTTGAATTATTGTTGCACCAAATATGACCAAATTCATTCCCAATCTGGTAGCTTCTCCCTCCCATTGACAACATCCTGATAAATATACAAACTCTTAGGAAGGCCTAGAAGAGATAGGCTCACCAATTCATCATCTGCGACAGTAATTCCGACGCTGTCAATCTCATCTTGACATTGGAAAAAACTAGTTAAATATTTCGGAATAGTGTCGCCTTTCTCCATTTTGATTTTCCTGAGCTTTTCCTTCAGTGCCAATTTTCTATGATCATTGTTACTTTGAAACAGATATGTCAAGGCCTTCCACATTGCATATGGAGTTGATTTTCCATGGATACTTGAGACAATGTGGTCTCATAATCCCTCTAATAAGATCCTTCTCACCTTTGCAACCTTCTTTTTCCAAGCATCAAGAAGAACGAAATCTGGTGCAGTGGGTTTGGGAATGTCATTATCAATGAATTCTTTCAACCCATTTTCCTCCAGAACTGCTTCCATCCTGTCTTTCCACAAAATATAATTGGAACTGCCCTCAATTGTGTACTCCAATCTCAAGCCATTGAAAGCCATCTTGATCCTGATTGGTTTGTCACACCAAGAATACTTTTGCAAATTTGAATGATATTCGGTCACAAAATCAATTTCTTCTCCACTATAGTGATTTCCTGTGCTCTGATGCCATGTAGAAATTATACAAACACTATGTATATCAATGGTTTCAATCCGATCAAGCAATACTAAAGAAAGATACTAGATCCTTCTATAAATCAATTACGGAAAATAAACACGATCGCCAATCACAAAAAGTAAAGAAAGAAACAAATCAAACCACAACACGGATATTTTCTCGGGGAAAGCTTGCTACTCAAAATCCCTCTATCTTCTATTGTATATTCACCAAATAATCGTGAAACAATTACAATGCGCTCTTCTCACAAGAGTCTTTTGCACTCTCACAATTGCCTCACATTGACTCAGACAAAATCGAGTAACACTTAGCCAATTTCCTACCTCTAATAAGCCTGCCTTGGTTGCTGAATTCATGTAGAATGAAATCCATATTCTTTAGGAAATTCAACCTTCCAAAACTGCGCAATGCTCATGGGAAATCCTATGGTTGTCTTACTGCATGCAGGCAACCTACTAATGATACAACTGATAGTTAACATCCCTTTAACCTTTGTCTCAACTGGGTCTCCACTGGAACTGACATGCATGAAACTATTGATAGCAAATCATCAGTTGCATGGAAGATCACTACATGTGAATTAAATCTGATTTAATTCACTTGATCTCTCACTAGTGCAAAAAACAGTTACAACTAGTTCAACTGACTTTAACTCAATTAATTAAGTTAACTGATTTCTCATGCATTAAACTAATGCACTAACTGCAACTCGAAATCCATAACTAATAGAATCACTTTGCATGCCTCACCAACCACCCTCAACTTGAAATTCATGAGCTAATTGAGTTTATCACACTCAGTTAACTATTACAAGTGATTATGAGATAAGATTAGATTTTATTGTCCAATTTAATTAAGGGAAAATTAAATTAGACACACATTTCCTGTTGAATTTTCAACATTAAGATTGTTTATGTTACTTAAGTATTTATTTAAAATTGTATCAAAGCAAGAATACTTAACAATATTAATATACAATCTTAACCAAGATAGATGCTAAAAGATACAAGTGAAAACTTGTAGAAATTTTCACTAGATGCTTAACCAATTAAACCAATTATCCACTTATCAATCAAGATGCCAATCACAATTACCAAATACGTGAAACAAGATTATACATGATATTATTACTCAATGAAAAATATATATGAAACTAAACTCACAAGAGACAAACATGTGAGTTACTTTCACCATATAAATGCTAGGAATAAGTAACAACAAGATATAGAGATATGAAGATAGTTATGTACTTTATGTTCCTGTGGCCCTTCTGTAAGTAGAAAGTGACTATTAGGACTGCAACAAACAAGTTATGACAACAATAAATAAGTTATGACAACAGTAAATAAATGTCAATCCAACAATGCCCCAATGTTACAAAATTTTTCCCAATTGCCAAGTTAGCTTGATTAACTAAAAAATCAGATGTGTTAGCCTTCTTAAGATGTACTCTTCAGTAAATTTTCAAATATGAAATATTTGTTACAACAATAGATTAACCAACAAATCATCAAACTAATGATATCAGAACTAGTAGCCAATATACCCCAAAATAGTAAAAACTCACCAAACTTGAAAAAATCAATTTTTAGGGCCTTTAGAGGGTATGACTAAGAAAATTTCATATCTGATATGTTTATTACAACAGTAAATAAATAACATATCAACCAACTAGCAATGCCTAAGACAATGTCAAAAATGTCCAAAAAATAACAAAAAATTACTAAAAACTGAAAAATTCAAATTTTTGATCCGAATTAAGAATGTGCTTTAGAAATTTTAGATCTGAAAATTTCAGTAATGCAGTAAATTCCAGCAAGTATAAAATTTAGATCTAGGCTAGACCTAAAGTGCCCAAGTGGCCAAAATTCATGAAAATCAAGATTTAGGAACTTTGACCAATTTTGACCATTTAATATGTGATTTTAGGGCTTAATTCTTATTGATTTAATATTTATAATAAAACAGAGATAAAACTAAGGTTTAGAAGTCAAACCCTAGGCCCAAGGCCTTAAATATCCCTTGGTTCGTATTTGTTGAAACTTTGGGATCAAGTTGCCACCCGGAAAATAGAATTTTTGAGCTTCAAAACCTGCAAAACCACAAAGTATTTAGTCCTAAAAAACCAGATGAGGGTTTTCAGGAAGGTTAGGGCAAAATAGGCCAAGAAAATCCAACACTAGGCCAAGAATGCCAATGTTGGGGTATAAAGGAGCTATCGTGATAGATCGATGGTTAACAAGGCTAGAGAGGGCCACAAGAAGGCAACATTGGAGGAAAAGGAACCTCAAAGAATTGACACAAGGGTAACTAGGGTCCAAGTAGGAGGATGCTTGGGTTTTGAGGGATCAAAATCCCATGACAAGCCCTCTAGGGTAGCTGTATAGCCCTCTAGAGGGAGGTTGAGGCCAAAACGTGACAGGATAACCCATAAAATGAGCTTAAACCATCAACGCATGGAGGAAGGGAGGAGGTCGAGGCCTTTAGGCCTCATGAATAGCCTCAGAGAGGCCTAAAACTATGACACGAGAGGAGAAAGGGCTAGCACTGGGACCTAGGAGGCTGACGCTGGCCTTGGAAGGGCCAGATTTGGTCCTGGGAGGCTTGAAAAAGTGAAACCCTTGTCTCAATTTTTTAATTCCTTGGATATGAATTTTGCTGCAATTTTCTTCAATGTGTAGCCTTGCAAAATTCTCAAGAGGCTAGATCTTACCCTCAAGGGTCTAGACATAGCTCTTCCTTCACTTGATCCCTTGATCAAACTTATAACAAATAAAAATACAACACTCGAACCCCAAATATATACAAAATAAATATAAAAACCGCTACCAATGTTAGAAAAATAATTTACCATTAAAATTACAAATTATTTTACAAATTATACAAGGGATTTTAAATGAATTTTGAGAAAATATTTTTTTCTAATATTTTTCCTTTGGTGAATGACTAAAAATGCTTCAGAAAATTTATGCTCACTACAACCTTAGCGAAGATTTAGTATACCATATAAAAACCAAGGATCCAAGAAAAATGATCCTTGTCCACAGTCTGTGAACTTGGAGACCAAGGATTGAGTACCTGCAAACACTATGTATTATCTCAAAACATTCGTATAAAGCACAACATAGGAAGTCTGTAGTCAATACATACCACTGATCAATGAATAAAAACACCTCGAGTTTCACCCCAAAGACTTTTATTATATCAGAAAAAATAGTTCCTAGTGGGACAGTAGTTTATAAAAATGCTTCAACAACAATATTCTATCCAAATATCAAGATTCTTAGAGACTCAAATGACTCTAATTTACAGATAAATCCTCAAAGTGGAAAAATAATGACTAGTTTCTTTGATCCTTTTCAAAATAATCTCGATTGTTGATAAATACTTGAAGATATTTTAATCTTAGTCGTTGATTATTTATTTTTGAGGAATTTTCGAATTTATTGTTTAATTCCATTTTTATTAGCTCAAAATTAAATATGTTGAGCTAATTTCCTCAAAAATTTTACGTTGACTTAACCAGCAAGGTCTAAGGGTCCAAATTTTCTTGAAATATACAATATTCCCTTGGTGAAGGACCTTTAAAACTTGATTCCTTTAAGACCCACAATTTTTTCCACTTGGAGAATATTTTCGTAAGACAACTTACTTTTGACTCTAATTAATTAATTTTATTTCTTAGGATTTAATTGTATTTTACTAGAAAAATTAATTAATTTATGCATGAGGGGATTTAATTATTTTTCCAGACTCTAATATATAAAATTTTACATTTTCAACCCTCAAAGGAGGAATACACATTTGGATGGACCCTCAATACACATAACCCATCTGTGACACAATATGATATGGTAGACCACATGATTTTTCACAAAATAATTAAGCCAACTAGCTTAAATTATTCCCAAACCACTTTTACATCTCACTTGACTAAAAAACTAGGACTCACCAAAGTTTTCGACAATAAATTTCACCCTAGCTTTGGGGGTTTAAGCTGGAGGGAAAAAAATCTTCGGATTAGCCATGTTTAAAAACATAGATAATCAATGATGTTAAAAAAACTCATAGGATGAAATTCGTCGCCAAATTCACATGTTTACCTAGGTCATTACATAATTAAATGGTCATACTAGAATCATTTACATTAAAACTTGCAAAATGAGTTGACCACGACAGATGGACTGTTGATAGGTGATGCAATCAAGTTGAAAAAATATGTACTTCTACTTCCTTGGAACTTTGATAATTTGGGTGCTACATTTGTCTCCATATGGGGACACATTGCTTCCATGAAGTAACATGATAACCCCATAATCTTGCATCCAAGAAAACAAAATTCCATCAAATAGATATCCATGCAAGATCGAAATCATCATGCATGTATAGAAAGTATCGCTGGAATATAAAAATCTAATCTAATAATTGAAATACAAAAGACATAATATAAATGCTGAAAGTAAAACTATCAACCAACATGAAATAAAAAGGACTAGGCTTATAGATACTATAAAAACAATGCCCCATGGCATCCAATGTTTCTGAGATAGTGTATATTGAGCATCTGCCGACTCTCCGACAAGTCTGTGGGATACTTCTTAGATGTGTCATGCTCGATCCTGCATATCGAAGCACTCTATCTTATTTGAATATTGTGCCGCTCCTAGCCATTAGATGCATAAACCCTATTTACTTTTCTTTTTTCGCTTTTTACGTTTGCTCTCGATAGGATTTGATGTTGATGTTGACACGATCAGTGTGAAACTTTCTATCTTATTTGCATAATGCCCATATTGAAAATTTAGAACGTCCAAGACCTTTGTGACCTTATTTGCTTTATTTTCATGAACTTGATTTGTTATGACTCATGGGTAAACCTTGCAAGCATCAACGGAATCAATGAATTATTCATAATAATATAAAGGTTGCTTTTGAGAGCTGGGAGGATTGTATTTTGGATCCTTTGGTCTTGGCTAGAATTCCTGAACATGTACTTTTTCCATTATCTATAGCTTATTTTGAAGAATGATTTGTTGGCTTCTCATGGTGTTCATTTGATTAGAATGGTAATCCTTCATAAAATTTCTCTGACACGATTCTCCTCCATGGTATTCATAATATTCTAAAAGGTGATTGTCTAATTACACTGCGTAACTTCCATATCATGTAACCTATTCTGATGAGCGATATGAATTACTTGCATGTCCTTTATCACTTTATCATGATTTATTTGAATATAACTCATTTCTTCCTTATGATTTTCTTCCATAGTGATCAAATAATTTTGTGTGGTGGTCATGTGATTGAAGTGATTAACTTTCATGATTCCTAGCTCCTCATCACGCTTTTTGTAATGAATAAATAATGTAGATAAATG
Source organism: Pinus albicaulis (assembly GCA_034641835.2). Taxonomy (NCBI): domain Eukaryota; kingdom Viridiplantae; phylum Streptophyta; class Pinopsida; order Pinales; family Pinaceae; genus Pinus; species Pinus albicaulis. The sequence continues at coordinate 11,981,858 of MU968493.1, forward strand.
ATAATTAGTTAATTAGTAATTAGGCTGAAAGGTCACGTCTGATAAGACATGACCTTTCGTGAAGAGGCACCTGCGTGGGTATATAAGCAAGCCTCATTTGTAACATTCAATCAATTCATATTCATCATACTTTCTAATATAATATTTGTATCCTCATGGATATTCAGATATTTCAAGTCTTCTGGAATATTTAGTTTGAGAAGGAACTTTGTTCGCTTCATTTGGTATCAGAGCAAACAATCTTCTGGCCGCTCATCGCTGCAGAGAGCTACGCTCCTTGATCCAGGCCCTTGGCCATTGAAATTCGTCAACGTTGTTGCCGTCGAAAGCGTTTCTCTAAACCTTGGGAGTTCTCCGCTGCTGCTGAGTTCATCAGAGGCCCTTGGCCATACCTTTTAAAAAAAAAATAATAAAAAATAAAAGAAAGAAAGAAAGAAAGAGAACAAGAGATACATTAAAAAAAAAAGGGGGAAAAGAAAAACTATATATATAAAGAATAAACGTAAAAGTAAAAAAAGAAGAAAAAAATACATATAGAAAAAAAGAAAGTTAAAAAAAAATAGTGAGAAATTTTTTATATAAAATATATAAAAGAAGAGAGTCAACGACTTACCTAGTCGTTGCCGCTGCTCGCATTCTCTCCAAAATTTGGCCGTCAATTACCAGCCGCTCAACCCATCCGCTGCAAATGTAACCAATCGCAATCACAGAGGGGTCAATGTCACTGCGAGAAGCCGCCAAAACTTCTGGAATCTGCGACTATTCATCCAAACCCACCGCCACTCCTGAATGATTGTTGTTGCCGCTGTCAATCTGCTGTTCAGCAATCAACACCATTGCGTTGTCCGTCCACTTGCGCTGTCCACGACTTTCGAGAAACCCACTGTGGGAGCCATTTACTGTTGCCTCCACCGAATCTGTTGCCATCGCTTTGTCTTCTATTTGCCACTGCATTCTCCAACTATCGACATTCCTGTCCGTACGCTGTGGTGTCCGCATAGTTGGCTGCCACCTTTCCCCCATTGTCCTCGTCCTCCATCGTGCCGAAACCATTGCCAACGAATTCGTTCACTGCCACTGCTTGAAAATCGAACATATGCCATTGTGTAAGTCTGTACAAATTCACGTCCACCGTTTCCCAATAACCTGTTACAGCTACCCAAGCTGCCACGGACGTCAAACTTGTCTCCGCGGAAGCACACAGTCAATCTAACGATTACGTTACATAGTTGTGAAAAGAAAATCGCGAGGGGTTTTTTTTTTAAGAGATATCATTAGAGAGTCGCCACGCCAACCATAAATTGCGACCTTTGAACTTGCCCTTAAAAATTTCGATAGCATCGATCCTTTGGGCTAATACTTAAGAGGTTGATAAGATTACTAAGCGAAAAGACGTGGCCATTACAAATTCTGTTATTATATTATTACAGATCAATTTTGGAATAAAAAATCACGAAGAGGCATAAGGCTCGAGTTAAAAATCACGACTTTTCTTAATATTGATTTACCCTTATTGAAACCCTTATACGAAGGAATTAAAAGTAAATCAAAATAATAATAAATTAAAATATATAAAATATACTTTGAAAATGGGCCACTTATCTATTTATATAGTCCAAAAAGAGAGTGTTATTGAAAAATTGCCTTTCATAAGTGATAGAAAAATTTAAGTCTCAATACAAGGTTATAAGGGGCCACTTCTTCATTTTATTCCTAATTCTATAAAGAAAATATATTAATATAAAAATCCGTGTGTAGAGAAAGGAAACGTGAAGTACTGAAGTCTTATTATAGACATTCTAATTAGAATTGGTGGAAATATATGTATTAAAAAGTGAAGAAAGTAAAGAAAGTAAGAGTATTCTCTTTTGGGAAAAAAAAAACAAAAAATCAAAATATTATTGCAAGGTTATTTAGAAAAAAGAAATATTTTATAATAAATAAAAAGCTTTTAAAAGGAAAGGAAGCTTTAGAAAAAAAAAACTATTAAAGTAAAAATAGAAGCAAAAAAGGGTATTTTGAAGTTATTAAAGATTTATAATCAAGGAAGTTTATAAGTTAAAAAGAGTGAATTTGAAGAATATTTATCTCAACAAGCAAAATGACATCTAATACAAAAATGAAGTCAGGACGATTTTTAGAATTAGAAACGCTACCTATCGACCCTAAAGCGCTACTTAAAATTAAAGGAAGTATCGCAGGGAAAGATGCCACTATTGCTATATCACCCACTGAAGAGAAAAATTATATAAACCCTAAAATTGCCAACCAGTTGGTGATTCCTGAGTCAAATATAATCGAAAAATTAGACATTTTTGACAAGAAAAAATACGACATAAAAAATCTACAACTAAACATTGGGGATTATACTTTTATCTCTCAATTTACCATGAAAACCTTACTTTCGAATAATAGTGATATTGTGTTGGGTTCACCATGGATGGAAACCTTAGGTTCAGTTATCCTAAATACGAAAAAGAAATTTTTGACATTCACCTACAAAAAGAAGAAGATAACGCTACAAGACGTTAACTTGAAGCCAAATTCCGTGACGCCTGAAGACATACAAGAAATTTCGCGGGTAATTTCTCAAGAAGGTAAAAAGGTGATACAAAATATGCAAAAGGAAATCGACAAAATCACAACTAATAAGAATGAAGAAGTTTCTCGCCTCAAAGACCACAACGAAAAATTACTAACGCAAATTAAGAAGTTGAAGAGAGACAAGAAGTCCTTAGAAAACAAGGTGCAACAACTTGTCGAAAATAAAGCGTCGAATGCAGAAATCCGAGTTGAAGAGAAGGAAACTGGTACTAATGCAGTAAATGTCATAACTCAAGAAGAAGACAAGCAAGTTGCAAAATATGCAAACTTAGAAGTTGTAGTTCCGGCGATGAACATTTCAAGCGAAAGTGATGTAACCAGCTCAATAACATCATCGCCAAAAGAAAATCAAAACATCACCACACAACTAAGAATGGAAAGTCAAACCAAAAAAGTTCCCTATCGACATCCAAATCACGGGAGCAGACAACTCGATCAAGCTATGTCTTCAGAACAGAAACAAGTTGATATTCCAAAGAATACTAATATCAGTGCAATGCGCTCAAGTGATAATTCAGCACAAGTTTCAAGTCGCCGTGAGATTCCACAGAAAATTGATTTAGGATGGTCTGATCCATTCTCAGTGCGACAGTTTTGTTTGTCACTTAGAGGATCATATCAACTTGTGTCGACAAGGATTATTTTGCCCTTTAGAAGCGAAGGTATTCCGTGGGGGAAAAGAAATAAAGACCTTTCATCAACAAGCTTTGAGGACAAAACTTTCAGGCGTTAATCATTCTTTTGTTGAGCCTCTTCTGTTCGGCGTTCATCACTGTGAGCACAAGTTGATGTGATCCTCTAAGTGACAAGCAAAACAATACGCCTTGAAAACGGACCGTCCTGCTTGAGCACCGTTGCGATTAGTGGTATTCTTTGGAGACATATCGAGCTATTTGTCGAAGACGCCTTGATCAGTTGTCTGCTCCTGAATGTCGACTTTTGTTTGTTTCTGTAGTTGTGGTGATGTTTTGATTTTTGCAACGATAATCATTATTAGATGTATACTTTTAGCTGAAAATGTTCATCGGATATTTCAAGTCTTCTGGAATATTTAGTTTGAGAAGGAACTTTGTTCGCTTCACTTTTCTTCTATGGCTAATAATTTGGTATACATGGTTTTCATATCCTTAGCGTGATTTGCCATCAATTTCTCTTGATTTAGTTCCATGGTTTTCAAAATTTGAGTTAAATTATTGATTAGTTTCTTATCCTTTTCCTTTTCATTGTCGATACCAATTCGACAACTTGTCCCTGCCTTTCCACTGTTGCAAATTCGTCTTGCAATGACACACAAAACATCATCGTGAAAATTTTCTTAAGGTTTGCAATATGTCACATCCTCTTGATATCTTTCTATGGTATTTGGGTCCTTCACATGACTAATCACATACCTTTGATTAGTGATAGAGGCACAAGGAGTACCCATTTGATTTCCATATGTCTCCAAAGGCCTCAAAAATTGATTGTAAGGAGTCAAAAGTTTCATTAAGGAACTTCAAAAACCAGTCTTGTGCATTTTTTTCTATTGAAAGAAAAAAAGAGTCACACATTTACATCTTAATGTTCATCATATGCATAACCACTAAAATTTTCCATACGAAAATCAAACTTTGTAAGACGATCATTAGCAGTGACTACATTATTACCCGTGAAAGACGAAAAATTATCAATGTCCTCTTCTAGAATATCATGAAGAATTTTAGTGAGGCGACAAGGGGTGAACACGTCATCCATGATGACCTGTTGAAGGGGAAGAGGGGCCAAATGTATGTTAGAGAGAAATATGCTTTCTCAAGAAAATCAAGAGATCCACAAGAAAAAATTCTTATAATGAATGGAAGAAGTGGAGTCGCCACTTGAACATAAATCGAGCTCCAAGATCCAAAAGGAAAAAAATAGAAAGGTTAATCAAGGATCAAGAAGATGGATATCAAGGAAAGTTTCATGTCTGAGAAAAATGGATGAGTAAGTGGAGTCACCACCAAAACAAGAAACCTACCTAACTGTCCAAGTGCTTAATGAACAAGATGAGAAGATTAGTTAGAGAACAAGGGAAAAGGTGATGAATAGATGAATAATGATGCAATAGGGTGCCAAAAAATGTGGCATTGATGGGAAAATGAATGAAAAATGAAGGATTAAAATATGATATGATGATTATGATAAATTATTGTAAACCTCGGGAATGGAAAAATCTATCCTCGGAAACGATGCCAAAACATGTTGTTTCGCTTGACAGGCTAATGAATGGAAAAAAAGATTATAATATTATGAATATTGTCATAAAACCCGACAATGAGAAAAATCGTCCCCAACAACGGTGCCAAAGAATGTTGTTGCTTAGATTGTACAGGCACCGCGACAATGCTCAAGATGGGGCTTGTCACTCTGATCCCGTCCCACTCCATTCAAACTATTTCCGAACAACAGTCTATGGGGGGTAGTCCCTATGGAGTGAGGTGAAGGAAAACAAGTTGGAAACCAACTTGTTTAGGAAACACGGGTGAGTGGCTTAGCCACTTGGTTGAATTTAAGAAAGATTATTAATTATATTAGGTTTCAAAGTATGAGACCAGGGCCTTAATTGAGTCACAAATGATTTCTTATAGTAATTTGGAGCCAAATGACCAGATGAGCACCCGCTTCTTGAAATACTTAACTAACTTACATGATATGCAAGTTCTAGAATCTATGTGAGATGTCGTGAACTTGGTAAATTTTAACTAGATGCCTCATCTAAATGGAACCTTTCCCCTAACTTTTTCGAGAAGAAATCCTCAGAGTAAGTGGTGAAATGGAAGCCAACGGGAAGCAAGAAACAACCTACTTTATGATACCTATCCTTGTGTTCCACTCACCTAGTTCCTATGGCATTGTAGAGACTGTGGCTCTGATGACTGCAAGGTCACTATGTTAACCACTAGATGAATTTTAATTTCTCAAGCTAGTTTGAAAATGGTGTTAGAAAATTGGAAAGGTAGAAATATTTTTTTATACTTGATAATTACTTATGAGATTATTTTTTTCTTATTAACTTTCTTAAGTTCATCTTTTATCCTAGTTCATCAAGAAATTACCAAAAATAATAGTGCGAAGATCAAGGACACTAGATGTAGGTGGACAACCAGGGAAAAACCCAAATCTTGGGGAAAAACTAGTCAACAAATCTTCCTTCAATTGTTTTCCTGAGATAATCCAAGACTCTTGAATTAGACACAAACTTTCTCCACACCAAGTCAACCCTTTCCTTTTTCAGCAAATGATCACTTTCCAGTACTTTCTTTGACCTATATGCAACAACAACAACACTTCAATGCAATAGTATCTTCGACCTAGAAACTTCGATCTTAATGAAACAAATTCAACCTTGAAGCACTTAACTCTTCAAACTTGAAGTAGCTCTGCTATATTGAAGAAACACTTTGACCTTGATGCCGTACTTCGACATCGATTCCGTAATAGAAATTTAACCTTAATTGCATAACAAAAATTCTTCATGTCGTAACAAAACTTGATGTCGTAACATAATTTCTTGATGTCATAACAAAATTTCTTAATTCCATAACAAAATCTCGACCTTGATGTTGTAGTAGAACTTCTTTATGTCGTAACAAAACTTCGATCTTGATGTCGTAAACCAAAAAATCACATGTGAGAGAGAGACAGATAACCCAAGACCTTTGATCCTGCAATTCTCCTTCTTCCACTGCAACTTCACACTTTTTCACGAATTCCTCTAGAAGATCGAACTTGCGTGAGTGAGAGAGTGTGTTCCAAATGAATTCGAACTGCTCCAATATATAGGCTTCTGGTGAGGTTGAATTCCCTTTCTTGAGGCCGACTTGGTGTGGAGCCCAAGAAGGGTCTCAATGGGGACTTTGACTTAAAATATGATGACCTAAGCATGAAACCCATGCTTTAATAAGTCATAATAATAATAATAATAATAATAATAATAATAATTTTCTTTTCATTTTTTTTCATAAGTACATTTAATTTTGACTCAAAGACAATCATGAAGACCAAAACAGTTACATTGTTCAACAAAGGGTTGCCCTAAATCTCTATCAACCTAGCTTATGCTAGGAGGTAAATTTTAATGCAATCTAGAACTAGTATGATTGTGCAAGAGATTATGAGTGAGATTAACTTCAATTAAGATTGTTTATGTTACTTAAGTACTTATTGTGGATTGTCTTAAAGAAAAAGTACTTAATAATATTAATATACAATCTTAAGAAAGATATATTCTAAAAGATGCAAGTGAAAACTTCAAGAAATTTCCACAAGATGCTTAACCAATTAAACCAATTTATCCACTTATCAATCAAGATGCCAATCAAAATTACCAAAGATATGAAACAATATTATACGTGATATTATTACTCAATTCTAAATAGATATGAAACTAAATTCATAAGAGACAAACAATGTAAGTCACTTTCACCGTATAAATGCTAGGAACAAGTAACAACAAGATATAGAGTTGTGAATAAAACTATGTACTTTATGTTCCTATGACCCTTCTATGAGCAGAAAGTGACTATTATGACTACAACACGGAATTTATGGCAACAGTAAGCACGTTATGATAACAATAAATAAATTCCAATCCAACATTGCCTATGCTTTCCCAATGTTACAAATTTTTTCCCAATTTCCAGGTAAACTTGATTAACTGAAAAATCAAATGTGTTAGCCTTCTTAAGATGTATTCTTTAGTAATCTTTCATATCCAAAATATTTGTTGCAATAGTAGATTAACCAATAGATCAACAAGCTAATGATATCAAAACCAATACCCAATATGTCCAAAAATAGTAAAAGCTCACCAAATTTGAAAAAATCAATTTTTAGGGCCTTTAGAGAGCATGACTTAGAAAATTTCAGATCTGATATGTTTAATAAAAATAATAAATAAATAACATATCAACCAACTATAAACGCCTAAGACAATGCCCAAAATGTCCAAAAAATAAGAAAAAATTTACTAAAAATTGAAAAATTCAAAATTCTAATCTCAATTAAGAATGTGCATCAAAAATTTTAGATATGAAATTTTTAGTAATGCAGTAAATTCCATCAAGCATAAAAGTTAGATCTAGTCTAGACCTCATGTTCCCTAGTGGCCATAATTAATGAAAATCAAGATTTAACAACTTTGACCAATTTTGACCATTTAGAATGTGATTTTAGGGCTTAATTCTTATTGATTTAATAGCTGTAATATAACACAGATAAAACTAGGGTTTAGAGGTCAAACCATAGGCCTAAAACCTTGAAGATCCCTAGTTAAAATTTGTTGAAACTTTGGGATGAAGTTGCCACCTGAAGAATAGAATTTTTGAGCTTCAAAACCAGTAAAACCACAAAGTATTCAATCTTGAACACCATATGAGGGTTTTAGGGTAGATTAGGGGAAAAGAGGCTGAGAAAATCCAACGTTAGGCCAAATAAGTCTAGAGTTGGGGGATCAAGGGGCTAGGGTGATAGATTGGGGTTTAACAAGGCTAGAGAGGGCCACAATAAGGCAACAATGGAGGAGGAGCATCAAAGGCTTTACAAAAAGGTAACTGGGGCTGAATAAAGAGGACGCTAAGGTTTTGAGGGATCAAAAGCCCACAACAAGCCCTCTAGGCAGTCGTCTAGCCTTATATAGGGAGTTCTAGGTGAAAAAAGGCCATGACAAGCCCTGAAATGGATATCAACGCACAGAGGAAGGGAGGAGGCCAAGGCCTCTAGGCCTCATAGCCAGCCTCAGAGAGGCATAAAAATCTGACGTGGGAGGATAAAGGGATGACATTGGGACCTCGGAGGCTGACATTAGCCTTGGAAGGGTCGGATTTGGTCTCAGGAGGCTTGAAAAAGTGAAACCCTTATCTCAATTTTTTTTCTTCCTTGGATATGAATTTTGCTGCAATTTTCTTTAGTGGGTAGCCTTGCAAAAATCTCAAGAAGAGCTTACCCTCAAGGGCCTAGATCTAGCTCTTCCTTCAATTAATCCCTTGATCCAACCTGCAAAAAATAAAAATATAACACTCGAACACGAAATATATACAAAATAAATCTAAAAACCCCAACCCAAGTTAGAAAAATAATTTACATTTAAAATTACAATATTATTTTACAAATTATATAAGGGCTTTTAAATGAATTTTGAGAAAATATTTTTTTATAATAGTTTTCCTTTGATGAATGGCTAAAAATTCTTAAGAAAATTTATGCTCACTATGGCCTTAGCGAATATTTAATCTACCATATAAAAGCTAAGGATCCAAGAAAAATGATCATTATCCATAGTCTGTGAACTTAGAGACCAAGGATTGAGTACCTGCATATAAAACACAACATAAGAGGCATGTAGTCAATACATACCACAGATCAATGAACAATAACACCTCGAGTTGCACCCAAAAGTCTTTTATTATAGCAAAAAAAACAGTTCCCAGCTGGACAATAGCTTACAAAAATGTTTTAGCAACAATATTCTAGCTAGAGATCAAGATGCTTAGAGACTTAAATGACTCTCTAATTTATAGATAAATCTTCCAAGTGGAAAAATGACGGCTAGTTTCTTTTATCTTTGTCAAAATAATCTCGTTCATTGATAAATACTTGCAAATCTTTTAATATTAGCTGTTGATTTTTTATTTTTGAGGAATTTTCCAATTTATCGTTTAATTCCATTTTTAATAGCTCAAATTAATTATTTTGAGCTAATTTCCTCAAAAATTTGAATTTTAACTTAACCACCAATGTCCAAGGGTCCAAATTTTCTTGAAATATACAATATTCCCTTGGTGGAAGACCTTTGAAAATTGATTCCTTTAAGACCCACACATTTTTCCACTTGGAGTATTAAATTTTGTAAGACAACTTAATTTTGACTCTAATTAATTAATTTCCTAGCTTAGGATTTAATTTCATTTTGTTAGAAAAAATAATTAATTTACACATGAGGGGAATTAATTATTTTTCCACCCTCTAATACGTAAGATTTTACATTTTCAACCCTCAAAGGGGGAGTACACATTTGGATATACCTATATACCCTCAATACATATAACCCATGTGCGACACGATATAATCTAGTAAACCAAGTGATTTGTAATAAAATAATTAATCCAACTAGCTTAAATTATTCCCAAACCACTTTTACATCTCACTCGATTAAAAAAATAGGACTCACCTAATATTTCGACAATAAATTTCACCCTAGCTTTAGGGGTTTAAGCTGGAGGGAAAAAAATCTTTTGATTATCCATGTTTATAAACATAGATAATCAGTGAGGTTAAAAAACCTCCTAGGATGAAATTCGTCACCAAAATCACATGCTTACCTAGGTAGTTACATAATTAAAATTTCGTACTAGAATCTTTTACATTACAACTTGCAGAATGAGTTGACCATGACATGGATTGTTGATAGGTGATTTGATCAAGTTGAAAAAATCAGTACTTCCGCTTCCTTGGAAAGGGAGGCTGAGGCCATAAAAGGCCATGACAAGCCCTAAAATGGGCATAAACCCTCGGCGCAAGGAGGAAGGGAGGAGGTCAAAGTCTATAGGCCTCACAACCAACCTTAGAGAGGCCTAAAACTATAATGCATGAGGAAAAAGGGTAGACGTTGGGACCTAGGAGGCTGACGCTGTCCTTGGAAGGGCTAAATCTGGTCCCAAGAGGCTTGAAAAAGTTAAACCCTTGTCTCAAAAATTTCTTCTTCCTTGGATCTGAATTTTGCTGCAATTTTTTTTAGTGGGTAGCCCTACAAAATTCTCAAGAGGCTAGATCTTACCCTCAAGGGCCTATATCTAGATCTTCCTTCATTTGATCCCTTGATCCAAACTGCAAAAAATAAAAACAAAACACCCTAACCCAAAATATATACAAAATAAATCTAAAAACCCCAACTCAAGTTAGAAAAATAATTTACAATTAAAATTATAAAATTATTTTACTTTTTATTGATGGGCCTTTGAATTAGACATAAAATAAGGCCCATCAAACCTTTCTTATGCCCATCTACCTTCCTTATGCACATAAAAGGATATATTAAATCTCTCCTTCCGCACTTAATGTTTTCTTATGCTTTAATATGTTGTTAGGAAGGATTAAAGGTAGTTGCATATTTTTGCCTAATATTGGTAATTTCTGTAGACTATTGTGATAATATTTGGTAGATTATACAGATTTGGAGAAGGAGATGATTTAGGGACTTGCTCCCTGCCACTGGAAGATCTGGATTGGAGAATAAATGAGCACAACATCAGGAAATTAGGGAGAAATCTTGAAGAGATTCAAGGGAATTGTCCACCCTCCTTAATTCTAAATGGAAGCCAAAGGATCCTCATGAGATCCCACTCCAACAATTTGAATTCCAAGAGGTAGCCAAGAAACTCAAGACTAAGTGCACTCAAGCCATACTTCACTGGGAGTCTCCAACAAATTGAATTCCAAGAGGCAGCTAAACAACTGAAGACAAAGGGAAATCAATCTATGTTTACTTGGAGTCAAAGTGGACTCAATCACCATTTTCAAGGGAGCTATTGGTAGCTTCCCTATAGAATAAACAGAGTAAAGCTAGAGCTAGGAAGGAGCTAGTTAGTTTGCCAGTGGATTGATTCTAGTCGATTCCATTTTATTCTTCGATTCCATTCAGAACTTTTGCTGCAAGTTATTAGGATTTTTATGTTAAGAACTTCGAGATGTAATAAGACTGTATTATTAATGCAAAGAGTATTCAGATGAATTTCTATTGAACTAGTTCCAGAGAGCTGGTCTCATGGGTTAGGGCCCAACCCATGTGCCTCAGCTTCTTTGTTGTTACTATCTTTTCCTTTCTATCATTTAGCTAGTTTTACTTATGCCATTTAAGTTAGATCTCCTTCTGATAGGTTTTATTGCTGTTTAGTTTTTGTGCTACTGTAGTTTTTAATTTATTATGCGTAGTAAATAAAGGAAAAACTCCAAAAACTATGGTCAAGTCCCTCCTCTCATATCTTTCAATAGAGTTTGAGAAGGGTAGACCTTCCCATAGGCCAAAATTTCTTTCTGTTTGAGTTTCGGGAAGAAATTGTATTATCGAGTCCAAACCTTTTTTTCACTGTTTTATCATGCATTTCTGTATTTTTCCCATGCATGAATCTGTATGTGTGTTTCACTTCTTAGCACTTCCCTTAATCCTCCATTCCCCTCCTTTTTCTCTCATTTTAACATTGTACCTACCTAACGCACTTAAGCCCTTCAAGCCTTATTTCTTTGCTTTTCTCTGTTCATGCTTACCTTACCCTTTTTATGAAAAATATGTGAAAAACCATTCAATCCCATTAGAACGTGAACTCTGCCTTTTCTCCTCGAGTCTCCTGCCACCATATGTTGCACTTCGCAAATAGCAACATTTGGCTTTTACCTTTAACACTTACCACTCATTCTTTGCGACTGCAATATTGCAAAATCGCAAATCACACTTCGCACTATTTAACTTTTACCTTTAACACTTACCGCTCGTTCTTTGTGATTGCGATATTGTGAAATAAAAAATTTCACTTCTCAACATTTGCCCTTTCTCCCTTAACACTTACCACCGTTCTTTGTGATTGCGATATTGCGAAATCATAAATAGCACTTCGCACCATTTAAACTTTTGGCATAAAACTTACTGCTTATTCCGCCGATGCGATAACTCCAGCACGTCACTCGTCGCACTTCACACTTCGTGGAACTTACCATATCGTAGATTGCAACCCAAAACCTTTACCGTGTCGCACTTCGCACGACTTAGTTCATTCTTGTCAATCCTTACCGTTATCCCTTTAAACTTGCGAAGATGCGATTGCGACATCGCACATCGCAACTTTTTTCCTCCATTGCACTCCGCCATCATACTTTTGAATTGTTTCCACTCCAAAGTCATTTCTTGTGCTATAATAAGGTTTCATAAGGGTTTAACCCCCTCTTTCCGCTTCCAAACCTCGTTTCATGGTTTAAGCCCTCCATTAGCCTCTTTAGCCCTTTTTCCTCCAAATTGCGAGCAACACCTCTTCAAATTAGAATTAGGTCATAAATAGCTGCATAGATAGGATCATGATAGGTAGAGTAGGGTGTGTTTAGCCTATTGGTCGAGTTAAATGCAATTTAAATTAGTTTCATTTCTGCCATTTATTTTCAGCAAGTTAAATTAGTTCCCCTTCTGCCATTTCTTTTCTGCAAAATAAAATAGTTTCATTCTTGTTGTTTATTTTCAACAATTTAGTTTAGCTTCCTTTCTGCCATTTCCTTTCTGCAATTTAGTTTAGTTTCATTGAAGTGTGACAGACTTCACTAAGAAACCTTAGAAATAACACCCTTTCGTAAAGTAGAAGAGGATGACATGAACAAAATGTATCTGCTGTGTATATAACATTGTCACCTCAAAGTTTTTACAAACCTTGGGTTGATAAAGTAAAGTAGGGCAGCCCCTGGGAGTTGCAGGACTCTTGATGCAATACCAGGGCTCACCAATTTTTGGCTCCGTTGCCGGGGAGGTGTCTAGTAGATGCTTTGATTCTATTTTAGCATTATTTTATGCTTTCCTTTTCATGTTGTTTCCAAAATATTGAAAAATACAAAAAAAACTAATTTTCATGCCTCATAGGAGTAGGGATACTCAGAATATTTAAAAAGAAATTACTTCTCCAATACCGACCCCCCCCCCACTTGACCACGTGGTGCAGTAAGAACCACATCACCATACACTTTTGAAGGAAGAAGAGATGGATGGATATGATGACAATGAAGAAGATCTTATTGGGTTTTCCATTCAAGATATGCACATCAGTGTAGCTATGTAGAACATGCTTCCATATTTCCTTCCCAACTTCCATGGTATGACGACAGAGGATCCAAAAACATTTCTCTTTGAATTTGAGATACTTTGTAGGTCTTATGGCTACTTGTCGGACACTCAAAAACTGAGATTGTTTCCTATAGCATTGAAGGATAGATCTCTTAAATGGTTCATGAGTCTAGGTACTAATTCAATAGGATCATGGAATGACATGCAAAATATATTTCTAGAAAAATATAAAGATCATGTTCTTAGAGAAGACATTTTTAGAATGAACTAAGAATAAGATGAGAGCCTTGAGGATCTAATAGAGAGGTTCATGTATAATGTTAAGAGGGAAAAATTGCATCATCTAGGATTTGACACACTAGAAAATTTCTTACTTCGAACAATTAGGGATGAGTGGATTGATCTCCTTAATCTCATGAGTAGAGGAGATGTATACCAATTTTCATTTGAAGAAATTTGTGAAACATTCAAGCGCATATCAAGAGGAAGGGAAAGAGCAAGTAAAAAAACATCAACATTGGTAAGGCAAGATGAACTTGGAATTTTTCTTGATAACTTTAAAATAGAAATTCTTAGCAATATAAGTGAACAAGTAGAAATGTTAAGAATGCAAAATAGGCAAAAAGAATATGCTGATATTTTTGTTATCCATGCATAATCATATACTAAATGTTGTTCATCATTCCCTAGGTTTAAAGAAGTTTACTAAGAAGATAATGGAGCAATGCAATCACCAAAGAAGCTATGTTATGTAGCTCCAGGGATACCCTGGAAACCTAGTCAACTTGATATAATGCAATGATCCACTTCACAATTTAAAGCTTATTCACATCCATCTCCAACTAATTGGAATACACTCCCTCCTTGGAAACCTTGGCCAGCTCACCCCTAAAACCAATCTTGGCAACATGTTTGGCAAGGTCCTTAATGGGAAAATCCACAATATCCTCAATATTTCCCTCCATATCCTCCATACCAAACTCCATGCTATCCATACCATCCACCTCCACCACAACCACAGCCTCAACCACATCCATCTCATATATCCACCCCCACTCAACTACCTATACCACCAATCCAAACCCACACCATGAAGTATCTCAGCCCACTTACAATGCAGAGGTGAAACACTACCAAACATATCCTCTTGATCTAAATGGTCTGCATCTTAGTTCAAGAAAGGTATTGCAAAGAAGATATTTTCTCAATGTCATTGAAGGAGAACATCAAGAAGAAGAATATCCAAATGAGGAGATCAAAAGATCAAGGGTTGCACTTGATGAAGAGCCGACATCAGAATCCGATGTTGAGAAAGTTTCCTCATGTTTAGTAGCATTTCCTCCATGTGTTCAAGAGAACAATCAACAAAGAGAGGAAGATTTGATTTTCATAATAGAAGAGGACATCCAAGGTGATCCAACTCAGCAAGTGGACCAGGGGCATCACAACTATATTGACACATGGTTCCAAACAAACATTAAGTTGCAACAACACACTCTTCTCCAACAATACTTGATACAATCCCAATCAAAGCAATTCATCTCTCATATTCAGGTACATGTCAAAGCATGTATTCCAAGTGTGCACATGATTTTATATGTCATATTGATGTGTACATGGCTCCATTGGAAGTATTCCTATACTTGAAAAAGGTTTTGTTTTTTTCAAGTAGAGTAGGAAAGTGAAAAAAAGGAAAAAAGGAAAAGAAAAAAAGGGAAAGAATAAAATATCATATTGTTGGGAAACCAGCTCCAAAAATAGAAGAAAAGAGATATCAACGCCTCAGCAATAAGCCACTTCGATGGGGAAACCTCCAATACATTACATGAATGAAAAATTCTTGGATGATACAAATGATAAAACCTCCTTTCATATATAGGAGTCCATGGGG
This sequence comes from Pinus albicaulis, assembly GCA_034641835.2. NCBI lineage: Eukaryota > Viridiplantae > Streptophyta > Pinopsida > Pinales > Pinaceae > Pinus > Pinus albicaulis. The sequence continues at coordinate 11,997,187 of MU968493.1, forward strand.
CCACAATGTAATCCTAGCCGACCAAACAATAATAATTGAAGGGCACAATAATAACAATATGGGGGTTACATGGGCACAACAATAACAATAAGGGGGTTACACTAACAACAATAAGGGACTATACTAGTAATATAGGGACCTAAAATTCTCCTCTCCTTCAAAAAAGTGTTGTCCTCAACGCTTGAGTAGCTCCGGGTGCTTTTGTATGAAATTCTCATCTTCCCATGTAGAATCTTCAGTGGGTAAGCTATTCCATTTGATGAGATACTCTGAAAGTGATTGATTTCGTAGTTGTCAAGTTCTTGTTTTTGTGACTGCTTCAGGTTCCAATATGGTTTTTCCTTCCTCATCAAGTTTTGGAAATATTGTTTGAACCAAAATTTTTTCCCCTATAACCTTTTTTAAACATGAAACTTGGAAAATTGGATGCACTCGCGAAGAAGCAAGAAGGTCCAATTTGTATGCCATAATACTAATCTTTTGCAGAAAATTGTAAGGACGATAACACTTTGGCAATAATTTATTATCCTTCTTAGCTTGCTTGAGGGACATGTGTATGTATGGTTGTAGCCGTAAAAATACCCAGTCTCCCACATCAAAAGTTCTCTCATTGCGATGTTGATCTTCCTATTGTTTCATTCGATTTTGTGCCAAATTTAGGTTATCCTTTAAGTGTTGGAGAACTTCTTATTGATGCTCGATGTGATCCTCCACTGCTTGAACCCTAACATTTTTCCTTAAAGAAGATGTGATGGATGGTGGATGATATCCATAAAGTGCCATAAATGGGGTCATTTTTGCTGCAGTATGGAAGGAAGTGTTATACCACCATTCAGCAAGAGGTAACCACTTGACCCATTGTGATTGTTTATCAGATACAAAACAACGAAGATATCCTTCCAAACATTTATTTACTATCTCAGTTTGACCATCAGATTGAGGATGATAAGATGAGCTATGAGCTAAGTGAGTACCCAAACAAGAAAATAACTCCGTCCAAAAATTTCCAGTAAAAATGGGATCTCTGTCGCTCACAATAACCCTTGGGCTTCCATGTAGCTTTTGAATTCTGTCCATAAATGTAGTAGCAACTGTACTTGCTTTAAATGGATGAGATAATGAAAAAAAGTGTGCATACTTGGTAAGTCTATCAACTACCACCATGATGACACTCTTTCCTTCGGACTTAGGTAAACCTGTGATAAAATCCATTGAAATCTCCTCCAAACATTGACTTGGAATGGATAAAGGTTGTAGAAGTCCTGGGGTCTTAATTGTTTCCACTTTATTCTGCTGGCAAACCAAACATTCCGCCACAAACTTTTGAATATCAGATTTAAGGCCATCCCAAAAAAATTCTTTCTTCACCCTGTGGTAAGTTTTTAAAAATCTCAAGTGTCCTCCTAAAGGAGAAGTGTGCAATTCCAAAAGAATCTTTTGTTTTAGTTGGGAATTCTTGCAAATATATAAGTGATCTTTGTACCATAAGGAATCATTTTTCCAACTAAATGTATCAGATGTACTAGGATCTTGCTGCAAATTTTGAATGAGAGTCCACACTTCTTCGTCCTTCTTCCATTCATCCCTTGCTTCGGTTATCCAATCTGGTTGGATAATTGAAATGGCACAAAGCAATGCTTCCACCTCTTCATCCTTTCTTGAGAGTGCATCTGCAACAACATTTAGCTTCCCTTTTTTGTAGACAATTTCAAAGTCATAACCCAACATCTTTGTGACCCATTTTTGTTGCTCTTTTGAAGATAGTCTTTGTTCCAAAAAGTGTTTAAGACTATCATGATCAATTTTTACCTTGAAGTGTCTTCCCATTAGGTAAGGTCTCCATTTCTTTAGTGCATGTAGTATTTCCAACATTTCCTTCTCATAAATAGCCTTTTGTAAATAATTTCCTTTTATTGAACGACTTTCAAAAGCAATGGGTCTTCCTTCATGCATTAAATCAACACCAATTCCATTTCCCGAGGCATCACATTCCACAATAAAGGTTTTTGTGAAGTCTGGCGTAGCTAAGACTAGTGCTAGGCACATTGCTCCTTTAAGATGTTCAAAGGCCTTAGTTGCTTCAGGAGTCCATGAAAATGCATCTTTCTTCAATAATGTTGTTAGAGGTGCTTCTATTCTCCCATAATTCTTAACAAACTTGTGATAATACCCTGTTAACCCAAGAAATCTGCGCAACTGCTTTATGGTTGTGGGAAATTTCCATTCCTTAATGGATTTAATTTTGTTAGGGTCTACCTTAACACCCTCATGAGATACAATATGACCCAGATATTCCACCTCTTGTACTGCAAAGAAACATTTGGATGTTTTTGCATATAATTATTTCTCCTTCAATAATTTGAGCACCCTGTCAACATGTTGAACATGATCCTTCCAAGACCTGCTGTAGATTGGTATATCATCAAAAATTACTAGCACAAATTTTCTAAGGAAGGGTTTGAAAATGGAATTCATCAACCCTTGAAATGTAGAAGGTGCATTGGTAAGGCCAAAAGGCATGACCAAAAATTCATAATGACCCTCATGAGTTTGAAATGATGTTTTCGGAATATCTTCAATTGTCATTCTAATTTGATGATATCCTAAACGAAGATCCAACTTGGTAAAATAAAATTCTCCATGTAATTCATCCAATAATTCATCAATCACAGGAATGGGAAATTTATCTTTAATAGTGAGCTTATTGAGTTCCCCATAATCTGGACACATGCGCCATGATCCATCTTTCTTGTGCACCAATACTACTGGAGCATAGAAAGAACTTTGACTAGGTTGAATTATACCAGCCTCTAACATTTCTGCAATCATATGTTCAATTTCACTCTTTTGAACATAAGGATATCTGTAAGGCCTGATGTTTGGAGGAACACTTCCTAGAATCAAATGAATAACATGATCATGATCATGAATAGGTGGGAATCCTTTGGGAGTATCAAACACCTTGGAATGATTGTCCAAGAATTTTTGGAGATCTACAGAAATAGATGATTTTGATGTTGGAACTTCTAGTGAGCATAATTGTGCAATTACGCCCCATTGTTCTTTCTTCAGAAGCTTTTTCATGACATTAGAGCTTATTATCTTTCCTGGCTTCCCTGCGATACCCCGTAATTCGATTTCCTTTCCTTCCGAAAAAAATTTCAAGAAAAGTTCTTGAAAATTAAAAGCTATCATCCCTAAATATTGTAACCATTGTACTCCTAGTACACATCAGCACCTCCCATTGGGATGGAAAGCATTAGATTATTCAATGCATATTACCCCATGTTTAACTTGATATTATGGCATTTTCTAGAGCAATTTATAGTTCCTCCATTCACAACCATCACTTGAAATTATGGTGTTGGGTATAGGAAACAATTCAATTCCCTGGCTACCTTACAATGAATAAAATTATGGGTACTACCCGAATCAATCAACACTATTACCTTTTTCTTCTTGATATGTCCTTCTATCTTGAGAATTTGAGGAGTGGTAATTCCTGCCAATGCATTACATGATATGGTCGGACTCATTTCTTCTTCTTCTAGGGTTTCTTCCTGGTGTATATCCTCTACTTTTGAAGTTTCTTCTTCATTTTCTTCCTCCTCTTCACAATCTATGTAAAATAATTTATTCTCAGCACACTTATGTCCTTTAGTGTATTTTCCATCACAACTGTAGCAAAGCCTTTTGCTCTTTTTTCTTCCAATTGTTGTGGTGTCAACCTTGTAGGTTATGGAAGTCTAGGAGTAGCAACACTTCTATCTTTATAGATGTGAGTCGTAGGATTCCTTGTTTCCAGAATTTTACATTCAATTTTTCTTGCCAATCTGAATGCCTTCTCCAAAGAATTAGGTTCCCAAACGTGGACTTCATGTTGGATGTTATCCTTTAAAGTCCCTATGAAGACATCAATCTTGTGTTCCTCTAGAATATCAATTACCATTATATTCAATTTTTGGAAGTCTTCAATGTGCTCCGGCACTAAACCCTTTTGTTTGAGATTTATCAATGGCTAAAGAAGGTGTTGCTCTTTGTATCCCCATAATGTGCTATCATTTCCTTTGTAAAAATTGACCAAGTGACAATTTTTTTACGAGAGCAAAGCCATCGATACCATACAAATGTATTTTGTTCTAAATGTAAAGTTGCAATGCTTACCTTTTATGTGTTTTGCACATTATTGAGATCAAAATATTGCTCCATATGTAGTATCCATGTTACGGGATCTTTTCCATCAAACTTCCTCATATCCATCTTTGCAATATGGTGTTTCTTCCATCCAACATTAGAGTTTATGAAATCACAATTAACATTTATTTTGTTCTCATCATGAGTTTCCTCTACTATCTTTTAGCCATGAGGAAACATTTCTTGTATCAACTTTGTCAAACCTTCCATATCTACTTTTAGATCATTCTTCATGTTTTCCATGTTGTCTTTCATTTTTTCTTCCATGTCATCCATATTAGCTTCCATGCCAGCTTCCATGCCATCCATCTTAGCTTACACACCTTTCTTCAAACCATCCATATTATTCTTCAAACCATCTATCTTCGCTTCCACGCATTTCTTCAAAACTTCCATTTCATTTTTTTTTTCTCTTTGCGAGAGCCAAATTTGGTGCACTCGCTCTTGTAATTTTGATAGATCATGTTGCTTCTTCATCTTCATGAGTCATATTAGAGTACTCTGAGGGCTTAATGGGTGTTGAATTCTTTTTAGGAGGCATTTCAGAACCCAATACTGAAATATATGCTCAATAGGCCCTTCAAATTACTTCAATTTGATTTTATTTTTTTTACACAAGACTTGTGCAATTCAGAAAAAAATACACACCTTTTTCTTGCTTTTGAGGAGCTCGATATTGAAACTGAATTATCTCTGTGATTTTAGATCTTCAATATCTAAAATTTGGCATTAAGGTATCCCTCTGAATTCTCTTTCGAATGCCACAGGTCTGACCTGATTTGGATTCTTGAAGACAAAGTTCTGCCCAATATCCTATGATGACCTAATTATGGTCTGGTTCAGTAGAATGAACTTGTACGACTTTCCATGTGTCACTGTTTCCTCCTTCGGCTCTGAAATTGATATACATGAATCTAAAGTCCATGTAATTGTGGCCACTTTTTACAGAATTCCAATTCGATGCTCAGAGAGAGAGAGATTTATGAATATTTTCCCATGATCACCTCTTTGAGGTGAAATTAGGGAGCCTGCAAAAGACCTAACTTCCACAGACCATATCTCCAAAAATATTGCGAAACAAGATCTGAAATTTTGTGACAATGTTCTCCAGGATTTTGGCTTCACACTCTAAAAATTTCAGCTTTTGAACCTTCATAGAAAAAAAGTTATAGCGAAAATCCTACGATGACCTGTTTGAAGCAGTGAAACCCTAGAATCCAAATATCTGATACCAAATGTTGGGAAACCAGCTCCAAAAATAGAATAAAAGAGATATCAATGCTTTAGAAATAAGCCAATTCAAGGGGGAAACCTCCAATACATTACATGAATGAATAATTCTTGGATGATACAAATAATAAAACCTCCTTTCTATATATAGGAGTCCATGGGGCCACAATGTAATCCTAGTGGGGCCACAATGTAATCCTAGCCGACTTAACAATAGTAATTGAAGGGCACAATAATAACAATATGGGGGTTACAGGGGTACAACAATAATAATAAGGAGGTTACACTAACAACAATAAGGAACTATAATAGTAATATAGGGACCTAACACATATGAAAACCTCTTTGAGGTGTCCGAGATTGGCTCACTGATTGAAAACCTCGATGAGGCGGTCATTGGGTTGAAAAAATAAAAATAAAAAATAAAAGATCCTAGGTGAAAACCTCATTGAGGCAACTAGTAGGCCTTAAAAAAGAAATTGCATTTTGCCATATATCTCTCTCTAATGAATGCATATTCTCTCCAACCTTTGCAAGTAGAAAAAAAAAGGTTGACACAAAAAAAAAAATAATTCAACATGTTAGTCAAAGGTAGTCAAACTTGGACTTCCTCTTCATGTGCTCAGAAGCTCCAAAGGACCTCAAGAAGATCGCCACAAGAAATTTCAACAACAGCTTAGATATCACATGCAAAAACAAATTGATGGTAAGGCTCAGGTATGCAATCATCTAACCCTTTATTCGAATCTATTTTAGCTTAATAAAACATTAAAAAGTGTGAGAAGGAAAGTTTTTTTATAACCAAAATCAGTAGCAGAGCAACCTCAGCCTTATCTAGCAACTAGCCTCAATTTTTCCACCAAGAAAATAAATAAGACAAAAGTAAAATAGAATTGAGAAAGTGGGAAGTAAGCAGTTCATTGTAATAAAAGACAAGGAGTGCCAAAGGGGTAACCATGGGTGATCTCAGTTAACAGAAAAATAAAAATAACTCTGAGTTTATTTTGCATGCAATAAAAAAATTTGGAAAAAAGAAGGAAAAGAAGAAGAAAAAAAAGAGAAAAAGAAAAAGAAGAAAAAAAGAATGAAAGGTGGACCCACCACTTCTTTGCATGCAAAATAGATTTTCTTAAGGCACCTAAGGACCTCCATGCAACACCTACAAAAAGAAATGCAAGAAGAATAGCAAGAAGATTAGTAGGGGGAGCAACGCATGGCCCAAGAAACAAAAAAGGAAATAAGCCAGCATGCAGGAAGAACCATAAGGGAGGGAGGATGAATAGGTTTCTCAGAGGATGAGCAACATTTTTAGTAGGGGGTGATGACGGGCCTCTAAATTAGACATAAATAAGGCCCATATAACCTTTCTTAGGCACATATACCTTCCTTATGCACATAAAAGGATATATTAAATCTCCCCTTCTGCACTTAATAAGGTTTTCTTATGATTTAATATGTTCTTAGGAAGGATTAAAGGTAGTTGCATATTTTTGCCTAATATTGGTTATTTTTGTAGAATATTGTGAGAATATTTGGTAGATTATACATATTTGGAGAAGGATATGATTTAGAGACTTTCTCCCTGCCACTGGAAGACCAGGATTGGAGAATAAATGAGAAAAACATCAGGAAATTAGGGAGAAATCTTGGAGAGATTCAAGGGGATTGTCCACCCTCCTTAACTCTCAAAGGCAACCAAAGGATCCTCATGAGATCCCCCTCCAGCAATTCGAATTCCAAGAGGTAGCCAAGCAGCTCAAGACCAAGTTCACTCAAGCCATACTCTACTTGCAGTATCCAACAAATCGAATTCCAAGAGGCAGCCAAGCAACTGGAGATGAAGGGCACTCAATATATGTTTAATTGGAGTCAAAGTGGACCCAATCAACATTTTAAAGGGAGTTGTTGGTAACTACCCTGTAGAATAAATAGAGCAGGGCTAGAGCTAGGAAGGAGTTAGCTAGTTAGCCAGTGGGTTGATTCTAGTTGATTCCATTTTATTCTTCGATTCCATTTAGAACTTTTGCTACAAGCTATTAGGATTTTTCTGTTAAGACCTTCAGGAGGTAATAATATTGTATCCTTAATGCAATGAGTATTAAGATGAATTTCTATTGATCTAGTTCCAGAGAGCTGGGCTCATGGGTTAGGGCCAAACTCATGTGCGTCAGATTCTCTACTGTTACTATCTTTTCCTTTCTATCATTTAACTAGTTTTTCTTCTACCATTTAAGTTAGATCTGCTTCTGATAGGTTTCATTGTTATTTAGTTTTTGTCCTGCTGTAGTTTTTAATTGCTTATGAGTAGTAAATAGAGGAAAAACTCCAAAAAATATTGTCAAGTCCCCCTTCTCATCTCTGTCAATAGAGTTCAAGCAGGATAGACCTTCCCACAGGCCAAAATTGCTTTCTGTTTGAGTTTCGGGAAGAAATTATGTTACCGAGTCCAAAAATTTCTTTCACTGTTTTATCACGGATTTCTGTTTGTTTCCCGTACATGAATCTATAGGTGTGTTTCACTTCTGAGAACTGCCCTTATGCCTCCATTCCCCTCCTTTTCCTCTCATTTTAACACTGTACTTTCCTAACAAACTTAAGCCCTTCAAGCCTTATTTATTTTCTTTTCTCCATTCACGGTTGCCTTGCCCTTTTTATGCAAAACACGTGAAAAACCATTCAATCCCATTAGAATGTGAACTCTGCCTTTTCTCCTCGAGTCTCTTGCCACCGTACGTCGCACTTCGCAAATCGCAACATTTGGCTTTTACCTTTAACACTTACCGCTCATTCTTTGCAATTGTGATATTGTGAAATTGCACTTTGCACCGTTTACCTTTTAACTTTAACACTTACCGCTCGTTCTTTGTGATTGCGATATTGTGAAATCGAAAATTTCACTTCGCACTGTTTACCCTTTCTTCCTTAACACTTACCGTCGCTCTTTGTGATTGCGATATTACGAAATTGCAAATCTCACTTCGCACTATTTAAACTTCTTGCATAACACTTATCGCTCATTCTGTTGATGTGATAACTCTGCCACGTCGCTTGTCGCACTTTGCACTTCGCAGAACTTACCATATCGCAGATCATAACCCGCAACCTTTACCGCGTCACACTTCACACTTCGCACAACTTAGTTCATTCTTGTCAATCCTTACCTCTATTACTTTAAACTTATGGAGTTGCGATTACGACATCGCAAATTTTGTCCTCCATCGCACTCCACCATCACACTTTTGAATTCTTTCAACTCCAAAGTCATTTCTCACGCTATAATAAGGTTTTATAAGGGTTCAACCCCCTCTTTCCACTTCCAAACCTCGTTTCATGGTTTAAGCGCTCCATTAGCCTCTTTATCACTTTTTCCTCCAAATTGTGAGCAACACCTCTTCAAATTAGAATTAGGTCATAAATAACTACATAGATAGGAGCATGATAGGTAGAGCAGGGTGTGTTTAGTCGTTTGGCTGAGTTAAATGCAATTTAAATTGGTTTCATTTTTTCCATTTATTTTCAAAAAGTCAAATTAGTTCCCCTTCTGCCATTTCTTTTCTGCAAAATAAATTAGTTTCATTCTTGTCATTTATTTTCAGCAATTCAGTTTAGCTTCCTTTCTGTCATTTCCTTTCTGCAATTTAGTTTAATTTCATTGAAGTGTGATAGAATTCACTAAGAACCCTTAGAAATAGCACCCTTTCGTAAAGCAGAAGAGGATGACATGAATATAATGCATCTGTTGTATTTATATCACTATCACCTTAAAGTTTGTACGAATCCCAGGTTGATAAAGTAAAGTAGGGTAGCCCCTGGGAGTTGCAACACTCTTGTTGCAATACCAGGGCTCACCAATTATACAAGGGATTTTAAATGAATTTTGAGAAAAAAAAATTATAATATTTTTCCTTTGATGAATGGCTAAAAATGCTTCGGAAAATGTATGCTTACTATAGCCTTAGGGAATATTTAACCTACCATATAAAAAATAAGGATCCAAGCAAAATGATCCTTGCCCACAGTCTTTGAACTTGGATACCAAGGATTGAGTACCTATAAAAACTATGCATTATCTCAAAATAATCATATAAATCACAACACAGGAAGACCGTAGTCAATACACACCACATATCAATGGACAAGGACACCTCGAGTTGCACCCCAAAGTCTTTTATTATAGTAGAAAAAAATAGTTCCCAATGAGACAATAGTTTACAAAAATGTGTCAACATCGATATTCTAGCCAGAGATCAAAATGCTTAGAGACTCAAATGACTCTCTAATTTATAGATAAATCTTTCAAGTGGAAAAATAACGATTAGTTTCTTTGATCCTTATCAAAATAATTGTGGTCATTGATAAATACTTGAATATATTTTAATCTTAGCTGTTGATTTTTTATTTTTGAGGAATTTTTGAATTTATCATTTAATTCCATTTTTATTAGCTAAAAATTAATTATTTTGAGTTAATTTCCTCAAAAATTTGACTTTGACTTAACCAACAAGGTACAAGGGTCCAATTTTTTTTGAAACATATAATATTTCCTTGGTGGAGGGCCTTTAAAAATTTATTCCTTTAAAACAAATGAATTTTTCCACTTGGAGAATTAATTTTCCTAAGACAAATTAATTTTGACTCTAATTAATTAATTTTCTGGCTTAAGATTTAATTTTGTTTTGCTAGAAAAATTAATTAATTTACACATGAGAGGATTTATTTATTTTTCCACCCTCTAATACATAAAATTTTACAATTTCAACCCTCAAAGGGGAATACACATTTTGATAGACCCTTAATACACATAACCCATCCACGACACAATATGATCTAGTATACCAAGTGATTTGTAATAAAATAATTAAGCCAAGTAGCTTAAATTATTCCCAAACCACTTTTACATCTCACTTCAATAAAACACTAGGACTCATCTAAGATTTCGACAATAAATTTCACCTTAGCTTTGGTGGTTTAAGCTAGAGGTGAAAAACTCTTTTGATTAGCTGTGTTTAGAAACACATATAATCAAAGAGGTTAAAAAACCTCCTAGGATGAAATTCGTCACCAAAATCACAAGTTTACGTAGGTTGTTACATTTAAACGGTCATAGTAGAATCATTTACATTACAAATTACGGAATGAGTTGACCATGCCACATGAAATGTTGATATGTGATCCGATCAAGTTGAAAAAATCGGTACTTCTGCTTCCTTGGAACTTTGAAAATTTTAGTGCAACAATCCCAAAACCCCAAATATATATTTTTTTGGTTATTTTTACAAAACTTCCAAAATATGAGATCAAATCTACGTAAACAAACAAACAGATTCCTTTTCTTTGATTATTAATTGAAGCATAAATTAACTAATCCTTTACAAAATATAATCTCTAATTATTATTTCTAATTGATTTCAACAGTACATTTGACTATTGCTCAAAAACATGAAATTAAGACTCCTAGAATCCGGGCAAGATTTTTTTAAATGCCCCTACATCAGACTCCGATGAAAAAAAATTATTCATGGGCTCCCATCCATGAGGTCTTCGAGTGTTCTACTACTTTTATGTATAATTACATCAAACACCCAAGCAACATATTCTATTAGGTGATATATCCTTTTGATCAGGTACTCATAGTACTCTTTTCCTTAGTTTCTCTTCACTAATTTTTTGTCTAAAATATTTTCCATTTGCATTGGCTCGGTTGTAGGTAACTCCTTCATCCATTTGGCTTGTTGTTCCATTTCACTATTTTTTTCAACTGTTGGTATTTTTGAGTTGTCTTCAATATAAGGGTATAAATATGCTACATTAAAGATAGGATATTTTCCCATGTTGGCTCCAAGTTCAATCTCATAAGAATTTTATGAGAACTTCCTCAAAATTTTTCATGGTTCGATATTTTTCTGTTTGAGTTTGTTATATTCTTTATTAAAAAATATTTCTTTCCATAGACATGGCAACACTAGATCTCCTTCTTCAAAATTAACCTCTCTTCTCTTCAAATATGCCTTCTTCTTATACCTTTGAGTGTTTTCCTATAGAAGTCCCTTAACTTGTTCATGCAAATATTGCATGGATGTAGCAAAGTCTTCCCCATCAACCCTTCTTAGTTTTGTTTTCCCCAAATATCTGAGTTAAAAAACTCCATAAACAATTTTAAATGGGCTAAAACCAACACTTAAATTTGGAGAATCATTGTAAGTGAATTCAGCCTGTGGAAGGACTTGATCCCATTGAGGTGGGTGCTCACTCATTAAGATTCTCAATAGGTTTCCCAAAATATTGTTGATGGCTTTGGTTTGGCCACTTGTTGGAGGATGATAGGTTGAGTTGAAACTGAGCTTAGTTCCTAGCTTCTTCCAGAATGTCTACCAAAAGTGTCTAACAAAATTTGTGTCCATGTCAGAAAATATACTTGTAGGAAGACCATGTAGTCTTACTATTTCCTTAAAAAACAAATTTTCAATGTATGTTGCATCAATTTTTTTGTTTCAAGGTATAAAATGCACCATATTTGAAAATATTTCTACTACAAAAAATATACAATCATTGCCTCTTTGAGTTCTAGGAAATCCTAAAACAAGATCCATGCTTACTGCATCCCATGTTCTATTTTGAATAGGTAGTGGTTGATACAACCTGGTGTTTTGATGCTTTCCTTTGGCATGATGGAAGATTTTACATATCTTCACAAATTTTTGAATATCAACCCTCATTCTTGGCCAAAAAATAATGAGCACTTAGCTGAGAATATGTTTTGTCACTTCCAAAATGTCCTGTAAATCCTATGCTATGCTTTCCTTGCAATAAATTTTCCCTCACCGAAACTTTTGGTATGCATAATTGGTATCCCTTATTACAACGTATATTCTATCTAAGGATTTCTATCCCTGCTTACCAGATTATGACATGCCTCATAATACTCTTGAAAATATGCATAATATTTGTATAACTCCTTCATATGATCTAATCCCAATACCTTCACTTGAAACTCTTGCAAAAGTTGGCATTTTTTTCTCAAAGTATCAACAGCCTTATTAGTACTTCCACTAATATGTTTAAAAACAAATGTAAAACTATGCATATACTCTACCCACTTAGCATGTTTTTGGCTTAGTTTGTATTGTTTGGTAGTACATTGCAAGGAATTCTTGTTAGAATATAAGGTAGTTTCCTTAGGCATAAGACAATGTCTCCATTTCTTCATATCTTGGATGACTGCATAAAACTCCTTGTCATATGTGGAGTAATTCTTCTTTGCTTCATTCAATTTCTCACCAAAGTAGGCCACTAGTTTCTCCTCTTGGCTAAGAACATCCCCTATTGCATTGTCGCTAGCATCATACTTGACTTGAAACACCTTATTGAAATTTGGAAGAGCTAATATAAGCTTCTCAATGATCTTCTTCTTAAACAAACCAAAAAAATTTCAATTGTTGCTCCCCACCTAAAAGGTTGATTTTCCTTCGTGATAGTGTCAATTATTGGAGCACATATTCCACTAAAATTTCTGATAAACTTCCTATAGAAGCTTGCTAACCCATGTAAACTCCTAACTTCAAAAATATTTCTTGGAGAAGGGCACTCCTTGATGGCTTTCACTTTCTTTAGATCCATTTTCAAACCTTCTTGAGAATTACAAAGCCCAAATAAGTTAATTCCAATTGCATAAAATAACACTTCTTCATATTTGTCAAATTATTTTTTTGATGCAACTTCTTCAGAACCAAGTTTAAGTGCCTCAAACGTTCCTATTTTGTTTGAATGAACATATGGATATCATCAAGGTATACAATTACAAACTTTCATGTGAACTCTTTAAGGACTTAATTCATAAGTCTAATGAATGTACTAGGCACATTAGTCAAACTAAAAGGCATGACCAACTGCTTGTTCAATCCTTCATTAGTTTTAAAGGTGGTTTTCCATGTATCCCCTTCCCTTATTATAATATGGGGATATATGCTTTTTAAATCAACCTTTGAAAAATATTTAGCACCACTTATACAATCCATCAAATCGTTAATACATGGAAAAGGAAATTGATACTTGATAGTAATATTGTTTATGGCTTTGGATTTGATGTACATTATCTACTCTCCACCATCATTTGGGCTCAAAACTACAGGTATGACACATGGGCTCAGCCTCTCCTTGATCAATCCTTTTTCCAACAAATGGTTCCACTTGTTTTCTAATTTAATCATTCTCTATTGGTGTCATTCTATAGGATACCTTTTTTGGAAATGTTTCTCCCGAAATAAGATATATATGATGGATTATGCTTCAAATGGGAGGAAACACATTTGGCAATTCATCTACTACAATATCAACATATTAATTCAACAAATTCTGAACTTCGATTGGAAAATCATCTAACCTTCTATTTTTCAAAATAATTATGGGTTTCACAATCAAAGCAAAATTTACGTCTTCTTCTTGGATTTTATTCGAGAATTCCTTTCCACTAACCAACAATACCTTGGGAGTGTTTTGTACTTCAACTTTTTCTTCCTTCAAGGGCATGAAGGTGTGCTTCTTACCATCTTTCTCAAATGTGTAGATGTTTTTTCTGCCATCATAAATTACATTATGATCGTATTGCCAAGGACTTCCAAGGAGAACATGGAAAACATCCATAGGCATAATGTCATTTAATACTTGGTAATTATATCCTCCAATATAAAATTCTACTTTGCATTGTTCATTTACCAATACTTGTTGGTATTTCTGTAGCCAAGAAACTTTGTATGGGGTAGGATGTGGCATCCTTTCCAACCCCAACTTGTCTACCATTTCTACAGAGACTAAATTATCAATGCTACCATTATCAATAATTAATTTACAACACTTTCCTTTTACCTCACATATTATTTAGAATAAATTCCTTCTTTGAGGTGGCTCACACACTTCTTTACTTTGCTTTAACAAGGCTCTTTTCATCAATATGGCTTCTTCGGTTTCTGGGACTTTAGCTTGTGCTTCATCTTTTTTAGTTTCATTTTCAACTTGCAACACTTGTACATTTCTATGTTTTGTAGAATTTTCCAAACAATTGCACATCTTATGGCCTAACTTTCCTCATATGTAACGTTGAACTTGACTATCTCTACCTATGCCTCTTCCTCTTGAAGAAGATCATTTTCCCCTGGAATCATTAGGTCTATTTACTTGTTCTTTCTATCCAAAATTTCTAGTTTCGACATGCTTCTTCCCTTTTTACTCTCCTCTACCTCTTGACATGCCTCTACCTTTTCCTTGGCTCTTTCTTGCTAAATTTTCCTCAATCTTTAATGTAGCCTGATATGCATCCTATACAGACCTCAATGACAACAAACTTGTTTCATCATGTATGTAAAACCTCAACCCATTGATATATATAGAAACTCTCTCAATGCTATCTTCTATATAACCTTCCTTGATGTTTACCTTGTATAATTCCTCCGTGTACTCTTACTATCATTAGTTTTGTTTTTCATTTTTATAATTAGCATCAAATCATAATATTTAGGCAGGAACTTACCTTTTAAATTAGCCACCATTCTTCTCTAGCTCTTAATATTGGGTTTTTTCTTACACATTTTTTCCTCCCACACCCCATCCCACCATAAGGCTGTGTGTCCTCTCAACCTTGTAACAACAAATTTCACTTGCTTTTCCTCCCTTACTTCTTTGTAATCAAAATATTTATCCAAGGTGGTTATCCAATCGATCAAATCTAGTTGCAGACCTCCTTGATATGTCAAAATCTCAACTTTTGGCCTTGAAATAGAACCTAAAATGGACTTAAGAACCCTTAATTCTATAGTTTCTTCTACTACTATTCCTTATTCTTCAGAATATTCCTCTTCTAGTTCACTGGAATCCCTAACTTTAGGATCACACTATTTGGCTACTCCAATAGCCTCCATCCTTTCCTCTTACCTCTTCCAACACGTATGTATTATTCCTTGTCCACCTTGACCTATTTTTATCTTGAGTGCCATCTCTTGCACAACAATCACTGGGGAAACACCTTGTTATCAACTGAAAATATTCTATGATTCTACTAATGATGCAGGGGAAAGGCATATCTTTCTCCTTCAAGCAACCCAAACTATATTCTAACCCCTTGGAGAAATTGTATTTGGATTTACACTCTCTTGTACAGTGAATTAAATCATTAAGGAATCTTTTCTTCAACAAATAAAAATAGGGGTTTCAAAATGCTCTGTTCAGTTAGAAGGAATTGTGCATGTGGAACAAGAACTAAATTGTGATCACTAGAACGCCACAGGGGAACAAGAATTCCTATAGGTAACACTTTAATGGGTTTGCTAGTTTAACTCAGTTTTGGGTATATCAACCAAAACTCATTCTCCATGGGTTAAATTGAAAATTTGTTGTTTTACTTTAATATCAATTCCAAACAAGGATAATTCCAAGAAATATATGCTACCTGAAATCTATTTCGTGTCTACATTATGGGATTGTTTTTTGGGAAAATCACAATGCTTAGAGCTGAGGGTCCACACTTTCTCTGGGTTTTGTAAATCACACTACCTTTTTGCTTATGTTGTTTTACTGTTCATAAAGGGTACTGTTGAGCTCCAAAAATGTTCTTTCTTCTACCACATTCCACTCCATTTCTTTTTTCCATTATTAATCCCAGGCTCAAATGATCAATGAAATTAGTTAAAATTGCTTTAAGAATGAATATCGTGGCTAACTTGCTATGTTTTTATGATTTTTTCATTGTAGTACTTTTTGACCTGAAACTAGCTACAAAATGCAGACATTCTGTAGCTAGTTGCCAATTCTGCAGCCATCTTCATGTTTAAGCAGGTTCCAGATGTCCTCTCAGAGAAAACCACACATGGTCGTATTCCACATCATGCCTTTAGCATTTGTTGCTCTCCATGAAGATTGAACGGAATTCTGTACGTGGTTATGCACGTGGGAACTCAACTAGGAGATAGACTCCTAATAGGACAAAGACAGTCCAGATGTCCTTTGTCATATTACAATGCCACCTTTAGAGTTCTAGTTCGATTTTAATATGGAAAGACAGTAATCCCTGTATTATCTCAAGTTCTGTTATGTAAATTTGCTATAAATGTAGCTCGGGAAACCGAGAGACAAGGTTAGATTTTGGTTAAATTTTGTGGTTGACTGCTAGATTTTCGAAGTCCGAGAATACTCTGTTTTGAAGTGATTCCTCTTTAATGAAAGAAGTAGCATTTCCTTGAACGTGTTGAGTCGATCTTGAACTAGATTTTGTGCTACTCTGGTGGTAGAGGGCCCCTACCTCCTGAGCAGCCTTGTTTATACAGTAGATAAGTATTTTAGTCTCGTTTTTATTTCTAGTTTAGACAAGTTTCTGAAGTTTATGTTCATACTTGTTTACATTAATTATCACAGCTAGACTTACTCTAATAAGCTCTTCCAAAATATCATTACGATGAATAAGGCATAGCTGTGGTATTGTAGGTTTTAATTGCATTTTCTTTCGTTAATTATCACAGTTGGACTTACTCTAATAAGCTCTTCCAAAATATCATTATGATGAATAAGGCATAAATGTGGTATTGTAGGCTTTAGTTGCTAGTTTACACTAAGTGTCATAGCCAGTCTTACTCTTACAAATCTCTTCCAAAATATCATAACAATGACTAAGAAACAACTGTGGTGTCTTAGATTTTAGTTGCATTTCCTTTTGAATTTCTGTTTACACTAAGTGGCATAGCCAGTCTTCCTCTTACAAAGCTCTTCCAAAATATCATAACAATGAGTAAGAAGTAGTTGTGGTGTCTTAGATTTTAGTTGTATTTGCTTTCAGTCTTGTGTGTTTATGTTCAATTGCAGCCATACTTGTTCTCACAAACTCTTCCAAAATATCATTCATACTGAACGAGATGGGCTGTAGAACTCCTTAGGTTAGTTGCATGTTAATTTAGTTATAGCACTCCGGAGGTAGAATGCATGTGGTTCAGCTCTGTCATTTCATTTCCAGTTTGATAATGGCTTTTCAGTTTAACATTGTTCACTATACTTCAAATAGACTAGTGGCACTCTAGTTTAGTTTTTAGCTCACTGTATTAGCACTCCAGTTTAGTTGTCATCCATTGCATTTTTAAATTATATTAGTTGTTAAATTTAAATACCACGGTCTTCATTATTTACAAAACTTCTTTTGTTCCAACCTCATATTAATACATAATCATTTGGACAGAAGTTAGTATCAGTCTAAGACCTAGAGTATTTTGCAACTTTTTTTTACCATTTCACAAACAAGCCTTTTCTCAAAGACCATTCTAAAAAGGAAATCTATAACTTCTGAGTGAGGCCTAGTGGTGTTAAATTGAGTTGTAGAAAAAAATTAGAAGCTAGTTTAGAGTAGAAATATTATTATGCTACAAATTTTCTTTTCCAAATATATTCCAATAAACCTTTAATCATGGATGAGATGTTGTAACATTGTAAGTTGATTGTTGATTGTTTAGTTAGGAGAACTTCATTTACACTTAACTTTTCCATTTCCCAAGCTCTTCCAACACATCTTTAATGAATGAATTGGATAAAGTTTAAGCTCATGTTGTGATTTATTTCCTTGAAGTCATTATCAAGCTTTGCATTTGTTGTTTGCTAGCCATAGTTTAGGCTTTGCTCTGTTTCAGTATTTGCATTTGTCATTTTCCATCCATAATTTAGGCTTCACTCTGTTTTTAACCCGTATCTTCTTCTCACCAGCATTTAGTTCTTTCTCTTGTGAACATAAAACCATAAAAAAACCAAAAACAACATAAAACACTAGACACAACATAGTGAGAAACAAATACCTAGGCACATATAGTGCACCACACTTCAACAATTTACCAACCCTGGTTGACAATTAATGAACTCAATTTAGGAGACTAGGTTGAGCACAAACATTTTGGCGCCGTTGCCGGGGAAGTGTAACTAGGTAGCCTTGCTTCTTAACTCCCCAAAAAAATGATATGTGTAGAGAGAGAGACTCAAGGGGTAGATTCATAAGAAGTAGAAGCAGAAGTTTGATTCCTAGAACACCACTTGTTTCATCAAGATATAGAGCCAGCACACCTCCAACTCAGACCCACATTCCATCCCTTACTAATCCTAGACTCCCAGAGGACTTAAGATCAGATATTCCATTAGAAAGACCTTCCATTTCATCCACTGAACCTGTCTTAGAAGAATATTCAAGGACCCCTGCTAGAGACACAAAATTTTCCACTTCCACAGAAGAATCAACTATGGCAGAAGAAGGGGGAGGAGGAGTCTTTAATGGAGAACACACATTATTTGGAGGGGGTAGAGGTAGAGGTAGAGGAGAAGGAGGTAGAGGTGCAGAAGAAGAAGGAGGTAGAGGAAGAGGTAGAAGAGAAATGGGAAGCTCTTTTGGGTTTCCTATAGTTGATGAAGAAACCAATACAACTATGAAAAACATTTCACCCTCTGTCCTTTCAAACTTCTATGGATTTAAAACTGAAGATCCTGAAACCTTCCTATTTGAATTTGAAGTCCTATGTAGAACTTATGACTACTTACACGATGCTCAAAAACTTAAACTATTTCCTTCAACATTGAAAGGAGCAACATTAAAGTGGTTTATGAGTTTGATCAACAGTTCTATTAGGACATGGGAAGACATGAAACAAGCATTTCTAGAGAGGTATTTGGATTATTGTATGCCATTCAATCATAAGGAGGAAGTGTTTAAGATGCTACAAAAAGAATATGAAAACTTGGAATATTTGTTGGAGAGATTTCACTACAACATCAAAAGAGCAAAAATGGAAAACTTAGATCAAGACACCTTAAAAGCTCTCTTGTTGAAAACAATTAGGGATGAATGGTTGGATATCCTTAACATGATGGGAAAAGGGGATATATCTCAGCTCAAATTACCTGAAATAGCTGAGTTATGTATCAACCTTTCAAGAGGGAAATCTAAAACTGTAAAAGGTCCAAGAGACCCTGCTCTTGCAAGGGTAAGTAAGTCTGCTTCTGGGACAGTAAGTAGGGCAGAGATAGGGCATATGCTTGATGAATTAAAATCCGACATCTTAGGGAGTCTTAGTGAACAAATAGACACCCTTAAGTTACAAAACAAGCAAAAAGCTGAATCTGATGCCTTAGCAATCTTTTTTCCCAGATGTAGAAAGAAGCATGCCCTAGGAGAATGTCCTTTGGATGCAAAAGTTGTAGAGACCTATGTCATTTTTTCAGAAAAACATGAGACCAAGAGTTGTCCTTCACTTCCTGGTCTTAAAGCTGTCTTTCAAGAGGAAATTCCTACAAGTTCCACAGAATCTCTCAATTTTGTCTCTAGAAGGCCTTGGCAAGGACCTCAAACACAAGGATTTCATGATCAAATGTATAATCAACCTCCACCAAATTGGAATTCTTGGCAGCAACCTTGGCCCCAATTTCAAAATCAATCCCAAGCTTGGGCACAAGGGGCACAAAATCCCTATGGAAGATACTCTCAGTACTATCAGTATCCACCATCCTATCCACCATATCCACATTTTTCTCAACAACAAAATCCTCAACAAATTCCTCAAAATCCACAACATCAAAATCAACCACTTCCATTACCATTTCCTCAAAAATCAAATCAGTTGCCTGCTCAACCCATACCAAACCCTAACAATAAAAATCCTCAGAATACATATATGATAGAAGGCCAACAATTTCCAACTTATTTAATTACTCCTCTAGACCTTAGTGATGTTCAACTTAGGTCTGGAAGAATACTTGAAAAGAGGAAACCTTCTGTGATTATACAAGAACAAGACAACTCTGAGGAAGATTCTCTACGAGAAAATAAAATTCTTGAAGAAGACACATCTTTTCAGGACCCAAACATTGAAAAATAAAAACAAAAAGAACCAATAATTTCAACTCCTGTATTAGAGCAGCCATCAACATCCACTCCTACACCTCCTTTTCCAGAAAGATTACAAATTGATAGAGGTGTAGAAAAAAAAATTATGGTGCCTAATTATGATTTCCTAAATGAGCTAAGAAATGTTTGCATTAAGATTCCATTATTACAAGCCATCAAGGAAATCCCAATTTTAGCAAAGACAATAAAGGAGTTGAGCATGAAGAAAACAAGAAAAAGAATAAGAGAGACAAAGAAAATTCAATTGGCAGGAAAAATAGCAGATATCATGATGGGTAAGATTGCTATTCCAAAGTATCTAGACCCAGGAAATCCAGTTGTTAAAATTCACATCAATGGAATTGAGATCCAAAATACACTCATTGATTTAGGAGCAGCAATCAATATCATGAGTAGACAAATCATGGATAAACTGAAACTTCCTAATATTCTCTTTACACCTACATTATTACAATTAGTAGACAGATCTGTGATCAAACCTGATGGGGTAATAGAATACATTCCAGTGTCCCTAGATTCTTGGGAGTACCCTGTGGATTTCATGATCCTAACTCCTAAGAATAATCTAGGAGGACATCCTATTATATTAGGAAGACCTTGGTTAGCTACAGCTAATGCTTTCATTAGTTGTAGATCCGGTGATATGTATATCTCTGATGGTAGTTCAACTAATAAATTCACTTTGTATCCTCCAGCAAGGACAATTACAGATTTAGATGATACTCAATGGATAGAGGATGAAGAAGACTTACAACCTCTCTTCACAATTTCATAAATTAGTGAAGATAGTCAAATTCTGAATACTTTAGAAAACTTTGAATCCTCTTCAGAATGCAAACATGAACCATTTCAAGAAGGATCCAACATTGAGTTTTTTTCATCAAGAAAGATGTATCTTCATTCTATGGATAAATTTGGCATCTCTACAAGTGAGATATTTCCAGGCAAAACTTTAAACATAAACAAGAACCTAGAAAAATCTCAACAAGAAGAGTTAGTCAAGATATTACAGAGACATTCTTCTGCATATGCATGGGAGTACACTGATATGAAAGGGATAAGCCCTAAGACTTGCACTCATCACATCTACATAGAGGAAAATTGTAAACCAATCAGATAACCTCAAAGAAGGATGAATCCAAATCTTAGGGAGATTGTTAAAGAAGAATTGCAGAAATTGTTGAATGTCAACTTTATCTATCCTATTTCAGATAGTCAATGGGTTTCTCCTTTGGTAATTGTGCCAAAGAAAAATGGTAAATTGAGGGTATGTATTGACTACCGAGAATTAAATAAAGCTACTCTTAAAGATCATTTTCCCTTACCTTTCATAGATCAGGTGTTAGATACCTTAGCTGGAAAAAAGTACTTTTCATTTCTAGATGGGTTTAGTGGTTATAATCAAATTCAAGTAGACCTTGAGGACCAAGAAAAAACCACATTTACCTGTCCTTGGGGTACCTATGCTTAGCGAGTATTGCCATTTGGATTATGCAATGCACCTGCAACATTTCAAAGGGCAGTATTAAGAATTTTTTCAGATCTAATACATGATTGTGTAGAGGTATATATGGATGATTTCATAGTTTATGGAAACACATTTGAAGAAGCTTTATCAAAATTGGAAAAAGTCTTAAAAAGATGTAAAGAAGCAAATCTTTCACTTAGTCATGAAAAGTGTTTCATGATGTTTACTGAAGGTATTGTTTTAGGACATCATATTTCAGGGGATGGGATTAGAGTTGATGAGTCAAAAGTTGAAGTCATCTCTAACTTATCTATTCCAAGTTGTCAAAAAGATGTTAGGAGTTTTCTAGGATTTACAGGATATTATCGGAGGTTTATAGAAAACTTCACCAAGATAACATCTCCACTCTTTAAATTGCTTACCAAAGACTGTGAATTCAAATGGAATTCTGATTTCCAGTTAGCCTTTGAGACCCTGAAAACAAAAATTTCTGAAGCACCTATTTTAAGGGGACCTAACTGGAAGTTACCTTTTCATATTTCAATAGACGCCTCAGATATAGCTCTAGGAGCAGTATTGGGACAAAAAGACCTAATTCCTTATGCCATCTACTATACCAGTAAAAATTTGACTCCTGCAGAGTTAAACTATGTTGTAACTGAAAAAGAGTTTTTAGCTGTTGTTCATCCTATAAACAAATTCAGACACTATATAACAGGCTATGAAACTTTTGTTCACATAGATCATTCTGCAATTAGACACTTAATGAACAAATCAATTACTAATGGCAGAGTTATAAGATGGTTATTTCTTTTACAAGAATTTAACATTACCATTATAGATAGGCCTGGAAAACAAAACACAGTAGCTGATTTCCTATCTAGACTCCAAAACATCAAACATGACACTCTAGTTGAAGATCAATTTCCTGATGAATATCTTTTTGCAGTTTCTACTCAGACTCCTTGGTTTGCTGACATTGCTAATTATTTAGTTTCAGGGAAATTTCCTTCAATAATGAATGCAAGAGAGAAAAGAAAAATCATTTATGACAGTGAAAAATATTCATGGGTTGCTAATGAGTTGTACAGGACAGGTCCAGATTTTATCATTAGAAGATGTGTTCGGGAAGATGAGATGCCCGAGATTCTCAAAGCATGTCATGATGAACCTTGTGGCGGACACTTTGCTGACAAGAGGACAGCCTATAAGATCCTTCATTTAGGATATTATTGACCATCCTTGTTTAAATATGCTAAAGAGTATGTCAAAAGGTGTGACAGTTGCCAAAGGGTAGGGAAACCTTCTCCTTCAGGTGAGATGCCATTGCAGCCTCAGGTACATATTGAACCTTTTGAAAAATGGGCTCTAGATTTTGCAGGACCTATTAGTCCTCCATCAAGACAAAAGAGATATATATTAGTTTGCACTGATTATGTTACCAAATGGGTAGAGGCCCAGCCATTAATTTTTTCTAATGAAGCATCTGTAGTTAATTTTCTTTTTGAGGATATTTTTACTCGTTTTGGTGTCCCAAGGGAAATTGTTACAGATCAAGGAGCTCAATTCACATCAAGGCTAGTGGATATGATGGAGAGGTACAAAATCATACACAGAAAATCTACTCCCTATCATCCACAAGAAAATGGTCAAGTGGAATCTACTAATAAGGTTATTGAAGGGATCCTAACAAAGACTGTCCATTTACATAGAAAAGATTGGGTAGATAGGCTTCCTGAAGCCTTGTGGGCCTATAGAACTACATGGAGAAGCACAACAGGCCATAATCCTTATGAACTTGTTTATGGAAAGCAAGTTTTGTTTCCCATAGAGTTCCAGATTCAAACTTTCAAAATGGCAGTTCAGCTAGGACTTGATCTATCAGAGGCACAAAAACATAGATTGGAGTAGATTAATGAATTGGATGAGATCAGACAAGATGCAGTTCAGAAAACCAGTATAGTCCAACAACAGAGGGCTAGATGGCATGACAAGTACATCAAGGAAAAGAAGTTCAAAGAAGGTGACTGGGATCTCTTGTTTGATTCAAAGTTCAAAGACTTTCAAGGTAAATTTCAAACACATTGGCTTGGGCCATATGAAATTGTGAGAATTTTTGACAGTGGAGCAATAAAAATCAGGACAATAGATGAAGAAGAGGTTACTTTTCTTGTGAATGGTCATAGATTGAAGCTGTATCACAAACCACTCTCAAGAGAAGAATTTGTCAAGAAGTTCCAGGAAAACAATGATGTGAAGTTAATGAAGAAGAATCTTTCTTCTTCATCAACTTAATTGAATTTTCTGAAGTCAGACATATTAAAAAAAAATAAAAAAATAAAAAAAAAGTATAGATATGAAAACCAATCACTGATTGGCATGTTTATACAGAAAAGATAGAGTGAAAATCAAAATCTTTCTGACACTCTAACTTTTCCATTTTTATTTTCTTACAAGCAGCTGTTACAAAATCATAAATGCAGATTTATTTCACTTATGATCCATCTCATTTCACTTCATTTCATTCCATACTTCATTCATTTCATTCCATTCATTCATATCATATCTTATTCCATTCATTCATCCACACTTCATCCATTTCACTTCATGGTCCACTTCATTTCCATTTCAGATCTTTAAGTTTGATCTCTTTTCTGCAATTGAATAATACACAGCAGAAATTACATGGCACTTTTTGTTGTGATCCATTCCACTCCATTATTAATTTCATTCATACTCCATCCTACCATATTTCATTATTCATTTCATACAACCTTTCATCATTCCAGCTTCAAACCATATTTCAAGTCTTCTACAGGTACATTCTGCAGCTAGTCAAACATTCTGCAGCTAGGCAGACATTCTGCAGCCAGAGAGCCTGAAAGCACTGGCTAGTAATCATTTGATTTGCAACAAAATTATCCTGCATATCTATGAACAAGAAAAATCAAGAAGGTTATGAAGACTCAAAAAGTAATGATTTTCAGGGGAGAGCAAAGCATATGAAGATCACAAGAAAATCAAAGCAAAGGCAAAGGTATGAAGTAATTATAATGACATATCATGAAAAATTTTAGCGTAGCTTAGTTGTATGTTATTCAAAAAGTGTTTTAATTAATTTTTGTTGATCTTGCCTAACAAACCTCCCGCAAAAACTTTGAATAAAACTCTTTCTGTTCCACCATTTGAAAACCCATATCCGATTATCATTTCAAATTCTAAACGGTTAAAGTGCTGAAGTGATTGGATTAGTCACGTCACTAAGCATTTAATGATGATTTTTGAATTCGTTACAAAATATCTCCGCGGTCTTTTCACTCATTGATTCGTTTTCTTCACCTCACCTCATTAATTCATTCCGTAACCACTCCATATCACTCTTTCCCATAGCCAACTCTTAACCATTTCATTCTGTAAAATAGAGGTATCTCTGTAACAACCATTGTCACCGTGAACAGAGGAAACATTTGGGGAGAAAAAACAACTTGTTAACGACCATTCTCACCGAGAGCATAAGGCTGGTGAATTGAAGATTGAAGAAGAGTTATGGGCCTCATCGTGAGAACAGAACCAGTTGGCACTAAATACTTGGAAGGCTACCCCAAATCCGAGAAATCTTACAACAAGCAAGATGGTTGCAATTCCTTGAAAAATTCAGTGGCTTCCACAAAGAGGTTACTAAAACTTTTGCAAGATCTTTTAATGGGGCCGAGGTTGAAGTTGGAGATATTAAATTCACTGTCACAGAGGCTTTTATTACAGAAGCAATAGGACTGCCTAGACAAGGAGAAAGGTGGTTTAAGAACAGAGAATTCCATAACAAAGCATGGAAACAGATACTCAAGTCACCAGGTATGGATGTCACTGTTTTTAAAAAGGGTATCCCTAGTTCTGCATTAAATAAAAAATGGAGGAACATGTTGCTTATCCTGCAAAATTCATCACTTGTGAAGGTAGATATGGTACTTTCTATGTTTACCATATTAGGTTGATAATGCATTTCCTAGAAGAAGAACTTAATTTTCCCTATTTCTTGCTTCAAAGTTTAAAGAAAATGGCTTCAAGTGTTCAAAAGAGAATTCAATTTCTGGAGACAACCTTATACCACCATGGTTTAGTCAAGATTTTGATTGAACATCATTTGAGAAAAATAGGGGATAATTGGAAAGAATTCTTGGTGAGAAATCACTTTGAGGAACCAAAAGAACCTTCACCTGAACATCAACCTACAAAAAGAAGCAGAAGATGGAAATCCTCCAAAACTGAAACTGGTAAAACAATACAAGAAAGCAGTGAAGAAATGATCTCTGAAAAAATTAGTTCAGATTAAGAAGCAGCTTAAGAAAGAGAGGATCATAAGAAAATTTGCCAGAGAAAAAGGAGAAGGGCCATCTCAACCGAGGAGGAGCCACAGACTGAGGGGGATACTAAAGAAAACAAAATTTAAACAAACTGGAGTCATAAACATAGAAGACGAAGAAACACCTACTGAGGAAGATTTTGATGAAGAAGCCCCTGAAATAGACCCTGCACAACAAGAAATTTACAACTATGTTGAGTCATTGGAGAGAAGAGCTTCAGAAAGCAGGGACAGAACCCCTAGTCCACCAGAGTCCGAAATAGATGTGCTAAGAAGAGATAATTATGAGCTAGAAGTACTTAATAGACATATCAGGACTGAGAATGATATTCTGAGGGAGCAAGTTAAACTAAAAACCGGTATGAACTCAACCCTGTCTCTACAAATGGACAAAGTGGAAAAGGCCAATGAAAAGTTGAAAAAGAGAAACAAAAAGTTAATTAGGGCACTTACCAATTTAAGGTTCAAGTTAGTCATCAGGAAGCCCATAAGGCCTTTAACTACCAGGCAAAGCAGAAGAAGAGGGTTAGATGTTCTTGCAGAGGTATCTGAGTTCATGGAATAGTTGCATGAGGACATGCAAGAATCTAGCAGTGGGGGTATGTTGAGCTCCAAAAATGTTCTTTCTTCTACCACATTCCACTCCATTTATTTTTTCCATTAAATCCCAGGCTGAAATGATCAATGAAATTAGTTAAAATTGCTTTAAGAATGAATATCATGGCTAAC
This sequence comes from Pinus albicaulis, assembly GCA_034641835.2. Lineage (NCBI taxonomy): Eukaryota > Viridiplantae > Streptophyta > Pinopsida > Pinales > Pinaceae > Pinus > Pinus albicaulis. The sequence goes on from MU968493.1 coordinate 12,024,079, forward strand.
TTGCTATGTTTTTATGATTTTGTCATTGTAGTACTTTTTGAACTGAAACTAGCTACATAATGCAGACATTCTATAGCTAGTTGCCAATTCTGCAGCCGTCTTCATGTTTAAGCAGGTTCCAGATGTCCTCTCAGAGAAAACCACACATGGTCGTATTCCACATCATGCCTTTAGCATTTTTTTCTCTCCATGAAGATTGAACGGAATTCTGTACATGGTTATGCACGTGGGAACTCAACTAGGAGATAGACTCCTAATAGGACAAGGACAGTCCAGATGTCCTTTGTCATATTATGATGCCACCTTTAGAGTTCTAGTTCGATTTTAATATGGAAAGATAGTAATCCCTGTATTATCTCAAGTTCTATTATGTAAATTTTCTATAAATGTAGCTCAGGAAACCGAGAGACAAGGTTAGATTTTGGTTAAATTTTGTGGTTGATTGCTAGATTTTCGAAGTCCGAGAATACTCTATTTTGAAGTGATTCCTCTTTAATGAAAGAAGCAACATTTCCTTGAACGCGTTGAGTCGATCTTGAACTAGATTTCGTGCTACTCTGGTGGCAGAAGGCCCCTGCCTCCTGAGCAATTTTGTTTATACAGTAGATAAGTATTTTAGTCTTGTTTTTATTTCTAGTTTAGAAAAGTTTCTGAAGTTTATGTTCATACTTGTTTACATTAATTATCACAGCTAGACTTACTCTAATAAGCTCTTCCAAAGTATCATTACGATGAATAAGGCATAGTTGTGGTATTGTAGGTTTTAATTGCATTTTCTTTCGTTAATTATCACAGTTGGACTTACTCTAATAAGCTCTTCCAAAATATCATTATGATGAATAAGGCATAACTGTGGTATTGTAGGTTTTAGTTGCTAGTTTACACTAAGTGTCACAGCCAGTCTTACTCTTACAAAGCTCTTCCAAAATATCATAACAATGAGTAAGAAGTAGCTGTGGTGTCTTAGATTTTAGTTGTATTTGCTTTCAGTCTTGTGCGTTTATGTTCAATTGCAGCCATACTTGTTCTCACAAACTCTTCCAAAATATCATTCATACTGAACGAGATGGGTTGTAGAACTCCTTAGGTTAGTTGCATGTTAATTTAGTTATAGCACTCCGAAGGTAGAATGCATGTGGTTCAGCTCTGTCATTTCATTTCCAGTTTGATAATGGATTTTCAGTTTAACATTGTTCACTATACTTCAAATAGACTAGTGGCACTCTAGTTTAGTTTTTAGCTCATTGTATTAGCACTCCAGTTTAGTTGTCATCCATTGCATTTTTAAATTATATTAGTTGTTAAATTTAAATACCACGGTCTTCATTATTTACAAAACTTCTTTTGTTCCAACCTCATATTAATACATAATCATTTGGACAGAAGTTAGTATCAGTCTAAGACCTAGAGTATTTTGCAACTTTTTTTTACCATTTCACAAACAAGCCTTTTCTCAAAGACCATTCTAAAAAGGAAATCTATAACTTCTGAGTGAGGCCTAGTGGTGTTAAATTGAGTTGTAGAAAAAAATTAGAAGCTAGTTTAGAGTAGAAATATTATTATGCTACAAATTTTCTTTTCCAAATATATTCCAATAAACCTTTAATCATGGATGAGATGTTGTAACATTGTAAGTTGATTGTTGATTGTTTAGTTAGGAGAACTTCATTTACACTTAACTTATCCATTTCCCAAGCTCTTCCAACACATCTTTAATGAATGAATTGAATAAAGTTTAAGCTCATGTTGTGATTTATTTCCTTGAAGTCATTATCAAGCTTTGCATTTGTTGTTTGCTAGCCATAGTTTAGGCTTTGCTCTGTTTCAGTATTTGCATTTATCATTTGCCATCCATAATTTAGGCTTCACTCTGTTTTTAACCAGTAGCTTCTTCTCACCAGCATTTAGTTCTTTCTCTTGTGAACATAAAATCATAAAAAACCAAGAACAACATTAAACACTAGACACAACGTAGTGAGAAACAAATACCTAGGCACATATAGTGCACCACACTTCAGCAGTTTACCAACCCTGGTTGAAAATTAATGAACTCAATTTAGGAGACTAGGTTGAGCACAAACAGGTACTGCCCCATCATCCACACATTCACCACATTTAAACGTCCATTTCTACCACAAAATTAAAATAACCAGAGATGAACCAAAACATGAAATTCAACAAGTCTACAAGATGTTAGGAGTGCTCCTAAACATTAATCTTGAATAGAGAATTAAGAATATAACTATAGAATATTCATTTAATTAAAAAATTGATTACATAGTTTGAATCTTAGGAGAGAAAATTATAGAGAACCATTTCATACTTTTTTAATCCTGAAACCCCAAATTCGGATATTTTTGGATATTTTTTACATAACTTCTAAAATATGAGATCAATTTCCTGTAACCAAACTAATTCCTTTTCTTGAATTATTAACTTACTCATAAATTAAATAATCCTTAACAAAATCTAATCTCTTATTATTATTTCTAATTTATTTAAAAAAAAATTGACATTCGACTATTGCTCAAAAACATGAAATTAAGACTCCTAGAATCTGAGAGGGAATTTTTTAAAGGCCCTTGCATCATTTAACACCATTAAATTTTACGATTAGCTACATCATATCTCATTCACTCTTTGAAAATTATTAATAAGTACTAAATAGAGGTGTTGAACATAACAAGTGAGGCCTTATGTGGAGACACTGTTAACGAATTGGGTTACATGATCATGATTTCTCGTGTTTTATGGATTATATATGCTATTAAATGCTTAAATTGGGAGAGACGAGTCATAACAAGGCAATTAGTTCAGGCGGTGCATGCCTAAAGTCTTTGATTTTTGGAAATTTTCTTGGTGTGCTGATAAATTTGATAGTAGAAGGAGATACATATGACTCACAGAAGGTAGCAATACCCCTATTCCTCTAACTCAAATTTTATTCAAGAAAATGTTTTGGCTCCATAAATCCAATTGTTTTTAAAGGATAGTAGAGGTTTATGCCTTACTTATGAGCCACAATGGATAAAAATGTCTTATCAAGAAATTCCTAAAAAATCCTACCAAGGAACTAGTCAATTCCAACAAAATTGAGGTATGTACATTGGAAATCCCACATAGGGAATGCTCCTAGTTATTTGCAAGGATTCTTGGTCAAGAATCCACTAACATTTTTCCTAAGTGTTTTCTTTATGTTATACATTATTTGGTCCATGAGGGAGTCATTTTCAATAGAGTCTGCATAATTTTTGTGGACATTTCATACCATCTTGAAAATTTTACTCAAACAAAAAGGTTTTATATTTCATTGTAAAACTATCTATTGCAATACTTTTAAAGGCATACAAAGGTCACCAAATTCAAACTTTGATCATTAATTGATACATTTATGGTAACCCTTGCTTTGGTAGCATAAAAATTAGTTCCACTTTTATCCTATAAAGAATTTCTTCTTGGAAGAATACAAGAAAACTTTGATTGATCCCTCAGCTAGTAGGCTCTTCCTTAAATCCCTTTCCCTTTTGGAAAGAAAGAGATTTTTTCAAATACAAGAAAAAATTTCATTTATTTTCCTTTTTGGATTGGAATTTAAGCCTTTGATGCTTCCAATCTATGTTTGTGACAAGTTTTTGCTGGAAGAAGTGTTTTGATAGTAACAGTAATGGGCAAGTTTATTTAATGAAAAAGTAAAGGAAAAAATTATACCTTTTCATATTAGAGTTGGCCATTTCAGTGTCAAGGGAATTTCAAACATTGATGCATATGCTACTTATTTGAAGAGTTTCGAATTCAACGAGTTAGAAACAATCAAGGGTTTCAACTCTAAAACTATTTATCATACCCATCTTAATTCTACTAGATATGGTGTTGTCTTTCAAGAATGATAGGTTAAAGTTGGAGGAGAGAATCATGTCTTACCTATGACCCCTCAAGGTTTAAATGAATACCTTAGTGGCTTACATAGTAACAATAGGCCATATAAATAACAAGGACACTTTGTTGAAAGTGTTGGTTCTACCCTGTAGAAATACCAAAATAGTAATTCTATATCTAAGATTCAATCTCAAAGAAAAGAACCAAGGAATAATGGAAATGATGGTGTTGGTGAAGGTGGTTATATAAATGATTCCAAATTTAATTTGGAAAAGGCCCACATTGCTTATTTTGGTTCAGAAAATAAAAGAAGTAACATACAAGGGAATACCTAAGGCATAACCAAGGATGTTAACATTTAAGTAATGAAAATATATGATATTTGATGAAACATTGAAGATATCATACTGGACTAAAAATTAAGAGTTGGAAATCCAACTTATTGCTGATGAATCAACTCAACATGAACCTATTGGTTTTGAAATTGAATCTATAACATTACAACATGTAGTATATGGTAAAATTTCAAAGAATATATAGTTGGAAAAGGTGAATTTAAAAGATGGCTAGGTTGCTGATAATGTTAAGTAAAAAATAGACATCAAGGAATAAAACTGCCTAAGTTGTTTGAATTTCATTAAGTTATTGGAGACACGTTGACTTATTCATTTTCTAAATAGAGAATTGAAAATGTAATGTCGAGACAAAAAATAAAGGAATTGGAAGTGACGTTGTTACCAAATCCATTGTTTGTTCAAACAATATCCCTATCATTCCAATCCAAGTTTTAGAAGATATATTAGAAAATAGTTCAAGAATCTGAGAAATGTCAAGCTTGTTAGTCACAATCTGGCAGTACATGGCCGATGATATGAACAAAGAATTGTTGTAATCTTGGAGGTGTGGGAAGTAGCCATGAACTTAACTGATTTATCCATTAGAATATATTATCTTATTGAATACTTACAAAAATATTTAGAAAATGACAAAATTTTATCTAAAGAGGCTTTAACTACATTAATTATAAAAATGTAATATATGAACGAATCCTAGAGGAAGTAACAAAATTTTGCATCCCGAAGAAAGAATTAGGAAATTAAAATTTTGATGGAAAGAGAGAATTAAAACACAATGGGAATTTTTTTTCCAAATGTGGAAACATTAAGATAGGACAAAGTGATTATTCTCTAAGATAATTGAAGTGGATAAGTAACAAGAAAGTTTCCAATTTAATTATCGATGTAATGTTCTTAAATTGAGAGAAAATGCAGGAGCATGTTGATGTATTGAAGATCAAATGGGGAAATGACTTCGAAAAATTTGTTGATTTTCCCAAACAACAAATTGAAAAGCAGTTAATTTATTTTGTGAATGAGAATGAAGACTAATCATAGATAAAACATCAATTCGGTTATGATTTAAAGGAATTTGAAGATGCATTATTTGAAGTTTGAGTAAATAAAGAGGTCAACATTACACCTTTACAAGATTACATTAAACAATGACTTAAATATACTTTAGAAAATGGAATGACTTCAAGATGATCCATTGGCAGTTTTGATGGGTAGGTCTTCAATACATATCTAGTATCTTATGGAGGAAATCTTCAACACAACAAGTCAAGTTTTTCCAACACTATAAGTAAATTGTCTAGTTTGGTCTCCTACCGTCCTTCTTTTCACTTAGTAATCATTCAACCTTTTTAACTTCAAAGTATTTTGAGTATCAAGGTTGATTCCTAATTATAGTTTATTTTCTTTTATAGGTATTTTCCTTATTTATAAGGTTCACAAGAGCACCATCCATGTCCTTAAATGGATGAATGCATTTTAATTTATTAAATATTGTGAGATTTATTTAAAACTCTATTTTTTTAATGTTTGATTATTTTCAACTGTCCAAACGTGTGATTATTTACTTATAGTTATGCTGGAATTTTGATGATATTTAACTCTAAATGTTGGTATCGTTGTTGTATTATCATTGTTTATATTTAAGGTCTGATCCTCTATTAGGTCATTTCTTTCCTTATATTATTGTAGATATTCGAGGCATGCTCTTATATTAAACCCATTCTTTCCTACATTTTCTTTAATTAGATAATTATTTGGTGTAGAGGAGTGTCAACTCTATAAATATAGTCAAAAGTGGAGCTCAAAAAAAAAAAAAAAGCATTAACAAAATCATATTTAAAAGAACTAGCTAGATTCAAGATAATGATGTCATCCCTAGGGGTAAATACTTTTGGAGGGAAAATAAGAAAACTACTTTTTCAAAATTGCATTTTTCATCTTTTCTCCTTATAGATTTACTGAAATGTCAATTGCAAACACAATCAACTCTCACTTTGCATACTTTTGAGTAAACATACATAGAAAAAATTGAAAATACATGAAACCAAAATGCTTTTTTCAAGAAACACATCGTTTTCATGTATTTTCAAATTATTTGGATGTAGGTATATGAAAGAAACACATATTCATAGATTTTAAATTTTTTCAATGTAGATTTACTCAAAAGCACATAGAGTGGGTACTCAGTGGATACAAGATTTAATTCCACATCCAATGGGTGCCTACACTTGAAATTTGAGTAAATATATAAGGAAATAAGCCAAAAATACAATTAAAAATTAGTTTTCTTTATTTTTCTTTTAAAATTTGTAACTTTTATTCATTGTTTAAACTATTATTTCTTTAGGAGACTCATTTTAGGCCTCCAAATTCCTTGAATGAGTTGGGTGTGGGGAAATTGTTCCATCAAATGTTATCTTTGGAATTTTACCAATCCCAATGATAAATATGTGTCAAAAATGGAATACTCAATGATAATAATAGACCCACCTAGGATAAGGTCTAAGAAAAAAGGCTATTTGAACGATATAATTATAAATGTTACACAATTTTAATAGTTGGAATTTAGTCTCCACATCTTGTTAATATGAGCATCCAATATATTTTTATGATGGAGCCACCTATAGGAATCCATTTTTTTTATGTTTCCTTAAGGCCTTGTATTGTTTTTAATTCTATCCATTTTTCAAGTGACTAGAGATCACACAAGTGTTTTGGATAATATATTTCTTCTAGTTAAGCATTAGTCTATTTGAGTTGACGAGTTTGAACTACTCTTTTAATTTAGGTCAAGGGATCCAATTTCTACTATGAGAGTAAAATAAATACCCCACCATATTAATTTCTTCTAAAATTTCAAAGGGTTGAGAGCTAAGTCGAAGTAATAAAGGTTTATGTTTCAAGTAGGAAGATTGTAGACCGTTATAGAAAAATTTTCATTAAAATAACTCTGATATGTGAAGCCTTGTCCTTTCTAGTTTATGACCAAATCAATAATTTCCCCATGCTTCTATATACTTTAACAAAAGTCTTTTAATGTTAACTATGATATGACTAACAATAAGAGTTTATAGGTTAAGTTCTTGTTGAGGCCTCAACAATTCCTTTTGATTTATTTGAAAACAATCAAGGTGCCCCGATATAAAGTTTGACAATACTGGCTTTGTTTGAATTTTTTTTACTTGACTTAGAGTTATGGTTTTATGGTCTTCCCTCTCTAGGTTTGTGTGCTTCTGTGCATCAACTCTTTTGTTGGAAAATATAGAGACTTGTAGATTCAAATTTATTTTCCTTATCATGATAATTACTTTTGATGTTAGTTGGTTCTTTATTAATTCTTTATTTCTATTAATCAAGCAATTACCAAAAAAAAAAAAATATCACAAAGAGACAAAGTACACAAGATATAGGCTCCAAACTAGGGAAAAACCCCTCCAAGGGGAAAATCTAGAAAATGCTTCTCTTCTTCTTTAGAATCTGCTTACAAAAGAGTTTTCTAAGACCGAAAGACTAAAGCCAACAAACCCTCCAAGCCCCAAGCCATCCCATAGAAAAATATTCCTTGAGACAACTTCCATAACTTCGATACTGCTTCATTGATGTTGCAACTTTGGCCCCTGCAACACAATTTCGACCCTGCAATTTCAACCTCCTGCAACTGCTTCAAAATTTTTGCCTCCTACAACTGGCATCTTCAAAAACCCTAATGAGACAAGGAAAAATATTCTTTGGAAAACTTCGACTTCTGCTCCTCCTATTCATCCTCCCAACTACTCTTCTTCTCCTTCGCTATAGTATATCGAACTTTCTCAAGATGAGTGACCAAATGAGTCAAACTTCACTTCTTTATATATCCTTTCTTGAGGGCCGAATTCCCTCCCTTTAGTAAAACTTGATTTTCTCCTTGGCACGACATGGTATTAGGCTTATACATGTATTTTTCTTGATAAAAGAAATATTTTCCGTATTTACAATGAGTACAAATGAGACTATGAAAAATGACCAATATTATTCTTTATCCTAGAAAGATCTAGAAATACCTAGAAGACATAAAAGCACGAAGAACATTGTTTCGGGGAAAATCACCCTAGAGGTTTGTTGGGTCAAAACCTCCACAGAGCAGGGCATGCCATTCAGAAGGACTCACACACAACTGTACTTGAATGCAAAAAACTAGAAATCAATGATAGCAGGACTCACCCGTAGTCCTACGTTCGATGTAGATCCCGCGGGGTTCAAACCCCCAGCAACCTTCCTTCCTCCTTCAACCTGCAAAACAAGAAAGAACGTGCACGGAAACCTAGTTGTACAGCATATATTTCTCCTAAACTTTAGTGTAATCAATGTGAAACATGATATAAATGATAATAACTGCTTAATAATCAATCTTTCCACATATAAAAATAGATACTAACACAGAAGTTCAGGAACAAGACGGTTCTTCATTATTATGAATAGCATGTACAGTAGTAAAAGTGGAGAGATCACCTGAATCCTTCCACGATCTTCGAGCAGATCGTCGTCCGGATTTGTCCCGCCCTTGCCTCGCTAATAAAATTTCAAGACTTGTGCACTCGAGATGGAAAATAAATGGATGAACATCTCCAGGAAACAAGGGTTTCCTAATATAAATCTGGGAAAGTGCAGGAGGCACGGGGAATCAGACTTGAACTGGGATTCCAACATAGTATAATGACTATAAAATTTCCCCCTCCCTTAGGCCATGCACATGAGGGGCTTTTATACTCCCTCAAAGTAGTTTCAGTCAGTTAGAAACAGTTGGCCACGTACTGGGGTGGTTGAACTACTGGAGTAACCATCAACCCAGTCTGAAAATAGGGAATTTATGTATTTTTTAAATGGTTTTAATGGCACACGCAGAAAAGTACATGTGGACTCGCGTATACACACGGAAAAGTTTGGGCATACCCGTGTATGGGAATTTTAACACTATTTTTTAGTGAATTTGTTCAAGTCTGTAGGAATGGGTGCCCAAAGCCATAAAAGCAATCATGAATCATATGAAGGTGAAAAATGATGCTATAACAGATGCCCCCTAATATATGAGGTCAGAAGGGGTACATGATGGCCGAAATGTATTATGCACAAAGAAAGAACTTCGCAAGGACAAGAGAGGACTTCACCAGATTTCAGCCTGCCAAAAAACCAATGAAAGAAAACAGAGAGTCAACTCATGCTGAGGTGGGCATACCCATGCTCAGTCAAAAATACATCATATGGAAAGTACATAATAGATCCAAAATGTATACAAGTATAGCTGAACTGAAAGTACACAATGAATCATCTGAGCATGGCCCGGAAGTATAAGTTTGAATCAATGTCCAAGTATCACATATATAGAACGCTGAGAAATGATGCTGAAACTGGATGTCTGATCATATAAGTAACTGAATCTCCAAGTACCAAATCATAAGAGGTGGAAGCAAATGGTACAATCACGCATGGCACCATGGATGGGCACATATGAGATCTTTAATATAAAATAACCACATGTAAAAATTGAACGACATCAGCGGCTTAAATGGTGCAATAAAAGTGACAAAAAAATGCGGTACAACAGTGAATGCCATGGTCACTGTAGCATATTCACAATGGGAATAAGTGAGGTAAAGTCGACCTGTGAAAATGGTTGGATTCTGGAAGTCGATCATGTATACGAACAAGCAAGACGAGGGCAACCTGTCAGCCAAAATGAGCATCAAGGTGCCCAGAGGTACAATCTAACAAAGTGCGAATGAATGAGTTGAAGTCGAACCAACGTTGAGATAATCTGATCGAAGGAAACAGCGATGAATCCCAACGTCGATGTGATGCCGCAACGTGTTGCAAAGCCTAAAGATAGGCCCGACAAAAAGACTCTAGACCTTATTCCCAGAGCAATGAGTCGGAGTCGATGGGAAAAGATCTGCTGGAAGGAAGGCATTAAGGCATCCCACATCAGTCCAGCGCGAGTGTAACCCACAGGCCAAGATTTGGAAGGAATCGGATGAAGTAGAGTGACGGAACCAAAACCGAAGTACATTTCCGACATGCACAAGATGAAGCTAGCGCATGGAAGAAACCCTCTGAACCAACCAATAATGAAAGCTGACACAGAGGCGAGAAATCCACCGATAGGGTCAAATGGAAATCAAGGTACTACACGAATCCCAAGTGTGATAATGTGTGCTGACGTCGAACACAGGGGAAACCACTCAATCAAAGACCCATAATGATGATCAAATGCTGAGCACAAGGTCACCTATCAATGATGGAAATAGGGCCAGGGTGTGGCTCTAGGTTTGCTCTCAGAGCAATGTGTCGTAGTCGATAAGAGACAAACCCGCCGGCAAGAAGTCAATGGGGACCTTCTCAAACCAGCACGAGAAGAAGACCGAAACATCTGATGTGATAGAACAAGATACTAACAAGACCGGGAAGGCCGACTGACTAATGAGTCAAGAGACACCGAAGAATGGCCGACTCTGGTTATACTTCCCTTGAACAAAAGCACGACTCGTGATGACTATGGCAGTAAAAAGTGACACTGTAAAAGTCTGTTATGCAGGAGGCAGAACAAACTCTCCATATGATTAGAAGAGATAACCAACCGGGGGAGGACTGACAAGTGAAACATGGTACAGGCTGAACCTAGGTCAAAAACTAAAACCATCCCAAATGAAGGAAATATATATAAGTATGTGTGCTTTGTTCAAAGGCGACAAACTGACTCTGTACTGCCATCAAAACAACGAAGATACATCCCGTTCCCACTCTTTTTGTTATATTTGATTTTTTTTGTCTTTTTCATATAATAAGCCTAAAAAAGAATAAAATAATGCTATGATACAATGGATATAATGAGTATCAAGAAACAGATGCACTAGTTCCTGGGATTGGAACGATCCTATGCTCAATGCAAGGTGGCAGAAACTGGTAAGCGATACTCAGAGGAATGTTCCATCCATGGGAAAAAGGGTGTCAAGTCGCGATAGCTAAGTGCATGCAATGGTTAACTTGTACAGATAGACAAGGTCAAAAGTTGGCTTAAACATCGAGTCCAAATGAAGTTGGCTAAAGGCCAGGATAAAAAAGTAGCCAATATGCAATGCAGTAATACAACTTAACGACACCAGGGAGCCTCTAGGGTAATAGCCAGAAAAATGATAGTGAGGAAGAAGAAGAATGAAGCTTCAACACATAAGTCATGGCGGGACAAAAGAGGACTCCCGAGCCTACATAAAACGCAGCATGGGCAACAAGTGATAGCGAGGAACTAACTAGGAAGCCCATGTAAAGGAAGGCTCTACCACCAAGTCATGATTGAATAATCGGCGAGTGAAATGGGTATAATAGTCATGACCTGATGGGATCGACCCTATGGCAAGTGATCAGTATGGAGGCTAGTATGCAAGATGCAGCGGAAAGTGATTTCCCTAACCTATATGCCAGTGAAGATCATATACCTGCCGTGACGAGTCAGTAATCATGGATCAAAAAATCGGGAAAAATCTCAAATTCGTCAAAATGTACCTGAAAACATACCAAACTGGGCACTTCCAAGCATCCGGGTTATGCAACTTAAGATAGATCGAAAAAATAAGCATAACAAATTTTTGCGAAAATTTTCAACTTTTTAGCCATAAATAGACAAATTACCTCATATTTGGTTCATTATTACATTGCTGATTTGGAAAAAAGTGCTCTGGAGCAAAAAAATTCTTTCGTCAAATCAGCGGCAACCGACCGTCAAATCGCACCGAATTTGTCAGGTAAGCTCATCAATCATCCTTGCCAATCATGTTGTCCATTCATAAATTAAAATTTAGTAATTTTCACCATAGAAACCCTTGCTAAAAATCACGGGTTTGCGCATACGCGGGTTGGTAACGATAAAGTTGCGTATACACGCGACTGTGCATAAAGAAAGTCGCGTATGCGCAGGCCCAAATGAAAAATGCGTAGCTAATGAAGGATTTATTGAATTTTTACAGGATGACCATATCATGGAGAGAGCGTGAACACAGTGCAATTGATCAAGAAGTCCTGCAAGATCGAGCATCGCTAAATATTCTTCGGAATTGCGGTTTGCTCAAATTTTTCAAAATGCCAAATATGAAGAGTAATATCCAGTTGCTCGAAATGCTTGTGAACTATTGGGAACCGGAAGAGGACTGCTTTATGATAGATCAGATGCTTGTACGCATTGAAGTGGAAGACATATATTTTATTACTGGAATCTCCTGGAGGGGGGAACCAGTAGACTTGCACGGGAAGCCCTTGGGAGGGCTAACCGTGGAAGATTACGTTCACGTGTACTGCGTAGAGGGTTCCAAGAAAGTTGAAACTCAAATTTCAATTAAATATTTAAGGGATTTGCACATGAAAATCCTCCTTTTCACCATTGGTAGAGTGGTAGGATCTGCCTCCCTACACCAGGCGTCTAGGACGCAAATGAGCATAGCAGTGGAATGCTTAACTCATGTATATGATTGGTGCACAACCCTATTACTGAACATGAAGCAACAATTGACCTCTATCCGCCAAGTAAAGACAAAACATTTTGGATACGGTACAATTTTGATGACATTCTTCTTCGAGAAGATACCAGCATTAAGACCCAAAGTCATCTCTACCATCAGTAGCCCGAGAGACCCAAGAATTGCCCGCTGGGCAGACATGATGAAGAGATTAGGGGGAAGTGAAGTTCCCCGGACCACTTGGGATGATGAGTTCTTCCTTTGGTGGGGAGAAAAAATCATCGCTGTGGACGACTATCCCTATGCCGGGATGGACTTTCGTGGAGATCCAGATCTTGTCCTTCCACCAGGCACGGCATGGGGCATAGTCGGTAAGTTTGCAATTTTTGACTTATATAATTTTTTTGGATTTTTTCAATATGTCTGAAAAAATGTGAAAAACATGTTTTTGATTGGATTCATAATGACTTACAATGTAAACATGATCATGATACAGTGGATTCCGACAGGACCCTCCAGGCTGTACAGAGGAACTTGGAGGGATTAACCCGCCAAGTACCTATGGCTGCCGTGGAAGATCTGCCAGAAGCCATCTAGAGATGGGTGGTAGGAGTGCCCCGAGACTGGGTACGGTTATTCCGCCGAGTTTCCACCGCGATCATGTTCTATAGGAACACGACTTCTAGGCAGGGACCTCAGGAGTAGATAGATATGATGTATCAGATGACTGTATATTTTTGAGACTGAACATGATCGGGCATAAGCCCAATTTTTGTATGACTTTATGGATCCAAATTTTGTAAAGTTTTTGAACACTCTAATGATATATATACAACGATGTTTGATGTGATGTGATAAATGTATCAAAATGTATGATGTTTTTTATGATTAAATTTTATTGTATGGAATGATTAATATGCCAATCCAGTGCTTGATTAGCTAATGAGTCTGCCATCCAATTGTCAGCTCGAGGAATATGAATGAAAGTTAAAAATTGAAATGATCTTTGTAACAAACATACCCTCAAGAACAACCGGAGTAAAAATGGATCTCGAACCCGATAAGTATTGTTCAACTGCGACACCACCAGCTGAGAGTCCAAGAAAACTACCAACGAATCAACACCCAAAGATATTGCCTCCAAGAGTAGATAAACAACTGCAGTGTATTCTGCTATATTATTGGAAGCAGGACCAATGCAGACCCCTCTTGATACTAACAGCTGACTGGAAGGATAATGAAGCACCCAAGCCACGGAAGCTAAGTTCCGGGTGTGTCTACTAGCACCATCGGCGAAACCAAAATGACTCATGACATCCAAGACAACCTGCCAAAGCAGATCAAAAACATCACCAACCCATCAAAAATCGAAAATAAAACAGATATGTACAAAACAAAACTACTATATACAAAAGCAACATGCCAGGCCATAGCCTAGGCATAATACTTCTTCAAATAGAGCCCATTTCGGGGCTCCGGAAACTCGTTCCCTTCGAAGTCAACCAATGTATACGCTCCTTTCTTAAGGAAATTTTTAACGATATAGGGGCCATACTACATAGACTTAAACTTTCCTGCCCCCAGGGCATATTTTTCTTGGGCATAGACCAAAACAAGGTCACCTTCCGAAAAAACCCTGGGTTTGACCGCCTTATCGTACTGGACTTTGACTCGGTTTTTATGCGCTTCATTCATCGTGGCGGCATCCCGACGCTGCTCATCGAGATGTTCCAGATGAAGGAGCCGTTCTTCAAGACTAGAAGTGTCAGGAAGAAGTTCAACAACTAATTTAAGAGAAGGAATCTGGCATTCAATGGGAAATACGGATTCCAACCCGTGCACTAGCTGAAACGGAGTAAAGCCAGTTGCAGTTTTCACTGACGTCCTGTATGCCCAAAGTGCAGGATATAGCATAATATGCCAGTTGGATCTAGCTTTATCAATTGTCCTTTGAAGAATTGTCTTCAAGGATTTATTCACAGCTTCCACTTGCCCATTGGCTTGAGGATAATACGGAGATGAATGCTCCTGCCGGAAACCCAATTTGAGAGCCAACTCAGCCATCATACTATTCTGAAAATGACTGCCATGATCAGTGACAATCTCTCTAGGAATACCAAAACGAGCAATAACCTGGTTGAAGAGAAAAAAAGCTGCAGTCTCACCATCATTCCCAAAAGTAGGCATAGCTTCGACCCACTTCGTAAAGTAGTCTATTGCTACGATAATGTACTTGTGACCTTTAGCTGAAGGCGGGTTACGAGTAGTATAATCAATACCCCACTTTGTAAAGGGACCGACATTAATGACTAGAAAAAGCGGAGCTGGATGAGTGCGCATTTTTCGAGTATAAACTTGACACGGATGACACTTTTTTACCGACTCCATACAATCTTTGAAAATCAAAGGCCAAAAGTACCCAGCACGCAAGATCTTTTAGGCTGTAGCAAGCCCAAATAAATGACCACCACAAGCTCCACTGTGGGAATCATTCAGCACAGCCTCAGCTTCTTCGAGATTTAAGCAGCGTCTCAGGATTGAATCAACCCCTCGACGGTATAAAACATCACCAATAATCAAATAATTCTTGGCCAAGTGACGCAGCTTACGACGCTCATCTTTCGAAAAAGTCGAGGGAAACTTCGCAGTCTGAAGATACATGATGATATATCCATACCAAGGATCCTGTGAAGAGATAAGAAACAAATGTTCATCCGGAAAGGATTCATCATAGATCATCTCTTCCCCACAGGGCAACTCAGAGATCAATTCTGCGAAAACTAATGATTTGTTGGACTTGGCAGACATAAACTCAAGATCAAATTCCTGCAAAATCACAATCCATCTATTGTATTTGCCCCCAATCACTCGCCTACTGAGGACAAACTGAAATGGATTGGCTGCTGCCAAAACATAAGTTTTGCGTAGAATAATGTAATGCCGGAGTCGCTGCACAGCATGAACTGCTGCTAAAGCTAATTTTTCGATCGGAGTGTACCGGAGTTCAGGTCCTACAAATCCTCGACTAAGATAGTAAATAACATGCTCTGCGAGAGAATCATCCTCCTGAACCAGAACCATACCGATGGTAGATTCTGCTGCTGCCAGATACAAAAGTAAATCCCTGCTATAATCAGGTGGACTCAATAAAGGAGCAGAGGTCAATGCTTTCATCAAAGGATCGAATGAGCGTTGAGTGAAGTCATCCCAAAGAAATGGAACTCCCTTCTTCAACAATCTCATAAATCCCTTTGTAACTTCAGCATAATTTACGATAAATCTCCGAAGAAAATTAGACTTTCCTTGTAGACTTTGAAACTGACGGATAGAGGACGGGGGAGGCAACCGAAGTATTTCCTCAACCTTGAAGGGATCTACCCTAATCCCTTCCTTAGACACAATGAATCCCAATAACCGACCGGATGTAACCGCGAAAACGCACTTGTTCAGATTCAATCTAATCTTATAGAACCAACATCGTTCAAATATTTGCCAGTGGTGAGCAGGATGATCCATCCTCTTTCGAGAATGAGCAGCTAAATCATCCAAATACACCTCGATAATCTTTTTGATGTCGTGGAAGGCATATGACATGGCCCGCTGAAAGGTAGCCCCATCATTTTTAAGACCAAAAGGCATCTTCTTGTATGCAAATGTACCCCAGGGACAAATAAAAGCAGTCTTATGCTGATCTTCAGGATGGATAGTAATTTGATTATATCCGGAGAAACCGTCCATGAAGAAGAAAATCTCATTACCGGCACACTCGTCAATGATCTGATCGATAAATGGTGTGGGGTAATTATCTTTAGGACATGCTTTATTTAGGTCTTTGAAATCAATGCAAACTCGAATCGTTCCTTGTTTTTTATCTACAGGAACAGGATTTGAAACCCATTCAGTCAAAGGAACAGGGAAAATGAATCTCGTTTTAAGTAGCTTCTCCACCTCAGCTTTGATAGCTGCTGCCTTCCTAGGATTGACCGGACGAAGTTTTTGCCTCACAGGCTTAGCGTTTTCGTAAGTCTTGATCTCATGTTGGACAATAGATGGATCTATACCAGGCATTTCCTCATAAGACCAAGCGAATACATCCCTATACTCTTTAAAGAGCTCGGTGTAAATCTGAATCTCTTCACGGGAACATTCAGCTCCTATGAAAACATTCTCAATAATATTGGGATCCCTGTAAATGTTCACCGGGATAGTAGGAGAAATCACAGCCATGTTCCCTTCAGCATAAACCTGTGTTGGTGCTAAAGGGTTCAGGACTGGGTGAACAGGACCAGGAGACTGAGGACTTGGAAAACTTGTTTCAACTTCGCTCAAATCAGGTAAAAAGTAAGATCGATGATGCAAGTCATCCCACGGTCTATCTATACCAGTCATAGCTTCCAGGATGGCCTCTTCAGATGGAAGAGTGGTATCAAGGCAATCCTGGGCAGAAGAAGAACTAAGTGTCCAAGTTGGAGCCACATCTCCATCCAACTCTTCTGGTGAAAGAGGAGCTGGACTGGATTCTGCAGAGTCAATAATAGACTGATAAGCAATCTCAGCTGCAGAATGCCATTCCACCCACTTGACCTTCCACTAATGTGGCTGTAGGGGAAGGTAAGGTCCAAGGGTCCGAAAAATAATGAGTTCTGAAGAACTCTCTTCGAAGAGGAGCCTTGGAGGATGAAATATCATTTATATGCACCGTAGGAGGAGGAATATCGAAAGTACCCATCAAGGAAGAATACATTCCAACTCCTAAATTCTCAACAGGCGCCTTAGTATTATCCAACTTAGGGACAGATGAGTCAGTAGACACATTCGGGTCTACAGGAGGACAGTCCAGTTGATCCACTGTAACGATCCTCCCTTCGTGAGGGAAACATATAATCCAAAATAATGAGGATGCAATGGCATCCATCTCATAAATCCAGTTTCTCCCCAACAGAAGGTTGTAGTCCAAGCTTACATCCACTACCTCAACCTCTATATTGACAGTTTTGCCCCCAACACAGATGGGCAAAGCTGGGACAATACCATGGGGTCTATGAGAATGACCATCGAACGCAGTCAGAAGAGTGGTAGATGGAACAACTTTGGGAGATCCAATTGTCTTCCAACATGTGAGAGACATCACGCATGTGGAAGCACCCTCATCAACAACCGTCCGAAAGATGTTGCACTTCCGGTACGACGATTTAATATGAAAAGCCATGTGATGGGGGAGTCTCTTCTTAAAATTATTCATATAAAAAGTAATAAGAAGAGAATTTTTCGGATCAATAGCCCCAATGGCAGTGAGCAAAGCACTGCGCTGAGCCGGACAAGACTGGAGTACCTCTAAAGCTGACATAGCACAAGGACTCTGCGCTAGATCTTCCACAATAGAGTAGTTCTGGGCAGCCCTAGCATTTGGATTAATATTTGATCGCTTAGAAGATGCTTTGGGCATCCGAGGCATAGACTCAACAGTAGGCTTCATAATGTGAAGCGGCTCAGTAGCATCATGAGTATCCTTAGCTTTCGAAGACTCTTCTCTGCCATAATCACGGGATCTCGTAGCAATATCCGCGTGAGCACTCATCATGAATATGTTCGATGGAATTTCCCCTTCCTGGGTGCCTCCAGAGGAAGCCCCAGGATTTTGGTTTGTGCCAACAACTGACTGTTTCCCTTGGGGAAAAGGGTTAGTTAACACAGCCTGGGAACTAGAAGAACCCTGCTGAGCTAACAAGAGTTGCACATCCTGAATTTTAGGGCAAAGGTGCGTAAGATGGTCTCCAACACACAACTTGCATGGAAACTTCACTTTCTTTTTATCCTTTGGACCCTCACCAACATGCTCGTTGGTTTTATTCGCATTACCCTTCCCATTCTTTCCCTTTTTCTTATTATTTCGTCCCTTCTTCTTCCCTTCGGATTGTTGATTTCCTTTGGGATCAGAAGCTTGGACAACATTTATGGACAAAGACTGGGAAGGCGATGACTCAGCAGGCACAGCCTGACCAGAAGGAGCAGATTGCAAAGACAACTGCTGCAGTTGAGTAAGCAGGCTGGCTGCACCACTATTGATCGACCCGATCAGCCCATCACCATGCGGACCAGGCTTAGTTTTGGATAAATATAATTTGGAGCGAGGAGCATTGGGCAAATATTTATGGAGGACCCCAGACTGAGAATAGATCAGTTCCAGCTGCTGGGCCCTAAAAATGGCCTGCTCCTCAGAAAATACCCCAGAAAGGGATACATCTTTAGAAATGTCTGACTGCAGAGATTTCAGAAACCATTCCAAAAGGAATTCTCCTAGAATATGAGCTTTAATAAACCTCTTCCTTCTCCTCCATTCCTGAATATGATCAGAAATGTGGGTTGCGTCGTCCTGCTTAAAATTAGCTAGGAGTTCAGTCCCAGCATCATATCGGACAGGAAACTGAAAATGGTTTAGAAATGTAACAGCTAGTTCTCCAAATGTAGCAAAACTGCCCCCAGTTAGCTCAATATACCATTTGGCAGCGTTTCCAGTTAGGGTGCGTTGAAACAATCTCAACCTAATCGAATCCTCGATCAGGGAGTTAGAAGAACACCATAAATGGAAAGTGGTGATGTGGTCAGCCGGATCCTCTCCATTCTTCCCTTCAAACTTTGGAATGTCTGAAGGTAGTTTGGTCGGGACCGGAGGCCACCCCGGACTGTACCGAATCGGATCATTTGTCAATTTCGATAGATCTGGCAAGTTTAATGTTGCCAGAAAAGGTAAACGAGGCAGAGCTTGAGGATTCCGTCCTTGATAGGATGAATTCCCAACATTCTGAAAAGAATACCCTGGATTTGATGAGGCACCAGGTTGCCAGAAAGAACTCGTAGGAAAAGGAGGAGAACCTCCTCCCCACGTCGAGTTACCAAAGACCGAACCAGTTCCCCCGCCCGAAGTATTGAATGAAGAGGAAAGCCCCTGATAGGGGTTCCAGGAATTAGATAGAGGGGAAAAAGTATGATAAGCACTCGATGAAGGGAAAGAAGCATTCCCTTGGTGACCAGCATAAAACTGATTCCCTGCCCCCGCTTTAGTGAATACAGGGTTCCAACCTGTAAAAGTAGTTGAACTTTGACCTCCAGACCAAGGGTTGAAACTCTGGGTCTGAGAAGTAAATGGAAAGGAACCTAAAGAAGGATTCGAACTATGAATGTGTCTAGTTCCGAAGGGGAACCCTTGAAAATAAGCTGATCCACTAGCCATGGAAGTCATGGATGTAGATCCAGCTCCAGCAACGGAAAAGGAAAAAGAAGGAATCCCACTGGTGGGCATTCCAAAACAGAAGGGACCAGATTGAGAAGCATGTGCTTGGGTGAAACCAGAGCCAAACACAGCAGCACTAGAGGCAATTGAAGATATAGCAATAGTGCCCCCTCCTTCAACAGAAGCAGGAGTCTAAATGCCTGCAGAACTCACAGCAAAAGCCGCGTTCCCAGTCGTGGCCATCGAAAGGTATGTATAATAAGGAGGATCTTACGGTCTCTCTGACTCGGGTCCGATGTATTGAACAACGAACGGATAATCAAGAGGAAGAGGAGATGGAAGTGAATCTGATGGTTCAGACACTTCCTCTACCTGTACTTCGTCTTCCTGCAGAAATAACACTCGCGAGGTGAGCGGAACGCTCCTCTCAGAACCAACACCTGAATCAGCTATGAAACCTTTAGACCCTTGTGGAGGATCTCTCTCCACTGCGTCGGACGCCACAGGGTGGTAACCACCTGCTAAATCACTCCTACGCCTTCTCGAAGAAGGCTCTGGACTCTCGGGAGATAATCCTCGGATTCTCCTCGATCGACGAGGTGCTTGATCAGCCTCTTTTATAAATTTTAATTAGACTCAAAAAAGTGTAAAGCTAGGAAAGATAGGAGCAAAAAGCACTCACTAAAAAATAATAATCCCTGAGATACAATCAAGCAAACAGCCTCCAGGTATTTCCGCTCTGGGTGATTAGGACCAGACACCAAAATACAAGAAAGCGAAATATAGGACCTCCCAAAAGCAGTCTGGGATAATTACGACCCAGGACTACTAGTGAAGGTATCAGAAACAGTTACGCCGACCTCCTAACGACAGCCTTTGCTAGCACAAGCACCCAAGCTTCGCAAGGCCACCCCCCAAAAGTACTGCTGAAAGTGATGCGACGTCTGCCTTAGGTACCACGGGTATTCCCCCCCGCAGTCACCTGTGTGGAACCTAGGAGTGGCAACTATGGGCACCAATCCGTGTTAGAAGCCGGGTGGAACGGTCTTGAGGTTAGATTCAGCAAATCAGAGAGGGGGTATCTCTCTTTTCAGCCTTCACTTCCCCTCTCGCTTGACTCTCTAGAGGAGAGCTTTCTTGGTCCACCTAATGGAGTTGGATTTCGCTCATTTAATCAACTTCTATGTTTTGTTTGAGCAGTCTTGGAGAGTTAACTCCCCACTCACCTAATCCAAGGCCCTACAACCTAGCTAGTTGGTGTATGACACTTCGAAAACTTGCTAGTTGATTTTAAATTATATCGCTTATTTTAATCGGCTGTTATGTTAAGTCAAAGGGATACGGAGATGAAACTAATGGTGTTTTGATGCAGAAAGAAATTAATAAAAACCAAACTACATGCAAATGCAGTTATTGTCTTTCGATGAAAAGCAACTTCTACACAGGTTCTACGAGATTAAAATTTGTATTTTTCTTTTCAGATAACAAACTCACACTCACAAAAACTATGAAAATGACTAAATGCTTAAGTGCACCTGATGCAAATCACTACAAGCATGCAAATTCTAAGATGAAAAATCTCCTAAAGCAGAGCGAAATTTCCCGAAGATCCTTCAGTTTTATCACTTTTTGGTTGTCCAGAAAGCTAGTTCCCAAAATCAAGAACTCTTAATATGAAGACACCAAAAACGCTTGAAAAAAAAGAGGAAGAAATCAATGACACTCTTTTCCAAAATCAAGGCAAAATCCAAAGGCAAGAAACCTCAACAAAGCTTCAAAAGATACGATGAAATGAAAACAAAAATGCAAAAACAAAAGCAAACAACAAAGCAAAATGTTTTTTGAGCTTTTGAATTTTATAAAAGAAGAGTTCGAAAAGACCAAGCAAAACTATTAAATCCCAAGCCAAACAACACTGAATTTCAAGCAGAAGCTTAAAAAACGCTCCAAATCTTATAAGGCTAACTAGTAGCAAGATTTATATGAGCACAAGAAGACAAGAAAACTCAGTCACTCAGCCTAGAATAATAGTACAACCTTGCAGCAAACAAAAACTTCAAAGAACCAAGAAAGACTCTTCAAAAGTTGCAACAAGACCTAGTCGACTGAACTCAAGAAAACCAACCAAGAAATGGGAAAAAATCGTAGTGCAAAGCAAAACACAAAGGTAGGAAAGAGTAAATGAGCAGAAGCTCTCTGTTCTGATAAAGCAGAACAGCCAAGAATCCCCAGAAAGAGATCTTGGTACTCGAACCAGAAATGCCAGCACCAGAAACAAGACTTTGCCAAAAAGACTAGTTTTCAATCAAACAAGAGAGAGAAAAGACCAAAGACCACTTTCTTCACAATCCAGAGGGTACAAAGACACTGCAGGAACAGGTCTCCACAGACAGAAAGGACTAAAAAGCCAAGAAATCCAAAATTTCAAAATCTTCCTAGGTATACGCAACTTTACAGTTTAGCAACAAGCGTGCATACGCGACTGTGCTAAAGGAAACTCGCGTATACGCGACTCCCTTTAACAAAAAATGCGTGTATAGGCGAATGTGTGCAGACAAACCCGCGTATATAAAGGTAAATAATGAAAAAACAAAAAGGATCAAGCCTGGATAAGAAACCAGGACTTCAGTCTGACTGAGAAAGAGCAAACTGGACTGGAAATAGAAGTTAAAACTGTTGGAAACCTATCAAACAGCTGAAACCACCCAACATGGGAATCACAAGAATGCGATCCCCAGCGGAGTTGCCAGTTCTGTTTCGGGGAAAATCACCCTAGAGGTTCGTTGGGTCAAAACCTCCACAGAGCAGGGCATGCCATTCAGAAGGACTCACACACAACCGTACTTGAATGCAAAAAACTAGAAATCAACGATAGCAGGACTCACCCGTAGTCCTACGTTCGATGTAGATCCCGCAGGGTTCAAACCCCCAGCAACCTTCCTTCCTCCTTCAACCTACAAAACAAGAAAGAACGTGCACGGAAACCTAGTTGTACAGCATATAATTCTCCTAAACGTTAGTGTAATCAATGTGAAACATGATATAAACGATAATAACTACTTAATGATCAATCTTTCCACATATAAAAATAGATACTAACACAGAAGTTCAGGAACAAGACGGTTATTCATTATTATGAATAGCATGTACAATAATAAAAGTGGAGAGATCACCTGAATCCTTCCAAGATCTTTGAGCAGACCGTCATTCGGATTCATCCTGCCCTTACCTTGCTAAGATTCTTCCAAGAGTTGTGCACTCGAGATGGCATATAAATGGATGAACATCTCCAGGAAACAAGGGTTTCCTGATATAAATCTGGGAAAGTGTAGGAGGCACAGGGAATCAGAACTTGAACTGGGAATCCAACAGAGTATAATGACTATAAAATTTCTCTCTCCCTTAGGCCATGCACATGAGGGGCTTTTATACTCCCTCAAGTAGTTTCAGTCAGTTGGAAACAATTGGCCACGTACTGGGGTGGTTGAACTACTAGAGTAACCATCAACCCAGTCCGAAAATAAGGAATTTATATATATTTTTAATGGTTTTAATGGCATACGCAGAAAATTACATGTGTACTCGCGTATACACGCGGAAAAGTCTGGGCATAACCGCGTATGGGAATTTTAACACTGTTTTTTAGTGAATTTGTTCAAGTCTGTAGGAATGGGTGCCCAAAGCCATAAAATCAATCATGAATCATATGAAGGTGAGAAATGATGCTATAACAAACATGCTTTTGAATTAAACTTGAGAATGAAACCCATACTCAAATAAAAATATATATTTTTTTCTTCCTTTTTATTTCTTTATAAAGAGTATACAATGTCATGATTACAATTACATCATAATGCAGACTGAACCTAGTTATAATTTGCAACACTCCCTCTTAACTAGGGAGGCGTTCATGGTACAAGGAATCTCAATCTTGAAACATTCTCATCAGAAGAGTCAGATTTTTAAGCCATATTTTTTCAAGCATATTTATCATAACCAACATTGTCCCTGAAGGCCTTAACTAGACAAGCTCATCTTTAATCATGAGAGGCTTTACGTGAGATGCCACACTACCTCTTAAGGCACATACCCCATCCAAATGTCTACAAGGTATGTCCTTTTAGGAATATTCTTATCTTGGATTCCCAAACCTGGATACTCAAAGAATATTGGTGCTCTTTGACTACTCTTATCTTGGATTCCCTACCTCATCCTCAAACAAAATTGATCGTCAACTTATTTCCCTGGATTATTAAATCCATAATAAGTTCAAATCTAGATGCTTATTCAATCCTCTGGACTCCATTATTTCTTTATGGTCTTCACTTAGACTTATGACAGTTATTCCTAGTCTAGTTCCTAACCCATAAAGACAAGAACTATCTGATATCACTCCCTCTTAATCAAGGAAGAAATATCCACCAAATTAAGCTAACCTCTCAAGTACTCAAGCTCCTTGTTTGGTAACACTTTAGTCAATATGTGTTCTACCTGTTCATATGTAGGTAGATAGTCCATCTCCATGACCTAATCTCGTACCAAGCTTCTAATGTAGTGGTACTTGTTGTTTATATGCTTCATCTTAGCATGAAACATTGGGTCTTCTGTCAATATTATGAAAATATGATTATCACAATGTATCCATGTAAGGCTAAGAGATCCTTCAAACAAGTATGATAGTAGCTTCATGAGCCAAACTGCTTCTTGACAAACCTTACTTGCAACAACATATTCAAATTCAACACTACTCAAAGCAATTGTATCCTGTGTTCTCTTCATCGATGATATCATGGAAGATCATAGGTTAAACATCCACCTGTTTTTGTTGTTCTTATTTTTGTCCCAATATCAATCTGTATATCCCATGAGTTGGAATTCATTACCATTATACCAAAGTCAGTGATATATAGTCCCAATTAAATATCTTAGGATATGCTTGGATGAAAAACAATGATCATGTTTTGGCTCCATCTAAAATTGACTTAGGACATTTACTGCAAAAAAAATGTATGGTCTAGTATTTACTAGATACATCAAGGATCTAATCAATTGTTTGTAGAAAGTAGGATCCATCAGACTAGATTATGAACTCCTTAAATTATTTTAATTGGTAATCATAGGAGTCATCATAGGCTTGAAATCCATCATTCCATACTTTTGAAGCATCTTGATCATATACTTACCTTGACCAAGATATATATCTCATGGCTTCTACCATACCTCTATTCCCAAATAATAATGCACAATCCCAAGATCCTTCATATCAAATTTCACTGCTAATTTCTTCTTGCATTCATGAATCCGATCCTCTACACCTGTAACTAGTAGATCATTCACATACAAGATTATGATAACTGGTTCATCATGGACCACCTTGATATATAAGTTAGGATCTGTAGTACTCTTGGTAAAACCAAGTCTCAATAGATATGCATCCATCCTTGCATACCAATCCCTAGGTGCTTGCTTTAGGCCATATAGAGATTTATTCAATATGAAAACATGAGTCTCCCTTTGATTTATTTCATCCTTGAGGATTGTCAATGTAAAAATCCTCATTGATGGTCCCATTCAGGAAAGTTCTCTTGACATCCATTTGATCGATGTTCCATTTCATAGTAGTAGCCAACAAAACCAATGATCTTATGGTTGTATACCTAGATGTGGGAGCAAAGGTTTTTTCGTAATCAATTCCTTATTTATGTGAGAAGACTATTGCTACAAACCTTTTTTTGTATTTTTCTATGCTCTCATCTGTAGCATGCTTTATTTTGTAAATCCACTTTGAATTGACTGTAGATTTGTCACTTGACCTAGGGATAATCTCCTAGACATCATTATTCATTATGGACTGGTATTCTTCCTGCATAAAATTCCTCCAATATCAATTTTTAGCAGCATATTCATAGGAGGAAGGTTTTGATTTAATAAGCCTTGTCATGTATGAAACATATCCATAATATCTCTTTGGAATTTTAGTTTCCCTGGAGGTCCTTATTGTTTTATTTCCTTCTGCTTCTTGAAGAGTAGTTTTCATCAATTAGGACCCTTTTGACTTTCTAGAATAATTACTTGTTGTATGGTTTCACAAGGATCTTCAAAAATTTATTTAGTAGATTTCTACTCTTGACCATCATTGTCCCAAGAGATATCCTCGAAGATATGCATCTCTTCTTCATCAGAGTCAACCAAAACATCCCTTGATTTCTTGTAAGTTATGTTCTCATCAAAGATGACATCCCTGCTTACTTCAATTCGACAATCCTCCTTGATATAGATTTTATAGGTTTTTGATGATGTAGCTATATCCCACAAAGATTCCCTTTAGATTGGTTGGATCTAGATTCTTTCTCTTGTCCTTGGGTATATGAATATACACAGGACACCAAAATATTCAAAGATGATCCACACTTGGTTTCTTTCTTATAAATGCTTCTTCAGAAGTCATGTTGTTAATGTACAAAATCATACCAATGGGATTCAAAATGATCTTATAATGTACTAAAAACAAGATACTCAATCCTTCTATAATTTGCGGAAACCAAATACGATCACACAATCACATAACAATTAAGAGAAAGAAATTATCAATCACATAACACGAGATGTATCTGGGGAAAACAACTGCTCAAAAACTCACTATCTATATATTTCATATAGCCAAGATCATGAAACAATACAATGACTTCTCACACTAGAGAAACTTTCTGCACTTTGTTGATTTTCTCACTCCTATCCTACTCGAAACTGGCTTGCAATCTAAGCAAAATCAGTCAAGTATTTAACCTTTTTCTTACCTTTTCCTAGCCTGCCTTGCTTACAAATTCTTGGGCTAATTGAGAGCCTATTAATTAGGAAAATCCCAAATAATTATTTTTCAATCCTTCAAGGCCTTCCCGATGACCTCATGCATGACCTTTACAATTTTCTAATAGTACAACTGATAGATCTCTTCCCTTTAACGTCAAACTCAACTGGGTCTTCCTTATAACTGACATGCAACAACTATTTATAGATAATTATTATTTAACTGATTGACCATTAATTGTGAATTCAATCATATTTAATTCATTGAACCTATCACTGCTCATCTCTCATTTAGAACTAGTTAAGCTAATTTTATCTCAATTAATTGAGTTAACTAATTACAACTCACAAATAATTATATCTGGACCCCCTAAAAATAGAAAATCATTTTGCATGTATCCTCTTAGACCTCTAATTCAAATTTAATAAGCTAACTAAGTCTTCCTGACTCAGTTAACTAATACAAGTTGTCATGAGATGAAATTATAATTTTTCTTTCAATTTAATTAAGGGAAAATTAAATCAAAAGCCTCATATAGTGGCCATTTCTGGGTACCATTTTCTTGATTTCATTTCTGGATGCCAATTTCACTATTTCTTGTTGCAAATTTCAACACTCCCTCTCAACAAGAAATGAATTCAATCTATCCCGATCCAGTTACTTTGGAATGTTATGCATGCAACACTTCTCTCTAGTGTTGTTCCTGCTGCAACTCTTGAAATTGAATAGCCTAAAAAAAAATTGAATCAATATAATGCATCTATCATCAAAGTATCTGACTGCTACTAGTTACTTCACTTTCTACTGAAATCTCTGCGCTGCTGCTGATTCTGCACTGCTATCAACTCTGATGTGCGCTCCAGTATTTGACATTTGTCACTCTAATTTATGTCTTCTCGACATCTGGTTGCATCATTATAACTGATCCTTCCTACTACTGTATATTTTGGTATCGTCGTATCTAGGTCCAATCAATGAGACACGCCATCTCATTAGATCTTTCCCAAATTTATTCTCTTGGGATTATGTCTGCACATCACCCCACCTCGCATTTGGAGGTATGGCGGCATGTACTCCCTCTTCCCATCTGGCTCAAAGTTTCCCCTCCTTGGAGGTATCTGCTTGAGTGGACACTTCCACTCGGTCTCCTCTCCGCTTCAATTATGGCTGCTCCATAACCTTTTGAGAATTATTTTGAGGCTGCATGTTGAGAGGCCCCCTCTCAACCACCAAGTCACTAACCTATGCTTTTCACCTCAAATATTTACATGCATCCTCAACCTCGAGAGAATATAGGTCCTTGACTCTTGCACCGATATGTTTCATCCATCCTGTGGCGATGTGTCTAACAAACAAATTTCCTTTTCTAAATATGACATCATAACCACGGTCTTCCAATATCTCTAAGGAAAGAAGATTATTCCTTAGTCCTGGAACATACAAAAAATATGTCAGTCTGAGAGGGGAGCTAGAATCCCTCTGAAAGGTAACTGTACCTATTTCGGTCACGTTATACCTCCCGTCATCTCCAAACTCTATGTTCTGCTGGAGGTCCTTCTCCTCCAAGTCACTAAGGGTATCTCTATTCCTTGTCATATGGAACGAGGCACTATTGTCTAGATACCACATGCATCCCATTATAGTGCTGGTCATGCATGCTATGAGAGTAAAATCAAGCTCAAACTGTGAAGCTAGTGCTTCACCCGCTGCAACTACAGGCTCCTTCTTGCTTGCCTTCTTCTGTGGACAATTCAAGGCATAGTGCTCGTGCTCGTGATAGTGGAAGCACTTGATCTTGGACAAGTCTATCTTGCCCTCTTCACCTTAGGACTTATTTCCCTTAGCTTTCTTAGGTTTTTCTACCAATGAAAAATATTCTTCTTTGTCTTTGTCAAAGGTCCCGTCTCTGGTGCTTCGCCTTATCTCTTCTATTACCAATTTAGACCACAAACACTCCCAGTCTAGTAGCTTCTCCCTTCCATTCACAGAGTCCTCGTAAATATTCTAGCTCTTGGGAAGGCCTATAAGTGCTAGGCTCACCAAATCATGTTGGGTTATTGTCACACCAACACTTCCAAGCTCATCTCAGCATTGAGTGAACTTCGTCAAGCATGTTGGTATCATTTCACCCTCCTCCATATTGATATTTCTGAGATTTAATTTCAGCATCAACTTCCTATGGTCACTGCTATTCTGAAACAGATCTATCAAGGCCTTCCACATAGCATATGGAGTCACCTTCCCATGGAGACTCGAGACAATATGATCTTGAACTCCCTCTAACAAGATCCTTCTTGCCTTTTCTACCTTCTTTTGCCATGCATCAAGAAGTTAAGAATTTGTTGCTGTGGGATTGGGAATATCAATATCTATGAATTCCTTCATCCCATTTTCATCTAACAATGCCTCCATCCTGTCCTTCCATGCTATGTAATTCAAATTTCCCTCAAGGGCATATTCAAGTCTGAAGCCATTGAAAGACATCTTGATCTACTGCCGGGTCCTGAAGAATACATCTGCAAATTTGAATCTGTTCAAAACAAAATTTGTTCTTCTATTCTATTGTGATTCTTGGTGCTATGATACCATATAGAAAATCATACCATTAGGATTCTAACTGATCTTGTAATGTACTAAAAAAAGAAACTAAATCCTTCTACAATTTTTGGAAACCAAATACAATCACATAATCACATAACAAGTAAGAGAAAGAAATTATTAATGAAACAACACAAGATGTATCTAGGGAAAGAAACTATTCAAAACCACACTATCTGTATATTGCATATGGCCAAGATCATGAAACAATACAATGCTTTCTCACACTAGAGAAACTTCCTTCACTCTGCTGACTGTCTCACTCCGATATTGCTCAAAATTGGCTTGAAATCTAAGAAAAATCGTTCAAGTATTTAGCCTTTTTCTTTCCTCTTCCTGGCTTGTCGTTCTTACGCATTCTTGGGCTAATTGAGCCCTTATTAATTAGGAAAATCCAAAATAATTATTGCGCGGTCCTTCAAGGCCTTCTCAATGACCTCATGCATGACCAGTACAATTTTCTAATAGTACAACTGATAGATCTCTTCCCTTTAACCTTAAACTCAACTGGTTCTTCCTTAGAACTCACATCCAATAACTATTTATGGGGAATTATCAGTTAAATGATTGACCACTAATTGTGAATTAAATCATATTTAATTCAATGGACCTATCACTAGCTCATCTCTTAGTTAGAACTAGTTAAACTGATTTGATCTCAATTACTTGAGTTAACTAATTACAACTCACAAATAACTATATATTAACCCCCTAAAAATAGAAAATACATTTGCATGCATCCTCATAGACCTCTAACTCAAATTTCCTAAGCTAACTAATTCTTCTTGATTTAGTTAACTAATACAAGTTTTCATGAGATGAAATTACAATTTTTCTTTCAATTTAATTAAGGGAAAATTAAATAAAAAGCCTCATATGGTAGCCATTTCTTGGTACCATTTTTTGGATTTCATTTATGGATTCCAATTTCATGTTTCTTGTTTGAAATTTCAACAATTAAGAATCCTATGAGGAATTCAATTATGTAAGTAGATAGTTGTCATGCATATCTCTCCCCATAGGAATTGAGGGAGATATTGATAATGTAGCATAGCCCTAACACATTCATCAATAGTTCTATTCTTTATTGTTGCCACACCATTCTGTTTAGGATTATGTGGAACAATGAGCTCCCTCTTAATCCTTGCTTCCTTGCAGAAAACTATTAATTCCTTGGAGGTGTATTCTCCACCATTATCAGACCTCAGAGTCTTGATATTTCTCTCGATTAGATTTTCCACTTCATTCTTGAACTCTTGAAACTTTTCAAATACCTTATCCTCATTCTTGAGAAAGTATAATGAAGTATTCCTTGAGTAATCATCATTGAAACTTACATTATACTAATGCCCACCAAGATATTTTACTGCCATAGGTCCAGATACATCTGAGTGTATGATATCTAAAATTTCCTTAGATCTGATGTCACTACTTGCAAAAGGTTTGTTTATGTTCTTACCTAGAGCACATCCCTTACAAAGCCCTTCATGTTCTTCCTTCAATTCAAGATGCCATTGACCATTTGAATTAGAGATGGAAAAATATTAATGTGAATGTGTTCATACTTTCTATGCTATAGTTCAGAAGGACTCACATCCAAGTGAACTAGAGCTGGTGTACAAAGTTTATATAATTTCCCCTCATGAATTCCAATTACCCTAGCATCATCAATACTTGAGCCCTTACCCCAAACCAAAACCTTTCGATAAAAAAAGAAATTCTATCACCTTTATCCTCTAGAAAATAAATAGATAATAAGTTTCAAACTTCGAACATTTAAAATGTTGTTGAGGTGAATACTTCCACATGATTAGAGATCCAATTATGTAGACCCAATTCCTTTCACTGGATAACACTTGTCGTATCCAATTTTGATAGAGTGAGATGAGTTTACCATAGATAAGGTTTGTAGTTGACTTCATTCTCCAGTCATATGTTTAGAGGAACCACGGTCAATAACCCATACATTCTCATCCTTGAATGTGTTGGATAAATAAGAGAACAAGCTTCCATATGGTACTTCCTTTGTGAGCTTGGAGATGATATTCTATATACAATTCTTGATAGATGTAGCCATATTTCCAAGAACCTTGAAACCCTTCCTTATATCCCTTGCCATATTACTTTTATGTTAGTTGGTTCCTTTTACTTCTTTAGTTTTGTTCATCAAGCAATTACCAAAAACAATGAAGATCACAAAGAAACGGAGTACACAAGATATAGGCTCCAAGCTAGGGAAAAACCTTTGCAAGGGGAAAACCTAGAAAATGCTTCTCTTCTTCTTTAGAATATGCCTACAAAAGAGACTTCCAAGACCTAAAGACTAAAGCCATCAAACCCTCCAAACCCCAATCCAGTCCCCAGTAAGATCTTCCTTGAGACAACTTTCATAAATTCGATATTGCTTCCTTGATTCTACAACTTTGACCCTTGCAACATAATTTCGGCCCTGCAATTTCGGCCTCTTGCAACTGCTTCAATATTTCGGCCTCCTATAACTGGAAGCTTAAAAAACCATAGCGAGACAAGGAAATATATTCTTTGAAAAACTTCGGCCTCTTCTCCTCCTCTTCATCCTCCCAACTACTCTTCTTCTCCTTTGCTATAGTAGATTGAAATTTCTTGAGACAAGTGACCAAATGAGTTGAGCATCACTCCTTTATATAGCCTTTCTTGAGGGTCGAATTCCCTCCCTTTAGGTTGATTTGCTCTTGGGCTTATACATGGTTTTTCTCGACAAAATAAATATTTTCCTTCATTACAATGAGTCCAAATGGGACTATGACACATGAAAAATATTATTCTATATCGTAGAAAGACCTATAATACTTAAAAGCACGAAGAACATGCTTTTGACTCAAACTTGAGTATGAAATCCATACTCCAAAAATTAAATATAATTTCGTTTTCTTCCTTTATAAAGAATATACAATGTCATGATTACAATTACATCATAATGAAGACCAAACCTAGTTACAATTTTCAACATTCTTTTAGCTTTTCTTCATAGAATGATCCATTGATGATATAATGATTCCATAGCACAATCATTAGTGAGTTCTAATGCATACAAGGATACAATTATTGTCATGTAAAATTATATTTTGATCATGAATAATGATTATTCCTTTTGAGTATTTTTCTCTTGTTATTCATCAAGTGTACATGCTCATATGAACATATTCAAATTAATTTCATGCCTCAATATACTTGAAATTGGAACATCACAACTTTTATGCACTTTGGTCAAAGTCTGGTTTTCAACACATTAACAAATTAAATGAGAGTTTTAACAAGATGAATAATTTAATTGAAACTAATTAATAAGAATTTCAATTTGCATCTTGAAAAATGTATGTAAAAAAATAAAAACCAACTCTTAGATTACAATTTGAGCAAAAAGTCAAAATTTACATGAACTTTACTTTTATTAAAATATGAATTATTCAACACTTCTGCTAGGTCGCGCTGCGCTGCTGTAGCGCCTGCGCCTCCTCTCTGAGCTTGCGTCCTCTGGCCTGTCCTCCCCTGCTTGCCATGGCCCCTCAAGATGCTAACCCAGAGGCGACCGTTTCTCAACTAGCATTCTCTACTCTCTTTAAGTCATTGCCGCCTCAACGCCCTCGTCCAGTGATATCCAGGTTTGTAAAGAAGCTCGACGATTTGCAAGAAGTGATTCTTCCTCCTGCTCTTCCCCACATGGCGGCTCTTTCACTGGCTGAAAGGGGACTCATAGGGAAATTCAATAGGGTTTGGCCCTCCTCGAAGACGGTGCAAAGGTGGATTGAAAGAAACTGGTCTGATAAGATTAATGACAAAATCTCCATTCACTTCTGCGGGAAAGGGTATTTCACCTTTCATTTCAAATCTAAAGAAGATAAGGATATGATCTTTAGGAATGACCCATATTTCATGGATTCCAGAGGCTTGTACCTCAACAAATGGACCCCCAACTTTGATCCTGAGCTGGATGTCCCCAACGCGGTCCCGGTTTGGGTCAGGCTTCCTCATCTTCCCCTCCATTGTTGGTGAGATGAATTGGTCCGAGCCATTGGGAATTTCGTTGGAAATTGCAATGAACCAAAGGAAAATATGCAAGCCTGTGCCTGAATATGTGTTGAGGTAGATATCAACAAAGGTCTCCCAGAGGCCATCAAGCTCAAAGTGGACGACTGGACTCATATTCAACAGTTGGATTACGAATATATCCCTTTCAAATGCAAATTATGTCACGAATATGTCCATTTCGCCAACCGATGCTCTAAATTAGTTGATGTTGAAAATGCTTAACAAGATGAACAATGGGAAACAGTTAAAAAAAATAAGATAGTCTCTAACCCTAAGACTAACCCTACCACAGCTCCTCCCAAAGCTAATCTACAAGAATCTTCTCGCTTTCCTCCCAGGATCTTCCTCCCCTAAATGCTACTCACCCTGTTCCACCCCCTCCCCCTCCAAAGACCACCCTGCAATCATCTAATCCCTTTTCTTCCATTTCCCCCCTGATGATGACCCCCCTCTCTCCATATATCAAACTGAAACCACTGAAACCAATGATGCCTCCCCTCCCCATCTTGATCCCCCTTCCCTCCCCCAAGACCCCCCCCTCAGCTAGAACAACCAGGAATTCTTCCAAAGAGCACGGAGAAAATCTGGAAGCACATAAAAAGCAAGGACTAGGAAGGAAGTCCATAAAGCAGTAGAGGGATGAAAGCGCACAAAAAGAAATAACTATGGGAACACAAAACCCCATAGAAACCTACATATTGGGACGAAGCAACAAAGAGGTGACACATAAGGAACAAGGAGGGCGAGCAACTCTCCGCACCACCTATACCCAATGATGAAAATCCTGTCTTGGAACAGTAGGGGATTAGGGCACCCCTCCAAAATCGTTTCTCTAAAAGATTTGATAAGTCATGATAAGCCAAAAATTCTAATGTTATAAGAAACCAAGCAAGGACAAGAAGAAATGAAAGGAATCATTGATAAAATCAAGCAGTATGAAGGCCTCATATCCAAATCAAGGGGCGCTTCTGGAGGTCTTGCAACCCTTTGGAACCACAGTGTTTGGGTACATAAACATAATAAAACCAACCAGTATTGGATCAAAGTCACTTTAGAGAGCTTAGCATATAGCAAAATAATTG
The DNA here is from genome assembly GCA_034641835.2 of Pinus albicaulis. Taxonomy (NCBI): domain Eukaryota; kingdom Viridiplantae; phylum Streptophyta; class Pinopsida; order Pinales; family Pinaceae; genus Pinus; species Pinus albicaulis. The sequence goes on from MU968493.1 coordinate 12,058,575, forward strand.
TCATCTACAATGTCTATGCGCCAAATCACTATAGAGACAAAGAACAATGTTGGAATACCCTCAAGACAGATATAGATGAAGAAGAGAACAACAATATTATTCTTGGTGGAGACTTCAATCTCATACTCCATTCCAATGAGAAAAGAGGAGGTTGTTTTTCTCATGATCCTTGCAGGATACAGTTGGAATCCATCATGCATGATTACGATTTAGTGGATGTAGTTCCTAAAAATCACAGATTTACCTGGAGTAGTAGAAGATTGGGAAAGGAAAATATCATGGAGCGATTAGACAGGATTCTGGTGGATGTATCCTTCCTCTCATCCTACTCCACCGCCTCTGCTGTAGTGCTCCCCTACTCAGCGTCTGATCATTATCCCACATATCTCATTCTTGAAACCCAATGTCCATTAGGGCCCATTCCCTTTAAATATAGTCCATTGTGGAACAGCATCCCAGCAGCCAACCAGATTTTTCGACACACCTGGAACCAACATATAGAAGGATCTATAGGATACATATGGGAAAACAAGCTGAAGAGGACCAAAATCGCCCTGAAAGAATGGGCATAATTACATTACAAAGAACCAGAGAGGGTTCAATTAGAAATAAAAAACAAGTTGAAGAACGTCCATAGCCTAATTGAAGAAAGTGGACTCTCCCAAGAACACCAGGCACTTGAAGGCAACCTCTAATTTTAGCTATATCATTCCAACAGAGCAAAGGAGAAAAAATGGAGAATAAAATCGAGACAGCTATGGCTACAAGGAGGTGACAAGAACTCCACCTTTTTCCACAAACATGCCATTGTTAGGAATATTAGAAATAATATCATCTCCATCATCGATGTTGAAGGTCATCTTCAAACCACTCAAGATGCCATTAAAAAAGCTACATCAGAACATTTCTGTGCCCTTTTAACTGAGACAAAAGATGCTGAATATTATTATGATCTTCTCGAGCATCTTCCCACTGAGATCAATGAGGAAATAAATAAAAATATTACCATGGAAATTGAAGAAGAGGAGATTCAAAGAGCGATCTGAACACTCCAACTAGACAAAGCCCTCAGCCCAGATGGATTCTCCATCAGCTTCTACAGAGCATACTGGGGAATAATAAAAAAATATCTCGTTAAGATGATAAAATGGGCCCAACGCAAGAGCAAAATCGGAGGCTACACCAATTCCACCCATCTTGCCCTCATTCCCAAAGAGAATCGACCATCATCCTTCTCTCGATTATGGCCCATCTCTCTTTGTAATTCTTCCCATAAAATCCTGACCAAAATCCTAGCTACACATCTTAAACCCCTCCTCCCCTCTCTCATCTCTGAAAATCAAGGAGGCTTCTTGGCCAATAGACAAATTTCTGACTCCATTCTTCTTGTCCAAGAGGCTATACACTCTAGCCTATCTAGAAAAGAAAAAGGATTCATTTTAAAGATAGATTTGGCCAATGCCTTCGACTGAGTCAGGCATTCTTTCCTTTTTGTTGTCCTAAAGAAAATGGGATTTGCCACACCCTTCCTCGACCTTGTCAAAGCTTGCATTTCCGGGCCTTGGATCTCTCCTCTCATCAATGGTAGACCTGGACCATCTTTTCAATCATCTCGAGGATTAAGACAAGGCTGCCCTCTTTCGCCTTACCTTTTCATCTTGATGGCTGAGTCCTTCAGCAAGGCCTTGGATTACGAATGCCATGTTGCTCTTATCATTGGCATTAAATTTGGGAATGGAGTCAAAAACATGAACCACTCTCAATTTGTAGACGACACTCTGCTAATGGGAGGAGCTTCTAACATCATAGCCTATCATTTCAAAACCCTCTTGGAAAAATACATGAGCTACTCTAGAGGTATGGTCAATCATCTCAAGAGCTGCATCTATGGTTGGAACACCTCAGCTCAATCTCTTCATATCATTGCCAACACTTTTGGGATACCTTGCAAGTTGGATTGGGGGCATTTCTCTTATCTGGGCATGCCAGTGAGTGCTGGCACTTTGAAAGCTGAGGTTTGGGACACTAACATAGAAAAAATGAAAAGGAAAGTGCAACAATGGGGATCCTCTTGGCTTAACCCAATAGGCCACTTAATCCCTCTTAAATCAGGTCTTTCTTCTTTGCCCTTATATCAATTTACTCTTTTAAAAGCTCCTGCTAGCTTTCATCATAAAGTGGAAGTTATCATCTGTCACTTTCTTTGGCAAGGGGGGAAAAATGAAAGAAGGAAATACAACCTCATAAATTGGAAGCAGGTCATCCAAACCCAGGAGCATGGAGGACTGGGAATTCGATCACCAAAGCTTCTCAATCTGGCTTTTGGTGAAAATATCATGTGGAGACTCATTAGTGGCAAGTCTGCATGGTGGAAAAGTGTGCTGGAAATCAAATATCTCAATTCTTCAAGGCAACAACTCTTGGATCATGATATCCCTATCAGAACTTGCTCTAAAATCTAGGGGCTATGCAAAATATCAATTTACTTTCTTGCTCAAAACATTTCCAAGGTTCCCAAGGGTGGCAACAATATCAAAATTGGAGCAGATCGAGTTATGGGCCAGTAGCCCATTAGCAGTAGACCTAGAACTCATCAGACTTTATCTTTTCTCGACAACATGGGTATCCATAGGTTGGACCAGATATCTCAGTGGGACACTCACTCTCAGCTCTGGTAAGGGTGGCTATTTCCTGAAGTCCCTAATTACCTTGAAGCAAGTCTTGCTGCCCTTCAAACACACCTCCATGGCATTGCCCCTATCAAAAGTAGTAGCGACGATGGCTTCTGTTGGGACCCCTCAGGCTCCAACTACACTGTCAAAGCTGCTTACCATCACATCTGTAGCACTGAACATCCCATGCCCATATGGGAAAATTGGAAAAAAACTTGGAAATCAGAGACCCTCCCTAAAATAAAATACTTTATTTGGGTTTTTCTAAAAGGGAAAGTTCTAACCTCAGATAATCTTAAAAAATGAGGTATAATTGGCCCATCTCGCTGCCCAAACTGTCACGTAGCTGAAGAAACCATCCAACATCTTTTTATTGACTACCCTTTTTCCACTATCTGTTGGAAGGAATTTTTTCCGAACACCCATCTCCCCTGGGGTACCCACAGCTCCATTGTCAAAGTTTTGCATTTATGGAAAAATAACTATCATTGGCAACGAAAGAAGACCAATAATGCTAAAAGAGTATGGGATGCCCTCCCCTATTCAATTCTGTGGAACATCTGGCTGGCACTAAATCGCATGGTCTTCAAAGATAAAGAAACCAACATCAAGAAATTATGCAACAAGTCCTGTAGCCTAACACTGGAAGCAATTTTTGTTAAGAGTCAAGGAAAAATTGCCATCGAAGATCACTGTGTCGAAGAAAGGAATTTTATAGGATATCTATTGGATAGAAACAACATCATCCATAGCAGGAATACCACTAACGGTCAACACAACAACTCTAGCAACAGTTGGAAACTAAGAATGAAAGAAGAGGAGTTCTCCATTTGGCTCAAAAAATGTAACATTCATTATCTTTTCTTTGATGGGGTCTCCAAATTCAATCCAGGAGTGGTTGGGGTTGGCAGAGTCATTTGAAATGCCAATGTTGATATTATATCCTCTTATGAATGGGGATTAGGCCCCCTTTCCAACAACAAGGCTGAAGCCCTCGCCTTATACCAAGGAATCATCCAGCTACAAAAGCTCGACATAAGAAAAGCCATGATCCTCGGCGATTCGGCCATCATAATTAGTCTGGTGATTGATAAATGGACAACATCTAATGTGATCCTCCATCAAACAATCAGTAGATGTCAAGCCCTTACTCAGAAAATGCAAGAAGTCAGATTCTTCCAAATCCTTTGTTCCCTCAACAAGGAGGCTGACATCCGTGCCAACAGAGCCTACTCTAAATCCATAGTAAATCTCCTATGAAACGCCTTTGAATCCCAATGCTTTCTACCATGAACCAAATCAAATCACATTTGAGATCTTTTGCAGAGGACTCTGTCAACATTGGACTCCTCTTCGCCGTCATTCACCCAACCTCTATGCAAAGTTTGGTATTCATTCCTACAGACACCTCTTCAGATCCACATGATGAATTTAAATCAATCTCAATTCTTCTGAACCAAATCCAAAAAGATCTCATTTGTCTTTTCCTGCAAAGGATTCTATCTCTTTCTTTTTTTCTCCATGACTTCTCCCTCAGACTCCCCGTGATCTCTTCCTCGCTCTATCTCACCCCCTTGCTTAAGCCTCCTTATTTATATGCACAATTACTCAACTAGGAAATCACTCCTCTCCTTCTTATGTTGCTTGTGATCAATCCCTTGTATGTCCCCCCTCGATCTCCTGATGCATTGTGTCCTTAACTGTTAATTGTTAGGTTGGCCCTCTCTCGACTGACCCTGCCCATTGTCTCCTTTAGCCTTTATTCAGCTCCCTTCTTTTCTCTCAGCCTTGACCCCTGTTCTCTGGCACAGTGCTTCATACCTCTTTGAAAACTTTTGTTGTTACCGAGCACTGGAAATTTTCTCTTGTGGTCTAGAATGGCGAGAAGTGGAGATTGTTTGCATTGTGTTGATCTCCAAGCAGAGATGGAGCAAATCCGAGCACATCAGAAGATTATGGATACCAAAATCCAAAATCAAACTTAGATTACCAATGAGAAACATGAAGCTGACCTCAATTTCTTTCTACACAGGGTCTCATCTCTTCAGGAACAGTTTAATGATCCTTCCAACAAATGCAACCACGCCAAAGAGTCTATCGAAATTCTGAAATACATCATGGACAAAAGCAATGCTCCAAGTTCCAGATCAACTAATTTAAAGAATGCAGGTGTTGAAGGCAATCCTGAAGGTTCCACCGCTCGCCAAATCAATCACATAAACATATATTAAGCATGGCTTGCAAATTCTCTCTTTTACTATTTCAGTTTGTTCAAATTTATGCTCTTTCAGTTTTTAAGATAGTCAAGAACGTTAGAAGAAAAAGGGTTTTTGTTTCTCTTGTTGTCATACCTTGCTCTAATTCTTATGTATACCATCATGTAACAATGGAGCTTAGCCTCCCCCTCTTTTTTGAATACAAACAGCAACCGATTATGTAAAAAAAAAAAATTTGAATTATTCATTTTAATCATTTAAAAATTTATCTTTTGAATCATCAAACGAACCTTTATCAAAATTTATAATTTTATCCCTTGCTCAACTAATCTTATCATTCACAAACTTGAAAAATCACGAGAAATCAAAATCTATTAAATAGAAGGTAGAATTAAGATCTAATGTTTTAAGATATTTAATAAATTATGTAAATAAATTTCTCTTTATTCAGTAAATAATTAAAAATATATAAAACAATAATAAAAATTTAATTACTTAATAGTTAAAGAATATTTCATTTAATTAATTTATGAAAAATATATAAAATAGACATCAATCAACTTTTTAAATTTGTAAATACTTCAAATATTTATCTACTCTTATTATTTAATCATGTTAAAAATTCCCAAAATATCATCTAATATCAAAGGCATCTAACTTTTAACCATACATGTGCATGCTCAAACACTAATACAATCTAACACCAAGAAAAGCTTGGGCAGAGAAGAGAAGAGGTACGTTAAGAGACCTCGGATGAACAAGTTTGTTGTTATATCAAGCCGAGGACTATTCTTTTGGGTGAAAACATTTGATTCCCTAAATAACCATTTGATCTCAAAACTCTTTATTTTTAAGAAAGTTATTAGCATGAAGTTTGGGCTAATCCATCATGTTTTGTTGTATTCATTTTAATTGGTCTCGGTTGTTGAGATTTTGGAAAGCCCACATAAGAGCTTAATTCATTCAACTAGTCTGGATGGGAATAGTTATACAAAAAGCTCAAGACCAGAATAGATTTGTTTATCACATAGATTTTGTAAACCCAAAGCTCATTATGGGAAAGAAATTGCAATTAAGTGATAAGAAATTTTAAAGTCGAAGAGGAGGTTAAAGATAAGTTAGGATACATACCAGGTTTAAAGATAGCTTATTGTATAGACCTGGCTCAAGTTTATTAAGAATTCTCAAAGTATTCTAAAAATATGCAATCAAAATAAGGATGCATGCATTAGAGAACATTTGAGGTCTAAAATGGGTTTCTTCAAAAAAATGTACAACCAAAATAAACTTTATAAAAACTAATAGGATTCAAGATGATGATGTCATCAAGATGATTCACCATTTTTAAGGTAAAAAGGTAAAAAGATTAAAAAATAATAAAATAATAAAACTATTTTTTCAACTTGTATTTTCATCTTATCTCCCTAAAGGTTTACTCAAATTTCGAGCGGAAATACTCGTTGGATGCAAAATTTAATTTCTCATCCAATGAGTATCCATATTGCATACTTTCGATGAACCCTGCTACACGAAAAATGAGAAATGCATGAAAAACGTGATTGCAACATTTTTTCATATATTTTTCATTTTTCGTGTCGTTGAGTCCATCAAAAGTATGCAACATGGGTATTCATTGGACGATGAATCAAATTCTGCATCCAATGAGTTTTGTCGTTCGAAATTTGAGTAAACCCATAAGGAGATAAGTTGAAAATATGAATTGAAAAAATAGTTTTTTTCTTTTTCATTCTAAAATTTGATGATGTAATCTAATCTTATTTTATTATTTCCACTATTATTAATAATTTCCTTAGGAGGCTCATTTTAGACCTCAAAATTCCTCTAATGTCCGGAATAGATTGTTTCACCATGATTTATGCATTCTACTCTTTTCCTATGCAATGTGATAATGAGTGCTTCTAATTTCTCAACAATTCCCTAGTTGAATAAATTATCCCAAGAGCTACATGTTGAGATATTTTCATAATTGTTTTTGATGTCATTATAAAATGAAATGCTTTTTGTTTCCACTTTTCAAACATTACAAAAAATACACCAGAATAACAAAAACAGAAAATGCAATGATCTCGCCAAATCACAACAAATAAATTTTCACTAAACGGAATTGCTATATGCTTGGTAATCATGTAGATACAGAGGGATTCATTAAAGTTATGTAAGCTGGAAATAGCGGGCCATATGCATTTACGAAGCAGAAGGATAACTCTTCAAAAGAAGCTCACACAATGAAAATTGCGATGATATTCATTTCCTTGCTATCTATGATGCTACTTAAAAAAAAAAAACAGTAGTGGAACACAGATTTAGGTGGAATGGAAATTAGGGGATAAATACCCGCACATGTGTCATGGTGATGACACCACTCATGGGAGGAGGAGTTGAGAGGATGGGAGTTATTTTTGGGGAATTTAACTATCTTAAAGGGTGTCCAAACCGTGTTTCTCACACTTTTCGTTATAACATTTTCATTGGTGAGCAGATCTTTCTTCTATTTATTGTCATTGGTCCCCCTTGACTCAACCTCACTTGAAAGGGAGGTAAAAAATGAAAAAGAATCCCTTCACTCAACTTCATTTGAAAGGAGGAAAAAAATGAAAAAGAAAGAGTGAGACATATGTTTTCGTAAAAGGATGATCCACCTCGCAGGCTTTATACTATCACGTAATATGGGTCATATTTATGTCTATTGAAGATTCCCAGAATATTCTAGGATCCGATAAACATAGACAAAGTTAATTATTTGACATCTATAAAAGAGTGAAATGTGTTTTCGAAAAAAGATGATCCACCTGACAAGCTTTATATTATCAGGTAACAAAATATTCCAAAATCTAATAAACATAAGCAAAATTAATTATTTGACCTTTTATAATTATCTCAAAATATTTCAAGAATCCACAATCAACTTAAACTAATGAAATAATATGGAGTAATATAAAATGACATGGGTAAATGCTTATATATTCGGATAATGGAAACCCCAAAGTCTTAGCCTTAGTATAGCATGAGGGATAAGAATGTTGTAAAAATGTTTCATGAGCCAGCGCCAGCCCATTTTCCCATGTCTCTAAATCTGTGTCAAAACAGGATGAAGAATTCACGGCATTGTCTTTCCCATTACTAGAATACCTCTTCGACTTGCAAGCACACCAGAGGTTGATGTTATCGATTCAAGAGTTTGCATTTTGATATGCTGGGAAAAAAATATTATATTGAATTTTACTTCGTTTAAATTTCAGGGTAGTTTTGTTTTCATATTTTATTATTGTAGTTTTTGTTTTTGTTTTTGTTTGTAGATTTGATTATTTTAATAAAGAGTTAATTTTTTTTTTATTTAATAAGTTTCAATTTATTTTGTTTTTATATTTGCTAATTTTAAATATATTATTCAGCTTTTTAAAAAATTTCAATATGAACAACTATGGAAATTTGTATTCTCTTATTTAATTTTAGATTTTAGTATTACTACTTTTATTCATTTCTTTAGATTTTGGTTTTTATTTTTATATTTTAGTTTTAGTTTAATTATTATTCTTTATTATTTGTTTTTTAATTTTATTTTTGTTTGGTTTTATTATTTAAAGATTTTAGTTTTGTTAATATTTTGATTAATTTAAATTTAGTTCTAAATTCTCAAAAATCATGTTTAATGTAAAAATAACTTATTGCTTGGATTGCAGTTTAGAGATGGAGTTTTTGAGGCATAATATTAATAAAAATAATGAATCTCTCATTGTTATTAAAAGGACATGAATGCAAAAATAAAAGATGGGAGATAATGAAGGATTTTGAAAGAAGAGAGACTGAGTTGAATGCACAAAGAAACTTGTGTTATTATAGTTTCTTGCTTGAAATACTTTGTATATGGAGTTTCAAATGAGTAAACCAAGTTTGCACACTATTGTAGGTGATTTTCTTACTATTATCATTGACAAAAGTGATGGGAGACTTCTTTTATATTGTTTTCCAAATTTTGTTCTGGATTAATATAAGTTTGTTTGATATGCATTATTACATATTTATGCAAAGTTATGTGTTTAAAACTATTGATAAACTATTTTTCATGGTTGGTCATAATTTGGAAAAATAAACTATTGATATGAATATATTTGTTCACGATTTCCTTGTAAATTTTTACAAAAGAATATTGATAAGTATTTGTTTTAATGAGTGTTTGAATATGAGAACTATTTCCATAGTTTGTTTGTTTGTATTTATCTCATATTAAATCTGTGTTAATTCTCTATATTGAGCATGAGTATGCATAGTTATGCTTTTCTTCATTAACTATTTCTTGAGTTAAGACTGATGTATATTTGTTTCAATCGTTATCATGTTGTATACACTACTTCTATAACTTGATAACATACATTTATCTCATGTTCATTCCTTCGTTATTCTTCTTGCTCCAAACCAAGATACTATGAATCACTTCTACATCTTGATTCGGGTAGTTTAGGTTTAAAATAAAGATAAATTAGTTCTTTCTATTTCTTGTGAAATAACTTCGACTGCACTTAGATTAAGGAGAGTTTTAACAAAAGTATCCTTTCAAGGAATAATTTATTTAGTGGCAACTATTCCTACATACTGGTGGACGTTGCCATACCAAAGGAATAAAGGCCTAATTGGGGCCTTGATCGGGTGATGATCCTCTGTTGTAAGTGGGAAATTTATGTTTGGTAGAAATTCTAAACATGAATTCTTTCTTAGAGAGGATACTTGATATATATGATTGCAAATTAGCACTTTCCAAGCCTCATTTCCTTCTAATGTTCTAGTAACCAATTTAACAAACAAGGCGCGTAATCTTTGAGGATGAGTTCAAATAATCCCCATAGTTTTTTAATCCCTGGGAATGCAACATGGATTCCAATGGAATTTTAAATCTTTGCCCCCTTCAATCTTGGTCTAGAGCTTAAATTTGTTTTTTTCTACATGCTAGTAAGCACTTGTTGAAAGGAATCCAATAGGAAGATTGATATGGTTAGCAACCAAAACCTTAGTACAAATTTGGAAATTGGGAGTATGGGCCAATTGCACGATTAGTCAATTCTCAACAAAATTTTCAACTCTTCATCTCCTATAGTTATTTAATTTTCATCATGTTTCTTGATGTTTGGGATATTTTTTAAAACAATTGAAATTGGAATTGACCATTTTACTTTAAAATTATATAGTTTGTTTATAAAATCACATATGGTGAAAATGTGAAGTTGGGTTACACTTTTTTCCCTTTTTTGAGAATTTTTTTTTTCTTCTTTTTCTTTTTGCAAGCCAAAACAATTTTTCTGTTTAGAATTTCATTCTGCGATAAAAATAAAAGTTGTTAGAAATTTTACTAGCTTTCTATTACTTATTTTTTGGAATTTTTTTATACACATTTGATATGTCAACTTAACATTTCTTTGAGTGTATGTTTTTTAACAATCAAAGGATTCATAAAAATTCATGTTAATACGCACTAGTGTATTCTTTGAAAAAATTGTGTTTTTGAGAAACAAAATGTGTTACAACAATCTAGACAGAATCTACTTCGATTTCATTATATTTACGAAACCAACTGATGCATATCCGAATTTTTTGAACTGATCCAATATGAAAAAATTGCATATTTTGAATATGTTTCGGGATGCACGACATTTCTCAACACATAAGTTATAAAATAAAAATCTAAAAACCACCCATTACAGACGACGGACCAATTAATGCACCATATTTTTTTCAACTTTTTTACAGTGTATTTTGTAGTATATAGAATATTGATTTCACTGAATCATAATGAGTTTCAGAAATTGTTCACACCCATTTTATTACAAAATCAATTAAAATTAGTAAATATTTATGAAACTCCATAAAAGTTATATTTCTTGAAAGTAGATTAAATTCTGAAAATGCTGGTCTTGGTTCCGACAATTAATTCACAAAGTTTCATGGAGTTTAAATAGTCCAAAGTTGAAGAAATGTGTTCAGAGCTCGGCTCTGCGTAATTGCAGACGTGTTAGTTCCTGACGGCCTGTCAAGTCTAATGACACAAAAGTTTGGCCGAACTTTTAATTGAATTTATGTCGGCCAGAAAATTCAACGAAGCCCCTCTAAAAAAACATTTCGCGGAAATATAAATTGACATAAACAGATTCATTATTTTCGCATAATTTCGCATATACCAAACATACACAAGTCCTTATAGAGATGTCAATGCTATCGAAATTCATTGCATGTTATTCTTTGGTAGATACATATTGAAATAATTTAGATTTTGTTGATTGTGATTGTTCCCTATTGGTAATTGAAAATTGTTATTTTTGTTATTGGTTCCATGGTCACTACCAAACTTATTTTTCTTCTATCATTGATGTTCCCCATTTTTAAAATGAAATATTTACTTCTATAAATTTGAATTCAAATTTTATTTTAATGTACACTCACTTGTCAATTTGGAACTTACATGCTTGAAATTATAACTATAAAATATAAACTTTTATGTATCATAAAATAATTATGCATAATGTGAAATGTTTCATAATAATGTGTTGGCCTGTATGGCCACAACTTTGATAAAACTTAGATGAAACATGGAAGAGGGAGATTAGTATCATAATAATTATAAGCTATAGATTCCTAGGGTTATAGATTTAGTAAGAGATGTATTTATTTAAGGATGTACTCAATCATTTCTTCTATGCATTCTTGAAGTAGGTTTATATGAAGCGATTGAATTCTTATTAAAATTTGCATGAAAATCCATCTTAATATGGGTGACTTATCATCTACCATATTTGAAAAGTTAGTTATTAACAATTTTTTTCATTTAGGTGAATTTTCATGGTTACTTTAGTAATATTCTATGTTTTTCTTAGGGATGTATTCTTTGTATGATTTTTTAGAGATTGATAATTTGGAATGTAATTTTTCTATTTGGTCAATAATTTTGAGTCAACTAAGGTGTTTCAAATCTCATTAAATTTCAAATGGTGTCACATCTTAATGGCCCTTACTTGAAGTATCTAGCTTAAACACTTGAGCTAGAGAAATTAGTTTACCTTTTCAAGATCATCCTTGATTGTTTCATGTCATCTACACCATGTTGAGGAAATTAAGTTTACCTTTTCAAGATCATCCTTGACTGCTTCATGTCATCTACACCACGTCGAGGGAATTTGATGCCCACAACTCATTAATTTAATAAAGAGGCAACACAAGCAATGCTATCTCTCAACTACAAAATGCCATTCTTAAAACAACATTGATTTTTCATATGTGAGTCATCCAGCATATAATGATATTTTGACATTCACATCTTGTATTATGGTAAATTTGAGCTTTAAAATGGGTCTCCTAAAAAAATATTAAAATATTAAAGTAAATGACATGTTAGACTAATAATATATCATGTCACACTAAATTATAAATGCTATTTAGTGAAGGTTAATTTGCATTATTTCATTAATGATAGTTACCCAATAAGTTGATTAATATAGAGTTAGGGAATGAGGATTAAAAACAATATTAAAAGGTTTATATTCTCATATATATGTGTGTGTGTGTGTGTGTGTTTTTCTTATATGATATTATTATGTTTGTTATGTTAAGTTAGTTATATAATAATATTATATTCATGATTATATTATAATAATTTTTATAATATGATATATGTTATTATTATATTATATATATTATTATATGTGTTGTTATATATTATATATTGGATAGTGGGTTTAAATGATTAAGAACATGTGTTTTCTTCTAAGAGATCATATGTTCATATCTAGAGAGATTAGAGTATGTATATCGTCTTAAACTTTAGTATCCATAAAGGAGAGCCTATTATCCCATAAAAAAAGGAATATGATTCACCAATTTGGTGTTTGACTTGGTCCCGATCTTAAACTTAGATTATTATTGTTATCATTATTATGATATATAATTTAGTTATATTCATTGTTATATAATATATAAGCTAGATATTTATTGTGATATAATATAATATATAATACATTTCTTCTTCTTCATATATATATATATAATTCCTTACAATATAGAATTTAAGGTGTCCTCATTATGAATTCAATTAATCTAAGATCTAGTTTTTGAAAGAAGCAAAGTAGTGACAATATAAAATATTATCTATATAATATTTCAACAATATTTTTCATATGTCAAGAAGATATGTCCACAATCTTAACCAAGGTGAGGTTTATATGTAGTGAAACATTACCAAAAAAAATATGATATTTAATAATATTTGACATTTATAGGTCCACCTCAACAAATATTGTTGATCCAATTTCTTGAGACTCTATTCGTTTTCTAATTTTATTTCATTAACATGAATTTTTTTAGTATACCTTATATATCATAAAGAGAATATAGTCATAAGATGAACCCTTAAAAAACCAAGTGTATCCAAAACATTCACTACAAACAACACAATAATATGGAGAAAAGAACTCTTAAGGAAAGGTAACACCGTCAATTACTCCTTATGGAGTGGAAAACTCCACAAGTCATGCTTTCCATAAGACAATATAATCCAACACATGTCCAATCCCATGATATTCATATGTATTTATACTTTTCTCATGAATATTCTTAGGGTTCTATTGAAAATACATCTTATTATAATATTTTACCTTTTAATTAAATAATGTGCATATTCCATTATTTTGGCCACATTACCTTCATTATCCCCTTGTGTACCTCCCTAGGTATCCCATATATTCATCCTAAGATACATTAAATTTTATCCCCCTTGGTATGTTTCATCATCAAAATATGGGAAGAGGCCAATTAGTATGAACTACTAAACAATGCAATAAACTAGTACCATGCATGAGAATCCATCCATCCTAATCAAATGTGGAAATACAGTCCGACTGTGTCTTTTCCTCTATATTGATTATGTTTTCTCCTTGGGATCCATGTTTTCACTATGCTACTATGATATCTCCATGAATTTCTTTTAGCCCTCCATTTGCCTCCATACTGGTTTCCTTTCTGGTTCCATGTTGACCCATAGTAATTTTTTTGTTGCTCATGCCATTGTGCTTATGATTATTGTTTATCTCAAATGATATACAACAAAATTACCTATCATTTATTCCTTTTTTGATTCTTCAACATGTGATTCCTTAGTTTCTTCTTTCTTTAATTCTCTTCTTAGTGCTTTTCTTCAATTTTTTTCTACATGCTCTTCATCTAATTTAACCCAAATCTCTTCATTTGATGTATCATTAGGTATTGTAATTTGTTTCCATGAAATAAATTCTCCAAATGACTCCTTGGGCCCTTTTTACTTAGTAAGAGAAATATCTTGCAATGCAATTTTTTTTTCTTGTATCATAGCTTCAAAAAATTCTTTTGCATATTAATATTAACTGTACCAACTAAGTCCATCGACCTATATCCAAAAATTATGTCCACACCATCATTTAATATATAGCATAAAAATTGAATGTAACACATATTTATCCACAACAATCTTCAAATTTTTAGAAATTTGAAAATTTTCACCCTCAACCTATCTGCATTAAATATTATTTGTAGGCATTTGTAATCTTTTAGCCAAGTTAACATTGATGAAATTATATTTGTAACTAGGGTTAATAGAAATACTCACCTTCTCTTGTTGAACACATTCATGAACATGTGATATGAAGTTGTCAAATGAAAATAAATCCTTATTTCTCTTATGATCCTTCTTCACAACATGATACCACCTATTTAAAATTATTTTTTCATATTCATTATTTAAAAATGTGATCATTTTTTTATAGTTAATTAATTTTCACCCAATGACTACACTGCCTCTTAAATTAAAATAGAGATTGGAGGAAGCTTTGACCAATACCTCCTCCAAATTATTGATACCAAAAAGACAAAAGTCTCTCCCTAGTCCCCCCGACTAGAATATTCCTAATTTTATTTCACTAATTTTATCCATTTTTCATATCATTCAATAATCAACACATCACCTTCTCCTATAAAATGCATCTTTCTTTCTATAAAATAGAATTAGTGTTTTAAAGGAAATCAATTGCTTTTTAATGGAACTCCTTTATGTCGTTAGGGTTTGAGGTTGAAAATGTACAATGATCATAACCTTTGCTATACTTCTCAGATTATATATTATGACATCAATTATTAAAATCCACAACTTCTATGGATATATTGACATTAGTTAAATGAAATCTATGAATTCTATCAAGTGATATCTGGTTTGTGAAATTTGTGGTTGATATCATAAAAATTCTAAAAAAAGTTTACTTTAAATCAATGATATCTCCATTTCACACTCCATTTTGGACAATTTATTTATTTATTTTTATTTTATTTTTATAAATTGGGTATTTTTCAAGATGAATTCAAATATATAGCTAGATTCTTCAAATTTTCTATTAGGAGCATGACTGTATTGAGAGGGGAAGGGAGGGGAAGGGTGAATCAATATAGTGCACAATGGATCACCAATTTCATTTTTTTTCCTTTTAGCATGCTCATGTATATGCGTGCCTTTCCTAATGGTAACACATGGATGTACATGACTTTCTGATACATAAAAAATGTATATTTATCATACTTCTTACTCGGCTTCAACTTAACAGTTGTTTGAACCAACAAGTAATCAACAACACAATATATAACTTGCAGTACCAAATATATCAACAACAGATCATACATTCATAAACCATGAGAAAGACCATATGAACAACATATAGAACATCAATTCACATAAACATAAGAGAAACACATACCTTGTTCATCAACACATGAGGACACCAGATATTAGGTGGAAACCCTTATGGGAGAAAAACGCCTGAACACTTTTTCTCTTCTTCTTATTATTGCTTGCAATATTTTTTTACTTCATTCATTGGCCACCACTAGTGTGCAATCCCCAACTTGTGATGTACGCAAGAAATTACTAACTTCAAGCCACTATCTAACAGAAGTCACCACTTCCACAACTATGTAAGCCTCAACCTCCAATATTTTCTTAGTCCAGCACCTGAAGGAAGCCACCACTCCCTAAATTAGCAAGCCAACACTTGCCACTTAAGGCCCCAAAATTCAATCCCTTATGGACCTCATTTCATACATTTTTAGATTGGGTTCATGAACTCTGCTCAAAACATTGTGGACCTCATTTCATCAATTTTCACATGGGACCCACATATATCTCTTTACTCGATCTGAATACAAAATCTTTGTTGACCCAACACATTCAAAATTATATCAAACCCTACTCTCTCTACTCAATCACAACAACATCAAAGTAAAGCTTTGCAATATGATACCTCTCAACAATAAGCAACAAAACATAACACTATCAAACTCAACAGTCATAACAACACCATAAGAAACTCTCTCTCTTCTCAAACCCTAGAAGAAAATTTTGACAATACACAACAATTACAACTATACAAATCCTCACTCAACCATGTTAAACTTTTTCCTCAACATAATTACACCAGAGAAAAAATACTAGCAACAACATACTCATTGTTTTCAACATCTCAAACAATAACTACAATACATTAACAACCATAAAGATAAACACACCACTTTAGCATTTATCTCTAAACCTTTTGTACATTTCCATCATCTTCAAATCTTCTACAACCTTGCACACATAAATATGACAATACACTATAACATATAACCTCAATTAGATCAACAACAACACCATTTTAAACTATTTTCCCAATATACTAAACCAACATGCATTCATTACATTTAATTATTGATAATAATTTTGGACCAAATAAATAATAGTCGTTATGGACCAAATCGATTGAATTTGTAGTTGTCAAAACCTTGGGAAAATACCATGGGAAGGCCCACAATTTTTTCATTTTTCATTCACAAGATCATGTATGCGACTCTTCTTCAGGACATTTGTGTGTGTATGAGATCTGCTCACATAGAATTCGTGTATGGATTGAAAAACTCATACTTTTTCAATATGCTTCAACCAGATCTACCGACACCTGCATCATATCACTTGAAAGCATCATAAACATCACCAGAAAAATTCATACCTTCATGAATATCTAGTTGACATCAATGCCAACACACAACTAACTCAACTATTGACATCAATGCCAACACCATGTTGTCAAAAATATCCCCCTTTTTCGAAACACCACAACCACATAACCAACTGACTCTCTTTACCTGACAAGCATTCACCATTGGTTGGTATTATTCTCCACTAGTGGCTGGTTTCATTCTCCCCCTTTGACATCAATGGAAAAGGGTGACCAAAACTCGTTGAAACACCATGCTAACACTAGTTACGCTATGCCGATACAAATTATTTTTTGATGAAGAATAATTAGTTACCTAGATCCGCAAATAGGATTTAGAACCAAGGAAAAATTCAGCTCCTTACTCTTACAAACAATGATTTTTTTGTAGAAGTTGGAAACGATGGGCATGATTTTTCTAAGCATGCTCCCCATGAACATGTGCTAGATTTGCAATCAACTATTAAGGTTATTGTTGAAATTTTGATTGATTACTTCTTCTTTACTTAATTTTTGTTTTGCATATAAGTGGTCGCTCCTTCTAATGCAAGAATTACCCAACATACCATCACCAAATGATAAATAATGATGTTACAGGGATTAAACGCTTGTAGTGCAGGGCTATATCTTGACACCAAAAGGTGCATACATAGCTGAAATATGAATCTGTTCTATGCATGCCTAAGACAAGGATTACACAACCAAATTTCCAAATGATAATCATGAACATACATGGATGATTTAGCAACTCTCCACTTATAGTTTCAACATATGCATCTACTATAAAATAAATGAGCGAAAGAAGTATAAACTAGCATGTAACCCTTGATACCAAAGATCCATGTAAAATACAACATACACATATTTCTAAGGAGAAAAAAATGTACAAACACGCTTCACCCTTATGAAAGTCACGTATAATTTGTGAAAATAAAAAATTTCATTCATATCCAAAATGTCACAACTCCCCCTGAACTCATTCATCTTCCAATATTCTTGCTAATATTTTGACCTGATATTTATTTAGGATCTTGGTAACACCATGATTTAGCTACAATTCATCTTCATCACCTTCTTCATGCTTCCCATGTTACTTCCATATGACCCCCATGAGATCGTGCACTCTTTCACAATATTGCTTGTGAATAAATATGAGAATAATGGATTACAATGGAGACTAGATTCTCCTACGCAAAATATGAAGTGGAAGAGATTATCTTGAATCTCTTGCTTTTGCATACTCTTCCCTTTAGCACATACATATTATCTAAGGCCATGATTCCTTTTGCAATCACTCTATTTACCCCTTATTTTTGAATGTTGTAACCTTTGGAGTTGAAGATCACTTCCTTGCCTCCATAAACCATTGGGCTCATGCTAAGGATATTATACCCTATTCCTTCAACCAACAACACATCAGCTGCATTTTTTTTCATCACCAATATTTTCCTTACCTTTTCCTATCACTTTAGCAAGTGTATTGCCTCAAAGAATAACATGGCCATATTTGTTTTTCTTCAGGAAGATGAATTAATTTTCTCTTTTCCCCTGACATATGATGGGAACATTCGTTGTCTATGTACCATTGGTTTTCTTCATCAAAAGTACATAAAGTGGTGCCATGATTTACTTGTTTCTCCTCCTTCTTCTTCCACACTCTAGTAGGTTTCTTTTTGGTATGCACATTCTCCTCTAATTTCCTACTAGGCCTACTCTAGGTAAGATACTCCCTTTGCCCGAATTTCCTTGTGAAACCAAATAACACACAATCTCTAGCCATGTGACTAGGATTCTAAAAAATATATCATCTCACATGATGAACATATGAGGAAAGAGGATCATATATTTTGAATTTCACATTGTATCTCTTCCTTACATTGACCATACTTCTACTCCACGCATGAAATCTTCAATTAACTGCCTTATGGCCAAGCATGTTACATGTGAAACAATAACCATGAAATGCATTAGTATACCTGAAGGATATTGATCTCCTTTTCTTCCCATACTGCTACATGCTCTGCTGGTTAGATCCATACAATATGCTTCTAAAGTTGGTTACAACAAGTCCAAAATTATGGAAAATGTAGCACCCGACCTCATCCATCAAAGGAGAAAAGGGGTTATGATTCCTCCTTTCAGATATTCCATATTCCTGTCTTGGAGTGAATGTAATTATTTTCATAGGTGCTCCTCTTGGTACATTTACCAGTTGCTATATTTTCTACTCCCTTCCTCTTTTGATTCTCTTATTGTTTCCATTACCTGCTACATTTTTTTAGGTTCTTCACTATTGTTTCCACCTACATTTGAACTATATTCTCCCTTCTGAAATCCAAGGCTAGATTTAATCGAGGGAGATATTTGGATGTTAAGTATGTTGTTAAAAACCTTGGAGATATTCTCCAAATTTAGTTTTTTATCTTGTTATAGTTTTTTCCTCATTGAGAACACTTCAAATTCCAATTTTTCAAAACGACAATTATTTTCCTTTTGTTGATTGACCATCACATCGTCAATTCTTCTTGTTTCTTATAAGTAGGTCTTTATGTTGATACCTTCCTCTTTCAACTCAACCTCATTGACATCAAATATATGTGACAAATTTTCTTTATCTCTACACACAATTGTCGACCTTCCTGCTTCAGTAGTTAGCTTATCAGCTACAACCATGGCCGACTCAAGTTCAGTTTTTAGAACCATTACATCATCATCTTGAATAATCAAATATGAATGGATACCATTAGAACTATTTGATGCATAACTCAAAAATAACTCACCATCATTCATATATACATGACTTACATAAGAGTTACATGTGTATGTACACACTTTTTTCATACATAACCTCATATATTTATCAGACTTCTTACTCAACTTCAGTTTAACAGTTATTTGAACCAACAACTAATTAGCAACATAATATATAACTTGCAGTACCAAATATATCAATAGTAGATAATACATTCATAAACAATGAGAAAATACTATATGAACAATATATATAACATCAAGGCACATAAACATATGAGAAACACATACACCATCATCAACATGCAAGAACACCAAATATTAGGTAGAAACCATTTTAGGAGAAAACCACCAAATTTTTGTTCTCTTCTTCTTATTGTTATTTAAAATATTCTTTTACATCATTCATTGGCCACCACCAGTGTGTAAGCCCTGAATTGCGATGTATGCGAGAAACCACTTGTTCTAGGCCACTACCTAATAGAAGCCACCACTTTCACAACTATGCAGAAACCAACCTCCAATAGTTTCTTAGGCCACCACCTGAAGGAAGTCACTACTGCCTGAATCAAAAAGCCACGACTTACTATTGATGGCCCCAACCTTCAATCCTTTTTTGACCACATTTCTTACATTTTCAGACTGGGCCCATGAAATGTGCTAAAAAAATGTGGACCTCGTTTCATCAATTTTCACACTAGACCCACATATATCTATTTTCTCAATCTAAATACAAAAGCTTTGTTGGCCTAACACATTCAACAATAAATCAAACCATACTCTCTTTTCTCAATCACAAAAACATCAAAGTAACTCTATGAAAAATGAGACTTCTAAACAATAGGTAACAATAAGTAACAATACATAACACTGTCAAACTCAACACTCATAGTAACACCATAAGCAAGTCTCTTTGCTCAAACCTAACAACACATTCTGACAATACACAACAACTACAACTATATAAATCCTCAATTATCCATGATAAACTCTGTATTCAACATCATTACACTAGTAACATCGTACTAGTAGTAGCATACTCATTGTATTCAACATATCAAAACAAAATAACAATAAATTAACAACCATAAAGCGAAACACACTGCTTTAGATCTAATCTATAAACCTTCTACACATTTCCATGCTCTTCAGATCTCCTAAGTCCCTGCACACATAATTGTTAGTACACTATAGTGTCTAGCCTCAATTAGATCCTTGACAAAACCATTTTAATTAAGCCACAAATTCCACAACTATGTAGACCCCAACCTCCAATAGTTTCTTAGGCCACCACCTGAAGGAAGCCACTACTCCTTGAATCAGCAAGCCATGAATTTCTATTGAAGGCCCCAACCTTCAATCCCTTGTTGACCACCTTTCTTACATTTTCAAACTAGGCCCATGGACTCTGCTCAAAACAATGTAAACCTCGTTTCATCAATTTTCACACTAGACCCACATATATCTATTTTCTCAATCTAAATACAAAACCTTTGTTGGCCCAACACATTCAATAATACATCAAACCCTACTCTCTTTTCTCAATCACAACAACATCAAATTAACTCTATGCAATAGGAGACTTCTCAACAATAGGTATTAACAATACATAACACTGTCAAACTCAACACTCATAGTAACACCATAAAAAAATCTCTCTTCCCAAAACCTAACAAAACATTCTGACAATGCACAACAACTACAACTATATAAATCCTCAATTATCCATGCTAAACTCTATCCTCAACATGATTACATTATCAACAAAGTAATAGTAGTAGCATACTCATTGTATTCAACATCTCAAACCAAAAATGGAACACAGTGCTTTAAATCTAATCTATGAAGCTTTAACACATTTCCATGATCATATTTTCTATGTCCTTGCACACATAACTGATAGTACAATATAATTTCTAACCTCAATTAGATCCCTGACAACACCATTTTAATTAATCCACCACTTCCACAACTATACAGACACCAACCTCCAATAGTTTCTTAGTCCACCACATGAAGGAAGCCATTACTCCCTGAATCAACAAGCCACAAATTTCTATTGAAGGCCCCAAACTTCAATCCCTTGTTGACCACCTTTCTTATATTTTGAGACTGGTCCCACGAAATGTGCTAAAAAAATGTGGACCTTGTTTCATCAATTTTCACACTATACCCACATATATCTATTTTATCAATCTAAATAAAAAAGTTTTGCTGGTCCAACACATTCAAAAATACATCAAACCCTACTCTCTTTGCTCAATCACAACAACATTAAAGTAACTCTATGCAATATGAGACTTCTCAAAAATAGGTAACAATACATAACACTGTCAAACTCAACACTCATAGTAAAACCATAAGCAACTCTCTCTGCCCAAACCCTAACAACACATTTTGATAATACACAACAACTACAACTATATAAATCCTCAATTATCCATGCTAAAATATGTCCTCAACATCATTACATTAGCAACATAGTACTTGTAGTAGCATACTCATCGTCTTCAACATCTAAAACCAAAATAACAATACATTAACAACCATCAAGCGAAACACACTGATTTAGATATAATCTATGAACCTTCTACGCATTTCCATGATCTTCATATTTGCTACATCCTTGCACAAAAAACTGATAGTGTTAGTGTTAGTTTTGCATCCTGCCATCAGTGATCAAAAAATATCTTTTCATATCAAAATACGGTCCCATTATGAAATTTTTGTCATTCCATTAGTTTATCATGCAAAAATTTGGTCATTGGAGGTAGCCCAAGGTTAAACCTCACTCTTTTAAAAATTTCATTACTTGCTAGCTCATTTCACCACTCTGCTGAGTGTACATAAGTCATGGGTTTTTATCATCATTTTAGTCATTTCATCATGAATTTCATTCAATCAGGGTTTCCATTAGGCCTTAGGGTTTTCAAGGTCCATCAAAACACCATATGCATGCATGAAAGACCAGCAAGTAAGGCAGTGATAATAAACACATTTAATCATGTAAAGCTTAAATTTGTAAATTATAATTATAATTTCAATATGTAATTTTATGTTTTTAAATATGTAATAAGTTCTTAAAGTTCCAAGTAGCTACACTCAAAAGGTTCCTAAGCTACGTGGTTTCAAAATCCAAAGTGAAAAGACATGTGGGCCATCCCACTACATTGAAGGAAAATGACTCAAACAAGGTATATAAGACCAATTCATTTCATTTACTCATCCATCCAAATGAAAGAGAGATATCACTCACTTACCAAGGCATTTGCAACACTACAACATCCAAGAAAGACCCTCAATAAGTCAACACAAGCTCCTACACTGCAATTTTGGGCAGTTTAGGGTTTGGGAGTGTGTTTTAATTCCCCTACACTAATCCCTATACCTTTTTTTATCATTTTCCACCTCCCTAAGCCTCCTAACACCATCACCTACCCTCCATCTACCTCCCCTAACCTTTTTCCATGCCCATTCCTACATTTCCCTCACTTTCCTACAAACCCTAGCCTATTGCTACACTTTTGACACCTTCCTAGGTTAGGGACGTGTTTTTCCCTTTTGGACCCCTTCCCATTACTCATTTCTAGAAATTCCACCTCCTTAAACTCTCTAACATCTATCCCTATCCCCAAAAATTTCCCCAAAAATTTAGACAACCCCTAACCCTTCATTCCCCTCCCTCTACAAGACAGTCCTAAATCCCCTGTTTTCCCTACATTTCTGAAGTAGTCTTTGGAAAATCAAATTTTCTCCCTGATGGATTTTCCAAAGGACTTTCTTGATAAGTCAAATTCCAACTAGACTAGAAGATATTTCAAATGAGCTATCATGATCTCAATTTGGAGTTCAGGAAGTCCTCCAAAAGTGGTCTGCAAGAGAACATTGTGTTTTTTGCACCCCATTCTGCACTTTTTGACAAATCTTGGGAAAATTGATTTTGGAGGGGCTATAATTGATGATTTTTTAGTCTTGGGTAGGTCCATTGTGTAACAGACAGAAACATACTTCCAACGAGCTATCATGAGCTCAATTTGGAGTTAGGGAAAGCCTCCAAAAGTGGCTTGCAAGGAGGCACTGCGCTCCTCGACTTGGCACTGTGCTCCTTGATTTCTGGCAATGCGCTCCTACATTTGGCGCTACACTCCTAAATTTGGCGTTGCGCTCTTGTGTAGAGTGCTTCACTTCTACTATACTTCTTCCACAACTCTCAAACCTCAATGCAAGGTGTCCAAATAACAAGTGAAGGTTTCTACACCTCAGTCCAAGTATGTTTTACCACTACATGACCTCCTTTCACTTCATGATTGAAAATTCATGGTGTTAACGCTCTTCATTCATAATTTAAAGTTTTGAGCTAAAGAAACCCTAGTTTCACTCCTACATGTCAAATTTGTTTCCCTATACCCTACTTCCTGCCCCCTTTTCCTTCCCCTTCCCCAGGGTTTTCAAAACAAAACAAACATCATGGAGGAGGAAAGAGAGGAAAGAAGACCCTACAAAGGAGGCAGGATTTTGAGGCTTGAGCCATTCGACAATATAGAGTTAATGGCCTCACCCATGACATTTAGTTGCTTCAAAATTTTTCTTTGACCAAAGTTTCCATCTCCTACCTTGAGCAAGGGAACAAGGAACTGAGTGACAAACAAGTTCTCTTGGAATTGGAGCTGCTGAAGGTTAAGAGGCAAAGTACCAATGATTTTGATCAAGCCACCAGGAAAATACCAAGGACAAGAGGTCTCACAAAAGCATTGGAGAAGGAGAAATTTGAGGTAGAAAACCTAACTCTCGAGGAAAGAATTACAAAGGAAATTGAAGATGATAGAGAAGTTTGGCTTGACAAAGTCAACCTCCACCTTCAGAAGATCCTCCAGAAGGTCAACATGGAAAAATACATGCTCAGAAACATGGCCAATAGGTACAAGACAAGGAATCAGATCAGCAACATCGAAATCAAGCAGTTGAAGGACAAATTGAAGGAAACCCTAGCCAAGAAAAAGGAGAAGGAAAAATTTGATATTATTGCTGATGCTTCCTTGATTTATTTACACACTCCATCAACACTCTATCTACCAATTTTGAGAGTTTTTGGGAAACTTTTTGTAATTTTCTGCATTTTGACAAATTTTCACTGAAACTCAGCACAATGAGCTTGTCAAAAGCGCATCACCTAGGGCATTGCGCTTTCTCTAGGAGCCTCCAAATGACAAATGGCCACCACCATTGGTTTCAGAAAGCTCTCTATATCAAATTTTGACTATTGGCACTAAAAAATTAGACAATTTGGCAGGGATAAATGGCCAAAAACACCTAAAAAATCACCTTTCTACCCCTATTTTCAGGTTGGCGCTGCGCTTTGGATCAGTGTTGGGAGATTTGACTTTTGGAGGTCTTAATCTCATCATTTTCAAAAACCAAGGGCAGTTTTGGAAACTAGACAAAAGCAACTTTCCAATGACCTATCATGATATCAATTGGACTTCAGGAAGTCCCTCAACTTCAGCCTTGAAGTTGGCATTGGACTCCTGCTTCAGGCACTGTGCTCCTGCCAAAGGCATTGCAATTTTTCTAGTTTGTTGAGTTTTTCCAAAATTTCTATATTTTCTCAGTTTAGTCAAAGAATTCATGAATTTTACTAATGTAATTTGATGATGTAAATGTTATTAAGTTAATTTTAGTTACTAGAGGGTAAATACATTAGGTAAAAGTGTATTTGTGGATGAATGAATCAGTTTCACCAAAGTTAGGGATGAGTTTGTTGACCTCCCTAGTCTTTGCGTTTTTAGTTCAGTATTTTGGGGATTAGCTCCACAAGTCAAGGATTCGACCCTTAAGAGTGGGAGAAGTTTGTTTTGGCCTATATCTTCCACCTCCTTTCTCATTGCAAGGGTTGGATGTTGTTGTATTGATCATAGAACACTATTGTATCATACTTTTGGCAGGAATTTATTGACAGGGTTACAACTATTTTGGTTGGATTCTTGTGGTACTGTATTTTGACATAGTTTTTTCTTCTATTTACATATGTGTGAATGTCTTTTACTTTCCATGATCATGTCATTTCTATAATATGGTTGATTCTTAAGTGATATAAGCATAATTCATTTTTAATGTTTTGTTTTGGGAGAATAATCATACTTGTGTTTCAGTTCTTCAGTTTAAAAGGAATTCATGTATGTCATGCTCTTTTTAGCACCTCACCAGTCTAATCCACTCTATCAAAGCTCATTAAAGTGTTAAAGTACCTACCTACCTTTCCCCATTAGATTTTTTCAATTTCTGTTCCTTTTGCCCTGACCTAAATTCCTCTTTGACCTAATTCACTCATCCAACACCCAAATCAACCAATCAAAACCCCTGTGCTATTATACCTAGTCTAAAACCTAATCGATCCAACCCTCTTGGTTGTGATCCCTTGGAGAGAACCCTCTTATGCTTAGTAGGTCTAGCTACTTGGCGAGAGCTTGGCATGTGCTTACCTTTTCTGGTCTCTTCTCAACCTCAGAGATCTGGTGGAGTGATAACATCTTGGTGACCATACTCGAGAAGAAAGTGACATATATTCCCCGGGACGACAATCATTAAAGTTTAGATCTGGTTGCTGATGGTGGACAGTGGTCAGATGCATATGTAGGCTGAATCATTCACCTGGCGAATCCAATGTCAAATAATCCAAAGGTTCATAATTTTCATGGTGACTCCATTGTTCAAAAACCAGTAGTGTGAAGATATTCTTGGTGACTTCATTATTGTCAAAATGGATTCAATTGTTCTAAGGTATGCTCCTACGAATTGAGCTCATATTCTTGTTTTTTTGAACCATATTCCTTGTATAGATTGGAAATCATGACTGTCAAAGTTTAAGGGTCAAGACGGTGAAGATGCTAGTTTGCATTTGGTCAAATTTCATTTTCATATTCACAGACTAAAGATTGAGTTTCATGAAGATTGTCTGATGAAGATGTTTATGGCTACCTTGGAGGAAAAAGCGAGATCATGGTATGAGAGTCTACCATTTGCTATTTTATATTCTCTAAATGACTTTCATTCAGTTTTCTTTCAACATTATCAAAGCTCTAATTATTCCTTGTCAATGATTGATAGTTATTGTGAGATCTCTGATAATTTCATTAAGTTTCTTGAAAATTTATATGGGGATGAAGAGTGTCTAGATGATGAGATCATAGAAGCCCTATATTATTTTTCCTCCCAACAAGAATCAGTAGCTTCCTCCTTGGATGAAAAAGACCAAGACCAAGAAATATAAATTCCTATTCCTGATTTTGAAAATGAAAATCATCAAGTCAATGTTAACTAGTATAAAACTCAATTTTCTCCTCTGTCTGAAGATAATATAGATCATATCTTGAAAATTCATGTTACAGCCAAAGCTAATGCAGGTTTGCAGTGTTCACATAGTCAAGAATGTGTTAGTGAAACTTCTTCCATCATTGAAAATGAAAATATGAGTTTAAATGACGACAGACATGATACTGATGAAATTATACATGAATTTGTTGTGAGTAAGCCAATTTGTGGTGATGATTTCTTGCAAAAAGATCATCTAACAAAGACCGTTTTCTTCCATGAAGAGGATCGGGCTATCATGTTTGACAATATTGAAGAATTTTTTGTATTCAAGGATGATTTAGACTATGAATTTGAGGAGTATGAGCCTAAGATAAACAACATGTGAGAGATAAAGTTAGAGTTTCCCATGCTTGAATCATTTACAACCAACGCTCAGATAGCATAAAGTCATAATTCCCTATGCTCTCTTATGGATCAACAACCAAGTGTTCTTTCAGATCAGAATGAAGGGTGTGCTTTGGTTTTTGTTGGATCTGAAGACAAGTTAACATTTCATATTTTTGAAGATCCTTTTATTTATTTTCTATAGTTAGCAGGGAATATGTATTTTCTTGTTTTCATGGACTAGAAGCACATGTTCAGTAGACACTCAGAGTGGCATAGTTTTTGTTTTTTCTACCTGCTCGAGGAAACTGAGAGAAGAATTCAACTATGTAGCCATCTGTTGGATTGGTTACACTAGAAGGATCACTCCACATGATTGTACATACGTATTCAACACACAGATGGTTGTCATCAGGATTTGAAGCCCTCAAGTCTCGGTGATATGATGCCATCTATAAGTTTTGTAAGTTTTTATTTCAATCATTCCAATTTTGAGTCAGTTTATCGAGTAAAGTTTTTAGCATTTAGTTTGATTTTAGGATTTTGACTCCATGCCCAATGGATAGGCTACTTGGTCTACGATGTTCTTGACACCTCCAAGGAGTTATCGTCCCCCAGATGGATCCAATGTTAGTGTCAGTTTTTGCATCCTTCCACCAGTGATAAAAATATCTCTTTTTCGTATCATAGTAGGGTCCCATTCTGAAATTTTTATCATTCCATTAGGTTATCATGCAAAAATTTGGTTATTGGAGGTAGCCCAAGGTCAAACCTCACTCTTTTCAAAAATTTCATTACGTGCTCACTCATTTCACCTCTTTTCTGAGTGTACATCAGTCATGAGTTTTCATCATCATTTCAGTCATTTCATCATGAATTTCATTCAGTCAGAGTTTCCATTATGTCTTAGGGTTTTCAAGGTCCATCAAAACACCATCTGCATACATGAAAGACCAGTAAGTAAGAGAGTGATAATAAACATATTTCATCATGCAAAGCTTAAATTTGTAAATCCTAATTTCAATTTCAATATGTAATTTTATTTTTTTCAATATGTAATAAGTTCCCAAAGTTCCAAGTAGCTACACTCAAAAGGTTCCTAAGCTACGTGGTTTCAAAAGACAAAGTGAAAAGACATGTGGGTCATCCCACTACATTGAAGAAAAATGACACAAAAAAGGTATATAAGACCAATTCATTTCATTTTCTCAACCATCCAAATGAAATATAGCTTTCACTCACTTACCAAGGCATCTACAACACTACAACATCCCAGAAAGACACTCAACAAGGCAACACAAGTTCCTACACTGTGTTTTTGGGCATTTTAGGGTTTATGAGTGTGTTTTAATTCCCATAAACTAATCCCTATACCTTTTTTATCATTTTCCCCCTCCATAAGCCTCCTAACACCCTCACCTACCCTCCATCTACCTCCCCTAACCTTTTCCCATTCCCATTTCTCTCATTTCCCTCACTTTCATACAAACCCTAGCCTATTGATACACTTTTGACACCTTCCTAGGTTAGGGATGTGTTTTTCCCTTTTGGACCCCTTCCCATTTCTCATTTCTAGAAATTACACCTCCCTACACTCTCTAACATCTATCCCTATTCCCAAAAATTTCCCCAATAATTTAGAAAACCCCTAACCCCTTCATTCCCCTCCCTCTACAAGACAGTCCTAAATCCCCTGTTTTCCCTACATTTCTGAAGTAGTCTTGGGAAAATAACTTTTTCTCCCTAATGGAGTGTCCAAAGGAATTTCTTGATAAGTCAAATGAAAACTAT
Organism: Pinus albicaulis; assembly: GCA_034641835.2. Lineage (NCBI taxonomy): Eukaryota > Viridiplantae > Streptophyta > Pinopsida > Pinales > Pinaceae > Pinus > Pinus albicaulis. Next base: position 12,087,750 of record MU968493.1, read on the forward strand.
ACTATAATATATTTCCAATTATTTATCATGAGCTCAATTTTGAGTTCAAGAAGGCCTCCAAAAGTGGCCTGCAAAAGAATACTGTTTTTTGCACCCCCATTCTATGCTTTTTGACCAGTCTTGGGAGAATTGATTTTTGAGGGACATAATTGATCATTTTCAGTTCTTGATAGATCCATTGTGTAGCAAACAGAAATATATTTCCAACAAGATATCATGAGCCCAATTTGGAGTTTGGGAAGGCCTCCAAAAGTGGTCTGCGAGGAGGCGTTGTGCTCCTGGGCTTTGTGCTGCACTCTTGGCTTTCTGGAGCTACGCTCCTGCGTTTGGCGCTGCGCTCCTGTGTAGAGAGTTGTGCTTCTACCATGCTTCTTCCACAACTCTCAAACCTCAATTTAAGTGGTTCAAACAGCAAATGAAGGTTTCTACACCTTAGTCCAAGTAAGTTTTACCACTACATGACCTCCTTTCACTTCATGATTGCAAATTCATGGTGTTAACCCTCTTCATTCATAATTTGAAGTTTTGAGCTAAAGAAACCCTATTTTCACTCCTACATGTAAATTTTATTTCCCTAGACCCTACTTCCTACCCCCTTTTCCTTCCCCTTCCCTAGGGTTTCCAAAAAAAAACAAACATCATGGAGGAGGAAAGAGAGGAAAGAAAACCCCACAAAGGAGGTATGATTTTGAGGATTGAGCCATCCAACACTAGAGAGTTAATGGCCTCACCCATCACAGTCATCTTCTTCAAACATGTGCTTTGACCAGAGTTTCCATCTCCTACCTTGAGCAAGAGAACAAGTAGCTGAGTGACAAACAAGTGCTCTTGGAATTGGAGCTGCTGAAGGTTAAGAGGGAAAACACCAATGATTATGATCAAGCCACATGGAAAATACCAAGAACAAGAGGTCTTACAAAATCATTGGAGAAGGAGAAAATTGAGGTAGAAAGCCTAACTCTTAAGGAAAGAATTGCAAAGGAAATTGAGGATGATAAAGAAGTTTGGCTTGAAAAAGTCAACTTCCACCTTCAGAATATCCTCTAGAAGGTTAGGAAGGACAAAGAAATGCTCAAAAACATAGCCAATAGGTACAAGACAAGGAATCAGATCAACAACATCAAAATCAAGCATTTGAAGGACAAATTGAAGGAAACCCTAGCCAAGAAAAAGGACAAGGGACAACTTGACATTCTTGCTGATGCTTCCATGATTGCTTAAGACACTTCATCAGCACTCTATCTACCAATTTTAGAGTTTTTGGGCAACTTTTTCTAATTTTCTGCATTTTAACAAATTTTCACTAAAATTTAGCATAGTGATGTTGTCAAAATCGCATCACCTAGCGCATTGCGCTTTCTCTAGGAGAATCCAAATGACAGTTGGCCATCACCATTGGATTCAGAAGGATCTCTATATCAAATTTTGACTATTGGCACTCAAAAATTGGACAATTTAGTAGGAATAAATGACCAAAAACACCTAAAAAATCACCTTTCTGCCCCTATTTTCAGGCTGGCGCTACGCTTTGGAGAAGTGTTGGGATATTTGACTTTTGGAGGTCTTAAACTCACCATTTTAAGAAACCAAGGGCAGTTTTGGAAACTGGACAGGAGTATATTTTCAATGAGCTATCATGAGCTCAATTTGGACTTTAGGAAGTCCCTCAAATCCAGCATTGAATTTGGCATTGTGCTGCTTCTTTAGGCGTTGCGCTCCTGCCAAAGGTGCCACGCTTTTGCCAGTTTGTTGATTTTTTAAAAAAATTCCAGATTTTCTCAGATTAGTCAAAGAATTCATGAATTTTACTGACGTAATTTGATGATGTAAATGTAATTAAGTTACTTTTAGTTACTAGAGGGTAAATACATTAAGTAAAAGTGTATTTGTGGATGAATGAATCAGTTTCACCAAAGTTAGGGATGAATTTGTTGACCTCCCTAGTATTTAGGTTTTCAGTTCAATATTTTTAGGATTAGCTCCACAAGTCAGGGATTCGATCCCTGAGAGTGGGAGAAGTTTTTTTTGGCCTATATATTCCACCTCCTTTCTCATTGTAAGGGTTGGATGTTGTTGTATTGATCAGAGAACATTATTGTATCATACTTTTGGCAGGAATTTATTGACAGAGTTGCAACTATTTTGGTGGGATTATTGTGGTATTGTATTTTGACATAGTTTCATATTTTATTTACATATGTGTGAATGTTTTTTACTTTCCATGATCATTTCATTTCTATAATATGGTTGATTCTTAAGTGAGATAAGCAGAATTCATTTTTAATGCTTTGTTTTGGGAGAATCGTCATACTTGTGTTTCATTTCTTCAGTTTAAAAAGAATTCATGTATGTCATGTTATTTTTAGCACCTCACCAGTCTAATCCACTCCATCAAATCTCCTTAAAGTGTTAAAGTACCTACCTACCTTGCCCCATCAGAAGACTGCAATTTCTGGTCCTTTTTCCCTAACCTAATTTCCTCTTTGACCTAATTCACTCATCCAACACCCAAATCAACCAATCAAAACCCCTGTGCTATTATACCTAGCCTAAAACCTAATTGATCCAACCCTCTTGGATGTGATCCCTTGGAGAGAGCCCTCTCTTTCCTAGTAGGGCTAGCTACTTGGTGAGAGCTTGTTCTGTGGTTACCTTTGCTAGTCTCTTCTCAGCCTCATAGATTCGACGGAGTGATAACAGATAGTACACTATAGTGTCTAACCTCAATTAGATCCTCGACAACACCATTTTATTCTATTTTCCCAATCAACCAAATAAACATGAATTCATTAAATTTCATCATTTCTAATCATTTTGGACCAAATATATAATAGACATTATGGAATAAATCAATTGACTTCGTAGTTGTCGAAACCTTGACAAAATACCATAGGAAATCTCGTGGTTTTAAGTTTTGTGCACATAGGATTGTGTGCATGACTCTTCTTTAGGACATCCACGTGTGTACAAAAGTTTCTCACATAGAAGTCATGTATGGATTGAGAAACTTAGACTTTTGTAATCTACTCCAACCAAATCTTCCAACATCTACATCATATCATCTACGAACATCATATACATCACCAGAAGACTTTGAACCTGCATGAACATCTAGTTGACATCAATTCCAACACAATGCTAACTCAATTATTGACATCAATGTCAATACCATTCTACTAACATTCTCCATACAAAATATCGCTAAGTACCTCCTTAGGTACTCTACATGATCCTCCCTATGTATATTACAAATTTTCTTATGAGGCCCATTTCTAAATTCTGATGCCAAATATACTCTAATCTTTCACCACATGATATAATGGAAAAACAGATAAAATGATAGTCATAGATATAGATGTATCAAGCTCCCCCATATTAAAAAATATGCATATATGTTTAAATAAAATGTCACTATCAAGTATTCTAAGGAGTATACTTCTATCCTTGAAAATTTTGGATCAAGTAAGCCATATCTTATATGAGTCCATTATTTTGAAAATTTTTTATCAAAGAAAAACCTAAGTTGGAATTAAGGGCATCCAAAGCTACTTTTAAAGGAGAGTAATTTTGAATAGAAGTATACATTTATCATTTGAGCATTCTCCATGCTGAATTTAGGTTATGGCACTCTTTCCAATATAAAATGCCATTTATATAAAGAAGTATTTGGGTGACCCCTAAAAACACTTTCATGAATGAGAATTATTATGTGTGATATTATTATAGCTATTAATACAAACATTAGCATTGATCATTGTAAACAAATATATTTGGAGTTAGTATGAGATTTCCTAATACTCTATGAGCTACTATGTACCTTCTTGGGAACCATTCTCTGCTTCGATGTTTGATATATTCAACGTGGTTACATTTTTTCAGTAATTTTGACATAATGAGTGCATTATATAAATACATTCTAATATTTGCACCATCAAGGGACATCTTTCACATTTGGAGCAATAAAGTTTCATAGGAGGCTTTATAAGGATTGTTCCAGAAATACTATCATGTACTTTCACTTGATCCCTCCTATTGAATGTCTTTTAGTGACTCTTCCTTGTAAAATAGTGCTTGAAAATGTGTCACATAGCTCAACCTTTTTTGAATGGGAGATCCTTTCCATGATTTATGTAACATAGTATTCTCTTATTGCCTTTTATTTAAGATTTAAATTAATTTTTATTTTAATTTTTTAGATAGAATACATCTAGTGACACCTCTAGTTAAAATTTCAATGAAACTAAAGGAATATGAGATACTGTTTGTAAAAGTTAGGGTTCATATCTTGTTCTAACATATTACTAAAACAATATGGTGCATTAAAAAAATAAAACTTTTTGATTCCCATAACTAAATATAATGATACTTGGTTCATCGAAACAAAGACAATTGAGGTTGATACAAGTTAGAAATATCCAATTAGATGACCTAGAAATAGGGAGTTATAAAGTGTACAAGTATTCTCTTCAAGGAAGGGCTACAACATTAGGGATTTAGAAAATTTCAAGTAACTTATCATTTAAATATCCAAATTGAGTGAGATTTATTGCATTAAGGAAAATATTCTAATAATTAAAAGTTTAATTTCATATAAATTATAGTGTAGCTTCCATTATTATTTCATATACAAGGTTAACCTATATACCAATCTACGTTGAAGCCTCTAGAAGAAGTGAAATTAAATCGGGTGTAACATTTGATTGATATATCCAAGTTAGTTTATTTAAAAACAACCTAAAGAGGAAATATATGATATTATTTGAGTACAATTTTTGACAAAATTGGGTAGATTTTTTAAATATCCTAACTTTGGAAGTAAAGGGTTTAAAAAAACCCTAACTTGTGATGTATTTGAGTAGTTCTCATAAAAATTTATCAATTATTTCTCAAACTCAAATTTGAATTTGAAGAGACTTGAAGAATGTAATAAGGAATAGTTTGAGGATATGTTTAAAAAGTTTGGAAATAAATATTGAGGACTCCATGGGGAATCTTTGAGAAGAAATATGCAGGAAGTCAAAGTTGAGTTGAAGGAAGCAAAATAAGAACTTAATAACGATTATGAGTGAAAATAATTTATGAAGAAATACGATTAGTGTTCCAAGTTGTAAGCACTTAATCCAAAACTTATTAAGGATGTAATATGTAAGGAGAAAAAAAGATAGAAAATTGAAGAAGGATGAATATTATTCAAAGGAATAACTTACATTGAGAGATGATGAAATATATAGGTTGCGTAATCATAAGCATGCCATGATTAGATAAGTTAAGAGTGCACAAAATTTGTGTACTTATCACAAAATAAAAAATAAAAAATGAAGATATGGCCATGAGAGGAAACACGTAAGAAGTTCAAGGAAGCATTAAACAAGGACCTCCAATTAGAAATACAAGATATAATTAAATAAGGATGAAAGAAGTTCATGGATAAAGGAGAAGGGAGAAAAGACACCCAAAAAGGCCATTAGAGAACGCTTTCCATGGATATCTATCACATGATATGATCATTCCACCCAAAATAATTCTGGAGTCCATGACTTCCCTCCTGGGAAAGTTTAAAAAATTCCACCATTCTTCCATTGTGCTACTTTGATGTATTTGAAATACATTATGTTGGAGTTATATATATTTTTCTTGCCTCCCTACAAGATAGCTATCCTGTATAAAAAACCCAAGATACTCGCAAAAATCAACTCCTTTTTTCATATAAGGAAACAACTTATACCAAATCTCCATCCCATGCTTATGTGTCATCACCCTCTCTCTATGCGGGTTTAACAATAAGGTGCAAGGTTTCTCATTAATCATGTACCTAATCATATGATAATGTGGATTCAAGCTATTGTAAGCCTTGTCTATGTATTTATGAAGAGGATTTTTGTACATCCCACCTCTTGGTCTTACTAAATGAAGCTTAAGAGAATGTTACTATTTCTGCCCTATCAAGAATTTTAATTGCTCCTAAATATTAGAAATATTAGAAGTTATCTGAGAACACTTGATCCCACACACCTGAAGCTCACTATCCATATTTAATATTGTGAATTTTAGCCTCTTAATATTTTCCTTTATTGTTAAGAGGCCTTCTATAAGATTACTATTTTCTTTTTGAGTATGCTTGTAGTGACTATTAATTGAAATCCATGTAGCCCCAATTTCATCTTCATACCTACTTGCACTTCATTGATGGTAGGTGTGATGCCTAAATTAAGAAATTTAACCAGAAAAATCCTCTTTACCATAGTTTAATACCAGATTGAGTCTAAAAATCCCTAATTGTGTAATTCCAACTATACAACATAAAGAATTAATTTGAAAATTTAAACAGAAAGCAAAATTAAATCTCAGAAGAATAATTGGAAGTGGAATGAGTTGGAGTTATTTTTTACTGTGGCTCTTCTTGCAGATGCAATTTATGTGGTTACCAAAACAATATTTACCTCCCAGCCTATCTGGGGTCTACCTATAGGGTCCCCAGATTCAGAAGACATATCTTATAGCCCCCATGCCAAGAATCCCAAGAACAATTGAGCTATGTGTTTCCTTCTACGACTCCTCTGTAAATTTCTCCTCTCTGTAAATTTATTTCTCTATAAATTTATTCCTCCTCTTAGAGCCTATTCGAATCCCTTATATCCTCAAATTCATTGTCTCTCAACCTTCTTGCTATCTATCTCTTCCACTGTCTCCCTTCTCTGTTGACACCTTTCTATCTTCTTGACCCTTCCTTTGATTGAAGGCGGTTCCAAAATTAGAAAAGTGCGTTGAAATGGTTTGGTCACTTTATATGAAGTTTTGATACGATTCATGAGTTTTTTTTTATAATAATTTTTTTAATAAATTACTTTATTTTAATATATTTTATTAATTTCTATTTTAATTAGTTCATTTTATTTACTTTAGTTAATTAAAATTTAATTAAGTTATAATTAAAATTTAATTATCTTTGTTGCACATTTAGATGTAGATATATGTTTTAATTAAAACACACACACACACACACATATATATTAAGGTGGTACTCATATTAATGCCTCACCTGGTATACTTATTATATTCTAGTGAGTTTTAAGGATTTATTTCGATAATTGATTTATCAACCTAAACTTAAACTTCTATTTTAAGATTATCTAGTAGGTATACTAGTGCAATACATGCAGTCCATACTTGAGAAAAATTAAATCTCAGAAGAATACATGGAATTGGAATGAGTTGGAGGTGTTTTGGACCATGGATCTTCACGCGGATGCAACTGATGTGGTTACCAAACCAACCTTTACGTCCAAGCCTATCTGGGGTCTACCTATACAGTCCCTAGATCTAGAAGACAAATCTTTTGGCCCCCGTGCCCATAATTCCAAGAAGAATTGAGCTATATGTTTCCTTCTGAAACTCCTCTATAAATTTCTCCTCTCTGTAAATTTATTTGTGTGTAAATTTATTCTCTGTAAATTTATTCCTCCTTTAAGAGCCTCTTCAAAATCCCTTATATCCTCAAATTCATCGTCTCTCAACCTTATTGTTGTCCATCTCTTCCACTGTCTCCCTTCTTTTTTGACAACTTTCTATCTTCTTGACTCTTCCTTTGAGTGAAGGCTGTGTTAGTGTCTGTTAGTCTTGTCAGTCACCAATGATCAAATTCTGTTTTTTCATATGGTTTATAGGGTCATAGGGAACATTTTTATAGTTTCAGTAGGTCTTCAAATAAAAATTTGATCATTGGTTAGGATAGCTAGGTCATTACTACTTTCAGTCCCATGGTCAAATAAACATCAATATGGTCATGTCATTACTTTTGCAAATATTTCTTGGTCATCTTGGTCATCATTAAACTCATTCTTCCATTTAGTGTCATCATTAGGTCATAGGGTTGAAGTCATGAAAATGGGTCATTTCACCATCAAAACCATCATTTGAAGGAGTAGTAATAGGAGAAAGTGATCAATAAAGGTTACTAAGGTGTATTTTTATCTTATTAATGATGTAATATATGTAAAAATTTTCCTAATCTACAGTACACAAGCCACCTCATCAAATTGCGAAAAGACATGGTGGGGCCACATCACCATCCAGTAATAAAATCGATTTTTAGCCTATAAGAATACAAACAAAGCTAATTTTTTCTCATTTTCTCTCTCAAAAGGCATCATTCCATCCAACATGAGCTTTCCACCCCTTGGAGACCAATATATTTCCTTGGAAAAGAAAATTCCACTATTGCGATGTGCTTTTCACCGCCAACGTTGCACTTTTCCTTGCCTTGCTATGCTTTTCCTCAAGAAGGGAAATTTCTTCTTTTCAGAGGTTTTATCCTCAGTTTCGAGTTATAGAACATTAGTACAAGTAAGTGGGTCCCTCATATACCTTTTTTTACTTCATTTCATGCTTAGAAATATCAAAATTCCCTCTCTTAGGGTTTTGCTACATTTTCTTGGTTTCATAGTATCTTTGATAAATTTGTTGAAAATAACCCTCAAATTCAAGCTCACTCACCTTCCCCTACATTTAATCTACCTTCCTAAACATTTTCCATCATCCCTATCCCTCAAATTCATCATTTTCCTTCAAACCCTAGCCTACACTGCCTCTTTCCTACGTTAGGGTTTTGTTTTTCCTTTTTTCACCCTTTCCCCTCATTCATTTCTTGAAATTCCATTTCCCCTCACTCTCTAACATCTATCCCTACATCCCTAAATTTTCCTAAGAATTTATGCTCTCTATAACCCCTTCATTCCCCTCCATTTATGAAACTTCCCAAAATCCCTTGTTTTTCCCTACATTAAACCCTAATTTCCCCTCCTAGTGAGCTATGGTTTATTATGGATTCAGAGACTAAAGAGAAGAGGAGACATAAGGGAGGTAAAATCAGTAGGTATGAGCCCACTGCATCATAGGATGTCATGACTACACCATTTCTCAAGAAATAATTCCAAGATGTAGGTTGCCTTGCCTTTTGCCAAAGGGTTGAAGAACTTGGTTTCACTGATAAGCTTACAAGCACTTTTGCCATTGGTCTAAGGAGAGATAAGGTGACCATTGTAGGGATTATGTTCACTCTTTCAGTAGAGGCTATTTCCATAGCTACATGGATTCCTAACAATGGTGAACTATGGTTCAAGAAAAGATACCTTGACATTCAAAACTACAAGATGTTCTTGAAACCTCCATACAATGTTGTTTGAAAGCACATATTTCCTTTTAGACACCTACTGGACAAGTATGTCGCTCTCATGAAAATGATAATGAAATATTTCACATGTGAGGTTAGGTTCTCAAGGTTATATAAATTTCATGTGAGAATATTGATGCATTTCACTGGTGTAAAGGCTCTCAACTTACCTCATTACCTTTATAGAAGCATGGTAAAAATGGCAGAGAAGGTTCATAGAAAAGGAGAGGATCATCATGCTAGATTGTTCCATCATGGCTTGGTGAAGGTCCTTTTTTGTGATCAGCCTGCACAGGTAAACTTTTTGGGGGATGGTTTCATGTAATCAACTTCACACTTGCCTACTCCAACTTAGTTAAGCAATCAATCCACACCATTGACTTCACCTATAAAGAAAGAGGTGGTTTCCACAAGAAAACCTATCACAAGGAAACCTAGGGCTGAGGTAACAAAGAATTACACCAGAGGGAAGAGGCTAATGTTTTCTCTTGCTAGTGTGGAAAGGGCTCAGCCTACTACAATAATTGAAGATACACCAACACATGAGGCATCATTGCATGAAGAAACATAGGAATAATTTGACACTCATATGGAAGATTTTGAGGTACATGAGGAGGTCAAAATATATGATTAGATCATACAGGAGAAAGAGGATGAGATTAGAGAGATAAAGGACAAGTTTTCCAAGGAAATATTCATGATTACTTTCCTTCAACAAGAAAAAAGTAGCTCCAAGTTAAGCAACTTTTTCTTAACAAGCCAAAATCAGATTTGGAAAAGGATGATGCCAAAGGCAAGGAAATTGTTGTTGTTGATGAGTTAGAGGATCTAGAAGAGAAGGTTAAACCAAGGAGACTAAGAACCAGAGGTATCAAAAAGGAACTAGAGCAGAAAGGGAGCCATCTCCACCATTAGGTCAATAATACTTTTGTTAGCACTCCACCAGATTCCCAAGGCCGAAGACGGAATCCTAATAGAGGTAACCACAAACCAATATTTTGACTTGATATCTAGCCCTATAAATTCAGAGAGGGCTCTCTCCAAAAAGTCACAACCAAGAGGGCTGGAGGAATTATGGTTTTTAGGCTAGATATTGAGTGTAGGGGATATTTTGATTTGATTTGGTTGGGTTATCACTGGATGAAGAAATTAGGTCAAGGGAGCTAGGTCAGGGAAAATGAGATAGGGTTGCAGGGAATAATGGGGCAAGGTAGGCATAAGGCTTAACACTTAAATATGATTGAGATGAGATTTTTTTTGAGACCGAGGAGAAGATAGGAAGAGCATGGGAGATGTATTCTTCCTAAACAAAGGAAAATGGAGAAATTATGAAATCTTTCCCAAAATAGAGCATGAGCAAGCATGTGTTCTGCCTATCAAACTTGAATGAGATCATACCATAGAGATGTAATGAACATGAATACAACACATTATAACATATGAAACTGAAGAAAAAACAATGATAGACATCATACCACATTTATCCCAAAAAATAGTTGCAACTCTTCTTTATTAACTGGCCAAACTGAGTACAATAGTTCCTTGATCAATAAATTAACATCCAAACTGATTCCAACCCTTGCTAAGAGTGAAGAAAGAGACTAAATATAAATAAAAATGACAATCACTCATCCTCAGGGTTTGAATCCATGAGGTTAGGAAGATATCCACAAAATACTGAACTGAAAGCCGGATTATAGGATGGTCCAAGTGACTCATTCCTAATTACATTCAACCGATTCATTATGACTCAATGATGACTTTTACCCAATGAATCTACCCTTAGGTAACTTATCCTTGACATCATTACATTTACCATGATGAATCACATAAGTAGAAACATGATTTCTTGAATAAAAGTTAAAATTTCAGAGAAACTTGGATAAAATCAGCAAAATGGTCATTTGCGCCCTTCATTATGCATTTGCGCCCTGGCAGTGTCATTTGCGCCATCCATGTTCAGGTCCACTTTTGGCTAACCTATGGGTGTCCAAATGAGGCCCAATCTAGCTTGTTGGAAAGCCCTGCCTGTCCTCTTTCTGAATATGCTTCACATTCTAAAAATGAAGGTAATTTTCCCCTTCAAAAATTCATTCTCCCAAGACTGGTATTTGCGCAACGCCAATGTCAAAACATGGGCAGAAAGGTGATTTTTTTATGGTTTTTTGAGCTTTTCACCTATCAAAATTGCAAACGAAGGCTAGAAACATGGTATTCTAAGATTAATTGGTCATTAGGAATCCAATGGTACCTTTCTTTCCCTCAAACATTGCCCCAATAATTTGCGTAGCGCTTAGGGCGCTGCGCAAGTGACAAAATTTCTGCTAAATGTCTGTCCCAAAAAACATAGAAATTTCCAGATTTTACAAAAAAATTAGGAAATGCCTCAAAATTTTTGGAATGGATGATGATGATGTGGCTAGGCTTAGAGGGAAGCCTCAACAAGAATGTCCAATTTCTTCTTCTCCTCCATGGTCAAATCTTCAATTTTTGCGTTAGCACTTTTGAGCTTGGCCAATGCAATTTTCTCCTTCAGTGCATGGTGTTTGACTTTCCTCCTCAATAGGTCATTATCCTTATTTTCATTTGTTAGCAGCTTCTCCAAATGTTGATTGGCTCTATCAAGCCATGGTTCCCTGTTCTCACTGATCACAATAGCAAGCTGCTCATTTAGGGTTAGCTGATCAACAAGCTCAGCTTCCCTTTGCCTCTCTGGAGCTAGAGCTATTTTCAACCCTCTAGTTCTAGGTTTCTTTCTTCATGATTTTTATTCTTCATCATCAATTAAGACCTACTTCTCAAGTGTTTCATCTAGCATGTATTTGGACTTTTCTACCTCCCTTTGAGAAATAACATACTTTACCTCATCAATGACATGTTTAGTCTTCAATTGCTCATTTTCTTTCTCAAGGAAGTGTATGACATATCTAGCCCTGTCAAGATTATTTTGAAGCTCCTTAATATTGACATCCTTTCCTTTGATATCTGCATTAGTGATTTTGTCGTTTTCATCTTCATCTAGGTCAACAAGCTGAAATTCTTGTTTTGTTTCATGAGTGTCCTCCTCATCATGAATGACTGGCTCAATGACCTTCTCTTTGCCTTTGTCCACCTATTGTGTTGTTGTAGAAGGCATGGCCCCTTCCACTCCTTGTGGAGAAAACACATGCTTGTGGCCTCTCTGGTAGGTTTTTGGCAATGGCTCAACCTCAACCATACTACCCATTTAGGCTCAATGTCCTCAATCCTGCTAGGTGACCCAAAATCATGATGAGATGGAGATGAAGGAGGTGAAGGGGATTGATCTGATGATGATGAATGTGCTATGGGTTGAGATGGAGGGATGAAAGTGGATGGCTGGGATGATGAATGGACATTTTTTTCATGCATAGTGGATGGCTCATTGAAAATATCATTAGCTATGAAGGTGCTCCATGAAATGTTTAGTTGATTGAGATGGTGAAGGACTATGATTTTTATGAGGGAATGATGAAATAGACTTCCCATTTGCTGTTCATACTCCTTTTTCTAGGAAATGTATGCCATATTCTCTATACTCCGGAAAAGATAATAAGGTAGGTTGGACATCCTTACCTTAGTGAAATGCATTAAGAGTCAGATGTGATAGGAATAGAGCCTTGAAAATCTTCCTTCACATGAAAAGTATTTCATGATTATCTTCATCATTGGGGCATATCTATCTATGAGGTGAGAAAAAGGAAAGAACCTCTTTGTTTGATTTTTGTGTCTTGGTTTTAAGAAGATTCAAATTCCTGTTTCTTCAAATTACCTTTCTTGAACTACTTCTCCCCTACATTTGGGATACCAGTGGCAGCTGAAATAATAGAAGTGGATATAGTGAAAGTGACACCAGCTAATGTAACTTGGTTGTCATGGAGTTTGGATATGAAAATTCTAGTCAACATGTGATCGTGTTGGACCCTCTGAATTTTCTCATAAAAATCATAACAACCCACATGTTTGAAGCATGTCACAATAAATGGAGAAGCCAGGAGTTCCCTAGTTTTGCTGGGTTCAAGACTAAGCACTCCTCCCCCTTTATGTAGCATCCTCACCTCTGTTTCCTCTCCTTCACTAAATGATGTGTTTTCTTCCTTTATTTCCATGGTGTTTTTTTTCAAAACCCTAGGGATTAGGAAAGGGAAATGGGAAAGGGAAAATGAGGGAAATATTTGCTAGGGATGTGTGAAATGGGGAAGGGATAGGGAGTAGTAATATGGTAGATTTATAATAGGGATTTAGGAATTGGGAGCCTAAGTAGATGTAACACCTAGGGCTTGGGTTTTTGGGATAAAGTTGTAGGAAAATGGAATTTTTCAAATGAGGGGTTTGGGAATAGGTTTTTATAAGTGTGGGAAGGATGAAAAGGGTAAGGGAGTGAATTTTGGGAGTTTTCCAAAATGTGATAGGATACTAGGATTTTTCTTCTCATCAAACACCAAATTACAACCTCAATATACAATAATTCAACACATAAACTTATGAAAATGGTTTTTTAATGGCATGAGCATCTTACTAGTTTGCTGGAGGTCAATGAGTGAGTTGGTGGAGATTTGAAGACAAATTTTCACCACTTGAATACTTTCTAGGGCTTGCTGGTCATTTGCGCCATGAACATATCATTTTCACCATGAACAGATCATTTGCGCCCTGAACTGGGTATATGCGCCCTCGTTTCAGCGTTTGCGCCCTGCCTTTAGCATTTGTGCCCCACCTTCATCATTTGTGCCCTCAACTCTGCTCTTTCACCAATTTCGCCCAGAAATTCGCAATTTTGATCTTTTTTAGTGCTTGCTTGATGTTTGGAGTAGGAAAATGAATTTGAATTGATGTGAATGATTTATAAATAGCTAAGTGAATTTGAATTTGAATTGAAAAACCCAATTTTATAACGTCTCATTTCACTTTTTTGAAAAATTTTGTTGATTACCCTTTCATTTGATTTTTCTTCTTTGCAGGATGATGTTGCTGGTGTTTGACACTTTTCACTTTTATTTTGGCATATGTGATTTGAGTTGGCAGCTAGGGACAGAACTTATTACATATAGAAATAATAAAATTACATAAAAAATGAAATAAATTAAAACCTTTTTTTTGAATAAAATTACACTTGAGTATGAAAATCATACTTTAAAACCAAAATTACAACTTTAAAAATGATATTTACATGTTGATAATCCTCTGCAGATGAAATGTTTATTTATTCACTCTCACACCTTTTGTTGACCTTATTGAGATGAAATGGTGCATTTTAGACCTTGAATAATGAAACCTAATGACCTAATGGGACCTTGAATGACCTGAATCCATGGTTGACTTTGACTGACATAAGACATAGTGAAATGAGCTTTTGAAAAGTGTTTTTATGCTCAGTAAGACATGAAGGTGGGCCAACAAATGTGAAATTTTGAGGGAGAGTGAAGTTTTATGACTAGGGCTACCATCAATGAATCAATTTTTTGCATGACCTAATGGAATGATAAAAAATTTCTGAGTGGGACCCCTAAAATGAATATAAAATGATTAATTTTGATCATTTATGGTAGAATGCATAGTTTGACACTAAAATTAGCCTTATTGGGGATGGAAGATCCTTGGAGGTGTCAAGAACACCGTAGAATAAGTGCCTAACCATTGGGCCAATACGATCAAAAAACTCAAACTGAAATGAATGACTAAATACTGACAACTCAATGACACAAACTGACTAAAAACTAACAACTCAGAAAAATAGACTAATTCAATGCAAACTCAAATGCCTGAAACTTGACTCAATACTAACTAAAAATAAAAAAACTTACTAAACTTATTGATGGAAACATATCACGAAGACTTGAGGGCTTCAAATCCTGATGATAACCACCTGCATGTTGAAGACATATGTAAAATCATGTGAAGTGATCCTTCCAGTGTAACCAATCCAGCAGATGGATACTTACTGAAATTATGCTCTCATTTTCTTCTAGCAGGCAGAAAAAACAAAAACTAGGCCACTCCAAGTGTCTACTGAACATGTGCTTCTGGTCCATGAAAACAAAAAAATACAACTTCCTTGCTAGCTGTAGAAAATCAGTAAAATTATCTTCAAAAATATGAAATGTTACTTTGTCTTGAGATTCATAAAAAACACAAGCACACTCTTCATTTTGATTTGAAGGAAAACTTGGTTGTTGATCCATAGGAGAGCAGAGGGAAGTATGACTTTCTGATATCTGAGTGTTGGCTACAAATTCCTGAAGCATGAGAAACTATGGCTCTATCACTTTCACATTGTCTCTCTTTGGCGCATACTCCTCAAATTCATATTATAAATCATATTTGAACAAAAACAAATTCTTCAAGATTGTTAAACATGACAACCCTATCCTCTTCATGAAAGACAACGGTCTCTGTTAGCTGATCTCTTTGCAGGAAATCATCATCATAAATTGGTTTACTCACAAAAATTTCCTGTATCATTTCATCAAACTCCTCATCGAAATTATCTTCATATTGATCGTACTTAGGAAAATCAGGTTCAGGAGAAACTTCATCAAATACGAACATTGAAAAAGAATATTGTCTTTCTTCATTCTAATCTATAAATCTAGTTTCAGGACTATCCTCATTTAAACTTAGATTTTCATTTTAAAAAGTGGAAGAAGTTTCACTAACACACTCTTGACTATGTGAACACTGCAAACCTGCATTAGCTTGGGCTGTAATGTGACTATTCAGGAGCTAATCTATCTCATCTTTATATAGAGGAGAAACTTGAGTTTTATAGCAGTTAACATTGGCTTGATAATTTTCACTTTCAGGATCGGGAGTTCACATTTCTCTTTCTTGGTCCAGGCCTTTTTCATCCAAGAAGGGAGCTACTGATTATTTTTGGTGATGAAAAGGGTTCTCATGCAAAGGCTCAAGGATATCTTCATCCAAGGAGGAAACTGTTGATTCTTTTTGGGAAAAATCATGAAGGGATTCTATGGTCTCATAACCTAGACACTCTTCATCTGCATACAACATTTCAAGAAACTCAGTGAGATTATCAGATATCTCACAAAAACTATCAATCATCAACAAGGAATAATTAGATCTTTGATAATGTTGAAATAAAACTGAATGAAAGTCCATTAGAGAATATAAACTAGCATATGTTAGACTCTCATACCATGATCTCTCTTTTTCCTCCAAGGTAGCCATAAACGTATTCATTAGAAAATCTTCAAGAAACTCAATCTTTAGTCTGTGAAAATGGACATGAAATTTGACCAAATGCAAACTAGCATCTTCACCGTCCTAACCCTTAAAATTTGACAGTGTTGATTGCCAATATATACAAGGAATATGGTTCGAAAAACTAGGAATATGAGCTCGATTCATAGGAGCATACCTTCGAGCAATCAAATCCATTTTGACAATAGTGAGTCACCAAGAATTTCTTTAGACTATCGGTTCTTGAAGAGTGGAGTCGCCATGAGAATTATGAACTTTAGAATTTTTTGACATTGGAGTAGCCAGGTGAATGATGCAAAACCTTCTTGTTCCTGATCATTTTTCACCATCAAAAACCAGATCTAAACTTTGTCGTTCTTTCCTAGGGAAGATTTGATCTTTCGTTCCCCGACAAAAACGCCAGAATGTTATCACTTCGCTAGATTCCCAAGGCTGAAGAAGGAATCCCAACAGAGGTAACCACAGACTAATCTTTTGACTTGATAGCTAGCCCTATCAAGTCAGAGAGGGGTGTCTTCAAAAATTCACAGCCAAGAGGGCTGGAGGAATTAGGGGTCTTAGGATAGATATTGAGTGCAGGGGTTGTTTTGATTTGATTTGGTTGGGTTATAACTAGATGAAGAAATTAGGTCAAGGAAAATGAGATAGGGTTGCAGGGAACAATGGGGAAATGTAGGCATAAGGCTTATCACTTAAATATGATTGAGATGAGATTTTTTTTGAGACCGAGGAGAAGATAGGAAGAGCATGGGAGATGTATTCTTCCTAAACAAAGGAAAATGGACAAATTATGAAATCTTTCCCAAAACAGAGCATGAGCAAGCATGTGTTCTGCCTATCAAACTTGAATGAGATCATACCATAGAGATGTAATGAACATGAATACAACACATTCTAACATATGAAACTGAAGGAAAAACAATGATAAACATCATACCACATGTATCCAAAAAAATAGCTGCAACTCTTCTTTATTAACTGGCCAAACTGAGTACAATAGTTCCTTGATCAATAAACTAACATCCAAATTGATTCCAACCCTTGGTAAGAGTGAATAAAGAGACTAAATAGACATCAAAACCACATTCAATCATCCTCAGGGATCGAATCCATGAGGTGAGGAAGATATCCACAAAATAATGAACTGAAAGTTGGAGTATAGGATGGTCCAAGTGACTCGTTCCTAATTACATTCAACTGATTCTTTATGACTCAATGATGACTTTTACCCAATGAATCTACCCCTAGGTAACTTATCCCTGACATAATTACATTTACCATGATGAATTACATAAGTAGAAACATGATTCTTGAAGAAAAGTTAAAATTTCAGAGAAACTTGGAAAAAAGTAAGCAAATTGGTCATTTGCGCCCTCCATTGTGCATGTGTGCCCTGGCAATGTTATTTGCGCCCTCCATGTTCAGGGTCAATTTTTGCTGACCTACAGATGTCCAAATTAGGCCCAAGAAGGCTTGTTGGAAATTCCTTCCTATCCGATTTCTGAATATGCCTCAAGTTCTAAAAAGGAAGGTAATTTTCCCCTTCAAAAATTCATTCTCCGAAGACTGGTATTTGCACAGTGCCAAGGTCAAAACAGGGGAAAAATGGTAATTTTTTGAGCTTTTCACCTATCAAAACTGCAAAACCAGGCAAGAAACATGGTTTTATGAGATTCATTGGTCATTAGGAATCCAATGGTACCTTTATTTCCCTTAAAAAGCGCCCAAATCATTTGCGTAGCGCCTAGGGCGTTGCGCAAATGACCAATTTTCTGCTAAATGTATGTCCTAAAAAACATAGAAATTTCTAGATTTTGCAAAAAAGTTAGGAAATGCCTCAAAATTTTTGGAATGGATGATGATGATTTGGCTAGGCTTGGTGGGAAGACTCAACAAGAATTTCCAATTTCTTCTTCTCCTCCATGGTCAAATCTTCATTTTTTGCATTGGCACTTTTGAGCTTGGCCAATGCAATTTTCTCCTTTAGTGCATGGTGTTTGACTTTCCTCCTCAATAGGTCATTATCCTTATTTTCCTTTGCTATAAAATTCTCCAAATGTTGATTAGATGTATCAAGCCATGGCTCCCTGTTCTCATTGATTATAATAGCAAGCTGCTCATTTAGGGTTAACTGATCAAAAAGCTCAACTTCCCTTTGCCTCTCTAGAGCTAGAGCTCTTTTCTACCCTCTAGTTCTAGGTTTCTTTCTTGGTGCTTATTCCTCTTCATCATCAAGTAAGCCATACTTCTCAAGTGTTTAATCTAGAATGGCTTTGGCCTTTTCTGCCTCCCTTTGAGCAGTGACATTCTTTACCTCATCAATGACCTATTTGGTCTTCAATTGCTCATTTTATTTCTCAAGGAAGTGTATGACATATCTGGCATGTTTTCTCCCCGTGATTTGCAATATTGGAAAGATAATATTTGCAGGGAACCACATCAGAACCACTTTGGAATCCTTGGACCTAGCCTTCCTGGACTCAGAGAGGGATCTATCTATGTAGTTGTTTATAGATGATATGTCTTTATGATCTTGTTTTATGATATTAGGCTAGTTATGAATTTCTAAGGACTTTTTTGTTTTGATTGATTTATTGATAGGTTGATAGATCAAGTGGTGTGATTAATTGAAGGAGTGTTTCAACTGAATAGATAGACCATGAGAAACATTAATCCATTGGGCTATGGAGTCATAAAAGGATTTAATTGTTCATCAACTCTGCAAGGGTTTTCATAGGGCAAGCTAACTATTTCAAGTGGATCTCTTAGATCAGATGGCATATGAAATGACAATAAGTTTTGAAGGTAGTAAAACTAAAAGTCAGTTAAGAATATTTTAACTCTACTTCAACAAGAAAAGCCTTTTAGGTAACTGTTTGAGGCAAACCAAAGGACAAGGCATACCATAAACTTCTTTGGCTAGAATTTAATAAGCAAACCTTTAAAACAATAATACATCAATCCTAGAATTACTTTCAGACAAAGAAAACATTCAAGATAACAATGAGTGCAGCTAAAGAGCAAGCTAAACCTATCTTCCTTAACCAAACACTCTAAATACCTTCAAAGAAATAGTTTAAGACATACCAGAGGATAGGGCATACCATAGAATTCCCTGGATGGACTCTACTACGTATACTTCAAAGAAAGGCCTTAAAAACAATATTTCAAGCTACACCAAAGGATAGGGCATACCATAGACTTATTTGGCTTGATTCTATTAAATCATTTCCAAGACAACAAGCTAGGTGGAACTAGAGAGAAATTAAGAATTCTCCAATCAGATCTTGCAGAGGAAAACATTAAGATAAAGAATTTACATAGAAATAGGGTGCCAAGATAGCATATCCTAATCTAAAATTTCTATTCTTTTATCAGAGAATTAATGGACATAATGGAAAACAGAAGGAAAACATTGACAAAGAAGGAAAACTTCACCATTAACATAGCTCAAGAATCTTGTCAACGTGCTTGTATTACCGATGTTAAAAACAGTTACATTACTCCAGTACAATAGATATCTGCACCTCAGAGATTTCTCAAATCTAGCCTAGCACTCTCCAACTAGCTCAGCAACCAGCAATCAACCAACTAATCAACCAACCAACAATATAAATGAATATTACATGCAGTATTTATCTATAGAATGAGGAGGTGATCATAATCTAGGGTTTCAGATGTCATTTATTACAGAGTTAATGAGTTTTTTACCTTTGAGACCATGCAAGGCCTAAGGAAAAATATCTTAAAGTTACTCACTGTAATAATAACTCCTAACTTAACTGTTTGAGCTAACTTTTGGAAATATTTGACTTTAAGGTTTCTTAATAACTTTTTCAATAACTGCTGGATAGATGAGAAATATCTCTGACTGTCTCAATAACTGTTGATATCTTTTATTGAAAGAAAATATGCTTTAGGTGGAAAAATGTGTTTCTGAAGAGGTAAATGCCTTGGGTTGAGTCATTCGAATCTGCTATGTGCAGATCTGCCTTTGTCTTATCTTTTAAACTCCGTTTTAGGATTTTAAACTTGATTTTCCTTTAAATGTCCGCCTCACTATCTTTTCTTTTGATTCTACCTTTACCTCTTATTTGAGACTAATCCTTTTGATTTGATAATCAATCCTCTAATCTATTAACCTTCACTATCATGGCCTTTAAATATTTGTCTTCTTTCTCACTGTGTCTCTGTCTGTGTTTACTGTGCAGGGGGGCATCTTCTGTTGCTGGAGGGTCTTAATAAAAATCAGTGGTCATGAATTATTGATGATCAAGCTTGATATAATGCCTCTGGTCCTTTGAATACAAACAGGTTCTCTGGATCGTCACCCAAAACTCCTATTCGAAACATTTCTGACCTTTAAAATGCATTTTTTGAATTTCTGCCATTAAACCTGTACATAAAACAAATAATTAATTTGAAAACCTACGTGGGAGGCTTTTTTGTGTTTGTTAGGGGTTTTTCGGGTTGTCAGACCGTTTTCAGAGGTGTAAATGGCGTTTTGGGCTTCATCGCAGAGCCATAGGGCTCTGGAGTTTTTTGAATGGAGGAGGCGGTATCAGATTTTGGCCCGAAGAGGGGAGAGCGGTTTTCGCAAGTGGAGAAGGTGGTTATTACACGAAGTGAGGGATGGTAATGGTTTCGGGGAATCGAGTGCGATTCCATTCATCGATTGACGCGTGGCGGAGGTATATTTCCCATTTCGCACAGTCGGGGTTTGTTTAACCCCCTCACAAATAAACTTGCGATACGGGCTACGGGTCATTGGATCTGGTAGATGAAGATAAACGACGGTCAAGATTTTGGAAGGATGGGATGGTTGGAACAAGTGGGGTTCGGGTGGATAGGTGGAAGGGTTTAAATGGGGCACAAGTTTTCATGAAGAGTGGGACCCAGGTTTAATAAAAATAAGTGGAAAATGTTTTATTTATAAGGTAAAGGGGGAGGGTTGTATGAGGGTTTTAGCAAAGGCAGGAGGGTTTGAAGTTATTAAAGCAGTTGGTTTTAATATTTAAAAAGGGGCAGGTAAAAAACATTAAAAGATTCAAGTTTTTATTAAAATAAACAGAGTTTCATTTAAATCAAAGATCTCGAAAGGTCTAAAATTATGCTTAAAACAATGTAAAAAGGAATTTTTACATTATTTAATGAAACAAGGGAAATTTAATTAAGTGAGGGGGTTAATGAGGTTTTTTGGAGATGAAAGTGGGCTTTAACTGGGGAAAATGGGGAAGTGAGGCTTTAGGTAGGAAAGATGGGTGAAAATGAGGGAAATAAGCCCTAAATGAAATCTTTAAGAGCAGCAGGGTGATTTTTGAAAAGGCAAACTAAGAGATAGTGAAAAGGTTTTTTGAAGACAATGAAGGCAGTGAGATATCTAAAGATAGCTAATAGGAAAGGAATGCTATCTTTAGTTGCTTGTAGAAAATCCATAGTCACCTAGTGAATACTGTAGAATACAGGAGGATAATAGTGCCCTGTCAAGATTAGTTTGAAGCTCCTTCATCTTGACATCCTTTCCTTTGATAACTCCATTAGTGATTTTGTCTTTTTCATCTTCATTTAGGTCAACAAGCTGAAATTCTTGTTTTGTTTCATGAGTGTCCTCCTCATCATGAATGACTGGCTCAATGACCTTCTCTTTGCCTTTTTCCACCTATTGTGTTGTTGTAGAAAGCATTGCCCCTTCCACTCCATGTGGAGCAAACACATACCTGTAGCCTCTCTGGTAGGTTTTTGGCAATGGCTCAACCTTAACCATACTAGCCCATTTAGGCTCAATGTCCTTAATCCTACTAGGTGACCCAAAATCATGATAAGATGTAGATGAAGGAATTGAAGGGGATTGATCTGATGATGATGAATGTGCTATGGGATGATATGGAGGGGTGGAAGTGGAAGGCTAGGATGATGAAGGGACATTTTGTGCATGATGAGTGGATGGATAATTGAAAATATCATTAGCTATGAAGGTGCTCCATGCAATGGTTAGTTGATTGAGATGGTGGAGGAATATGATTTTGATGAGGGAATGATGAAATAGACTTCTCATTTTCTTTTCATACTCCCTTTTCTGGGAAATGTATGCCATCTTATTTATACTCTGGAAAAGATAATAAGGTATGTTGAGAATCCTTACCCTACTGAAATGCATGAAGAGTTGTATGTGATAGGAATAGAGCCTTGAAAATTTTCCTTCACATGAAAAGTATTTCATGATTATCTTCATCATTGGGGCATATTTTTCTAGGAGGTGATAAAAAGGAAAGAACCTCTTTGTTTCATTTTGGTGTCTTGGTTTTAAGAAGAAGTCAAAGTCTTGTTTCTTCAAATTACCTTTCTTGAACTACTTCTCCCATACATTTGGGATCTCGATGGCAGCTGAAATAATAGCAGTGGATAGACTAAAAGTGACACCAGCTAATGTAACTTGGTTTTCATGGAATCTAGATATGAAAAGTCTAGTCAACATGGGATGGTGTTGGACCCTTTGAATTTTCTCACAAAAATCATAACCCACATGTTTGAAGCTTGTCACAGTCAATGGAGAAGCCAAGAGTTCCATAGTGTTGGTGGGTTCAAGTCTGAGCACTCTTCCCCCTTTATGTGGCCTCCTCACCTCTGTTTCCTCTCCCTCACTGAATGATGTGTTTTCTTCCTCTGTTTCCATGGTGTTTTTGTCCATTAGGGGAATTTTGAGGTCTAAAATGGGCCTCCTAAGAAAAATGTACAACAAAAATAAACTTTATAAGAACCAATAGGATTCAAGATGATGATGTCAACCATGGGGGATGATTCACCATTTTTTAAGTAAAAGGGTAAAAATATTAAAAAATAATAAAATAATAAAACTACTTTTTCAACTTGTGTTTTCAACTTATCTCCCAAAGTTTTTACTCAAATTTTGAGCAAGAGTACTCGTTGGATGCAAAATTTAATTCCTCATCCAAGGAGTACCCATGTTGCATACTGTCAATGGACCCTGCTACAAAAAAATGAGAAATACATAAAAAACGTGATTACAATCACGTTTTTCATGTATTTTTCATTTTTCGTGTAGCAAGACCCATCAGAAGTATGCAACATGGGTACTCCTTGGATGGGGAATTAAATTTTGCATCCAACGAGTACTCTCGCTCAAAATTTGTGTAAAAACTTTGGGAGATAAGCTGAAAATATGAGTTGAAAAAGTATTTTTCTTTTTTCCCTCTAAAATTTGATGATGTCATCAAATCTTATTTGATTATTTCCACTATTATTTTATAATTTCCTTAGGAGGCCCATTTTAGACCTCAAAATTCCCCTAATGCAAAACCCTAGGGTTTAGGAAAGGGAAATGGGAAAGGGAAAATGAGGGAAATATTTGCTAGGGATTTGTGAAATGGGGAAGGGATAGGGAGTAGTAATATGGTAGATTTATAATAGGGATTTAGGAATTGGGAGCCTAGGTAGATGTAACACCTAGGGCCTAGGGTTTTGGGAGAAAGTTGTAGGAAAAGGGAATTTTGCAAATGAGGGGTTTGGGAATGGGTTTTTATAAGTGTGGGAAGGATGAAAAGGGTAAGGGATTAAATTTTGGGAGTTTTCACAAGTGTGATAGGATACTAGGGTTTTTATTCTCATCAAACACAAAATTACAACCTCAATCTACAAGACTTCAACACATAAACTTATGAAAATGGTTTTTTAATGGCATGCACATCTTACTACTTTGTTGGAGGTGAATGAGCGAATTTGTGGAGCTTTGAAGACAAATTTTCACCACTTGAATACTTTCTAGGGCTTGCTGGTCATTTATGCCATGAACAGAGCATTTGCGCCCTGAACTGGTTATTTGCACCCTGAATTGGGTATTTGTGCCCTCGTTTCAACGTTTGCGCCCTGACTTTAGAATTTGCACCCTGCCTTCAACATTTGCACCCTCAACTCTGCTCTTTTGCCAATTTTGCCCAAGAATTCGCAATTTTGATCTTTTTGAGTGCTTCCTTGATGTTTGGAGGAGGAAAATGAATTTGAATTGATGTCAATGAGTTATAAATAGCTAAGTGAATTTGAATTTGAATTGAAAAAACCACTTTTATAATGTCTCATTTCACTTTTTTGAAAACTTTTGTTGATTACCCTTTCATTTGATTTTTCTTCTTTGCAAGATGATGTTGCTGGTGTTTGACACTTTTCACTTTCATTTTGGCATATGTGATTTGATTTTGTAGCTAGGGATGAAACTTATTACATATAGAAAGCATAAAATTACATAAAAAATGAAATAAATTAAAACTCTGTTTTTGAATAAAATTACATTTGAGTATGAAAATCATACTTTAAAACCAAAATTACAACTTTAAAAATGATATTTACATGTTGATAATCCTCTGCAGATGATAATGAAATGTTTATTGAGTCACTCTCACACCTTTTGCTGAACTTATTGATATTAAATGGTGCATTTTCGACCTTTAACAATGAAACCTAATGACCTAATGGGACCTTGAATGACCTGAATCCATGGTTGACTTTGACTGACATAAGACATAATGAAATGAGATTTTGAAAAGTGTTTTTATGCTCAGTAAGACATGAAGGTGGGCCATCAAATGTGAAATTTTGAGGGAGATTGAGGTTTTATGAATAGGGCTACCATCATTGAATCAATTTTTTGCATGACCTAATGGAATGATAAAAAAATTCTGAGTTGTACCCCTAAAATGAATATGAAAAGAGTAATTTTGATCACTGGTGAAAAAATGCATATTTTGACACTAACAACTTTGATGACCTAATTGCAGCATAATTTGAAGAGAATAAGGATTTTTGGATTGAAAAGGTCAATTTCCACTTGGAGAAGCTGCTTATAAGGGCTAAGAGGAACAACAAGATGCAAAGACACATGGCCATGCATTATTGCACAAGAAATAAGATCTCCTAAATAAGAATCAAGCAATTGAAGAAGAAACTCAAGCAAACCTTAATGAGGCGAAAGGAGAAGGAAATGCTTGAATTGTTGTATGGGGCTTCCCTCATTGCTTAATACACCATTCCCTAGGTTCATGGGACAATTTTGGGCCAATTTTGAAGAAATTTTGAAAAATTTTGAATTTTTGGTGTTTTTGGCTTAACACATAAAAGTCAGTTCAACTGAAAGCGCAGTGCCAAGAGAGGTCCAAATGGACAAAAATCTACATCATTGTATATATCTTGACCTAAACATAACCTATATGTACTTTTAATTCCATGTCAGCAAACATATTGGGAGAAAAATGCAAAAAAGAGACCAAAAAGTCTCTTTCTGCCACCTTTTTGACCCAGGGGTTGCACTTTTGGAGTAACCTTGGGAAAATGATTTTTTTTCAGCCTTGGAGAGGCCATTTTGCTTGCTTGAGGTATCTAATGAAAACTAAACATCCTAATATTTCCAATGGTACCCTTAGATCTGGATTTGGAGCTCAGGATGGCAGTCAAAAGCCCTCTGCAAGATGGCACTGCGCTTATGCTTGATGGCATTGCGCTTATGCCTGTTGGCGCTGCGCTTTTGCTTGTTTGTCAATTTTTCGAATTTTCTCAGTTAGATTTGGATTTTCATGATTTAATTCACCTTGTTTGGAGTTTATCTAAGGTATATGAATGTAAATAGGTGTGCTAATGTCATCTTGATGTAATTTTGAGCTTCATTTATGGTGGTTAGGTGAGTCAACGGCTAAAAGGAGGTGTTTGTTTTAACCTCCCTAGTCTTAGGTTTTATTATACAAATTTATGTAAATTGATCCTATCTTGAGGGATTCAACTCCTGAGAGATGGGAAGATGGTTTTTGGCTCTATGTACTTAGTTTTATTTCAGAATCTAGGTTGGACATGAGAGAATAGGAAGCTTAAACTCTTGTGTAAAGTTGACATTTTCAGAAATACAAGTTCAGTTGTAGCATATATATAAGGATTCACGTGGTATGAGTTTGTGGCATATTTTTTCTATTGTAATTTACTTTTATCAATGCTTTATTAATCTTCTTTCCATATATATGCTTTTCAGTGACTTTTCTATAAGATGTTAAACATAAATCTTTATGTTCATGCTCTATTTTGGTAGAAAACTCATGTCTGTGTTAGTAATATTCTAATAAATGAATTCACGTTGAACATGCTAATTTTGATCCTCTACATTTCCACCCTACACTACAATTGAAAAACCCTAAGGTTCCATAGAACATATCTACCATTCCCCTTTGTATCCTTGCTACTATAATCCTTCGAATCTGACCTAGTTTCTTTGCCTCTCCTCCTGATCCAACAAAAACCCTAAATTTTCAAAATCCTAGAGCTAAAAATACCTAGCCTAAAATCCATTCTTCCTTTAGTCAAACATTGGTTGTAATTATAGAGAGATACCTCTTTGGTTTGGTAGGGCTAGCTGCCAAACTATAAGGTTGGTTTGAGATTACCTCCATCGATTTCCATTCTCAGCCTTGGGGTATTGTGGAGGATAAAATTTTTGGTGCCCCTGATGGGGAAAAAAAGAATATATATTCCTTGGGATTCTATGAAAAAATCATTGACATCTAAGCCTGTGGGTGACAGGACTTAGTTTTCAAGAAAGTTGTCTCACATTTGCAAAGTGCAGTTTTTAGAACTAGATCCTAATAGGAAGTTCACAAGATCTAATCCTGATCAGAATCCACCATCTCTGGTCGAAGATACTGAGAGGATTATGAATAAGCAAAGGTCACATCTCCATCAAGATGATACAATTTCACCATCACCATCACTGGTAAGATTTGTTTCACTTCTTGCTGATTGGACTACTCTAGAAGATTTACCTTTCAACACCAAGTTTGAGCTTTCATTGTTCATAACTAAATTTGAAACCTCACTTTCAGAGATAGTATATGATCCTGTAAAACTTGAATTAAATCCATCATCCTTACCTTCATCATCTTATTCATCCACTGCAACATCTTCCACACCTTCTTCATCACTCCCTCTAAAAGCACCTCTTATTGTTACTCATACACCACCTTCCACAACATTCATGGCTAGATTTGGCCCTTTAAACCTACCTGCTCAACTCACTGCTCTACCTCAAGGATATGGTCAAAAGCTCCCTCAGTTTGATGGAATTACTGAGGTTACAACCCTGCAACATATGGAGAAGGTCAGTGATTTCATCGATCTTGAAGATATCGATAATGACGATGCAAATATGAGGGTAATTACCAAATTTTTTTGAGGGGAGAAGACATGGTTTCGTAATCTAACTCCAAATTTAGTTGCAAATAAACAACAATTGAATGATTTGCTTTTAGCTAAATGGGAAGAAAAGAAGAATATAATTCAGATTCTTGCTAAATATGATGCATTGAGAAGACATCCTAATGAGTCTGTTGAATATTTCACTACCCATTTCAATAAGACCTATAATTCAATTCGAAATGACATCAAGCCTCCTCCTAGCTTGGCTTTGCTACACTATCTAGATGCCTTCGATTCCAACATGGCTTATTAGCCAAGGGAAAGAAGTCCTACAACTATCAAGGAGACACATAGAAATGAAGTGAGTGTGGAGGAAAATTTGATGATAAGGAAGTAAAAAATGAAGACAAAAATAAGGGTAAAAATTAAGGAGGAGCCATCTACTTCTTCATATGGTAAGTTGGACTCTTTGATTATAAATATCTAGAAGATGATGGACTGGATGACAGTGTCAGAGAGGCAAGAAAAAAATTAGATCTAGAACCCCAATTTCCGAGGACAACAACAACAAGAAGCTCAGCTTATAAGAATCAAGAAAAGAGATTAGAGAGGTCAGGATCAACAAGCTCAGCAACAAATTAGAACACCACTTCAACAAAACTATGTTGAGGCAGATGAGGAAGAAGATGAGATTTTTGAAGAGAATCATCTTTTCAATAATTATCGTCAGCTTATCTTCTTAACTGAAGATGAAGAGTACACTCAAGAACTTGAAGTTGATCAATATGATGATCATAAATTTTCCCCTTCAAATGATGATATGATAGTAATAGAGATGGAAGATTATGAGCGAGGTTTTCATAATGCCCTTAGCTCTATGAAAAGTCAATACACCTTGAGAAACAAAAAATTGGCTGTCAATTCAAATCCAAAGAAGCCAACCTCTCCAAAGGATACTTAGACCTAAAAACAGACCTCTACAAATCAACAAAAAGACAAGGAGCCTGCTCCTACAAAATAGAAGAAGAAAAATTATGCATCAACCAACAATCCAAGGATAAAGAGACACAAATCGTAGGTCAAATAAAGGAGATTCCCACCAAATATCAGTCCGAGAAGAAGGATTCCACTTCTAAAGAGGTAGAAAAATATCCCAGTTAGTTTAGTCTAGAGAATGAAATTTCCTAGTTGAAAGTTTTTATTTCTTTAACTGAACTTGTCAATAATGATCAATATAAGTTTCATGTAGCTAAGATGCTAAAATTAGACCAAACTTATGATATGGTCAATGTCAGTGATGATCACTCTGAGTTGTTGTTTGGCCTAGTCGTAGACATAAACTTACCTGATAGTGAAGTCCCACCATTCTACCTCCATCTTAGAGTTCATGATTTCATCCTTCATAATGCCATGTTATATTCTGGAGCATCTCACAATCTCATGCCGAAAGTTGTAATGGAAAAAATGGAATTAGACATTACTCGCCCATATGATGACCTATATTCCTTTAATTCTGGTAGAGTGAGGTGTATCGGTCTTACTAAATACTTGGTGGTGTCTCTTGAGCAGATTACCAAAATAATGTCTTAATGGATGTGGTAGTGGTTGATATTCCTCCAAGGTACAGGATGTTTCTCTCGCTATCATGGGGAGAAAAGCTGAAAGGTACTTTGCAACTTGATTTCTCTTATGCTACAATTATAGTGTTTGGTCAACTCAGAAATTTGTACCAGGAAATAAAGATGAAGTACATGATTACTAGCAAAGAGAAACCTAATAATCACCCTATACACGTTGTACATACTGATTTATAATATTTCATTTTGTTTAATAATAATAGTCCGATTGATGTAGATAGTCAACTAGTTGAAGATGAGGAGATTTCAGAAATTTCATGTAGTGTTGGAGAAGTTTCCAGTGCAAAAAAGTTGGAACAAAAAGAATTTGATTTGCAGAGAAGTTCATCAGTTGATTTGCAGCCAAGTTCATCAACTGAGTAGCCAAAATAATTAGTAAAAGAAATAGAGCCTGTTGAGGCAACCAATTAACAAACAGAAAATAAAGATTAGCCATTCAAATTTGATCTTTCGGATGAGGAAAAGAGTCTTTGGACTATGGATTTTGACGCAGCAGTGGGAAAATAAGGAGATGGAACAAGAATTTGGATTCACATCACAATGTATTAGTTGGGTAAGGTTCCTCCTAATTTCAGGTGTTGTTCTTATAATCTTTCTTTCAATTGTTCAAATAATGAAGCTGAGTACGAAGCCTTGATTGTTGGGCTAAATATGCTTAAGTAGTTAGGTGCTCAAAATATTTCAGTTTATGGCGAATCCGAGTTGATTATCTAAGAAGTAAAGGGGGAATAACAGGCCTAGAATTCAAGGATGTAAGCATATCAAAATGATGTCTTAGACATTCTCAAAACATTTTTTGAATATACTTTATCTGTGATTCCTAAAAATCAAAATTTTATTGCTGACTCCCTTTCTATTGCAACTAGCATGTTTAGAATTCCGATACATCCCAGCCGAAAGTATGATATCAATGTTAATAATCTTCCCATTATTCTAGATAACCTTCAACATTGGCAGGTGTTTTAATATGATAAGTAGATTAACAATTTTCTACAAATGGAGGAGGAGTTTGTTGCTTGTCATATTGATGATGTGTTTGTTGATCAGGGAATTAATGCAACAAAATTAGAAGTCCTACAACTGAAATAAAATTCCATTCCAAGAGGTCTTGTGCCTTTGGAAGAATTTTTCGATCAAGATTATGTCACGAAGAAACCAAAAATGGTCCCTACTGAAAAAGGAGTTGAAGATGTTAACATTGGTACAGATGAGAAGCCCAAGATGGTGAAGTTGTATAAATATTTAACCCCTAAGATGAAATGTAAGTACAAAACACTTTTGGATGAGTTTTCAGATGTGTTTGCATGGGATTATTCTGATTTGAAGGCTTATGATACAAGTATAATTCAATAGACAATTCCTGTTAAGCCCGATCAGAAACCTTTCTGCCAAAAGATGAGGAGAATCAATCCAAGGTTGCTTCCATCAATAGAGAAATAGGTAAATAGGTTTTATAAGGTCGGTATTATTATTCCTCATCGATTTTCTGACTGGATGTCAAAGTTGGTTCTGGTTAGGAAGAAGACGAGTGAAATTCGTTTATGCATAGATTTCATAAATCTAAACAAAGTGTCCTTAAAGGAAAATTATCCTCTCTCAAAGATGGACCATATTTTACCGAGGGTAGTTGGTGCCTCTAAGATATCATTTCTTGATGGATACTTGGGTTACAATCATATTTTGATGCATCTATATTACCGTGAGAAGACCGCTTTTACTACACCATGGGGTACATTTATGAATGCCAAAATGCCATTTGGGTTAAAGAATGCAGGAGCCACTTTTCAGAAAACGATAGATATCACCTTCACTAATGAAAAAGATGTATTTCTAGTCATTTACCTTGATGATTTGATGTTTTTCTCTCAAACTGATGAAGACCACTTACATCGCTTGAGAATTGTTTTTCAGAGGTGCAGGAAATTTGATATTTCGCTGAATCCTAAGAATATCTTGTTTGCTATGGATGAAGGTAAGGTGTTGGGACATATCATATCAAAAGATGGTATCCACATAGACCCTGCAAGAACTAAATCCATCCAACAGTTGGATTTTCCGAGGAAAAAGAAGGAAATCGAGTCCTTCAATGGTAATATTAATTTTTTGTGACAGTTCATTCCTAACCTCACTGAGCACTTATGGGAGATAACTAATATGATAAAGAAGGAAAATAAGGTAAAGTGGTTTGAAAATGCTAAGAAATCATTCAATTCAGTTAATTTTTATTTGTACCGTGCACAATTTTTGATCAACCCTGATTATACCATGGATTTCATTATATTTTCATTTTCTTCTGAGCACACATTGGCTATTATCCTATTGCAGAAGAAGGACCTAAAAACAAAACAACCAATAGAATTTTTCATTAGAACTATAAGAGATGTTGCATTGAGATATAAAATCATTGAAAAACAGGCCCTGGCACTTGTCAAAGCTTTGAAGTATTTCCAGGTATACATACTTCACTCGCATGTTGTTTCTTATGTCCCAAATGCAGCAGTCAAAGATGTGTTGGTGCAGCCTGACCCTGAAGGTAGGGGAGGAAAATGGATTGCTGCAATGTTGGAGTATGATCTCAAGATTAAACGTACAAAGCTGATCAAGGGACAAGGTTTGGCACAACTCATGGAAGAATCCAATTTTCACGTTCTTGATATCAATATTATTGATGGAGTATCTGATGAAGAAGTGGCTGATTCCACACCTCATGTATCATAAATTTTCATTTTATCATCTTATTATTCAGACATTGTTTATGTACTTCAACATTTGAATCCTCCACCGGAAGTGTCAAAGAGTAAGAGTAGGTCATTAAAGTTGGAAGCTCTAAAGTACTATATTCTTAATGATGCATTGTATTGAAAATATATGGGAGGAGTCTTGTTGAATAGTTTGGTTGAAAGCGATGCTAAGGAGGTAATGGATCACTATCATAAGGGATACTGTGGTGGTCATATCTTTTGGAAGACCACAACAAATAAGATACTAAGGGCAGGATTTTATTGGCCTATTTTATTTTCAGATGTTTATAAAACAATCATGAATTTCCATGAATTTCAGATTTTTCAGGGGAAAAAGAAGTTGCTACCACTTCCCTTGTAGCCCATTTCAGTTCAAGCACAATTTCAGTAGTGGGGCCTTGATTTTATTGGCGATATTCACCCATCATCTTCAGCTCAGCATAAGTGGATCTTGACAAAAATCGACTATTTCACAACATGGATTGAGGCAATTCCCACCAGACATGCCACTGATACGGTAATCATTCAATTCCTTCTTTTGTCACGGTTTGGTTGTCCATAGAAGACAATACCAGAAAATGTAGCTACTTTTAAATAAAAAAGAATGATAGATTTCCACGACAAGTATCATATCAGGCTCAGGCACTCCACAACTTATTATCCACAAGGTAATGGGATGGCTGAATCTTCCAATAAGTCATTGGTGAACATTATTAAAAAGTTGCTGGAAGACAATAAGAAGAATTGGCACAAGAAGTTGATAAATTCTCTTTGGGAGGACACAGTAAGCACAAAAAATTCCATAGGTATGTCTCTCTTTCAGTTAGTATATGGAGTGGACATTGTCTTTCCTACTTCTCTTGTTGTCCCGATTATGAAAATTTTGCAGGAAGTAGACAACAAGCCTAATGACATACAAATAATAATCAACCAAATGATCCATTCGCAGCAATCTTGAGAGGAATTTTTCTAGAACACGACTAAGCTCCAAGAGAAGATCAAAAATATATATGACAGTAAAACCAAGGCGAATGACTTTAGTGTGGGAGATATAGTTCTCCGATGGGATTCCCGGAAAGAAGAGAAAGGAAAACATGGAAAGTTTGAAAACTTTTGAAAGGGACCGTACAAAATTTCATCTTTTAGAGGAAGGAATGCTTTTTTGTTGCTAGAACTTGATGGACAAGATTGTTCGGGAGGACCAATTAATGGTAGGCTCCTTAAGCACTACTATTCTTGATTTTTTGTAAGTTTTTCATATTCATTTTACATACTAGTTTATTTTGCTGCAAAGTGTGAAGGAGTTGTCATGGAAGCTTGAAGCTCAAGGTGAAGGCCATAAGGTTTCCTTGATCAACTTCTTAAGAATTTTGTGAGTTCATTTTAGTTTCAAGTCTTTATTTTATTTTTTGACTCAATGCCTAATGGAAAAGGCTACTTGGTCTACGATGTTCTTGACACCTCCTAAGGAGATACCATCCCCAACTGGAGCTAATGTTAGTGTCCCAATCCTATCAGTCACCAGTGATCAAATTATGCTTTTTCATATGGTTTATAGGGTCATAGGGAAAATCTTTATAGTTTAAGTAGGTCTTCAAATAAAAATTTGATCATTGGTTAGGATAACTAGGTCATTACTACTCCTTTCATTACCATGGTCAAATAAACATCAATATGGTCAGGTAATTACTTTTGCAAAGATTTCTTGGTCATCTTGGTCATCATTTAACTCATTATTCCATTTAGTGTCATCATTAGGTCATAGGGTTGAAGTCATAAAAATGGGTCATTTCACCATCAAAATAATCATTTGAAGGAGTAGTAATAGGAAAAAGTGATCAATAAAGGTTACTAAGGTGTATTTTTATCTTATTCATGATGTAATATATGTAAAAAGTTTCCTAAGTTGTAGTACACAAGCCATCTCATCAAATTGTGAAAAGACATGGTGGGGCCACATCACCATCGAGAAAGAAAATCAATTTTTAGCCTATAAGAAGACCAAAAAAGATCATTTTTTCTCATTTTCTCTCTCACAAGACATCATTCCATCAACATGAGCTTTACACCCCTTGGAGACCAATTTCTTGCCTTGGAAAATAGGATTCCACTGGTGCACTGCGCATTTCACTACTAGCGTCGGGCTTTTCCTTAGGAATGGAAATTTATTCTTTGCAGAGGTTTCGTCATCAGTTGTAGGTTCTATCACACTAGTACAAGTAAGTGGGTCCCTCATCTACCTTTTTTTACTTCATTGCATGCTTGGAAAGCTCAAAATTCCCTCTACTAGGGTTTTGCTACATTTGCTTGGTTTCATAGTCTCTTTGATAAATTTGATGAAAAGAACCCTCACATTAAAGATCACTCACCTTCCCCTACCTTTAATTTACCTTCCTAAACATTTTCCGTAATCCCTATCCCTCAAATTCATCATTTTCCGTCAAACCCTAGCCTACACTGCCTCTTTCCTAGGCTAGGGCTGTGTTTTTCCCTTTTTCACCCTTTCGCCTCGTTCATTTCTTGAAATTCCACTTCCCCTCACTCCCTAACATATATCCCTACCTCCCTAAATTTTCCTAAGAATTTAGACTCCCTAGAACCCATTCATTCCCCTCCATTTCTAAAAGGTTCCCAAGATCCCCTGTTTATCTTCCCCTCCTAGTGAGCTAGGGTTTACTATGGATTCAAAGACTACAAAGGAGAGGAGACATAAGGGAGGTCAAATTAGTAGGTATGATCCCACTACAACATAGGATGTAATGACTACACCATTTCTCAAGAAATCCTTCCAAAATGAAGGTTGCCTTGCCTTTTTCCAAAGGTTTGAAGAACTTGGTTTCACTGATAAGCTCACAAGAATTTGGTTTCTACATTTCTCTTTTCTCCCTTAAAACATTATTGTTAAGGAACCAACATGCATATTGTTGAACTAATTTGGGAGGAAAGTTGATTTATTGATAAAATCCATATTTCATTACTAATACCATTAGTTTTTAATGTCCCCTTATGTTAAATTTCAAGGTATTTTGGGACAGTGTATTGTTCCCTTAAGAATGCTAGATCCTTTAAAATTCCCTAAGGGGATTTCTGTCAAGCACATCGAAATCATACATTTTCACACATAGTTCTCAATCATTTACACATATGATTGTGACATGATTTTTTCTCAAATATGTGCACAACTATATAATTCTAGTAAAGGAATGGAAAATAATGTCAATAGGAATAAGATTCTCAACATAGATACATATCATACCAGAAGAGAAAAAAATTCACATAGTTATTGAAAAAAAACCCCACTTTATTTTAAGTAGATGTTAGGGATTTAATTTAAGTAATCATGTAAGGGAACTTGGTATTTTTTGATTCAATTGTTCCTTGACCCTTATTCAATCATTATCCATGTACAAGCATCCCCGAATAGACCTAGTCCTCAATTTTTTCTACCATCAGGGTTTGATCTCACACTAGAAATCAACTCGGATATGGACACATTATATGGGGAAATTTGTCTCTCATGAGTTTTGGATCTCATCAAAGGATGAACATGACCCTAATAGACTTCCAAATTTAGCCTGGAAAACATATTCACTATTGTAATGAGGGGTAACCTTAATCATCTACTAAAACTTGAACCATGCCTTTAACCTTGTCACAATGTTGAAATTGGAAATAAGAAATATTTAAAATGGCACTCATCATGTTTCTGATTTAATTTTACCTTAGTTAAATTAGATGGAAATTGTAATTCCACATCACATGAAAATTTGTAAGTGTTAACTGCATCAGGAAGACTTAGTTAGCTAA
Source organism: Pinus albicaulis (assembly GCA_034641835.2). Lineage (NCBI taxonomy): Eukaryota > Viridiplantae > Streptophyta > Pinopsida > Pinales > Pinaceae > Pinus > Pinus albicaulis. The sequence goes on from MU968493.1 coordinate 12,123,527, forward strand.
GTTGATTCGAGTTGTGAGTTAAACTAGAGGCATGCAGGGTGTCTCCTACTTTTTAGGAGCCCTGGTTGAGTTTATTTTGAGTTGTAATTAGTTAACTTAGTTTATTTGAGTAAAAATAAGTTTAACTAATTATAACTTATGGATGAGCTAGTGAGAGGTCCAGTGAATTAAATCTGATTTAATTCACATGAAGTGATCAATCAGATAATTGATAATTCACTATAAATAGTTGTTGCATGTCAGTTCTAAGGAAGGTCCAGTTGATATTGGAGTTAAAGGGAAGAGAATTATCAATTGTATAATTAGAAAATTGTAGAGGTCATGCATGAGGTCATCAGGATGCCTTGGATGTATTGCACAATCATTAATTGGAAATTTCCTAATTAATAGGGGCTCAATTAGCCTAGGAATGCTTAAGAAGGGCTGGGTAGGCAGGGGAAAGAAAGTGGTTAAATACTGGACCAAACTTGCTTAGATCAATGTCAGGATTAGAGGAGGATAAAAGTGAGACAATCAACTGAGTGCAGAGGTTTCTTAGGAAGGGAAATAAATTTTTATTGTTTCATGTTATTGAATTTAAAAAATATACATATAACAGGGTTTTTAGCTGAGGCTTTCCCCAGATACATCTTGTGTTGTGTGATTGAAATTCTTTCACTTACTTGTGTATGTGATTGTGCGATCGAAATTGGTTTCCGAAATTTGTAGAATTGATTCAGTATTTTGTTTTAGTACATTATAATATCAGTTAAATATATGTGTATTTTATACATGGTATCAAAGTGGGAATCACTATAGAAGAGAAAAACCAAAGTTTATTTAGAATAGGTGAATCGAATTTGCAAATTTATTCTTCAGGACCAGCAACAAATCAAGATGTATTTTTATGGATTGAGACTCGAATATGCCCTTGAGGGTACTTCGAATTAAATAGAATGGAAGGAAAGGATGGAGGAAGTGTTGGAGGACAATGAACTGAAGGAACTCATAGACAATGATGTTCTGAAGCCTGCAACAACAGATGCTAAAAATCTTGATTCATGGAAGAATAATGTAGCAAAGAAGAGAAGGATTATGTTAGAAGGAGTTTGAGATCATATTGTCTCTAACCTCCATGGAAAGGAAATTCCATATGCTATGTGGAAGGCCTTAACAGATCTATTTCAGAATAGCAGCGACCACATGAAATTGGTGCTGAAGGACAAGATAAAAAATATCAAGACGGAGGAGGGAAAGACGATATCAAAATACTTGACGAAGTTCACTCAATGTTGAGATGAACTTGGAAGTGTTGGTGTGATAGTATCCCATGATGATTTAGTGAGCCTATCACTTTTAGGCCTTCCCAAGAGCCGACACAGATGCTAGGATTCATTAAATGGGAGGGAAAAGTTACCAGAGTGGGAGCGATTTGGTATGACTTTGTACAAGAAGAGATAAGGTGGAGCACCATACATGAGACCTCTTCCAAAGCCAAAGAAGAATTTTTTGAATTAGTCAGAAAAGGCAAGAAAGAAAATGGAAATAAGTCCTGAGGCAAAGAGGGCAAGAGATACTTGTCCAAGATCAAGTGTTTTCATTTTCACGAGTTCAAGAACTATGCCACGAAATGTCCACAGAAGATAAGAAAGAAGGAGCTTGCAGTTGCAGCAGCAAGTGAATCGCTAGCTTCAAGTTCGAGCTTGATTTTACTCTCATTCCATGCATGGCCAACACTATAATGGGATGCATGTGGTATGTAGACAATGGTGCCTTGTTCCATATGATGGGTAATAGAGATCTATTCAGTGACTTGGAGGAGAAGGACCTCCAACAGAAAATAAAGTTTGGAGATGACAAGAGGTATAACGTGACCGACATAGGTACAATTACCTTTTAGAGGGAGTCTGGCTCCACTCTCAGACTGAAAAATGTTTTGTTTGTTCCAATACTAAAGAAAAATATTGTTTTCGTAGTGGTATTGGAAGACTGTGGATATGATGTGATATTTAGAAAGGAAAGGTTTTCCTTAGACACATCACCACATGACAAGTGAAACAGATTGGTGTTCGAGTCAAGAACCTATGTGCTCTTGAGGTAGAATATGCATGCAAAGATTTGAGGATACAAGCAAAGATTAGAGACTTAGTGGTTGAGAGGGAGCATGGATTCTCAACATGCAACCTAAAAAGGTTGTGGAGCAGCCACAATTAGAGAAGCAGAGAGGATACTGAGTGGAGACATCCACTCAAGAAGATACCTCCAGTAGCGGGAAATTTTGAGCCAGGTGGGAAGAGGGAGCACATGCAGCCATACCTCCATGAGAGAGGTGGAGTGATGTGAAGTCATAATTTGAAGAGAAGAAATTTGGGTAGGGTCCATTGAGATGAATTTTCTCATGCATCAGTACCTGGCTACGTGGGCCCATGGTACACAATAGTAGGGTGGATCAGTGATGATTTATGCAGTCAGATGTCTGAGTGATAGATTCCAGATACTAGAGTGCAGATCAGAGTTGGAAACAATGCATATCGCATAGATGCAGAGCCAAAAACAACACAGAGTTTTCAGTAGAAAATTAGTAACTAGCAACAGTCAGAGACTCTGGAGACAGATGTACCATACTGATTCAAATTGGATGCTTTTCAGTTTCCAAATTTGCAGTAGCAACAACACTAGTGAGAAGTGTTGCATGCAAAAAATTTCAAAGGCACCTGATTGGGATAGAGTTGAATTCCTTTCTTGTTGATAGGGAGTTTTGAAATTGGAAATAATAAATATTGAAAATGGCACCCACGAGGCTTCTAATTTAATTTTCCCTTAATGAAATTATAAGGAAATTATAATTCCACATCACATGACAAATTGTAAGTGTTAACTAAGTTGGGAAGACCTATTTATATCATTTAATTCAAGTTGAGGGTCAAACTAGAGGAATTTAGGGAGTCTCCTACATTTTAGGAGCCTTGGTTGAGTTTATTTTGAGTTGTAATTAGTTAACTATGTTTATTTGTGTTAAAATAAGTTTAAATAGTTCTAACTGATGGATGAGCTAGTGAGAGGTCCAATTAAGTAAATCTGATTTAATTCACATGCATTGATCAATCAAATATCTGATAATTCTCTATAAATAATTGTTGCATGTAAGTTCTAAGGAAGGGCCCCTAGTTGATATTGGAGTTAAAGGGAAGAGAAGTATGATTTGTATAATTAAAAAATTGTACAGGTCATGCATGAGGTCATCAGGAAGCCTTGGATGTATTGTGAAATCATTAATTGGGAATTTCCTAATTAACAGGGGCTCAATTAGCCCAAGAATTCGTAAGAAAGACTGGAAAATTTTAGGGGCTAATATTCGTAGATGGGCTAATTTTCCATGATTTAAAAAAAAAATTCGCCAATTTCCATTTTTTATAAAAATTATTTGTCCAAATTTTACAATATAAAATTATTTTACCTTAAAATTCGCCAACATTATATAGAGAGTATATATAAAAAAATTACAAATTTGAATAAGTTTACAACTACATCAATAAACATTTATAGTTTGCATATTAGGGACTAGTGAGATTCGCCAATGTTTTTAAACTTCAAGATAATTTTCGATACTTAAAATAATCCCTGAGGCTAGTTAGGCAGAGGCAAGGAGGCAGTTAAATATTGGACCAAACTTGCTTAGATCAATGTCAAGATCAAAGGAGGATCAGAGTGAGATAGTCATCAAATTGTATAGCTTTCTCAGGAAGGAGAATAACATTGTATTGTTTCATGATCTTGAATTTATGCAATATACAGATAGTGAGGTTTTTAGTTGAGGCTTTCCCCAAATACATCTTGTGTTGTGTGGTTGAAATTATTTCTCTTTATTGTGCGATAGAAGTTGGTTTTTGAGATTTGTAAAATTGATTCACTATTTTGTTTTAGTACATTACAAGATCAATCGAATTTATTTAGATCATTTCTACACAAAAAATGAGAGATACCCAACACAAGGTATAGAAATCATCCCAAAACCTCCTTAGATCTTCTACAAAACTCATCCCACAAAATTCTAATTTGTTCTGGGGCTTTGGCCTTTACAGAGAAATATGGCTCTCACAAAGAGAAATTCAACCCCCACGAGTTTAACTTGGCCTCTGAAAGAGTAATCAAACCTATACAAGATAAATATGACCTCAAAAATGTGAGATTGAGCCCCCCATGAACTAGAACACATCCTTTACTGGATAAACACCCTCAGAAAAGAAATACATCCTTTTAAAAAGAAAACCTCCCACCACAAGATAAATACGAACACTACAAGAGATAAAATTGTCCCAATAATGGAAACTCATCCTCTGCAAGATACATTTTCCCCCCAGAAAAGAAATAGGGCCTTTGTAAGATAACCTTGCCCCCCACAAGACAAATATGACCACTTCAAGAGAGAAACCCTTCCCCACGAACTAGAAATCATCCTCTACAAGGTTATTTGACCCCTAGAAAAGAAATATGACCTTTGCAAGAGAAATTTGACCTCTATAAATGAACTCAACCCATCGCAATATAATAATTTGGCTTCCCATGCTATGGATTTTTTAGTATGACCCTCTCTCGTGCTAGGATTTTATTATATATAGATATACATATACATATACATATACATATACATATACATATACATATACATATACATATACATATACATATACATATACATATACATATACATATACATATACATATACATATATATATATATATATATATATATATATATATATATATATATATATATATCTATTGTATATCTATTGTATATCTATATGTATATGTATATGTATACATATACATATACATATAGATATACATATACATATACATATACATATACATATACATATACATATGTATATGTATATGTATATGTATATGTATATGTATACATATACCTATACATATAGATATACATATACATATACATATACATATATATATATACATACATATATACATACATATATACATACATATATACATATATATATATATTGTTATATTTATTTATTTATTTATTTTCAGTGTGTCCTTCCTCAATTTCCCTGCCACCCTAATGTGAATTGGCCTGAGTAATTCAATTCAGCCTTGAAAAATATTTGTACATGTGCTCGAATTAATAATTGGAATGATCTTACTGCACCATTTCTCAAAATTAAACCCTTAAGGTTGGTAGGAAAACTAGCTTTGATACTAATGTAATATACCTTTTTAATTATTTTATAATTTTTGAGAATTTTTCTATCCTAGATTTTAGAAAATTTCTACAATTTTTTTTTTCAAAAATTTAAATAAATTCTAATTAAATTTTGGAAAATTGATAACCACACCCCCCCCCCCCCCCCCCCCGGAAAATGACATGACAAAAACCCAAAAATTTTTAATTATTATTTTATTGGGAAAATTACAATCAAGATTATTATTGAACCTAGTGGAAATACTAGGCTAGGTTTGTTGGAAAATTGAAAGTGGAAGCTATTAATCCTATTTTCATTAACCTTGATATTTTCTTGTGAATCTTATTTATCTTATTTTTGTTTTTTATTTGGAATTTTTCATTAAACAATATCAAGAAAAATAATAGAAACAATAAAGGACACAAATATTAGGCTTTTAGCTAGAGAAAAACCCCTCCAAGGGGAAAACCTGTCTAAGGGGAAAAACCAAAAAATCTTCTCTTCTTAGAATCTGCTTCAAATGAGATACAAATAACCAAAACATAGACTAATTCCTTATCCTAGTACCAAGTCATCCCTTCCTCAATTCCTTCCTTGATTCTGCACCAACCAACTTTAATACTGCAACTTTGACCTCCCAACTTCAATACTGCAACTCGTCTTGCAACTTTGACCCTGCAAGTTCGGCCTTGAAACTTCTTTGGAAATCCTAATCCAACCTCCTCCTAAGACCTTATTATAGAAATACAACTCTTCCTAAGGTCAACGAGGTAAATATATGGTTTTCTCCCTTCCAGCTACAAGATTCTGCATTTCTTCCTACTTCAACTCTCACCTGTAATTTCACCCTCCTTCTGCAACACCATAAACCCTAGATCTTCGCACGTGTGAGAGATATAGAGCCCAAAAACAATATATTTCATATTTATTCCTTCTCCCAGACCTTCAATATTCTTCTTCCTTCTTCCCAAATCCAGATAGAACTCTTTTTTGATATATTGAACTTGTGAAGTGAGTGTGTCCAAATGTGGTTGAACTGCTTCCTTTATATAGCGTTCTGAAGGGGTCAAATTCCATCCTTTTGTCTGACTTGATGCTACTAGGGCCGACTTGTACTTTTGAAGTTTCTAGGAATTTCTAGACTAAGCAATAACTCTTTTATGATATTTTTTGCGAAAGGGTATTATAAACATGATGTTGACTCATTTGACTCAAGGCAATAAATACTAAGACCTAAAAAACCCCATAAGCACGAAGAACATGATTTTACCTAAAATACCATCAATAATGAGCATGAAATCCATGCTTTGATAATAATAATTTTTTATTTTATTTTCTTGTTTGTTACATAAGATACATATTGAAATGAGTACAACAATTATGTAGACCAAAACAAGTTACAGTTCTCAACACTCTCTATTAACTATGGAGGTATTCATAGTTGCACAAAAAAAACAACATCATATCTCAAATTGAAGATTTCTCATAAGAGGAGTTGGATTGATAAGCCATATTGTAAGCATCATAATCATGACCAACGTTGTCTCTGCGGCCTAACTAGACAAGATATTATTTAATCAATATCATTATGCTGAGAGGCCTTATGTTTGATACCACACTACTTCTACAAGGTACATATCCCATCCGAATGTCTACAAGGCATTTCCTTTAAGACTATTATGGTCTTGGATCTCCAATCCCGAGTCCTTAAAGAATATCGGTCCCCTTTAACCACTCTTCTCTTGGACACCTGTCACATCCTCAAAGAGTGTCGATACCTTTCCTTTCTTGGATGTTTTATCCTCAAGGAAATCACATATGCTAATCCAATCCTTTGTCATTCTATATTCACCACCTAAAGATGAGAACACACATGTGATTTCCAACATCAATCCCTCTGAACTAGAGAGGACATCCCTATTCTCATTTAATATTGAGAATAGAACCTTGATCCTATACAAGGAGACTCATTTACTCCCTATAAAAATCAAAGGAGATATAAACTTCCTTTCTATTTGGGAAGTCATCATCACAAACCTTAAATCTTGTCTTCATAAGAGTATCATCTACCATTTCTTCATAGTTGCTCAGATCACTTTGCATCATCTGGATTTATATCTTGTAAGGTATGATGAAGCCACCTTCTCTCTTCAATCTTGTGATAGGTTTTATGCCAATCTTCTTTCTCATCACTTTCTTCTTCGATATGAAGAAATTACATTGATCCTTCCCAAAATTCAAGCTAATCATAGATTATTCTTGAAAGTGGTATTCCTTTGACCTTTAGGTTATCTTCTTGCATTTCTACCTTTTAATCCCAAGATGTACCCATATTGATTTCACAGTTTCCAGGTACTATATATTGAGCTTCCCTCAATAATCCTCATACATTTTCATCTATACAATTGAAATTGCCTCAACTGTCATCATGTATCCTTGCAACATTCTACCAGGGAGAAAAATAATATGTTAACCAGATAACCAACAATAATAAAAATCAAACTTACCTCATTATGATGACCTTCTCATTCCATCAACATCCTCATGGTACATATCCATATGAATCTTTCTTCATGCAACAAAGTTCCCAAGGATTTAACGTGATTACCAAGTTACAAATTTTTTCTTATGGAGACTATTTTCGATGTTAATCATTATCATATATATTCTAAATAAAGCCTTAATATTTATACATCCTCAAGTGAGTCAAATCCTTATTATTTTCAAGCATCACACACACACACACACACACACATATATGTATACCTAAGCATACTTTATGACCAACCTTTTTTCCACAAGTTTCTACACATATGAATCTTATCCAAAGTTTTATAGCCAACATGCATTCCTATGCTTTCATTTGATCATCTAGCGATTCATATATCTCATAAAGAGCCCGCATCCAAACCCATTGCATTCTTTCATCCCATTACCAGTAGTGATTCCACATTACATGGAATGTCTACTAACCCTTTTCATATTGTTTCTTTCAAGAGCCTTTCATAATTATGGTTCTTATAGGATCATGATGATGTAAAAAATCCATGTAAATTCAAATTGATAATTGTAACATGCTAAAACAATATACTTGAATCTAATATACCAATTGCAAAATCCAATTTAGATCGCAAAATCACAAAACCTGAAAGAGAAATAATTTCAATCACACAATACACAAGTATTTTCTAGAGAAAGCCTCAGCTAAAAAAACCACTATATATATATATATATATATATATATATATATATATATATATATTTCATAAGTCAGAAAATATGAGAAGATTACAATGCTTTTTTCCAAGCTAAGAAACCTCTACACTATATTTATTTGTCTCACTGATTCCTAGATAATATTGGTTTAATACTTAACCAATTTATTTCCTTTCGCTATTTCCTTGGGTAATTAGGCCCTATTAATTAGGGAAATTCCAAATCCATACTACGCAATCCATTAGGGGCCTTCCTCTAACTTCATGCACCATATGTACAATTTGGATGATTATAGAAATGATAATACACTTCCCTTGAACTCCAATCTCAATTGGGTCTTTCCTATAACTAACATTCATGAGTTATTTATGAGTGAATCATCAATTATCTGATTGATCACTAGATGTGGTTCAAGTCCAAGTTCCACTCTTTGACCTATCACTAGTTCCTCCATCATTTAGAACTAGTTAAATTGATTTTAACTTAGATAAACTAAGTTAATTAATTACAACTTAAAATAAACTCAAAGAGGGCTCCTATTTTGTAGGAGACACTCTACATGACTCAAGTTAGACCCTCATCTCGAATTAACTAAACCAACTAAGTCCCACTAACTTAGTTAACTCGTACAAGTTTTCTTGTGATGTGGAATTACAATTTTATTCTAATTTAATTCATGGGAAAATTAAATTAGAATCCTTTATTGGTGCCATTTTCAACACAGTTCTCTCTCAGCAAGAATGGGATTATCTGATACACCAATCTTGCCTCTATGGAACTTGTATTTTCCTCTTGACATTACCTTTGTCAATATGTCTACATCCTTTTCCTATATATGAATGTACTCTAACATCATGATCCGCCTCTGCACACAATCTCTAAGATGGTGGTATCATATGTCGATATGCTTGATCTATCATGAAAAACTGGATTAATCACGAGTTTGATGAAACTCTAGTTGTCACAGTAAATCATCGTAGGATCCATATATTGACCAAACAATCCAACAAGGATCTTACTCATCCAGATAGCCTCACAAGTTTCTTGACTAGCAACCATGTACTCTGATTCTATTGAACTAAGTGCAACTGATCTCTGCTTCCTATTGTACTAGGAAAATATTGTTGATCCAATACTGAATATTCCCTTTGATGTGTTCTTCCTGACATATGGAATCCCTGCCCAATCTACATCTATGAATACTTGAATATTCACTCCCTTTGTTCGTCTGTACCAAATACTAAAATGAGTGGTGCCTCTGAGGTATATCAACACATGTTTGGTTTCCTTAAAATAGAGCTTGGTTTTCTTAATCATTGCTTGACTATGTTAGTTAACCGCATAACACATTTTCGGTCATGTTTTCACCAAGTACACAAGTGAACCCACAAGCTATATGTAAATGGTATCTTCTTCCACTTCGCCTAAAGTAACATCTTACTTCCTCCAATTCCCTGTTAGAGGAGTCTCCATGGGTGTGTTGTTGTCCATGTGAAACTTCTTTAGTATCTCATTGGCATACCTTCCCTGAGATACAACAATTTCCCCATATATTTGTTAAATTTTGAAACCAAGGAATTAATGCAAGAGCCCCATGTCTTTCATCTCAAATTATCTTGCTAAATTTTCTTTGAAATATTTATCAACTTCTCATCACTTTTTATGATTAAATCGTTGATATATAATGCTATAATCAGTAATTTACCTTCAAACACAATATGGTAAAGGTTCACATCTACTCAAATTTTGGTGAAGCCAAACCTAGTGAAATAACTATCAATCCTGGTGTACTAGTCACGAGGTACTTGTTTCAGTCCATACAACGCTTACTTGAGTCTACACACATGGGGCTCTCTATCAAAGGTCTCAAATCCTTTTGGCTACTCTATGTATACCTCTTCCTCAATCACTCCATTGAGGAAAGTTGTCTTTACATCCATATGATGTATTTTCCATCCCATCTATATTGAAAGTGCAAGAGTAGATCTAATTGAAGAGTATCTTGCTACTATAGAAAAGGTCTCCACATAATATATTCCCTCCACCTGAGAGAACCACTTGGACACAAATATGACCTTGTGTTTCTCCACACTCCCATATGCTTCTTGCTTCACCATGTAGATCCACCAAGATCCTACAAACTATCCACCTGGATCCTACAACTTACTTGTCCTCTGTTCTTAGAAAAACTTCCCATGCACTGTTCCTGATAATGGATTCATAATCCTCTACCATGGCATCAACCCATAATGGTTGCTAGTAAATGCTTCCTCAAATGAGGATGGCTTAGTCTCCACACTCTCACTCATAAGATCCATGTAGCCAATGTACTGATATTGGGACCTTCTCTACCTACGTTGTGATGTGGGTGCTCCCACATTCTCTCTAACATCATGCATCAAATTATTAGCCTGTCTGGTGCGCTTCCTTCCATTTTGGATGTCTTTGCATGAATGGGTGCTTCCACTCTGTGCTCCTTTGCTTTTGGTTTCTTCACATCTTGAGGTTCTTCTTTTGGATATAAGAGCTCCCCATTTGCATGCATTTGAAGCTCCCTCTTAAGGGAAATTCGCATGGCCTTTCCTTCATCGAATTTCACATCTATACGAACCATTGTCATCCTGTGAGATGGAAGGTACACCCGATAGTTGTGAGGTGTGTCAGTGTACCCCAAAAATATTCCCAACTCATATTTTGGTTCTATATTTTTCCATTCATCCTTGGTAGCATGATAGTAAATTAATGAACCAAAAATTCTAAAGTGTGCCACATATGGATTCTTACTGGAAAAGGCTTCTTATGCTGTACTCATCTCAAGAATCCGACGAGGAATTCTATTATACACATACACAATTGTGTTGCATTATTCCACCCACAAGTGCATCGACAGGCCCTGATCATGTAACATCACCCGTGCAGCTCCCATAATGATTATATTCTTCCTTTCTACAACCCCATTCTGTTGTGGGTTATGAGGTGCTATCAACTCTCATTGAATTCATTACTATGCACAAAAGTCCTTGAATTCATTCAACACATATTCTCCACCATTGTTGCTCTTAAGAGCCTTCATTTTATTTCCTATGTATTTTTCAAAAAGTGCTTTGAACTCACAAATTTTGAGAACATCTAGTCTTTGTTTTGCACGAAAAATATCCAACAAGTATGAAAAATCATCTAAAAAAATAACATAATATTTGTTCTTGGCCATGGAGGTTGTCGATAATGGTCCACAGATATATGAGTGAACTCTTTCAAGGACCGCTTTCACTTGACTGTCCTTATCAATAAAGGTTTCCTTAGTGTACTTCCCCAATGTACACCCTTTGCATGTATCACGCACCTCAACTGCACCCTTTGGAAGTCCCATAGAAATATGTTGCATATATTCAAATATCCATGGTGTAGATGGCCTAATATTCTATGCCATAACTAACTAATGTATTGGTTCTCCACTTTCTCTGCTTTCATGCTCAAAGAAGCACAATCTTCTGCATCCAATTTCTAGAGGTTATTTGCCCGAACCTCAATCTTCTTCCCCCATCTCGTGGCTATGTGAAAAAGTAACAACTTTCCTTTTCTAAATATCACATCGTAGCCATGATCTTCCAACATAGCAACTGAAAATAATTTCTTCTTCAAACAAGGAACATACATGACATCTTTTAATGTGAGAGGAGGACCAAAATCCTTTGAAAGGTAACAATATCGATGTTGGTCGCGATATACCTCCCATGATATCCTATCCCGATGTGCATTTGGAGATCCTTCTTCTCCAAGTCGCTGAGGAAATATTTTTTGTTGGTCATATGGAATGAGGCTCCAATCTAGGTACCACAAAGAACCCATCACTGATGACACCATGTATGCGATCAGGGTGAAATCAAACTCGAATTATTGTAGAAATTTCTTGTTTTTCCCACCCCAGTTTTCAGTTTCACCTTATTTCTCCTTTTAGTTAAATGCTCTTTCCCATATCCTTACATTCAACAATAGAAAAATATTTTTTTGCTGAAAACACAAATTCTGGAAAATTTACAGAATGCTGGAAAATGCAGAAATAAAAATCAGCAGATACAAACAGCCATTCAACACATGATAACACAGTAATTTTTGGTCAAGGTGACCTTGGAAAAACCCCCTACAACTCTTGGGGAAAACCAGTTTGAGAGTTCTTTCTTATTTCTGGAAAATGCTTTTATAGAGAGGTGAAATATACATAAAAAATTCTAGCAAATTAATTACAGACTTATCTAGTTTTCTGTGCTTGCCTCCATCTTGGAAAATGTGCCAGAACAACAAAATACTCAAAACAGAAATTTATTACAGCAAACTGCCTTTCTCGAAAACTGTGTTGGCTGCCTTGAAAAAATTGCCCAACAACCTTGGAAATCGAGCCCTTTGTTGCTGTACTTTTCCTAAAAAACCATGCTGCCTTTCTCCTCGAAAAATGTGCCACAAAATAGCTGTATGGACTGCTATCTCGATTTTCGTGTCGCTGTATGGCCTTGCTGCCTCGATATTCGTGCAGCCTCTTGCTGCCTCGAAAATCGTTCCCTCCTTGCTGCTGTACGGATTTGCTGAGTTTGCCTCTCCTTCACCTTCTCAAGCTCTCTTCAGAAAAAATCTCCAGCTCTCCTTCTCCTCCTCTCTCAATCTGCTCATGAAAGAATGAATGACCTTTTTCCTCCTTTTCCTCCTTTAACCTAATCCTAAGTGACTTTTGAGGAATCCCTAAATCCAATGGCTGAAATAGATTGAGATCTAGGGCTGAGATTAAATGCTCATTTAAATCTCACTTTCTATTTTTTTAATTCACCCCACTTTAATAAAGACCCACTTAGTCATTTATTTCCAACGTCACGTTTCCTTTCTAATTTTACATTAACTTTATTAAAGTCACTTTAAAATTAGACTTTAGTAACTTTTTCACTTAAAGTCACTTTAAATTAGATTTTACTTTATAACTTTATAAAGCCACTTTAGGAGAAAAATTAAATTCTTTTGGACACTTTTCCCTAGGCCAAAGATCAAAGCCTTAGGGAACCACCTATCCTTCGGTAACCAAATTTCAACACTCCCTCTTACTGAGGAAGGTATTCCTCACCACACCTATCTTATCTCTGAAGTAGACATGCTTTCCCCGTGGTAAGGCTTTGGTAAGAATATACGCTGCTCATCGGTGGGAATATACTCAAGCTACACATGGCTCACGCTTCCGAACCTGGTCTACGATGAAATAATCTTCCAGTCCCCCGTCTTGCTGACTGTCATGAAATACGCGGATTCTCCCGTGAGTTTAATGCAACTACGATTATCACAATAAAATCCTTTGAAGGTCTCAACGGCTGACCAAATAAGCCAAACAACATATTGAGAACGGATAGCCTCACAACTTCGCTGGAAATGTTGCCATATACTGCTGAACTCAATGCTACTGACTGCTGCTTCCGACTGAACCATGACACCACTGCCGAACCCAACCCAAAACAACACCCTGAAGTGCTCTTCCTAGCAGAAGCACAACCTGCCCAATCAGAATCAGTGTAACCTGCCAATCTCACTCCATCCCCCTGCTTGTAGTCCAGATCATACTCCACTGTCCCCTGCAAGTACCACAAAATGTGTTTTGCAGCCACCCAGTGAACCTTCCTAGGCTCACACATAAACTGGCTCATCGTGTTGACTGTAAAACATATATCTGGTATGGTGTTGACCAAATACATTAAGGAACCAATTAGCTGTCTATACAAAGTGGGATCCACCAACTCGGAATCCAAAGCATGAAGCTTCTTCCAGTTGGTGATCATCGATGTTGACATGGGTCTACAATCCTCCATGTGGAATTTGCCAAGGATGTCCACAATATACTTCCCCTGCCCTAGGAAGAAATGCCCCTCCTCCTGCCACACCTCCAAACCCAAAAAGTAATGCATCAAGCCAATGTCCTTCATCTCAAACTCCGCCACAAGATCTCTCTTGCAGTGCTCTATGAGTCTCTTTGCACCCGTCATGACCAAGTCATCCACATACAGCACTAGAATGAGAGGCTCCTCACTTATCACAATAAAGTAAAGGTTCGGATCTGCATCACTCTTTGTGAAACCCATCTCCTGCAAGTATGTATCTATCTTGGAGTACTAAGTTCTAGGAGCTTGCTTCAGGCCATAAAGGGCCTTCTTCAGTCTGCACACATGGGAATCCTTCCCATGCACCTCAAAGCCCTGTGGCTGCTCAACCCTCCTCTTGTATGAAGCCATTGAGAAATGTGGTCTTCACATCGATCTGGTGGATCTTCCAACCCATCTCTGCTGCTATCGATATGATGGAGCGAATCGAAGTTTATCGAGCCACGGGAGCGAAGGTCTCCTCATAATATACTCCCTCTACCTGGGATAACCCTCTAGCCACACACCTTGCTTTGAATTTCTCAATGCTGCCATCTGCAGCATGCTTTACCTTGTAAATCCATCTGGAAGTCACCACGGATTTGCCCTCAGGCCTCGACACCATCTCCCAAACATCATTCTTCATGATAGAAGAATACTCCTCCTACATGGCCTCTCTCCAGACCTGCTGACTAGCTGCCTCCTCATAGCTAGAAGGCTCGGAGTCAATGATGTTGGCAACCATTTCCATATAGCTAGAAAACCTCTCAAGTGGTCTACTCTCTCTAACCAGCCTCTTAGGCGCAGCAATAGATGTGGCCTCTCTCAAGGTATCCTAAAGCCACTTGGGCTTCCTCTTCCTTGAGCACACCTCTCCCACTAGAGAATGAAACTCCTCCTCCTCATCATCGGGGCAGACTCAGGCTATACATCTGTTGTCCTCACACTTTGCACAGACACATGGAGTGATGCAGGTGAACTGTCCATCGGTGGAATCCCTAGTGTGGCCTGCTGCATCTTTGCCTGAAGCACCACCCCTCTAACTCTGTGAGCCACTGCTCACTGACGGACCTGACACTGTAATGGATGTACCTCCGGATCCTCCTGATCCCTACCCACTGGATCTCTGTGACTGACTCAGCTGCTGCTGAGGGTCTAGCTGATCCAGATACTCTAACTCCCGTGACCTCCTGAAGGCCCTGTCCGCCTCGAACCCCCATCCAGCCAATGAACTTTCCTAAATGCGGGAATGTAAATCCGAAGGCCTTTGCTCAGCACAGCCCTGAAGATGCCACCTTCTCTTTGGTGGGCTCTAGTTTTGGTCACCTTCTCCTTGGGTATGTAGGAATGTGATACACTTAGTCAGGAATGACCAATATCGAACTTCTTCAGGAAAAGCCTCCTCCGGAGTCATATGCCCCAAAGAGCAGATGCGGACTACGCCCTTTAAATAAACAAACGTGTTCTTTATCCCCTTTTCACAAAAACGTAGGAGCCCTTGATCAGCAGCAGCGGGCACAGCGGCCCTCACTATATGCTGTTCTGCCTGACTCTGCACAATAATCAAAAAACTCTCCAAGGTGTACTCTCTCCATTTGTCGACCTTCGAGGACTTGATCTTCGAACTGTGTCTCCCCAAAACTCCGAACTCTGAAACCATTTGAAGACCTCACTCTTGGTCTTCGAAATAAAGTGTTGTCCTCGAGTGATCATCAATGAATAAAACATAATACTCATATCCACTCAAGGAAACATGAGACATCCGACCGCTCACATCGAAATGAATCAAATCAAGTATCTCAGTCGCTCTGTTGTCACTGCTAGGAAAAGGGGATTTGGCAAACTTGCCCATCACACATCCTCTGCAAGTATCAAAGTGATCAATACTGAAATCTAGCACACCTGTAGTGATCTCTCGCAATGTCCTCAAGGCCCCATGATACATGTGCCCCATCTTGCGGTGCCAAATCTCACAGGCTCAAAACTGCTAGCTTTGCTGTCAATACTACTGCTCAATGCCAAAAGGGGCTAAAATGCAAACTTGTACACCTTTGCATGGCGTACTCCTATCACTCTGCATTGAATCTGAGAATTTGGAGCGCCCACAGGATACATGGCCTGTCCACCCCCCTGAACGGTATCTCATGTCCTCTTCGTCCTCCAAAGCTGAGGCACGGATATGAGTTCAGGCATTCATCACGGCATAAAGAACATCGACACCTTAAAGGTTTAGACTCCCTCTGAAATGTCGGTGTTCCCACACCGACTGCTCTAACAAGTCTGTCATCACCGAGTACTACCTCTGTATCAGTGCCACTCTCTGAAAGCTCTGAGAAGTACTCACGGACTCTTGTCATATGACTTATCCTTATTCTTGTCCACATACAGGATACACCGAGAAGATGCTTCGCTAGTCGAGGGAAATGCATGCTCCCTCTAAACCTCTATGGCAGGTAATCCTGCACTAGAGGACTCACACACAATGAACCCAAAATCCCGGTCAAAGTGATCTGCAAATTCCTCAACCTCTTTTGATGCTGCCATACTCTGGTTCTTCCCCTTCTTCTTCTTCTTCTCCGGACACACAACTGCATAGTGTCCCATCTTCTGAAAATTCCAACACTTCACCTTGGAATAGTCCTTTTGTGTGTTACCCTGTTTACCTTTACACCTTCCTTTGCCCCCACCATTGTAGGCTTTGATTCTTCCTTTTGCCTTTCTTGCCTCCTTAGCAGTGAATTCAAATCCTACTCAGCGAAACCCATTGCCCAAAAGTGACCTTTCACGATCTCACAATGCCGAATGCAATCATCCCAAAACCTCTCCCATGTGGGAAGGGTCTCACATGCACAAACCCCATCAGCAAAGTTCATCCATGAACTGGGGAGGCCATTCACTGCAATCCGCACCAACTCAGTGGGTGGAATGACCTCTCCAATCGCTGCTAACTCATCTCTCACATTCGTAATATTTATGAGATATCCAGCTGCACTATCAGTCTTACCCATCTTAATGGTCTTCATATTCTCCTTCAGGACCATTTTCTGGTTCTCATTAGTACTCTGGTAGAGATTGGACAATGCTGTCCACATCTCATGAGCATTTCTCTTTCCTCTCACATGAGGAATGCAATGGTCTTTGATTCCATCTAGAATCAGTCTCTTACCCTTGTTCTTCTTTCTATTATATGTTGCCAACTGAACAACATCAGTAGGCACATTAACAGGCTGTTGTTGGGTATGAACCATGATATCCCAGACTTCTGCCTCCTCAAAGATACTTTGCATTTTCTCCTTCCAAACGCTGTAATTGGTATGCCCTTCCAACCTATCCTCCAACCTCAATCCCAATGACATCCTGTTGTCCTAAAACTGAAAAATAGCACTGTTGTAGTAAAGATACAAATTATGTTTGTGAAAAATCAGCTTGCTAGAATTTTCTGAGTGAAAATCTAGTGTATCTCTGCAATTCAACTCTCCAATATGTGATTTTCGGTTTTGTAGTATTACTTTGAGTCTTCTTTCCAATGCCATAGGTCTGACCCAATTTGGATTCCTCAAGGGAGAGTTATGCCCAATCTCTCACAATGACCTAATTATGGAATGTTTCAGTAGAGCAAACTTATACGGCGTGCCACGTTTCACTGTTTCTTCATTCGGATATGAAATTAATATAGAGAAAACTAAAGTTTGTGAAATATCTTTCAATTTTTACAGAATTCCAATCCAATACTCAGAGAGAGAGTTATGATGATTTTCCCAAGGTCACTTCTTTGAGATGAAGTTCAGAGCCTGCAAAAACACTGACTTCCACAAATCATATCCTCGAAAATTTTGTGCACATTGATCTAAAATTTTTACAGGAGATTCCTCAAGATTTTGGCTCCACCTCATAAAAATTTCAGCTTTTGAACCTTCATAGAAAAAACGCAAGAGCGCAAATTCCACGATGACCTTTTTCAGGTAGCGAAATCCCTACATAAGGAGGATATAAGGATCACAATTGATATAAATGATTAGGTTGATAGGGGCTTCAAAAAGTGAAAGTGGGAGGGATTTTAGGAGCTTGAAAATTATTAATTATTGAATTATAAATGACCCATGCTACAACCCCATGGGATTTTAGCCCACTAACTGGGGTTACAAACTTCAAACATGAATATCTCTCAAACCGTGAAGAATTTAGTGGCGTGCCATATATCAACGGAAACATATCAATAAGTAGAAACCATCAAAAGAATTGTTGACCCAAAATATAGTAATTTGGTAGGTCAAAATTCCCATGCAATATTGGGTTAGCCCTTGGTGCTTCTTGGGTTGACATCAATGACAATCACTGATCAACATATGTATGGGCTTTGGATCTTTGAGTTTCCATTTCCAGCCCATGGAAGGAAAATCCATTGAAAAAATAAAACATCCATGATGTAGGCAGACATATAGAAAGGAGGAATTTTTATTATCAGAGATATTGCGACCTTTTCTAAAAGCTAAAATATGAGCAACCAAATTATCAAACAATATAATAGCACAATCGAATATATATCCCTCTGAGGCTCCATCAATAAGAGGTATCCATACATCGAGAAATTTTGACACAATAGGTAGCACATGCAATCTACGCATCATAACAATGACTTTGTAAAATGGACTGACGAGAGAATCAATCGAGTACTTACCACTTTCCTCCGCTTTATGTTTTTTTTTTCCTTTTCTCCAAGGTCTGATTTGTTCTGACGAGTGTCCATGCTCCTTTATAAAAGCTTCAACATTTTCCTTATTATATTTATACTGTGGATTAGGTAGGTGGTACATGCTCTGCAAATATTTTCTTGAAAAAGTGTGTGCCCTTACTAGTGTGAATTTTCCCATCAAAAATGTCCAAAATATCCACAACCCAAAGTGCCATATCTATATAAGGAAGTAGTTGCGACCTGGTTGCAATCCTATACAAGAAAGAATTAGCAACGTCACTAGAAGTATCTTCTGAAACCAGGACACTATCATTAGCAGTAACCATTTTTTGGGTAAGCCTGGGGTTCTCATCCTCAAAATACTGAGAAATTTCTTGCAAGGAGGAAATCCCAGAATATCTGGTATAGATCGTGGTAGAGAATAATCCCACTCCTGGATTAGTCTCATCAATATATTCTACAAATGGGCCAGAATATTGCTGCGGTGGATCATTTTTCTTAAGTTTTCCTCTCTTATTCATTTCATCGAAGTTTCGAGAATCATAGTTTACCTGAAATGAACAAGATTAAGAACTTTAGCATAAACAGAATTTATCCACAAATTAGTGTTGATACAAAATACACTTTACAATGACAAATCCCCTTTTTGAAGTGAATTGACAAAATTAAAGCACATTCAAATCACCTTTAAATATATTAAGTGCAATAACAAGAAACCACGTGAAGGATGCCATGTCATATTATCGAAAATAAAATATCATAGAGGAATTAAAATGAACTTACGATATTTCAATTCTCCAAAATGAGAAGCTCCTAGAACACAAAGGGTTATACAGAGAAATCCCAAAATAATACCAAAATAAGTGTTCCGATGAATATGTTATGGAATATGAAAGGTTTATCGGGAGAATTATTTTCGTAAGAATTATAAAGTAATGTTTCCAAAATGTGAAATCTTGAAATGGTATTACCTGAAATAGAATATTAAAATTACAAAAAAGAGCATCCGATTTATGATTTCGTATGTAAAACTTCTTGTAACATTATTTAAAAAGGTTTAAATTAAAAGAAGTTTTGATATTAGCATCACCTAAATATGAGGGATTTTTGGAAGTGTGTGTTTGTTGGAAGTGTCATAAAAATGTGTTTCTGAACTGGGGAATTCCAAAATGGAATATTTTAATCACAAAATTTTCGGGGATAGTAATTTCGAAAGTGAAACTAAATTTCACTTATGAGTTTGAAAGTTCCAAAATGAAAAGTTTTCAAAATATTAAAGAAATGCATTGCGAGGTTGGACTTCAGAGATAAGATTTTTCATAACTCTCTATTAATAGAACTTACGGAATGAAGAGGCACCGATAATGAATGTATTAATAAAATAACTTTAAATATAAAGGGAACTTCGTGGAGTGGGCCCATCGGAGCTCCACCATTTCGTAGCCTTTTGAAATTCTTTTCTGATGATATTCAAATCGAAAAAGGGGAAAATCTTTAAGTTTCATAATTAAAAAAAAAAAAAAACACTTATAACTAATTTCCCTATTGTCTTATATCAATATATTTTAATTGAAAAAATAAGTAAACTTGAGAAGGGTCCCTATTATTTATTAGGAACAAAGTAAAAATGGCGGTTGTTGTTTTACTACAACAATTGGTGACGCACTAGGCGGAATAATTATCTATGTTTAAATAAATGAAATTTTAAGGAATAAATGAATAAAAATTGAAAATACTAGAATGCCAAAATTCATATTTCTAATAAAATTTTATCTAAATAAAATTAAAGTCATTACTGCAATCTTCATAACCTGTTATTTATGAAAAACTCTATTCATCTCTTAAAATCATGTTCAAATATTGGTTGTAATGATGAAATAAATAACTATTGAATTTTTTTCATTAAGATAGACTCTTTTTTCACTAGTAGTTCCACTGCTTCCAACATGCGTCCATAGCCTCGATAGGGTTACCATTTAACCAATAAATACTAGTGTCCCATCCACTAGAAATGATTTTAGAGACTTCTAGTTCAGACTTCTTTAAATTTTGATTTTCCTTGAAATCCATTTTCCTGGCTTGGTGACCAGATGTTGACAATTCCATTCACAAGTATTAATGATATTGAACAAGTCGACTCATGATGAGACCACTTGTCTTACAACTTTTGGCTATAAGCCATTATCCTGGCTTGCTGACCAGCTGTGATAATGTCAATACCATTAGTTCCCCATGATCATGGTAAGCTGGTTCTTTGTGAGACCCCTCATATTTCAAGTTTAATATTTTTGAATTACACACTAAAATATTTGATTAGTGGATGGGGAGGTAATTCTTCTCCTTAAGAGTTATGGATGACAATGAGAGTCACAAGATTCAAAACCTTTTCATAGTCTTTATCTATTTCAATAATTGTTCTAGAATATAACTAGTCATAAGAAAAAAATCTCTTTTTAGTGATTCCCGCAACGAATAGTTTACAAAATAATGGAAACAAATTCAAATACTACAATATTTACGAAAGTCATAACATTGACATAATAATTATTTTCTTAATAATTTTCCTTTTATATATGAATTTCATAAAAATGATGAGAGAATAAATATAAGAACCCAAGTACAAAGTCAAGAGAGTACAATTCAACAAAAATAACCTAAAGACATACCAATAATTACATATGATTATTTACATATTTACAACAAAGCATGAGTTCTCAAGAAAAATATTTTTTGAAGATTAGCCCATTTAAGAAGAGGGATTCTTTCCTACCCTGTAAGTCTTCAAGAATAAAAGTAGATGTGCCAAGTTTCTTAACAATATGAAATGGTCCAAGCCAAAGTTTCTGGAACTTTGTATGTTTTCCTTTTTCCTCCTGGGATTTGTCCCATTTCATAACCAAATCTCCAACTTCAAAAGTTTTGTTCCCGAATGAACTTGCATCAAACCACGACTTAATAATGTTTTGGTGTTTGACATGAATCTTCTTTACCTTATCTCTCCCTTCTTCTAATTTCAGTAACTGAGACAATCTTAATTGGAGGGAAGAGCATGGTTGTTCTTTAATTGATTGCACTAGGGCTAATGAAGGTAAAGATACATTAGGTTGAAACACAACTTATTTTACATAAACTAGATTGTTGGAATTATGATGTAATATGTTGTCCTTAATGGCAACCTACTCGATGAGTTGCATATTGATAGCAACCTATTTGTTGAATATGTAATATTGAGATATCTACAGGTTAGTTCATATGTGACAGAGAAAGGAATCCTAGTCAATGACAGAGGAATGATGAAGTAAAGTTTCAATATGTATATGCAGGTTGATGAAGGGAACCCGAGTATACATCCAAAATTAGTGCATATGCAATTTTGGTGTATAAAAGTCGCGTATACACACAAGTACAAATAAGAAAAGTAGCTTATGTATTTACGCACTCATTTTATGATACCAAGGGTCTTTACCATGTCATTAGACCACAATATTGAGCGCAGTAATGGCTATTTGATCCCGTCCAAGAATACCACTGGAACTTGTGTGGTTTTTGGCTCATGGTATTGGCTAAGTATCAATCTATATAAGGAAGAGAAGATCATAGTGCAAGGGTGTGCATGTGTATGGGTATTGATTGAATACTTCACTCTGAAGTATATCTGCATGGAATGGGTAACAATTTATTGATAGATCTAAAATAATGATGAACCTATCAATACAATGATGGATCAGGATCTCTAAACCTAAAATGACTATGTATTTTCTTTATTTGTTTGTGAGATGTTTAGATATGTGATCTAGCGCATGTTTTTTGAAGTGAAGGGTATGATCTAAGTAAGTATGTTGATCTGAAGTGTGACACAGTCCTGAATATTTACAGATCTATATGCAGGTTTGATTCAAGGAAGGCATGTATACATGTGGGTGCAGTTCGACAAAGGCACATATATATTCAGTAAATCTATATGTAGTAGGGTTTCAGAAGAAGCGCGTACAATAACAGATTTTTCTTATTGAAGTAGCGTATGCAAGTTAGGGTTTTGCAAAAGAATGCTGAAGGAAATGCCTGATGAGTTTTACTGTGTTTCTTATGTCTGTCAATGATGTCTTCATATAGATCTGGGTTGTTTGAGTATTGATTATGCTGCTAGTTTATTATAATTAAATATCAATGATTTTTTGGTTGATTGATGATTCAGTGAATGATTTGATATAGTTATGAGTTTTAGTTTGATGTATGTTGTTTGGGCTTAAATGAGTGAAGTTCGATTCAATGTGAAAATTGATGAAATGTGGTCCGTGGTGGTGCTGAGTGTTGGAGCCTTCAATGAGGGGTTTGTAGCTCCCTTCCAGTAGTTTTTGGTAAACGAGATCAAGGGGTATTAGCTCCCTTCTAGTAGTGGCTCGTAAAAGAGAGTATGGGGTTGAAGCCCCCTTCCAGTGATAGTTGGTAAACAAGATCAGGGGGTTGGAGCTCCCTTCCCGTAGTAGCTGGAGAACAAGAGAAGGTTGCAGCCTTCTGCAGGTGGGTGCCTACGTGCTAGTATGAGTCTGCGCCAGTACAAGATTGTAAGCAATTTTCCTTTATAATAAATATTGAAGACGGAGATGACAACAACAGTGGTTTTCTTCCGACTTGGGTTTCCACCTTAAATCTTGGTGTTCATATGTGTTTCTTATGTGTGATGATTTATTTTGTACTTACTGCACATGTTTACTACTTAATGAATGTCTAATGAATAAAATATGTACTGGGCTAAGTAAAGATTCTGAATATTTAGTTGTTTAATAAGTTCAAGGGAACACACAAGTTTCTTTTAATAAATATGTGTGCATATGCAACTTGGATTAATTAAATTCGCGTATATAAATAAGTAAAAGTAAGGAAAATTTATTGTGAGTTTTAAATACTGATTCATCCCCCCCCCTGCCGCTCTCAGTATCTTTCCCAACAATTGGTATCAAAGCAGGTCCTTTTGAAGAAGCTTGATCGCTTGAAGGAGATATATTTCAATGGGAAGTCATGAAGGAGTATATTATGTTAGGCCACCACTATTCAATGGAAGTAATCTATTGTTCTGGAAGATACGAACATGAGCTTATCTGTAAAGTCTTGGAGAATATTTATGGGGAATCACAGAAGGAGGTTACCAGTATCCAACAATTGTTCCTACAGATGCAACAAAAAATAAGAGATATGAAACCAATGCAAAAGTTGTCAATGCCTTATTAGGGAGCCTGTTAGAAATAGAATGTGTCAAAGTCATGCAACTAAATTTAGCAAAGGAAATATGGGACAAGATCATTCAGAGTTATGAAGGTGATGCAAAGGTAAAAAGTGCCAAACTTCAAACTCCTATAATTCAATATGAAAATATCAAAATGCATGATGATGAAAGTATTGCAAGATTGTTTCTAAGAATTGATGAGATTGTGAATTCTATGAGAAATATGGGTGAAGATATAAAAGATTCAACTTTAGTAGAGAAAATTTTGAGATCTCTAACTCCAAAGTTCGAGTCAAATGTGTCAGCGATTGAAGAAAAGCAGGATATGGAGACTCTTACTATTTTTCAACTTCATGGTATCCTGACTGCTTTTTAAATGAGAAAAGGAGGTCCCTCACAGGTCAAAGAAGCTACATTTAAGGCCTGTGCAAAAGGAAAAGAAAAAGAAGTTCTCAAGGAATCAAGTTATATATCAGAATAAGAAGAGGCAAATTTTGTGAGGAGACTTCAACCAGGTACTGGAAGGTTCAAAGGTAAGCCTCCCTTCAAGTTTTTTTCTTGTGGTAGAGTTTGTCATTATGTTGCTAAATGTCCTTATAAAGAAAATCATGAAAATGGAAAACAGTTTGAAAATATAAGAAGTTTTTATACAAATAAATATAGTGATGAGTTTCCAAATGGAGAAGAGGGAGAGTCTTATCAAGGTCTGCAAGTGCTCATGGCATGTACCATAAATGATGATAATACCCTAAAAGAGAAGAATATGGTTATTGAAGAATTGCATAGATCAAGGAAGAAAGGATGCTTTCATGGATGTTGTTTCTATTGTAACTCATTTGGGCATAAGGCTGTTGATTGCAGGTTAAATTGTTGAATAGAACCGAGAGATTGGATAAGTTCCAATACATAATAAGAAACTTCAAGAAATGCTGGAAAAAGAAGAAACACCAGCAAAAAACGTAGGGAATGTTGACCCTACTGCAGTCATATGTTTCTAAAGTCTACTTATCATAATGACTGTAGGAGTAACGTGAGATACGTTATCAGAATTAGTAATGTATCATCACAGAGGGAGCAATATATGGTGATTTTTGTGGATGGTTTGGTAATTCTGATTGTTTATATTTCTGATAGTGCATCTGATGTGACAACACAAGACAGTTACAGGTGGTACAAGTTCAGGGGGAGATGGAGATGGAGATGGAGATGCGAAATTTTCATTATTTCACTTTCGGTACACAAGTTTCATAAACTAAAGCCACGTATATACACGAGTTTCATTGGGGACAGTTGTGTATGTATTTCGATGATAAGGAAATCAGTGAGACAGACTTAAGAGGAATTTCTGATATGCTGCAGACAATTATAATTTTCTTGGTCTGATGTTGTTTGTTATAATTTTCTGATATGATATTAGGTTATTGATGAATATTATTTGATGAATGAGTTATTGTGGTGATCAGGAGCACAGATTCAGGGGGAGCATTAGCCTTGCTGAGAATACTTCATTGTTGGCATTATGTTGGTTTCTCAATTATGCTCTCTCTCTTGAGGTCCTTTGGTCTTGGTTATAAAATTCATATATATAATTTGATGTAAGGGTCATGTTGAGGCCTATGATGTAACGATTATCATATTTAGTCATGCAGGGAATTTTTAAAATCTGTAAACCACTTGGTTGATTGTTTGAGTCAAAACTGTAAACGCACTTGGTTGGGTAGTTGAGTCAAATATGTAACCCCACTTGGTTGGGATATTGATGTAAGTATGATTCCTTGGTGATAGGAAAGGTCATACTTAGTTGAGTCATAAAGTCATGTATTCTATTGAAAATATGAAGACTCGGCATGTGCTCAGGGGGATCATGGTCAGTGCATATCAGATCTACAAAGCTCTTTTTTTTTCTACAAGGAAAGAGAAACATTATTTCAACATTGGTTCGTTCTTTCCCCCTGATGTTAAAGGGGGGGAGTAACTTGGTGTTTGAATAATGCTTATGATTGATGTGTCTATCAGGTATCTACAAGTTGTGGTGATCAAACACCAACATGGTTTCCATCAAGTCCAAAGGGGGAGATTATTGGCATTATGATGTAATATGTTGTCCTTGATGGTAACCTACTCGATGAGTTGCATATTGATAACAACTTATTTGTTGAAGATGTAAAATTGATGTATATACATGTGAGTTCAGATGTGACATAGAAATGAATCCCATTCAGTGACAGAGGAATGATGAAGGTAAAGTTTCAAGATGTATACGCAGGTTTGATGAAGGGAACCCAAGTATACATCCAGAATTAGTGTATACATGGTTTTGGTGAAGAAAAGTTGTGTATACACGTGGGTACAAAGAAGAAAAGTAGTGTATGTATTTACACACTCAGTTTATGATACCAAGGGTATTTACCATGGTATTAGCCCACAATATTGAGCGCAGTAACGACTATTTGATCCTGTCCAAGAATACCACCGACACTTGTCTGGTTTTTGGCTCATGGTATTGGCTAAGGATCAAGCTATATAAGGAGGAGAAGATCATAGTTCAAGGGTGTGCATGTGTATGGGTATTGATTGAATACTTCACTCTAAAGTATATATGCTTGGAATGGGTTACAGTTTATTGATAGATCTGAAATAATGATGCACCTATGAATACAATGATGGATGAGGATATCTAGACCTTAAATGACTATGTATCTTCTTGATCTGTCTGTGAGATGTTTAAATTTATGATCTGGCGCATGTTTTCTGAAGTGAAGGGTATCATCTGAGTAAGTCTGTTGATCTAAATTGTTACGCAGTCCTGAATATTTACAGATCTATATGTAGGTTCGATTCAAGGAAGGCGCGTATACATGCGGGTGGAGTTTGACAAAGGCACATATATATTTAGTAAATATATATGCAGTAGGGTTTCATAAGAAGCGCGTACAGTCGTGGATTTGTCTTATTGAAGTAGTGTATGCAAGTTAGGATTTTGCTGAATAATTTTGAAGGAAATGTCTGATCATTTTTACTATGTTTATGTTGTCTGTCAATGATATCATCAAATAGATCTAGGTTGTTTGAGTATTGATTATGCTGCTAGTTTATTGTAATTAAATATCAGTGATTGGTTGGTTGATTGATGATTCAGTGAATGATTTGATACAGTTATGAGTTTCAATTTGATATATGTTCTTTGGGCTTAAATGAGTGGAGTTGGATCTAGTACGAAAATTTATGAAACGTGGTCCGCGGTGGTGATGAGGGTTGGAGCCTTTAGTGAGGGGGTTGTAGCTCCCTTCCAGTAGTTGCTGGTAGAAGATATTAGGGGGTAGTAGCTCCCTTCCAGTAGTGGCTAGTAAACAAGAGCAGGGGGTCGAAGCTCCCTTCCAATGGTAGCTGGTAAACGAGATCATGGGGTTGGAGATCCCTTCCAGTAGTAGCTGGAGAATGAGAGAAGGTTGCAGCCTTCTGCAGGTGGGTGCTTGCATGATAGTATGAATCTACGCCAGTACAAGATTGTAATAAGTTTTCTTTATAATAAATATTGAAGACAGAGGTGACAACAAAGGTGGTTTTCTCCTGACTTGGGTTTCCACTTTAAATCCTGGTGTTCGTGTGTGTTGCTTATGTGTGATGATTTATTCTGTACTTAATGCACATGTTTACTGCTTACTGAATGTCTCATGAATAAAATATGCACTGGGCTAAGTAAATATTTTGAATATTTATTTGTTTAATAAGTTCAAGGGAATACACAAGTTTCTTTTAAGAAATCCGCATTCATACACAAGTTGTATTGATTAAAGTCGCATATAGAAATCAGTAAAAGTAAGGAAACGTTATTGTGAGTTTTAAATATTGATCCACCCCCCCTCTCAGTATTTTTCCCAACATAGATAATAGGATGAAGTTCCTATGTGAGTTTTGTGGGTAATTTTGTCCGTCGATAGAGAAAAAACTAAAGCTTTATGCCAATTCCTTTTATTTTCATCTACGGTTCGCTTTATAATTCTAAAGAGGTTTTTTTTAGTGGATTATGCTAATCCATTCTCTTAGGGATAATAATTTTCATAATATTTAACTTTGAAACCCCTTTTTGATGCAAATTGAGTAATTACATTGCCATAAAAGTATAAAGAATTATCAAACATAAGAGAATTAGGAAGGCCAAACCTCGTAATTATGCGTTGATCAATGGAATCAATAAAAGCTTGAGAATTGACCACATTTAAAGGAAATTCTGTTGGAAATATTTTCATTGATGGCAAAGGATGTGGCAAAGGAATTGGTATCTAAAAGTAGTAGAGAAGAACAGAGAAAGAATGCATCTACAGTTTGAGCTACATAGCTGCAGTATCAGTCAAGGAACAGGGACAAGCAGTGAATTGAAAGTTGTCCAGAGACTGTATAGGAAGAAAAAGGCCGTCAAACAGAAAAAGGTTCTGCATTTTCTGTGAATTATATATATATTATTGATAGAATTCAAAAATAAGGATAGTAGAGTCCCTGTGGACAGCTATGAATCATTTTCCGTAAACATCATAAACCCTGTGGCAAGGATTCGAAATTAAAAATTTAGTATATAAATTGAAGGAATTAATGGTTGCAGAGATATGATAGTACAATGATCAGCTTGCGGAATCAAGAAATTGAATGTAGAAGCGTAACTATGATAGGAAAGAGTGACATTGTGTTATGTCGAGGTCGGAAGGCAGCAACCGGTGTAAAGAATTTATGTTAAAAGACTCAAACGAAAATTGTGAACAGAGCATTAAATTTAGAAATGGATCTGTAATAAAAGGCAAAACATTAAAGCGCAACTTAATTATAATAATACATTTAAAAGGAGACGGAACCCTGCGTGGAAGAGTGGAACCATGACCGAGTGAACAGTGAAGGTGGTTTACGGTTTTCATCGCACCACCTATGCGGAGTAAGCGGTATTTCCTGGTTGAGGAGCGATTCCATAGAGTGCTCGACACACGTCCCTGTACGACTTCACAAAACCACTTTTCACTGTGCGCCATCGCATGTTCTAGTTCGACCTAGGATGCCCAGCGATATCGTTGAGCATCGTTGATCTGAGAAGGGGTCATCGAACGGTCATCATTTGTTTAAGGTGCACGAATATTAACACAGGTACGGCGGGCCATCGCACGTTAACGATCGGCATCGGAGGTCGAGCGATATGCATATACGTCGTTGATCTGGAAGCTTGCTAATCTAACGGTGATCGAATGCTGGACTTGCGCGAAGTTTACCTATGGTACCATGCACGTATTTGATTGGCTATTGACTATATTTGTGGGCCCGGGGTCAAAGGTTTACCATATTATTTGAAAGGGTTAAAATGCGAAGGGTTAACTTTAATCCTAATGTTCTGCTCAAAATTGTAAATATATTTATTTATCAATTGCTTCAAATTGATAAATAAATTAAAAATAAATCAAAGAGGTACGTAAGGGTACTAAAGGAAATACCGTTCAGGAATACCTTTAGTAATTGAATGGTTTTGACCCATGGTTTTAATAAAGGCGAAAACTATATAAGGTGATGAGAATTATGAAGAATGGTGTGCGTGTGAAAGGGTTGATAATAAACGAATGTCTTTTAGAGATATCTGTATGAATAAACTCTAATATATCTGAATCTATGGCGCACCTGTGAATATGATGATTGATCAAGATCTTTAAATCAGATGATGATTAATTCCTGGTTCAATTGACTGACGAAATCATGAAGAACGTATAAGAATTGTGAATGAATACTTCAATCTGAAGTATATCGGTATGGAATGGCTAACAGATTGTTGAATTAAGGATGCATCTCTGAAGAAATTAAATAAATCTGGTGGCATGCAAGGTATGTTGTGTGGAAGTGGATGAAGCGTGGTCTGCAGTGATGCTGAGGGTCGATGCCTTCAGTAAGGGGGTTGTAGCTCCCTTCCAGTGGTAGCTGGTAAACGAGAACAGAGGGTTGTAGCTCCCTTCCAGTGGTAGCTAGTAAACGAGAACAAGGGGTTGTAGCTCCCTTCCAGGAAAGGCTGGTAAACGAGAGAAGGTTGTAGCCTTCTACAGGTGGGTGCCTGCGTGCTGGTATGAGTCTGCACCAGCATAAAATTGTAAGAAGTTTTCTCTACAATAAATATTCAAGACTGAGATTACAGCAGTGGTGGTTTTCTCCCGAATTGGGTTTCCACCTTAAATTCTAGTGTTCATATGTGCTGTTTATGTTTGATGGTTTGTTCTGTTATTTCTGTTCATGCTTAATGCTTATATGATGCAATGCTCTAAGTAAAGACATAATAAGATATCTGGACATACATGTTGGATGCAATATTGTAACATATGGTTTTAAGAGAAAGAAAAGAAAAAAATTTCAGCCCTAAATACTAATTCACCCCCCCTCTCAGTATTTTTCCCAACAATTGGTATAAGAGCAGGTCCTTCTGAAATATCTTAGCCGCTAGAAGGAAGATCAAGATGAGCAATCAAGATGGAACAACATCTATTAGGCCTCCGCTCTTTAACGGAAACAATTTAATCTTCTGGAAAACAAGGATGAGATCCTATCTTCAGTCCCTGGGAGCAGAGGTATGGGCAATTGTTGAAGGAGGATATCAATATCCAGCTGCAGTACCAACAGATCCGACGGAAAGAAAGAATTATGAAACAAATGCAAAGGCAGTGAATGCTCTATTGGGAAGTCTAACTGAATCAGAATTTGTCAAAGTCATGCAGTTGAATACAGAAAAGGCAATATGGGAGAAAATCATTCTAAGTTATGAAGGTGATGCAAAGGTAAAAAGTGCTAAACTCCAAACTCTCAGAATTCAATATGAGAATCTAAAAATGGATAATGAGGAGAGCATTGCCAATTTCTTTTTACATCTTGATGATATTGTAAATCGTATGAGAAATTTGGGAGAAACAATAACCGAATCTACTTTGGTTGAGAAAGTCTTAAGATCACTAACGACAAAATTTGAGTCAAAAGTTTCTGCTCTTGAAGAAAAGCAGGATCTTCAAAATATTACTGTGGTGCAACTTCATGGCATACTAACTGCATATGAAATGAGAAGAGGAGGACCATCTGAAGTCAAAGAAGCAGTCTTTAGAACTTCTACAAAAGGGAAGGAAGTACAAAAAACAGAAGGATCGAGATATATCTCAGAAGAAGATGAGATAAACTTTGTAAAGAAAATTCAACTTGGCACAGGACGGTTCAGAGGTAAGCTTCCTTTCAAATGTTTTGATTGTGGAAGAGTTGGTCATTATGCCGCTAAGTGTCCTCATAAAGAAACACATAAAAAGGGGAAGGAAGTAGTAAGAAGGAATATGAATCATTATAGCACTAGAAAAAGTTACTGTACTCATGAAGACAGTGATGGGTTATCTGATAGTGAGGAAGAATGTGAACAAGATCTTAGACTTCTCATGGCATTTGAAAAAGAATCTAGAGAAGAAAAGGATACTTTTGTGGATGCTCTAGAAGACAGTGATTTTCTTGATGAAAACAATAAACTCAAAATTTGCTTAGAAGAAAGTAAAATAACCATAGAAACTCTGAAAAATCAGCTTGAAGAAAAAGAGAAACACAATGAGAAATTAGAGTGTGAAGTAGTAAGTCTAAGAAAATAACTTGAGAAAGTAAAGACTCTAAATCTTAGATTTGCTAAAGGATCTGAAACCTTAGATGAGATTATCAAGGTACAACGTTCTCCTCTTATAAATACAGGTCTTGGTTATATCGGAGAATCTTCTCAGGCTTCAGCACCAAATTATCTAAAAGCAGTTACAACTGGTTTACAACATGCTGCCACTCAGCAAGGGAATAAAGAATCTTTACAGGTAAAGCATGATCATCTCAATTCAAAGAACACTAATAGGAATGTCTTTCAAAAAAACACCAATCAACAAGTAAATTCATATAGAAGAATTTATGATCGCAGAAATTTCTTCTTCAATGGACAATGTTTCTCATGTCACAATTTTGGTCATAAAGTTGTTCAATGTGTTGCATATAAAACCATCATGACAAGAGAAGCAAGAAAGAAAAGTATTGATATTGAAACAAAGAAGAATACTTATAACAACTTTTCTCCTCTTCAAAATGAAGTTGAATGTGCTTATTGCAATAACTTTGGCCATGAAGAATCTGAATGCAGGAGCAAAGTTCAGCCAAAAGAACATGTTCCTTCAAGCTCCAAAGTATGGTAAAAGAAGGAATTATAGGTTGAAAATTGTGGCATAGCGTTATTTGCAGAAGATGAAGAAAACCAATGGTACATTGATAGTGGATGCTCAAGAGACATGAGAGGTGATAAAGACAAACTTCTTGCATATAGTCCTCTAGAAAAGGAAAAGAATGTTACATTTGGAAATGATACTCCTGCGGTCATTAAGGGAAAAGGGTCTGTTTTTCTAAAAGAAAAGGTGAAAGCTAATAAGTCATGTATGTGGATGGATTAAAGCATAACCTGTTAAGTGTAAGTCAAATGTGTGATCAAGGAACTGAAGTTGTCTTTAGTTCAAAATAATGTGTGGTACGTGATCTTGATACAGGTAAAGCAATTATAAAAGGAAAAAGAACTCCAAACAACCTGTATATATTGAAGAACTCCAAAGAACAATGTTATTTGAGTAAATCTTCAGAAAATTGGCTATGGCATAGAAGGTTGGGGCATCTGAGCTTCTCTCAAATCAAAAAATCAAGCAGACTTAAAGTTGTTCGTGATCTTCCCAATATTACTCTACCTGAAAATATCATATGCAAATCTTGCCAATTCGGCAAGCAAACCAGGTTACAATTTAATGCCAAGGAAGGATCATCAAGTAAGCCTCTTAAACTCATTCATACTGACATATGTGGACCTATGAGGAAAAAGTCACCACGTGGTGAAGAATACTATATCTTATTCATTGATGATTTCTCTAGAATGTGTTGGATTGGGCTGCTTAAACACAAAGATGAAGCATTTGAGAAATTTCAGATCTTCAAAGCACTAGTTGAGAATGAATTAGATCTAAAAATCAAGTGTCTCAGATCTGATCGATGAGGAGAATATAAATCCAATGAATTCTTTGAATTTTGTGAACAACATGGCATAAAAAGACAGTTCTCTGTAGCTGGCACTCCAAAATAGAATGACATTGCAGAAAGAATGACCAGAACAGTTCAACAAATGGCTAGAGCTATGCTTGATGATTCCGGAACACCTGGCACATTTTGGGGAGAAGCAGCGCATACAGCAGTAAACATTCTCAACAAAGCACATGTTCGTGTAAATAGTGATAAAACTCCATATGAACTCTGGTATGGTAATCCTCCCACTATAAAGAATTTTAGAATTTTTGGGAGCAAATGCTTTATCAAGAATAATGATGAAAAACTTGGCAAGTTTGAACCCAGAGAAAATGAAGGAATATTTCTTGGTTACTCCTCTAGGAGTAGGGCATATAAATGTTACAATAAAAGACTTCGGAAGATTGTTGAATGTATTGATGTTGTTATTGATGAGTCTCCTGCAGCTCCAAAAGAAGAAAAGCAAACAACAGATGAAGATGATGATGACACATATCCTTCTACATCAAATAGTAATGACACAAACAGTGAACCCAGTGAATAACCCGAAGATGATTTTTCTGAAAAGGCTCCATCTAGATATGTTCAAAAGAATCATCCAGAATCTCAAATTTTGGGAGAAAAGGGATCAGGTGTACAAACAAGAGGGACTCTTGTGGGATCTTCTAGAAATATGGCATTTCTGTCCACTATTGAACCTCACAGTGTCAGTCAAGCTAGAAAAGATGAATGTTGGATTCAAGCCATGAATGAAGAGCTTGATCAAATTGAAAAGAATCACACTTGGGAATTAGTACCAAGACCTCATGACAAAAATGTCATTGGAACTAAATGGATATTCAAAAACAAGTTAAATGAGAATGGGGATGTTATAAAAAATAAAGCTAGACTTGTTTGCAAGGGGTATGCTCAACAAGAAGGTATAGATTTTGAAGAAACCTTTGCTCCTATAGCCAGACTTGAAGCCATAAGAATGTTTCTTACTTTTTCAAGCTTCCAACAAATCAAAGTTTATCAAATGGACGTTAAATCTGATTTTCTCAATGGTGATCTAGAAGAAGAAGTTTATATAGAACAACCAGAAGGATTCATTTTGGGAAATAATGAAAAACTTGTTTGTAGACTTAAAAAGGCTCTATATGGTCTCAAACAAGCTCCAAGGGCATGGTACTATCGTCTTGACAAATATCTTCATCAACAAGGATTTTCAAAAGGGTCTATTGATAGCAACTTATACACAAAAAATGAAAATGACAAACTATTAATTGTGGTTGCATATGTTGATGATATCATTTTTGGAAGTAATAAAGAGTCTATGAGTCAGAAATTTGATTTTGATATGCAGCAAGAATTTGAAATTTCTTTATTTGGGGAACTAACATTCTTTCTTGGATTGCAAGTGCAGCAAGCAACAAATGGAATTTTCTTATCACAAGCAAAATACCTTAAGCAAATCCTGAAGAAGTATGGCATGGAAGATTGCAAACCTGTAAGTACACCAATGATAACCGGATGTAGTCTCAGTTCTAGTGACGATTCCCCCACGGTGAATCAACCAGAATATAGATCTATGATAGGAAGTCTACTTTATCTCACTGGGACAAGACCAGACATTATGCATGCAGTTGGGATTGTTGGACAATTTCAAGCCAATCCAAAAGAGTCTCACCTTCAAGCTGTGAAAAGAATATTCAAATATCTACAAGGAACTCAAGATTTTGGACTATGGTATCCAAAGAATGTTGATCTTACTCTTCATGCATACACTGATGCAGATTGGGCTGGAAGTGTTGATGATCGGAAAAGCATTAGTGGTGGTGCATTCTATATGGGGCCCCGGTTAGTATCTTGGTTCAGCAAGAAGCAAAGCTCCATTGCCTTATCTATGGCAGAAGCAGAATATGTGGCTGCAGCATCATGTTGCACTCAACTTCTCTGGATGATGCAAACCCTACAAGACTTTCAAATCAAATGTTCACCTCCTATCTCCATTATGTGTGATAATACAAGTGTCATCAATATCTCAAAGAATCCTATTATGCATTCCAAGACCAAGCACATTCCCATCAAATATCACTTCTTACATGAACAAGTGCTTGAACAAAAGGTGAAATTGGAGTATGTTTCCTCCAAAGAACAAGTTGCTGATATATTTACCAAACCTCTACCCAGGGAAGCGTTTGAATATCTCAGACAAAAACTGGGAGTAGTCTCTGCCATGCAGAGGATCAGGTCTACTTAATTACAGAAGATTAAATTGGTTGTGAGGTGCTGTTGGGCATCTCTGATTGCACAGGCTAAGGGGGAGCATTGGTCATATGAAAAGGATGTATTGTTGGAATTTATAAGTCATCTTGTTATATTATGAAAATGCAACATGATCTCAGGGGGAGCATGGTATTGTCAACTCTTTTCCATTGATGTCAAAGGGGGAGGAAAAGCAACAAAGGGCTTCTATAAGACAATCAAAGGAAGAGTATTGCCATCAATGCCAAAGGGGGATATTGTTGGAAATATTGTCATTGATGGCAAAGGATGTGGCAAAGGAATTGGTATCTAAATGTAGCAGAGAAGAAGAGAGAAAGAATGCATCTACAGTTTGAGCTACAGAGCTGCAGTATCAGTCAAGGAGCAGGGACAAGCAGTGAATTGAAAGTTGTCCAGAGACTGTATTGGAAGAAAAAGGCCATCAAACAGAAAAAGGTTCTGCATTTTCTGTGAATTATATATATATTCTTGATAGAATTCAGAAAGAAGGATAGTAGATTCCCTGTGGACAACTATGAATCATTTTCCGTAAACAACATAAACCCTGTGGCAAGGATTTGAAATTAAAAATTTAGTATATAAATTGAAGGAATTAATGGTTGCAGAGATATGATAGTACAGTGATCAGCTTGCGGAATCAAGAACTTGAATGTAGAAGCGGAACTGTGACAGGAAAGAGTGACATTGTGTTATGTCGAGGTCGGAAGGCAGCAACCGGTGTAAAGAATATATGTTAAAAGACTCAAACAAAAATTGTGAACAGTGCGTTAAATTTAGCAATGGATCTGTAATAAAAGGCAAAACATTAAAGCGCAACTTAATTATAATAATACATTTAAAAGGCGACGGAACCCTGTGTGGAAGAGCGGAACCATGACCGAGTGAACAGTGAAGGTGGTTTATGGTTTTCATCACACCACCTATGTGAAGTAAGCGGTATTTCCTGGTTGAGGAGCGATTCCATAGAGTGCTCGACACGAGTCCCTGTACGACTTCACAAAACCACTTTTCACTGTGCACCATCGCGCGTTATAGTTTGACCCAGGATTCCCAGCGATATCGTTGAGCGCCATTGATCTGAGAAGGGGTCATCGGACGGTCGTCATTTGTTGAAGGTGCATGAAGATTAACACATGTATGGCAGGCCATCGCACGTTAACGATCGGCATCGGAGGTTGAGAGATATGCATATACGCCGTTGATCTGGAAGCTTGCTAATCTAATGATGATCGAACGTTGGACTTGCGCGAAGTTTACCTATGGTACCATGTGCGTATTTGATTGGCTATTGACTATATTTGTGGGCTCGAGGTCAAAGGTTTACCATATTATTTGAAAGGGTTAAAATGCGAAGGGTTAACTTTAATCCTAATGTTGTGTTCAAAATTGTAAATATATTTATTTATCAATTGCTTCAAATTGATAAATAAATTAAAAATAAATCAAAGAGGTACGTAAGGGTACTAAAGGAAATACCGTTCAGGAATACATTTAGTAATTGAATGGTTTTGACCCATGGTTTTAATAAAGGCGAAAACTATATAAGGTGATGAGAATTATGAAGAATGGTGTGCGTGTGAAAGGGTTGATAATAAACGAATGTCTTTTAGAGATATCTGTATGAATAAACTCTGATATATCTGAATCTATGGCACACCTGTGAATATGATGATTGATCAAGATATTTCAATCAGATGATGATTAATTCCCGGTTCAATCAACTGACGAAATCATGAAGAACGTATAAGGGTTGTGAATGAATACTTCACTCTGAAGTATATCTGTATGGAATGGGTAATAGATTGCTGAATTAAGGATGCACCTCTGAAGAAATTAAATAAATCTGGTGGCCTGCAAGGTATGTTGTGTGGAAGTGGATGAAGTGTGGTCTGCAGTGATGCTGAGGGTCGATGCCTTCAGTAAGGGGGTTGTAGCTCCCTTCCAGTGGTAGCTGGTAAACGAGAACAGGGGGTTGTAGCTCCCTTCCAGTGGTAGCTGGTAAACAAGAACAGGGGGTTGTAGCTCCCTTCCAGTGGTAGCTGGTAAACGAGAACAGGGGGTTGTAGCTCCCTTCCAGGAAAGGCTGGTAAACGAGAGAAGGTTGTAGCCTTCTGCAGGTGGGTGCCTGCGTGCTGGTATGAGTCTGCACTAGCATAAAATTGTAAGAAATTTTCTCTACAATAAATATTCAAGACTGAGATTAGAACAGTGGTGGTTTTCTCCCGAATTGGGTTTCCACCTTAAATTCTGGTGTTCATATGTGTTGTTTATGTTTGAT
The DNA here is from genome assembly GCA_034641835.2 of Pinus albicaulis. NCBI lineage: Eukaryota > Viridiplantae > Streptophyta > Pinopsida > Pinales > Pinaceae > Pinus > Pinus albicaulis. Next base: position 12,161,361 of record MU968493.1, read on the forward strand.
GGTTTGTTCTGTTATTTTTGTTCATGCTTAATGCTTATCTAATGCAATGCTCTAAGTAAAGACATAATAAGATATCTGGACATACATGTTGGATGCAATACTGTAACATATGGTTTTAAGAGAAAGAAAATAAAAATTGTTCAGCCCTAAATACTGATTCACCCCCCCTCTCAGTATTTTTCCCAGCAATTGGTATCAGAGCAGGTCCTTCTGAAATAGCTTAGCCGCTAGAAGGAAGATCAAGAAAGATGAGCAATCAAGATGGAACAACATCTATTAGGCCTCCGCTCTTTAACAGAAACAATTTAATATTCTGGAAAACAAGGATGAGATCCTATCTTCAGTCCCTGGGAGCAGAGGTATGGGCAATTGTTGAAGGAGGATATCAATATCCAGCTGCAGTACCAACAGATCCGACGAAAAGAAAGAATTATGAAACAAATTCAAAGGTGGTCAATGCTCTATTGGGAAGTGTAATTGAATCAGAATTTGTCAAAGTCATGTAGCTGAATACAACAAAGGCAATATGGGACAAAATCATTCTAAGTTATGAAGGTGATGCAAAGGTAAAAAGTGCTGAACTCCAAACTCTCAGAATTCAATATGAGAATCTAAAAATGGATAATGAGGAGAGCATTGCCAATTTATTTTTACGTCTTGATGATATTGTAAATCGTATGAGAAATCTGGGAGAAACAATAACCAAATCTACTTTGGTTGAGAAAGTCTTAAGATCACTAACGACAAAATTTGAGTCAAAAGTTTCTGCTCTTGAAGAAAGGTAGGATCTTCAAAATCTTACTGTGGTACAACTTCATGGCATACTAACTACATATGAAATGAGAAGAGGAGGAGTATCACACTCTAATACTTAACAAGTGTGATACTAACTTCATGGCATACTCACATTTTCTTAGAAGAAAGTAAAATAACCATAGAAACTCTGAAAAATCAGCTTGAAGAAAAAGAGAAACACAATGAGAAATTAGAGTGTGAAGTAGTAAGTCTAGGAAAAGAACTTGAGAAAGTACAGAATCTGAATCTTAGATTTCCTAAAGGATCTGAAACCTTAGATGAGATTATCAAGGTACAACATTCTCCTTTTATAAAGACATGTCTTGGATATATCGGAGAATCTTCTCAGGCTTCAACACCAAATTATCTAAAAGCAGTTACAGCTGGTTTACAACATGCTGCCACTCAGCAAGGGAATAAAGAATATTTACAGGTAAAGCATGATCATCTCAATTGAAAGAACACTAACAGGAATGCCTTTCAAAAAAACACCAATCAACAAGTAAATTCATATAGAAGATTTTATGATCGCAGAAATTTCTTCTTCAATGGACAATGTTTCTCATGTCACAATTTTGGTCATAAAGTTGTTCAATGTGTTGCATATAAAACCATCATGACAAGAGAAGAAAGGAAGAAAAGGATTGATATTGAAACAAAGAAGAATACTTATAACAACTTTTCTCCTCTTCAAAATGAAGTTGAATGTGCTTATTGCAATAACTTTGGCCATGAAGAATCTGAATGCAGGAGAAAATTTCAGCCAAAAGAACATGTTCCTTCAAGCTCCAAAGTATGGAAAAAGAAGGAATTACAAGTTGAAAATTGTGGCATAGCGTTATTTTCAGAAGATGAAGAAAACCAATGGTACATTGATAGTGGATGATCAAGACACATGACAGGTGATAAAGACAAACTTCTTGCATATAGTGCTCTAGAAAAGGAAAAGAATGTTACATTTGGAAATGATACTCCTGCGGTCATTAAGGGAAAAGGGTCTGTTTTTCTAAAAGAAAAGGTGAAAGCTAATGAAGTCATGTATGTGGATGGATTAAAGCATAACTTGTTAAGTGTAAGTCAAATGTGTGATCAAGGAGTATTTTTTCTAAACAAAACATCATTAACAAGTTGATATTGGTTGGATTTCAATGTCAATGATTTTTTCTTTTTGAAATCAAGTTTTGTTGGTGCATAACCATTTTTTAAATAGAAAATAAAATCAACATATTGAGATTCAGTATCAACAAGACATACCTTTGAAACTTGAATGTTTTTACCCGAATTAGATTATGATGTATTCTTAGATGCACCGACTAAAAAATTGCAAAAACCTTGACCTATAACAATTCTAGCTAGTTTTGTCTCAAGGTCATATTCTTGTAAAGTTGTAACCCAATTAGCTCTCTTTTCTCCTAATTCTTTTTGAATAAGTAATTGCCTAACCGCTGGAAACGACACAATTAATTTTGTGTGTGATTTTAAGAGAAAATTTCTAAAATGTTTAATTGATTTAAAGACTACGAAAGATTGTTTTTCCACTTCTAAATAATTTAATTATACTCCTTGTAAAGTAGAATTATAAAAAACAATAGTATCTTCAACTTGTTCTTGATTCTATTGAGTTAAAACTACTGTGCAATAACGATCAAAGGAAAAAGTATATAGGATAGAATCCCTAGAATAATCAGGAGATGACAACAAAGGAGAATCAATAATGACTTGCTTAATTGATTCAAAAGACGTTCTTCTAGCTTGTCCCCATTTATAGATTGTCTTCTTTTTAATCATGTTCTGAAGAGGCATGAAAATATGTAAAAAATCATGAAAAAAATGTTTAACAAAATCGATTTTCGCAAGGAAATATTGCATCAAATTCTTATTATTAGGCAAGGGAATTTATGAGATGGCTTTGACTCTTTCCGGATCTATATTGTTTCCATATTTTGAGAAAATAAAACCTAGAAGCTTTCCTTCACTTAGAGGAAAGATTTATTTTTTAGGCTTTAAATATATTCCAAATTTCCTACACCTTTCTAAGATCTGCTTTAAGTCATTAATATTATTTCCCCTTTTATTTGAATAAATTGTGTTATCATATAAATAAACAACAAATGATTTAGCAATCAGACCTTTGAAAGCGATATCCATATCTCTTTGGAATTTTACTCTAGCGTTAATCAAACCAAAAGGAATTTTTTGATAAGCGTAGTTTCCCATTTGGTTTTGAATTTTGTTTTTAATCTTTCTGTTGGGTGAACAAGAATCTCATGAAAATCCATCTAAGAATGACATAAGCTCAAAACCTGCAAGAGACTACAATATTTGTTCCATAGGAGGTAGAGGAAAGTTGTCCTTTTCAGATGCTCTATTCAAATTTATAAAATCAATAAAAATTTGGATATCCCCATTCTTCTTTCTAACAGGGACGAGGTTTGGCACCCACTAGGAATGTCTAAGCAAAAATATGATTTTGGCTTTAAGCAATTTATTCAACTTGGCCTTGATTTGATTTTCAATGTTGGGGTGGATTTTTCTAAGTTTCTTTTTAACCGACTTTTCATCGGGTAGCATGGATATGGTATGCTGGATGATAGAGGTTTCATATGCCTTCAAGTCATTATAACTCCAGGAAAAAATGTATTTGTATCTCATTAACAAATGTATGAAGGCAATCCTTTCGTTAGGAGAGAGTCCAAGTCCTAAATTAATGTTTTTGAGGTTTCTCCTCAGATCCCAAATTAACAAGTTCAAACCTTAAAGTGCTACTATGGAGTTTACAATTGGTATTTTTCATGAATCTATCCTTCAATTCATTTAAATCCTCTAACTTTACTACAGTTTTTGGTAACAAATTTTCATCGGAAGAATTATTAAGTTGCATATCATGTTTATCTTCATCAATGGTCTAGTTTGTGTAAGAACCTTCAGAATTCAGAAAACTTAGAATATCATTATCATCATTAAACACTCGCCAATTCGTGATGTTATCAGGGATAGAAGGGTGAAAAAAAAATTATATTGAAAATATATCTGGACTGAATTCCTCGTGAGGAATGAGTTTTGAAGCCACGCTAACCACGAGGTCTACACTAGAATTTTGAATTATAGGGATTGTATTTATATTAAATGCCAAGAAATGTATAGTCAAATCTTGAATTGAGGATTGATAATGTTTAAGGTGATTAGAAAAACATTAGATATTATTCTTTACCTGTTTAATAACAATTTCAGAATCACCAAAAACTTTAAGGTATTTCAAATCCATACTAATAGCTTATCATAAACCTTGGACAACCACTTCATATTCAGCTATGCTATTAGTGCATTCAAACTCTAACCTATAGGAAATCATGGTTTTCTCTCCATTTGGGTTAGCTAGAATACAACCAAATCCTGTACAATCATTGGGCTTCAATCCCCCAAAATAAAGTGTCTAAAATAAATCATCAGGCTTATTTATAGGATATTCTACAATATTGATACACCTTGATGAATCTGTTTGTGAAAAAAATTATATTTGTGATGAAACATAACCAACAAGAAAAGGAGAACATTGGGCAAGAAAAATTCCAAAGAAATATTCTGAAGAATAATTTCCCAAAATATTATTCGTAAAAGCTACAGGTTCGTTTTATTCATATAGATTGGTCACATAGTACTTCATATGTTTATCCATATTAACTTTAATCTAATTTTGTTTTCCAATATAAGGGAGCCACATGTGCGACCAATTTGTTGCGAAATTAACATGTAACTTTTTGGACCAATCATTGCTTAAGATTAAACCATAAAATTCAGGGATATCAGCTACCAGGATATCAATGACTTGTAATAATTTTTAATTGGAATATAATCTAATCAATACATCATTTATTTTTCCCAAAACTTTGACTTTTGTTCTGTCCAGCTGAAAAATTTTCACAACATATTTCTAAGATGTTACATTTAATTTAAGACATACCCAATAAGGCATGAAATTAGAACAAGAACATGAATCTACTAAACAATTATGGAAACTTTTGTTAAAAATTAAAAAATTCAAAATAAATGGAGGAGTGTGGGAATTAGATCTATCTCCAATGAGGATTGCATCAGAAGGATCCAATTTATCTAAGGTGGCATTAGGTGGTTTACTCTTTCCTTTTAAGACTTTTGAAGTAACAACAGTTGAAGGAAATGTAGATGAAGATAAAACATTTAGCTCATTAAGTAGAAACTTTTGACGTTGTTTTAATTTACTAACCTCGTATAAGGAAATATTGGCTTTGTTATTTTTCATATCCTCTATAATGTTGTGTTCAATGGCATCAACCACTATTAAAGTTTTCAATGAAGAAGGAGAATGGGAAGGATATTTAGAAGTACTAGGAACATGATTAGTAAACTGATTAGAAGGTTTTTTAGATGTACCTTTCTCCTTTGCCGAGTTATTGGGGCTCTTCTGAGTTTTGATTGATGGAGTGGTATATACAACTCATTTAATTCAAGTAATAACAGGGATAACTTCTTCCTCTTATTCATTCTACAAAGTAGTGAGGATAAAATACCACAATACATGAGCTTCTACTATCTCTTCTTCTTATGCTTCTTTTGCGGATGTAGTTGCTTATTCTTCGTCATCATCAAAATATGGATTTGAAATTTGAGTAGGAGGTTGAGGTTGGGAAGGCTGATTCTTCTTAAATGGTCTATAAGATCTCCTTGAAGATTCAACAACCTGATTATTAATATCTACCATCTCATTAGACATAGTTTTAAGGACCTTTTGTAATCCTTCCAATCATAAGGATCTTTGGAAGTTTTATTCATAAGTTCTTCTTTGAAAGTTACTTTCTTTGTTTGTTTTCTTTATTCTATGGAAAATTTGTTTTCAAGGGATTGTACCCTTTTCTCGACAACCAAAGATTCCTTCATATTATCAACAAGTACAATTTTTGAGCTATATAAAAAAACATTTCAATATTTGAAGGGAGGGTGCTAATATAACATTCAATTTGAACATCAACACCAAGCCTAGATGCAGTTGTGATTTTGTTCAATAATTTATTAGATCTAGAACTAAAATCTTTGATTTTCTCATTTGGGGTAGCCTTAATACTTGACAAGTCATTAATCAAAGTAGCAATTGTTCTGTCATCCCAAAATTTCTTTAGAAAATACTCTTCAAATGTGTCCCAATATATAATTGATCCAACTGGTAAGAAGAAATACCAGGACCTTGTATATCCTTCAAATGTATAAGAGAATATTTTACAAAATAAATCCTCTTCAGGAACCCCATTAAGATTGATTTCCAACCTGAAATTATGAATATGTTCCTATATAGGTAAACCATCACCTGGATTACACTTTAGAAACCATCTATTTGGATGCTTAGGGAGAGGGTGTAAGGAAGGTGTCATTGCAACTTCTCCTAGATTGTTCCATGGTCTGTTCAGTTGATTTTCCATTCTTGGATTAATGTTAGGTCCAAAAGTAGTTGCAATTTATGAAGGGGATGTCTAAGTATTAATATTTGAAGAGATTTCCCCTGTAGTACTACTGAAAACAATAACATTGGTCGATTGTGGAGGAGGAATATGGGTGGAATTATATGTCAAAGGGTGAGAGGAAGAGGGTAAAGTAGTTTGCGAAGAAATGGGTTGAACTGAGGGAGTATGAGGTGGAGAAGATGAAATGATCCCACTAGCTAAAGACTCAATATCATAAATACGTTTCTTTTTCTTATGGTTCAGTAATGGAAGTTCAAAAGGTTTAAATCCAAGCTTATCACTCTAAGATATGGTTAAAACTACATAGTAATTTAATGATGAAGTGACATTATCCTCAGAAAGGTCTATATGGGTAGTTTGTTCTCTAGAAATGGAAATTCCTTCCAATTTTTGAATTAAAGTTTGCAGTTCAAGAGCTTCAGTAGGTTGATCTAGAAGAGGAGTAGAATTTTCACTGATTTATTTCATAATTGAGCTAGGAGATTTAGTGGAGGGTTTTGAAACTTCAGATATAGAATCAAGAGATTTAGAATGAGATCTAGAAGTTGGAGGAGACTTTGAGGGGGAGTGAATCTTCAAATGATCTCTGGTTTTAAGATTAGACTTTGTTTCCATTCACAGTCAGTTGGACCTCCTTATAGCACCAAAAATGTTGATAGTGCTAAATGACTTCATCAACGTTGGGGAAACCACCAGGTCGGGATCCTAAATCAAATCCTTTTCTGTTTGGAATGATGGCTCCGACTAGTCTAATTTTGGGACCAAATTCCCTTTAAATAAAACTATATGGGATGTGATGGATGTGGTTATGCATTCTAATTTGTACTAAGAACTGAAATAATAATTGATATAAACTACTATTACACTCGGGTAAGCTGATAACATATGTGTTTATAAAGATGTCACAATTAACATAACAATGTAGATCATCATGCAATTATGTTATGAACCCAATTAAAGAAAATTAATTTAATTAATTAGTGAATTAAATTAATTTGTTAAAGCATCACATATACTAAGATCTTGTTGTTCACAATATAACTTAAGTTTCAACCAAGCATATCAATAGTGATAAAGAAAGATTGATCAATACACATATAATGTGAACAATAACATTAAAACATTACACTAAAATCAAATATACAAAAATAGGATAGTAGTATCCGATACACCGTAGATATGCTCATCACGGAAAAGCAAGTGGTTCAACTTAATATTAAGAAAAACTTAATTACATTAGTGCAACTTAATTCTATTCTTACAAAAAATTAGAACCAGATCCCTATCTTGGAGAGGGAATTTATAGTTTTACAATAAAGGATAAAAATAGATTCATCTTAAAACTCTTCAACAAAAAAAACAATAAAAGGAAAATTAGGAAATGGATGCAACAAATTTCCAAGCTTAGGAAGAAGATTGTCCAATAGTTAGCTATTGTAATTTGTAGATATTTATCAAATTGTTCAGCTTTGGTGGATATTTGGGCTTGATCCTCATTTGAACAGTAAAAATAACATTTTTCAAGGATGAAAACATCTATATGGTGGAATTAGAAAGGCATCATAGGACCAACCATTTGCCGTGACGCTTCACTAGAAACTATCAGTGATGCTTAAGACTAACCTTGTTCAATTGATCGATCATTTTTACGATCTTCTCACAGTGTTCGTGCCACACCTTTGACTATACCTTGGCTTCTGGGAAAGTACCTATAGGGAAATTTGAAATGATATTAGAGTGCAACAAATTATCATTATCCGATTCAACAATGGAGCTAAAAATATTTTGGGCCTCTTTTATGGTTGCTTCGACTTGCTTCATTCAAATCTCCCATTATCTGAAAATAATGATTTTTTTGGCCTCATCAATCTTTGGTAGATTAATAGATCTATGCTCTTTATTTTCCTACCAATTGAGAAAGTTTGTGAGATTTTCATTCATTTATTCAAAGTAATTTTACATATCAGACAATTGATCCGTAAGGAAATTTGCAACTTTATAGTGATTTTGAATTATCACTGATTTATTGCAGAAGACCCTTTGTTGATGCCCAAGAAGAACATTTATTTGTCTGGATTCCTTTTTGAACTTTTTCAATTCAGGAGTGATAATATTCTTCTACATTTCCTCATTCTGATCAATTATTATCTACAAATCTTTATCATATTTCACCTTTACGGAATCAAACTTTTGTTGTAAATTTGTCAATTGTGACTTCCATTGTTCATTGATTTTTAGTTTCTCAGCTTCATGAGTATGCTCTAGAAAGAAGATCCTTTCTTCTTTCTTCCTCAGAAGTTCTTGAACTTATATGGACTTATCAATGGTCATTGATGCATAAGCATCGGTGAACTGAGTCAATTTCCCCAACTCATCTGTTGGGTTTGCAGTAGATAATTTCCATACGATTTCGAAGGAAGAAGACTTATTAGAAATTAATGACTGAGACTCATCCAACTTTCTCTTTTTCCTACCCCTTTTAAACACAAATTTATGCTGAGCACTATAAAAATATCTAGAGGAGAAATTTCTTCCACTTTTAGAATCACTTCAGAAGTGGGAAAAGCAAGAATACCTTCAACATCTCTCTTAGCTTAAATAGAAGATATTACAACAACTTTCTTTGAATTGGTATTTTGTTGAACATTCCCAGTATTCCCTTGAATATTTGTTTTCTTTGAAGAAGTAGAAATTGTATTGTAGGTCATAGTCCTATGATTTATAGTCATTTCAAACTCATTCCATGCATCATTTAATTCAATATTAAAGACAAAATCATCAGTTTGAGGAGGAGAATAAATAAGAACAATTTTTGGATGGGTCTTAGGAAGAACATGCTTTTTTGTAGAAGACTTTGGCTGAGTTGTAGATCCAAGCGAATGTTCTAAGGAGAGATGTAACAAATGCAAGGGAATTTTAGCTATCCGATAATTTCGATATTGTGAAAATTGATTTTTCTATTCCAGATTTAAGTTCTCTTCTACCTTCCATAGAACTGTAGAATATTTACAAGATTGTTCAAACACGTCATCCAATTTATCTGGTTCATGAATACATTGCTTGATATTTTGAGAATAAGTGAAATTATTTACTACAGAAATAGGATCATATTTCATGTTAGGCATAATAGGTAGCTTGAGGGTCTGAATGGCTAAAATTTCCTTCTCTGCATGCTTATAATTTTCCAAGGAAAATATACCAAATTTATCTGGAAAATGTGGCCACATCCTTTTATTTGAATCCTTAAATGTCTTAGAAATGCCATAACCCACTATTTGGTAGGCTATTTCTCTGCTTAAATTTTTTTCTAAAATGAACAGGGGCAATACATGAGGATGAGCAAGACTACAATAAACTCTAATATAAGTAAATATCTCCTCTCCAAACCAATTAACAACCTTCCAAAGGTCATCTTCAGCCTCCTAAGACATCCGAGGTGGCTTAGATCCAAAAATAGCTTTATAAATTGGCAACATGACTCTGTGACAAATTTGATAAAAGTTCTTTTGATATGTTAATTCCCACAGAATGTCGTGATAATACATTGAAAAACATAAAGCATCCATGATGTAGACAAACATATAGAAAGGATAAATTTTATTCTTAGAGATACTCTGACATTTTCTGAAAGCTAAAATATGAGCAGCCAAATTATCAAACAATATAGTAGCCCAATCCAATATATATCCCTCTGAGGCTCCATCAATAAGAGGTACCCAATCATCAGGGAATTTTGACACATTAGGTTCGGTGAGAGAATCAACTGAGTAATTACCACTTTCCTCCACTATATGTTTATTCATACTATTTCTCCAAGGTCTGATTTGTTCCGACAAGTGTCCATACTCCTTCATAAAATATTCAATATATTAATTTTTGTATTTATACCATGGATTGGGTAGGTGATACATGCTCTGCAAATATTTTCTTGAAAAAAACCCAATAAGTGTGCCCTTATTGGTGTGAATTCTCCTATCGGAAATGTCCAAATTATCCCCAACCCAACATACCATATCTATATGAGGAATTAGTCGTGATATGGCTGCAATCCTATGCAATAAATAATTAGCAACATCACTAGAAGTCAATACAATGAAAATACCCTCTAGCGGCGGTTATAAAGGAGGTTTTTAGTGTTATAAAATTGGCCAAAATTGTCAAAAAAACATTTTTTACAACATCCATTTTTTGTAATGGAGGTTTTGATGGAGCTTATAATGGAACTTCAACACAACTAAAAAAACTGGGCGGCCGAAGGTTTTTATGGATGTTTTTCTCATCGATGCATGAATCATGTGTGAACGCATCGACACGTTTAACCATGTATGCACTGGTACTGTAAATATACCAAGAACCAGGAGGGAAAAAAATTTCGAATGCCCCAGGGAATTTAGAAATGTCCTAGTGCCATGGAAAATTTTAGGGGCTAATATTCGCAAGTGGGCTAATTTTCCTCATTTTTTCAAAAAAATAAAAAAAGATTGGCTAATTTCCATATTTTCTAAAAATCATTTGCACAAAAATTTATAGAATAATTTTTTTTACCCTAAAAATCGTGAATATTTTATAAAGACAAGATAAAATCATTAGAAATTTTAGTACTTTTATAAAGATATCATCTATCATTTTATAGTTTTCATATTAGGGACAAGGAAGATTTTCCAAGCTTTCTAAACTTTAAGAAAAAATTTCATCCTTAAAATTTTCCCTGCCTCGTGCATGTCACCCACAAAGACACACTGGGCCGATGGAAGGTGCATGCACCGACGCCGTTAAGGTGTAAAAAAGCACTAGTCTTTTTAGGTGTTAAAATGCACTGGGCCGTTAAGTTATAAAAATGCACCATCGAATTAAAGGCAAACCATACCAGTGCATGCAACGCCTATCCGACCGCCCGGGTGGTAGTCGTCAATAAAGCGCGCCAAACGTTCTGATTGGTATTGTTATTTTTGCAGTGCCCATAGGTCATAGAAATGAACTGGTGCACATCATCATACAAATGCACTGGTGCGCAGTAACTAACATGCACCAATGTTCATTTTCTATTTTTTAGAAATATCGACCTGTGACAGTGTAATTATTGTGATTTTTTAAAATTCATTATTCATAAAAAGTCGAAACATATCTTATAACAGTATTCATATCAATTAAATTTTTATCACCGCATTTGAATGTGATGTTTGGATTATTTTTTTATATCATATCATTAATTTCACATCTCTTCATTATAATATTTAATCATCCATATTTAATCAGTGGTGTAATATTTCACAACAACAATGGAGAATGCAATAGAATAAATTAAAACATATTTTATTATATATATATGAATAAGACACTCTTTGTCATACAAATGGGACAGTTATTGGTATCCTTTTGTCTTTCAATTGGGACACTATGTCCATTACATTAAACAAAATGTATGATTTCACAGACAAATATTTCAAAAAATACAACGCCTTGCTTTGATAACCAAACATATTGTTGGAGCGAGGTCCCCTTAGGCACAAGTTCCATAGAAAATTTTTGTATGTTTGTATGTGCGCGCTGGGCAATTGAAGACAAAGGGATTTTGGCCCCAATTTTGGATGTAATAGGGCTAAAATGTAAACTATGGGCCTCAAACCATGGTTTGAGACCATAGTATCTGCATGCTAGACATATTATAAATATATAGATTATGTCTAAGAAAAAGGACAGATTAATGGTGATATGAGATATTGATGTTCTGATAGTATTTTCCTCTGTAAGGGTTTTCTAGTTAGGCTGAAAGGCTCCTGTTGGATGTGTGCAAAAAAACCTAATCTTGGTTGTGTGCGGACTCTGCTGGCTGTGTGTGCAGAAGGGTTTGTAAGGGTTGTAAGGGTTTTGGAAGGAAAGTTGATGTATTGACAGATCTCAAAGATTATAGAAAGACAGTTTTGTAAAAGCTCTCTATGTTATGCATCTATATTTCTTACGGTTTATGCTTTAATTACGATCTCATTGTATGGTTATTGAATAATGATTACGCGAAGTTATCTCATATGATTATGCATGCTTATTAATGATCTGTTAATTTTTTACTTTGATCAAGGTCTATATCTAGTTCGGATCTGTCCTCTGTGCTAAATCGAACAATATTTCTATATTACTTTGTTGATAATTACACATTCTTTGTGTTTCTATTATAAATTATTGCACGCATCTATATAAGTTCATGTTGGGTTTTGTTGAGGACCACTTCATTAAATTCTCTCTCAGGGTGCAGAAACCTGGTTCCAACACCCCCCCATACTACTTCGGGTGAGACTTTGGTCTGTGCAATGAGATCATTCCTGAAAGGGACAATAGTTGTAGGGTTTTTTGGTTTATCCATAAAATTTGAACCTAGGTCAAGACCCCTCAAGCCAAAAAATGGTTTTGTTGTCGGGACCAAGATCGTCATTTTGAGGAAGGTTTGATGTTGTGGCATACATCGCGGAACGAATTAAAAGATTGGCTGGATAGAAATATCCTTGAATTTGCACTACAAGAGAATAGAAGCACTAAATTATCTGATGAACAATGGGTACAAAAGTATATTTATACAAAAATGCATGAAATTTTGTTTTGTTCCTTTGTGCACGAACTACAAGAGTGGTTGTCATGCTTAGATGAATTCCATCACTACATAAAGGATGACGTAGTCACTAAATGGACTCCTAAACTGATCCAGAATGTATATAAGTTTATAATAAGATTAATCATGTGGTAGATCACTGGATCGATCACCTTTTGTGAGGATTTGTGACTAAATTGGTTGTTGATCAATTTGTGTCATATTCTGAAGCATAAGAAGGTTTTTCAAAGGTCCTAGAGGTAAGTTCCTACGCTCATTTAAATTATTACTGAAAATTATATTGTGTGAACGGGGTTGTCTGTGCAAACATACTTCTTTAATGCATCAAAGAGGTTTAGTTACGCGCAGTGGAATAATTTACCATGGAGACTCTGAAAAAGTCCTTTATAGCCATCTGAAGCCTAGATCTGATAGTAAACCTGAACCAGAAAGTGACTATGAGGAAGAAAACTCTTCATATCAGAAACTCTTGAATATATTTCCCACTCCATCCACTCCACTTCTAAGCTCACATCTCAAATCACCTAATCCACCGTGCAGTCCACCTCCACCTCCACCTCCACCTTCCCCTAAAGTAGATATGACTGCATCCATGAAGTTACCTAATTTCGAAGGCATTGGAAATGAGGACACTGATCACTTCTGGTTTTTAATTGAGGTCGTATGATAGGCTAAACAAGTGAAAAATATTTATATTAGAAAATCGCAACTATCTACTTGATCTGAAAATGGGTGGATAACTTGAAATTCTTAGGCATAAGCGCCTCCCACTCAGTTAAACAAATAAATGATCGTGCTTATACATGACTGTGCGAAATTTTATACTTGAAACAGGTGTATGTTTTTTATCTATTTAAGTGCTTTAAGAACATTTGTTTTTTCTAATATTAAGCATGTACAACAACCATAACGACAAATTTAATAAAGGATTTCACCCGAATATCGTGGGCTACGTCTCCTTGAGCCTTTGTCAACTGACTTGGCTCTTTGGGATTATGATGAATAAATTATTTTACAAGTAAATAATTAACTCCAATGGTTATTTGGGCTATACCATTGGGTTTAGAATATCATCATACCCATGGAATGGCTGTCATCACTCTGAAGATAGATCTAGATTCCCCTAGACTTGATCTCTGTTGTTGGTGCCTTAAGCTTCCCTAAGCTTATCTGTGGCACTAACCCCTTACAAAATCATTTTCTGTCCCTAAAACCTCACCTACTATCTTCAACATATACCAGACCTCCAAAATAGATTGATATTTTGCTCCCAATGAGCACTGGCTCCCCAATCTAGGCCTCCATCCACTGATGGCCTTGGGCTGCCTAAAACTTCCCTGTGGCTTCTCAACCTTCAGAAGTCTCCAAATGGCTCGAAAAATCCCTTAAATGGATTCCAAATTTCCAAAATAGTCATAATAGACTATTCACTTGCATAAATTGGCCTCCAGTTGCTCCAGTTTTGCCTCCAACACCTGGTGGCACCCCTTGGCTCTAGGGTCACTGAAAACTTCTATGAAGCATATTGGCCTTCAATCATCTTCAAAATATTCTTCAAATCCTTCCATTAGATTCATAAGGCTCAAAATAGTTAGAATAGACTATTGGTTTGCTGAGAATGGATATTGGCTGCTCTGGATAGGCCTCATCCCCCTCCCGGCACATGATGGCCCTAGTGGCCCTTGGAACTTCCTTGAAGCATCTTGGCCTGTAGAAGTACTCTACTGGCTCTAAAAACCTAACCATTAGTTCCATAATGTCTAAAACATCGAAAATTGACTATTGGATTACTGAGAAAGGCCTCTAGCTTTTTTGGCTAAGTCTCTTTCTGCTGCTGGCCCCTAGTGGCCCCTAGAACTTCTCTGAAGAAAAATCACACTTAGAAGTCCTTTGATGGCTCTGCAACTCTCACCAATGAGTCTGGAATGTCCAAGAAAGTCGAAATTTACTATTCACACTCTCATAATGGACGAATCTAGCTCAAGATAGAGCCTAAACAAATTTTGTCCAGTGACCCCTAAATCAACTCCACTAATTTTGGAGCACTCCAGTTAACTGGAGTAAAAATAGTGAAAACCCCCAAATTTGGGGCACGCTCCAAACTACTTGCCATTTTAGTTGCAACATTAAATTTATCCGTTGCATGTGACAACTCCGAGTTGGGTGCTGACGGTTAACACGCTGGTGGTTAGGTGTTTGACCGTGCAAAACGTTTTAACGGTGTTACCATGTGACATGTTACAAAAAGGTTGGCGGTTGGGGTTTGCCATTGGCGTTCAGCCCTTGGGCAAGGGCTAAGGATTTATCCAGAGGGGCTAGCCCCTCCACTCCCCCAAACACAAAATCTTCCAACTATAAATAAAATTGGTCCACCCATATGGTTAAGACATTACAGTAGCGGAGATAGTAAAGACTTCTACGCGCGCTCAGAGGTCTCAGGGTTGATTCCGGTGGCCATAAAAAAAATTTATACTAGCAAACCTGGGCCACGTGGAAGCCTCTGGGCCTGCCACATGGTGGCCTGAGATGGGCGAAAACCAAAATGTACACCCAATATGCCAATAGAACTGCGCCACTTGTCAGCTTCTAATTCGTCCGAAGGGAATATTCCAGGAATATTCCCTAGAAATTTTTTTTTTTAAAATTTCCAAAAACCCAATCAAACCTGGTCAAAAGCCAAAATTTGCAGTTTACTAGACATTTCAAATCATGATAACTTCTTCATATGGTGTCGTTTTTTCAAAATGTTCGCGGCGCCAAAATCAAGAAGATGAGATCTATTTGGTGTCTTAGGTTCGACACACTTACAAACAATTTGAAATTTGATCTATCACTTAGGTCCTTGATCCAAATCTGATCACACCTCCCCATTTGGAATATTTTGGACCCCAAAATACTGATTACCTGATCTGTTCAGTAGATGAGAGTATAGCACCCTCACTTTTCAGCCTCCATACACTTTGCCTTGCATGGCTTAGTGCCTTTGAACACAACTCGATGGTAGTCAACACTTCCCCTCTTGATGCTCTTGTCCTCCTGTCAAGAATTGTCTTCCTTGAACTCACCCAAAAATTTCTGGCGAGAAATTTTTAGAAGGTAGCTGAACATCATGTCCTGGATCATCGATCCAAGGTGGCTCAAACAAACATAATTTTTCAACAAAAATGCATATATTAATGAAATTTGCATATGTACAAATGAATGTATGTCTTACTGAGTTAGAAGTCAAACCACTTCTTACCAAGCCACTTCCATGGTGATTTTTGCTGCTGAAAATATTCTTTATGTGAAACATCTATTCTCACATCAATGATGTAATCTTTGGTTCCAGTTTCGCCAGTATTTTTATCCTCTTGCTTCAAATTCTTGGGGTGATTAGTTGGATGCAATGTCCAACATTGGGCAACAAAATGTCCCTTTTTCTAGCAATGTGTGAAAGTCTTTTTCACCTTTTGAGCAAGTTTCCTTCGCTTCAACTGTTTCCTATATGCATTCATCCTCTTCCAACATTTTGAAACATCATGGTTACACAGACCACAATGGGAACAAAAACTCTTTCTTCCATTCAAGCATGTAGATTTGTCACGCTTATCAGAAACATAATCAACTTGACTATGGGAAGAATTATACCTCAAATGCTACTTTGCAAGTCCATTTTTTTGACCTTCTTAAGGAGATGAACTTGTAGAGGTTCCAGCTTCTCCATAAGCTGCATGTGTATAAAAACCTTGTTGTAACATAGGCTTCAAACAATGGAAATCAACTTGAAAAAACACTTGACATGTTTGTGGTTTAGAACTTGGAACAAAAGTTCTTTTTGAAGTTGTCTCACATTCTTTGGAGTTTTTGCCATAAGATTGAACATAGCCTAGACCAAACTTCTTAGGCCTTTCCTAAACCAAAATAGGATCAATCATGCCTTGTGCATGTTTTCCTAGACCCTTGCCTTCATAGCCCATTTTAAAAATCAACTTGGACCCTATACCTCTAGTGTGATTTTCAAATGAACCTACACATCTTTCTAAAGAGGAATTTGAAGAAAAAATTGAGTGCTTTACCTCTACTTCAAGCATGTTCTTGGTTAAGGCCTCTTGGGCTTAATGGAGTTGCATCTCCATCTCATGCATTCTTTGGAGAAGTCCTTATTTCTCTTGCTTCATAACAACCAATTGCTCATGAAGTCTAGTGCTTTCTCTTCTATCTTCATACAAAATTTGCACCATATCCTTCAAGATGTAGAAGTCTCGCTTCATGTCTTCATTGAAGAATCTTGTGAAGGAGGAGGATTTTGAAACCTCACTTGAAGAAGTTGTCATCATTATGTAAATGAACTAAATAACTTGAACAAAAATTCACAAATCTTTCAAAAACAATTGACAAATATTCTGAACAAAATGGCTATAGAGTCAAGCTCTTCTTCAAGCAGCCTTTTGCAAACAAACCTCTTGTGCTTCAAGGGTTTCCTTGAGGTCCTTTGGGTAAGGATAATACTTTCAAACTTCTTCCTTATTTTCCGCTTCTGAACTTAGCTAACCGTAGCTTCCCTTCACCTCTAGCAAACTCAAACTTGTAAGCATCAATCAATTTGCAAAAAGTCAAATTCTTTGCACTATTAAACACCTTTCAAGTCAACAAGGAACATAGTGCTCTGTCAAGAAATAAACCTAGTGCTCTGATACCACCTGATCTGAAAATGGGTGGATAAATTTAAATGCTTATGCGCAAGCACCTCCCACTCAGTTAAACAAATAAATGATCGTTCTTATACATGACTGTGCGGAATTTTATACTTGAAACAGGAGTATGTTTTTAATTGTTTAAGTGTTTTAAGAACATTTTTTTAATGATATTAAGCATGTACAATAACCATAAAATGCATAAAATAAGCATCAACACATAACAACAAATTTAATAAAATATTTCACCTGAATATCGTGGGCTACATCTCCTTTAGCCTTTCTCAACTGACTTGGCTCTTTGGGATTATGATGAATAAATTCTTTTACAAGTAAATAATTAACTCCAATGGTTATTTGAGCTATAACATTGGGTTTATAATATCATCATACCCCTGGAATGGTTGTCATAGCTCTGAAGATATATCTAGATTCCCCTTAGACTTGATATCTGTTGTCGGTGCCTTAAGCTTCCCTGAGATTCTCTATGGCACTAACCCTTTAAGAAATCCTTTTTTGTCCTTGAAATCTCACCTAATGTCTTCATCATATATCATACCTCCAAAATAGATTGATATTTTCTCCCAATGAGCACTGGCTCCCCAATCTAGGCCTCCATCCACTGAAGGCCCTAGGCTGCTTGAAAATTCTCTGTGGCATATCAATCTTCGGAAGTCTCCAAATGGATTTTAAAATCCATTAAATGGATTCATAATGTCAAAAATAGTTAGAATAGACTATTCACTTGCATAAATTGGCCTCCGGCTGCTCTAGTTTTTCCTCCAACACCTGGTGGCACTCCCTTGGCTCTAGGGTCACTGAAAACTTATCTGAAGCATCTATGCCTTAAAAAGTATTCAAAAGCTTCTAAAAATACTTCCATTGGATTCATAAGGCTCAAAATAGTCAGAATAGACTATTGGTTTCCTAAGAATGGATACTGGCTGCTGTAGATAGGTCTCATTGTCCTGCTGGCACCTGATGGCCCTAATGGCCCTTGGAACTTCCCTGATGCATATCAGCCTTCAGAAGTCCTCTAATAGCTTTGGAAACATCACCATTAGTTCCATAATGTATGAATCATCCAAAATTGACTATTGGATTACTAAGAAATGCCTCTAGCTACTTTGGCTAAGCCTCTTTCTGCTGGTGGCCCCTGGTGGCCCCTAGAACTTATCTGAAGAAAAATCATGCTCAAAAGTCCTTTGATGGCTCTAAAACCCTCACCAATGAGTTTTTAATTTTCAATAAAGTCGAAATTGACTATTCACACTCTCAGAATGGAAGAATCTAGCTCAAGATAGAGCCTAAACAAATTTTGTCCAGTGACCCCTAAATCAACTCCACTAATTTTGGAGCACTCCAGTTAACTAGAGTAAAAATAGTGAAAACCCCAAAATTTGGGGTGCGCTCCAAACCGCCCGCCATTTTAGCCGCAACATTAAATTTATTCGTTGCATGTGACAGCTCCGAGTTGGGTGTTGACGGTTAACGCACCGGTGGTTAGGCGATTAACCGCGCAATTTTTTTTTATGTTGTTGCCATGTGACACGTTACAAAAAGGTTGGTGGTTGGGGTTTTCCGTCAACGTTAAGCCCTTGGGAAAGGGCTAAGTATTCATGGGGAGGGGCTGGCCCCTCTTCTCCCCCAAACATGAAATCTTCCAACCATAAATAAAATTGGTCCACCCATATGGTTAAGACATAATAGTGGCGGAGACGGTAAAGACTTCTGCGTGTGCGCTTGGAGGTCTCGAGGTCAACTCCGGTGGCCATAAAAAAAAATTACACCACCAAAATTGGGCCACATGGCAGCTTCTGATTGGCCAAAACCAAAACATACACCCAATCTGCTAATAGAACTGTGCCACTTGTCAGCTTTTAATTCATCCGAAAGGGGTATTCTAGGGAATATTATTTTTTTGAATTTCCAAAATCCTAGTCAATCCAAGTCAAAAGCCAAAATTTGCAGTTTACTGGACTTTTCAAATCACGATAACTTCTTCATACGGTGTCAGTTTTTTAAATCATTCCCGGTTCTGGAATCATGAAGACGAGATCTATCTAGTCTCTTAGGTTCAACACACTTTCAAACACTTTGAAATTTGAGCTATCACTTAGGTCCTTGATACAAATCTGATCACTACTGCATTTCAAGATTGTGCACTAGACTGGTACATTAGGTATGCGCACGAAAACCTTAATTCTACCTTGGAATAAATTAAAGAAGCATTAAAAGAGAAGTTTAAGAATCCTAAGTCATACTCGCAGCTGGTAACAAAAATGAAGGATATTCGTCAAGAACCTAATGAGTCTGTATGGGAGGTTGATCAAAGATTTAAGCGCACCATCAGAGATGGTGGATTTGTGATTGATGATACTCAACATAAAAAATGGTGAATTGCTATGTTGCTCCTGCATTTACATCAGCCATTAGGTCAACAAAATATTTCCACACAAGCTGAGGTTGTAGAAGTTGCAATGAAATTGGAGGCTACCCCAACACCTATTGCGTTGGGAACTCAATTGATTCATAGTCAGCTGGAAGCAATACATATGGAAATTCAAAGTCTGTTCAAGGACAAAGGAAAGAAGGTCTCCACAGAGGTGTGGTGTATCAAATGCAAAGCTGCTTCTAGGCACCATAAAGACCAGTGTGTTGTTTTCAACAACTATCTGAATGCTAGAGGTCCTAGTCCCTTGAAGAATCCTATATGGTGTAAAATATGTCAAATTTTTGGACTACATGACACAAATTCTTTCCCAAGGATTGGAAAATATAAGCCTGACTTAAAGCAATTATGGTTTTTAAGCTCCTGTGGTTATCAGTTATTAAAGAGCTTCTCGGATTATCCACAATATTAATGAACATTTCTTGACATTTTGAATCCCAACGGGGATCCATATTTAGGACATTTGAATGTCCTGAAGATGGATCCCGGTTGGGAATCGAAACGTCAACAAATTTTCCTTAATAAAGAAATTATTCTAAAAGTTTTGTTAATCATTAGGGCATGATGAGCAAAATTTCTAGACCTATGATATGATGTTGGATAAAGCAGAGATATATAAAATGCAAGTTGAGCCTACATCACCAACATCCTCTTCTGGGCGCAGAAGATTCCAAGGTAGAGGAAGAGGCCGAGGAGGTGGATCAGTTGGTCGAGGAAGAGGACAAGTGATTTTCTATAAATCTGGTGATGCTGATCATTATGCGCGCAACTATATGAATCCATTGTGACAGTCTTGCAGGTACTGTAGACAATTTGATCATGTTATAGAAGATTTTTTTGTTTTTATTGCTAAAATGCAGGAAAAGAAGACCCCAATGCAGAATCTTCAGATGGTTCACGTAGAAACTCATAAAGAAGATCCTTGTGTGAATGCAGTTACCAAGAGTGGTATAGATACCTATGAAGATAAAGGAAAGCAACCTGCCACTAATGTATGGATACGGAAAGCACTTGAAAACAAAGAAGGCTTTAATCTTCAACGCACCAAAGAAACCTTTATTGAAGCAAGGAAATACTTTGTAGAAGGAGGTACATCAACATGTGGTGGAACACTGAAGGAAGCAGGAGAAGAAGAGATTAAGCCATTTTTACAAGCATTCATAAAGTTGTTGCACAACAAGAAGGCTGTTGAAAATTTGCAGGAATTGATAGATAATTGTGCAGAGAAAGAACAACCATGGTAGAACAGCGCGCAGACAACAATATTTACAAGAACAAGAGGAGGATGGGTAGAGAGATGTGTATGACCACGCAGATTGGTGCTTATGAAATGGACCAAGTCATTCTATATTTGGGATCAGATGCTAATGTTCTAACTAAAGAAACTTGGAAACACATGGGAGATCATAAGCTGGAATGGTCTACTATCCAACTGCGCATGGCTAATCAGCAGAATATCATTCCTTTGGGAATGTTTTCAAGAGTTGTGGTCAATATAGAAGGTGTTAAGGTGTTGGCACAATTTGAGGTCATACAAATTGTAGATGATACTGATCCTTATCCTGCGTTGCTAGGATTGGATTGGGCCATTTACATGGACGTTGTTATCAATCTAAAGAGAAGGAGAATGGAATTTGAGAGCAATGGAGTTAGGGTAATCATTCCTCTAGATCCTGCAGAAGGCAAAAGGTATACTGAACCAGTGCGCGCTTAGGACGAGATTGATGGGAGAAGGATAGTTCTTGATTTTTAGACTTCGATGAAGAAGTAGATAAGGTATACTGAACCACATATGGGAATCTTAAATGGGAGAAGGATAGTTCTTGATTTTTAGACTTCGATGAAGAAGTAGATAATTGGTAGAACTGATTGCATGAGGTGTCTACGCTGTGCTATAATCGTGTGACCTAGGCTCTGCATTGTATAACATCTGAGATATGTGATTTACCACACTACGATGGATCCACTAATGTAAACATGTTCCTAGGAGAGATGGAAAGGTCTGTGCATGTAGAACAAAGATTCCATGCTTTGGATCTTGGCTTGTGCTCTACTCCAACAAGATGGTGGGAAACACATCAAGATAATTTGGGATATTGGGAGGAATGTGCGCGCATGATGAGACCGTGGTTTGAATGCCCAGTAATTAAAATGGAGGATTTATATTTGGCCAAGTGGAATCAAGTATGGGGTGTAGAACCAAGACTTGAATGGGTTCATATGTTTATTCACACATTGGGAAAGGTGCCTACTGAATGGTACTTGGAAACAGAGTTGCACAGAGCCACTAGTGAGTGGTTTGTGCTGATAGACAGATTTATTGTTACCTTTAGCTTTGAAAATGGGTTTGAGACAATTGGTTAGGATTTGCATAATATTCAAGAAGTAATCATTGATTCCAATAAGCTTGTGATTGAGTGTGCGCCACCAACTTAGGACGCGCAGATGAATGCCATTGTGAATTTCAGAAACCTGACAGTAGAAGAAAATGATGAGGACCTAAGGAATATCATGATTCCTGAATATGAAGGGCAGCACGAAGTAGCTGGGCCCTAAATCACCTCGCTGGATGTGACAAAGATGCTAAGGTTAAGATAGGTGAATACTAGAACTCAAGAAAAACATAAGTTTTCAAAGATTGGAGATTACTGGGATGATGATACAATAGGCAAGGTTGTTAAGTTGCTGACATAATATCAGGATCTATTCCCTAAAAAGTTTTCAGAATTGAAGGGAATCATTGGGGACTTGGGAGTGATGAAAATCACATTGAAGCCTGATGTGCGCCCTGTCAAACAATGACCATACAGGTTGAACCCCAGATATAAGCAGAAAGTGAAAGAAGAGTTGGACAAAATGGTGGCAGCAGGAATCGTTTAGCCTGTGGAAGAATCTGACTAAGAAAGTCCAATGGTTGTGCAAGATAAGAAGACCAAGGGAGAAATCAGAATCTATGTTTATCTATGAAAATTTAATGATGCTTGTGTGCATGATCCATTCCCAAGTCCATTTTCAGATGAAATCTTGGATAATGTTGGAGGTCAAGAAGCATATTCTTTTACAAATGGGTTTTCATGATATCATCAGACCGGATTGTGCCAAAAGATAGGAGTAAGACCACTTTTGCTACTGAATGGGGATCTTTCCAATATACAATTATGCCATTTGGATTAAATAATGCTCCTACCATTTTCTCGCGTGTGGTAGTTGCTGCATTCAAACAATTTATACACAAGTTTTTGGAGGTATATTTTTATGATTGGACTATCTTTGGGTTGTTAAAGAAGCATGTGTCCAATCTACACTTAATGCTGGATACTTGTAGGAAGTATCATAACTCATTGAATCTAAATAAGCATATTTTATGTGTACCCTTTGGAAAAATGTTGAGACACAATATCTGCTAGCAGGGATTGATGGTGGATCCTGCCAAGATTGTTGTTATAGTTAATTTGTAAGTACCTATAAAATTAAGCAATTGTGCTCAATATTGGGGCATACGGGGTACTATAGAAATTTTGTTCAGAGATATGCCCTGATAACTGCACTCATGGAAAATTTGTTAAATAAGGATGCAACGTTCTATTGGGATGAGGACTAGAAAAAGAGTTTTGAGCTGCTCAAGGAAAATATGGTCATTGCGCCCATCCCGATCTTCCTAAATTGGTCCAAGGAATTTCATGTACATGTGGATGCCTCCTACATTGTGCTCAAATTTGTGCTAGCGTAACCAAGGGAAGGATAAATTTATCATCCTATTTCTTATGCCAGCGGAAAAGTCTCAAGCGCGGGGAAGAATTACTCAACCACAGAAAGATAAGGGCTCACAATGGTATATTCTCTGCAGAAATTCCACCACTAACTATTGGTAGGTTAGTTTAAAATTTTCATTGATTATTCTTCTTTGAAGTACTTGGTCAATAAGCCTGTGTTGGGGGGGAAGATCTGCAGGTGGTTGCTGTTATTCCAGGAATATGATTTTGAAATTATAGTAAAACCAGGATGATTAAATGTTGGGCTAGACCATTTGTCACACATTGAATTAGGAGAAGAGACTAGAAATATAGATGATGGATTTCCATACACGCAGTTGTTTGTGATAAAAGTGGTTGGTGAGCATTTCCAATTTTTGGCTACTGGTCGCGCACCTGAGGAGTATACATTTCAGCAAAAGAAAGAACTTATGGCGGGCTCAAGGAACTTCACCATTATTGTTGGATAGTTGTACAAATTAGGCGCATATGAGGTATTGCGAAGGTATGTCTTGGAGTATGAAAGGCGGGAAATTCTCAATGAAACTCATGGAGGAGTTTATGGTGGTCATTATGCAGGTAAGGCCACTGCACATAATATCTTGCGTGTTGGGTTGTGGTGGACCACGCTACACAATGATGCCTATGCGTACTCTTGCGTATGTGATGTCTCTAAGAGGATGGGGAAAACTTCACGTAGGGACGAGATGCCCTTGAATCCAAAAATGGCGCTGCAAGCTTTTGAGAAGTGGGCTATTGATTTTGTGGGACCTATTACTCCTCCAGGAAAAAAGAGTGGTGCGCACTACATCATCACTGTGACAGATTATGTAACCAGATGGGATGAAGGCCAACTGGTGAAGGATTGCACTATTGATGCGACTGCACAGTTTATTTTTGAGAATATAAGGACTCGGTTTGATTTTCCTAAGATTCTGATTAGCGATCAGGGTACACATTTTGTAAATGACACTATCAAATATTTAACTGAAGAATTCACGATGCGTCATCAGAAGAGCTCTCCTTATCATCTTCAGGAAAATGGCGCAGTTGAAGCTTTCAATAAGACCTTGGAAACCACGCTCACTAAGGTATGAAATGCTAACATAAATGAATGGGATGAGCAAGTATCTGCAGTTCTCTGGGCCTATAGGACTACTTACAAAAATTTGACTGGGAGGACACCTTTTAGAATGGTATATGGGAAAGAGGACGTGTTTCCCATGGATTTCATTGTTCCTAGTTTGCACATTGTAGCATTTATCAATATGGATAAATAATATGCCATAGAGGACCGACTGTTGCAATTGGTTTCTCTGGAAGAAGATCAGTTTATTGAAAATGATCACCCACAGGTTCAAAAGGCACACGAAAAAGCCTAGCATGACAAGCATATCAGGCAGAAAGTGTTCAAGGAGGATGGTTTGGTCTTACTATATGACAACAATTTTGCACACCACCCATGGAAATTGAAGATGCATTGGCTCGAGCCCTATGTTGTTAAGGAAATCACTGATGGAGGAGAAATGCACCTGGCCATGTTGAATGGTGAATACCTTCCGGGATATGTCAATGGAAGTTGCTTGAAGCCATATGGGGATGACCTTGTGCCTACCAAATGACTATATGGCCAGAGTATTAGACTTGTGCAGATGAGAGGGCGAATGCGTAGTAAGGTGCGGCACGCCGATGGTATCTGCGCCAGGAAATTGAATGGTGCGCAAAGGTGTCAAAAACTAACCGTTGGGATAGTAGAAATGGATAGGAAATATTTATTACCATTTTTAGGAGTATCCAAGATGCATTTAATGAAGGTATTTTTCCATATTTGGGGCCATTTCAGATGTGCCACTAGTATAAATAAGACCTATGGGGTCGCAATAGTTCCCTTTGTGTTCTAAGTGATTTTTATGCTTTGAGATCTGTGTTTTCCATTACATTTGTTGTGTTTATGTTTGGTTTGGATCTTGTGTTTGAGGACGCATTGTGCCAAGCTGGTCTAGGCTATGTAATTCAGGACAAGATGACAACCACTAGACCAGGTGATGACCCTGCTACGCTAGAAGTGCCCATTGTAGAAAAACTTGCGCCATTAAAAATGAATAAGGGCCAAACCTATGGAATGCGTAGATCTTCTAGAGAAAAGACCCACAGACCATGCCATTCAGCAGGAGAGAAAATGAAGAGGCCTATGGTGGAATTTCTGGAGACTATTGAAGAAGGGGACAAATAAGTTGTTGAAGCAACCCCATTTTCACGACTTCCAAGATATATTGTGCTGTGCATACCTATTGTAAAAGTGTTAAAGGACTTGGATAAGGTGTGCGCGAGTATCCAAGTGTCCCTGATCCCAGAAAATGTCCCAATGGAAGGGGATATGCTTGAAAAAATCCCACAACTATGGTTTGATGACTGGGACATTGCGGATGTCGAAAAGTTTCCCAAGCTTACGCCAGAGCTCTATCTAGACCAAATTACCTATGAAGGAGGCATGGTGCACCTCGAGCCAAAGAGGGGAATGATAGGTCTGCATAAGGCAGGCCTCCTCAATTTGTTACAGATCTCTCATTTTGGGCGTAGTCCCATTAATGATATCTGTGTCAGGCAGCTATTGGTCTTGGCCGATGATGATTCACTCTGGTTGGGAGAGCGCATCCCAATTGATGAAGAATTTATTCATCGAATCATAGGTCTGGCGAATAAGGGGGTCGACCCTATTGCATACTTTAGAGGAAAAGCGAAGGAGAAAGTGATGGAAGTTCAGATCAAGAAGAAATACGATGTCACTTGCAAGTCTCGGGGGTTTGTTGTGGAGGATATTAATGACCCTGTGGTCCATTTTGGCATGCTCATCTTGGCTTGCAAGGTGATGCACAAGTGAAAGCCTAAGGAGGTTCCTGCGCATGTGATTGCGCTGGCTAGAAGATGTGAGAAGGGAGTCATATACAACTGATGTGGATACCTATGCAAGGAATTTTTTGAGAATGTGCATGAGGTCCAGGAGGAAGGCAAACCCTTACAGTATGTGTGGCTCCTCTTATTGAATGCACTTATTGGATGGAGAACCCCTGAAGACACACAATTACCTGAGCTTGAAGAGAATATTTGTGAAGATGCACGCTATGAAACACTTTAGAAATCGCCAGACCCAATGCGCGTGAAAGATAATACGAACTTCTGGGTCATGTATGATGCAAAGTTGAACCAAGCGGTGCAGTCCAAGCCTCTGTTGTCACCCACTCTTTATGATCAATACAAAATGATAGCCAAATTTAAGGCTATGTTCCAAAATATACATGTCTACACCAAGGGTGTTGTAGAGGGCGTTTGGTATGAGATGCCTTATTTGGTGACTGAAAATGACCTTGTCAGAGTAACAACAGAATGGCCGCCGCCCTGGTTAACTCCACCGACACAGCTGTGCACTCTGACAGGAAAATCCATGAAGAAGGTTACTAACAATCTTGCAGAAACAAAGACAATGACTATTACAGACAAACCTACAGAGAAGGAATCGACCCCAACTATGACTTGAGAAACGATTGACACCACAACAGTGCTAGAAAAGAATGGCTCTGCGACTAAGGATATTGGGGAAGTAGAAACATAAAAAGGCACAAAGTGCGACGCTCAAGCTGTGGGTGGATCGTGAAATAAACATAAGGGATCCAAGAAGGCAAGACAGGAGGTCCTAACACTTATAGAGGACGATCTTAATGAGATCGCAAAAACCACCACATTTGCGTAGGAAGGCCGATGGATGGACATGGAGGTTCAATATAAATCTATGTTGGATATTTTCCAAGTTGGGTTGCAATAATTAAAAGTTCAGGCAAGCCAGATCTAGGAGAGTTTGATATAGGTGAGCCAGACCAGTGCTCAGGTTACCAGCGCGCAACCATTGGATGTTGTCTTGCCAGCCTCAAGGGATACTTAATTTGTTCACATCCCCCTGCCAAAAATACAGATGGATGCTAACCAATGCATTCAATTTACGGTTACAGGTGATATTCATGTTAACCTTTCAATGTTGCCTGCAGGTAAACTACATTGGCTACATTAAGTGATTGCAGATGAGCTTCAATTCCAAGAATAAATTGCGCAAATGAAGACCGGAGATGCAAAATAGCAGGTTGCACAAGCACACCAACAACAGAAATAAGAAGTAGCATGCAGAGAGGCAGAGGCCCACCGCGCCGTGCTGGAGGCAAAGATCAATTAGGCGTTTCACGATATTCCAGCTGTCTTGGCAATAGTTGTGCCTGTGGAGAATTTGGAAGGATTGGATGTTGTAGTAAAGGAAACACGCGAGGAGGTTCAAACAATTCAAA
The DNA here is from genome assembly GCA_034641835.2 of Pinus albicaulis. Lineage (NCBI taxonomy): Eukaryota > Viridiplantae > Streptophyta > Pinopsida > Pinales > Pinaceae > Pinus > Pinus albicaulis. Next base: position 12,189,460 of record MU968493.1, read on the forward strand.
CAGAGTACGAGCAGAAAATTGCGGAACCTCTGACCAAATTACAGCTGGAGACACCACCAGAGGTTTGTGCGAAGAGGGAAATAAAAGTAAGCAAACCTAGGATAGCATCGCTGCCGCGGTCACCCAGTGTGACAAGTCATTGAATGAAGGCATGGAAATCTGAGCCTCTGTCCAGAATGATCTGGTCATGCAGTAGATGTGTGGCACACTAAATGAAAAGGAGCATCATTTTGAAGAGATTCGAATAGTCACAACTAATTTAGTCCTTACACATCGACTTTCTTGTCTGCAGGAAGGCCGAAAAATTCAAACAGAGATCGTCGACTTGCGGCGAAAGGAACAGGTGCTGAAAGAGAGCATGAAACAATGGGAAAGGGAAGCACTGCAACTATCCCAGATGCTGGAAAATACCTTGAATATTATTCAGCAGACTCAGCGCAGCGTGGATATGGATGTTGAGGGGCCTACACCAGAAAAAATGTTTCAGCAAGCGTAGAGTACAGCAGCAAAGAGCCTTGAGTTAGTGCTCCCTCTCCAGAATTATGTCAAGACACTCAGGGCTAAGACCAAGGAGATAGCACCTTAGTGACTCGGGATGAGTCACATGCTTGTGTTAGGGGCCTGTTAGAGCAGGGTCCCCTGAGGCACAAGTTTCAAAGACACCTTTTGTATGTTTGTATGTGTGCGCAACGCAAATGAAGTCAAAGGGCTTTTGGCCCCAATTTTGGATGTAATAGGGCTAAAATGTAAACTCTGGGCCTCAAACCATGGTTTGATACCATAGTATCTGTGTGCTAGGCATATTATAAATAGATAGAGTATGTCTAAGCTAAAGGAGAGATGAATATGATATGAGATATTTATGTTCTAATAGTATTTGCATCTGTAAGGGCTTTTGGGTTAGTTTGAATGGCTCCTGTTGGCTATGTGCACATAGACCTAGTCCTAGTTGTGTTCAGACTCCATTGGTTATGTGCGTAGAAGGGTTTGTAAGGGTTGCAAGGGTTTGGTAAGGGTTTTAGAAGGACACTTGATGTATCAACAGATCTGAAAGATAATAGAAAGACAGTTTTGGCGAAGCTCTCTGTGTTATGAATCTATCTTGCTTATTGTTTATGCTTTGATTATGATCACATTGTATGTTTACTAATTAATGATAGTGCAAAGTTATCTAATATGATTATGCATGATTATTAATGATTTGTTAAGTGTTTACTTTAATCAAGATCTAGATCTGGTTCAGATTTTTCCTTTGCGCTAAAGCGAACAATATTTCTGTATTAATCTATTGATAATTGTGCATTTTTTGTGCTTCTATTATAAACTGTTGCACGCATATATATAAGTTCATATTGGGTTTTTCTGAGGACTACTTCATTAAATTCTCTCTTAGGGTGCGGAAACCTGGTTCCAGCACCCCCCCCATACTGCTTCGGGTGAGAATTTTGTCTGCATAAGAAGATCATTGTCAAAAGGGCTAGTATTTGGAGGGTTTATTGGTTTTTCCATAAATTCTAAACCTGGGTCAGGACCCCTCAAGCCAACACATATTGATCATCATTCTTCACTGGAACTTTTGTCACTGATCGAGCTACTTCCATGACTTGGGTTATTTGGAGGAATGTTTCGTTCATTGTGTTGATTGTTTTCTTCTTCTTCAAGTTCCATCTACAAACATACAAATAAAGTGGAATGAGTATATATACATTGTTGAGAATTATTAAAATTGCAATACTAATTATTATAAATCAATGTAAATAGAAAAGAAATGTACCATAGCAAGAATTGACTCATGAACTATACAAATTCTTTTAGAACCTAATTTCATGCCATCTCTTAACAATTCATTTGTTGCCGTAGTTCCATACTTTGTTTCCTACAATTTTTATACCCCATAACAAATCATAGATTTAATATTAAAAAAAAAATTATTCTATTAATTATAGGAGCTAAGTAAAACGAGATAGATGCTTACAAATTCCACAATTAATTTCTGATATGCCAACATATACAGGCAACCCATGTTTAACCAAATGTCAATCAATTCTTCTGATGGTTCTTCTTTGTATTTTAGCACTTGTTTGAATACATTCAATGATGATTGTTGTAAAAACACTTAAAATATACAAAAATTAAATCTAGTTAAGTTGTTATAAGGAAGTAACAATTACTCACAAACGTAGATATCAATCCTTTTCTTCCTTGTCGTCTTGTTTATGTGCTGAATGGGTTCCATTTTCATTTCTTTTTTGCAAGAAAATACTTGAAAATTAATATTTAATGCTAAATTGTTTATTTATTGTACCTAATCAAAAAATTCAATCATTACATATTACATTTGAAGCACGTTGTTGTTAAGATGGCTCCTCATGCGATGCAATTATGTCCATTTCTTTGACCATCTCCTTGTACACCTTTTTGGATATTCCTAATGTCATATTTCTGATATCAACTCGTTCATCCTTTGAGATTTTCATGATATTCCTGAAAATGTAACATGAAAATAAACTATTTAATTTTTATATTGATATATGAAAAGTAAATATAATAAAAGTTATATTTATAAATGATTATTTTGTAGTAATATATACATATAATTCTAGAAAAAAATTTAAAGGAATATTACTTTTTCAATCCTTCTTTTTTGTTGTTGTACATTTTTTCTATTAAAAGTCTGACATGTCTCATTGACCAATTATCTGGAAACTCATCCTGTAGTTTAAATAAAATTTGGTTCTTGGAATACTTGGATTTATTTTTGTATTATAAGTGGAAAGAACGTCTATACATTCATTCCACTAGATCCCTCAAAGTTTTGTAAAATTCCCCCCCCCCCCCCCCTTTCGTTAACCTCCATCACCACTCAGATGAGCTAAGGAGCAATTCATTTTCATTTGCATGTTCTATTTTTTCTTTTCTTAGAACAACATTCCATTTCTTCGTTGTTGGTCACTATATAACATTAAACATATCTAAATTAATAGATTGTTTGAAACATGTTATCTAATATTTTAAGTATATTATTAATGAAAATTCAAAAAAAGAAACTCATATTGGATCAATAGTATTTTTTCATTCACCTAATTCATCATTCTGCAATTTTTCCATCAAGATTTTATGCTCTTATGGTCTTAGATCATAAATAATCTTATAGAGCTTCGTCATTTTGTGGCTCTGCATGATACACACTAAACAATACATATTAGTTAAACTAAAATATAGTTCAAAAATAATAATTTGTAAAGAATTTACAAAGAACTTGCTGTTTTTGCTTTTCTGGATGTGCTATCAGTATTTTTGTTACTTCAACTCGTGTCAGCCATTTCTTTATCAATATGAAACATGTACCATTAATTAATATATTTTATAAATAAATCACATACTTTTCAGGTAAAAAAAAAATCAAGAAAACGGTGCGTCTTTCACAACGTACGCACCGAATGCGGTGCGGTAGGTTCTTAGAAACGCACCACCAATACAGTAGAAACACCATACGGTGCTCTTTGTCAACAAGGAGACCCGGTGTGTGTTGGCAATATGATGCAATGTGTTGTCCTTGATGGCAACCTACTTGATGAAGTTGTCTTTGGATAGCAACCTATGTGTTAAAGATGTAAGAATGATGTATCTACATATGTGACAGAGAAAAGAATTCCAGTAAGTGTTGGAGAAATGATAAATATAATATGTCCCAATGTATACACGAGTTTGTAAAGGCCAAGTCGCATATGCACGCGGATAAGTACGTCCCAAGTCGCATATGCCCTTTTTCTCTCCAAATTTATAATACCAAGGTGCATTACCATGGTTTTGGCACACAATATTGAGCGTTGTATGGTTTATTTGATTCCATCCAAGAATACCATCGGAAGTTGTGTGGTTTTGGATCATGGTATTGCTAAAAGTTGAATCTATTTAAGGAGAAGAAATTCATAGTGCAAGGTGTGCAAGTGTAAGGGTTGTTGATGGATAAAATAAGGAATATCTGCATGGTTGGACTCTGTTCTTAATTGATAGATTTGAATCTATGATGCACCTATGGATATGATGAAGGGTTAAGATCTCTAGATCTAGAAATTATGAATCTCTAGGATGATCTACAAAAGAAATGATGGAGACCTGGCGCAAGTCTGATGAATAAATTGAAGAAATCTGGGTAATTTTATAGATCTGGTATGTTCTGAAAATTTATCTTTTACAGATCTATACGCTAGTTTGTCTTGGTAAAAGCGCATATATATGCGGGTTCGCTTAATAAAAAGCGCATATGGAAGTTAGGGTTTCTGAAGTTTATTTACAGATATTACTTCTGTGATTTCTATTTTCTCTCTGCTGTCAGTAAATGAAGTCTACTTGAGGTTCTAGGTTGATTTAATATGGAGTATGCTGCTGATTTTATAATGAACAAATCTAATCACTAATTGAGAAAACATGATGAAAGATGAGTGAGAAAACATGGTTAAACCTAACTGACTGTCTAAAGGTTTTGCATTGCTGAGAAGGAAAGCCTCAGATCTGTATCTGAGATTGATCACATTTTAAAAATCAATATTCTTAGAAGTATACGCAGGTTGATACGAAGAAAAGCGCGTATACACACAGCTTCGGTGAAGAGAAGTGGTGTATGCATTTCATGTTATGAAAAACAGCATGCACAGAGGCATACACAGGTTTGTGAGTAGGGAAGCGCATATACACGCGACTTCAGTAAAGAGAAGTAGCGCATTCTATTTGAATTGATGGTTGTTCAAGGTTGAATGTGTATCTGATTATCTACTCTGAAGTCTGGGTTATTTTTAATATTCTGGTTACAGTGGTAGTGTTGTTCTGATTGAAGTTTTGGGTAATGTATGGTTTTTGATGTTAAGGGGTTGTATTGAAGCTGTTTTGATCCAGTATGAAAATCGATGAAACATGGTCTGCAGTGGATCTAAGGGACGAAGCCTTCAGTATGAAAGTAGAATCTTTCAGCCAGTAGAAGATGGTGTTGAACTCAGGGGGTCAAAGCTCCCTTCCAGGAGAGGCTGGTAAATGAGATAAGGGGGTTGGAGCTCCCTTCCAGTTGTAGCTGGAAAACGAGAGAAGGTTGCAGCCTTCTGCAGGTAGAAGCCTGTGTAATGGTATAAGTCTGCATCAGTACAATGTTGTAAAAGGTTTTCTATATAATAAATATTTAAAACAAAGACGACGGTAGCAGTGGTTTTCTCCCGAATTGAGTTTCCACCTTAAATATTGGTTTTCATGTGTGTGATACTTTATACTGTTGTTTACTTCTCATAACTTCTAATTATCTAGCCTTATTCATAACTGATAAATCTGTTTAAAAGACTGTTCCTGAGAAATTCTCTAAATCTGAATGATAAATCAGTATATGCTAGTTTCCTTCTATATTTCCACGTGCATACGCTAGTTCAGTTCATAAAAACCGCGTATGGAAATTTTCTCAAAGAAAAAGTAAAAAGTTTTTAGTCAACTCTAAATACTGATTCACCCCCCCCCCCCTATCAGTATTTTTCCCAACAATTGGTATCAAAGCAAGTCCTTCTGAAAAAGCTTAGCCGCTAGAAGGAAGATCAATCAAGATGAGAAATCAAGATGGAACAACATCTATCAGGCCTCCACTCTTCAACGAAAACAATTTAATCTTCTGGAAAACAAGGATGCGATCCTATCTTCAGTCTCTGGGAGCAGATGTATGGGCTATTGTTGAAGGAGGATATCAATATCCAGCCACAATACCAATAGATCCAACGGAAAGAAATAATTATGAAACAGATGAAAAAGTAGTCAATGCTCTATTGGGAAGTCTAACTGAATTAGAATTTGTCAAAGTCATGCAGCTGGATACAACAAAGGAAATATGGGAAAAAATCATTCTAAGTTATGAAGGTGATGCAAAGGTAAAAAGTGCTAAACTCCAAACTCTCAGAATTCAATATGAAAATCTAAAAATGCATAATGAGGAGAGCATTTCCAGTTTCTTTTTACGTCTTGATGATATTGTAAATCTTATGAGAAATCTGGGAGAAACAATAACTGAATCTACTTTGGTTGAGAAAGTTTTAAGATCACTAACGGCAAAATTTGAGTCAAAAGTTTTTGCTCTTGAAGAAAAGCAAGATCTTCAAAATCTTATTGTGGTGCAACTTCATGGCATACTAACTGCATGTGAAATGAGAAGAGGAGGACCATCTGAAGTCAAAGAAGCCGTCTTTAGAGCTTCTACAAAAGGGAAAGAAGTACAAGAGACAAAAGGATCAGGGTATATCTCAGAAGAAGATGAGGTAAATTTTGTAAAGAAACTCCAACTTGGCACAGGACGGTTCAGAGGTAAGCTTCCTTTCAAATTTTTTGCTTGTGGAAGAGTTGGTCATTATGCTGCTAAGTGTCCTTACAAAGAAACACATGGAAAAGGGAAGGAAGTAGCAAGAAGGAATAAGAATCGGTTTAGCACTAGAAAAATTTACTATACTCATGAAGACAGTGATGGGTTATCTGACAGTGAGGAAGAATGTGAACAAGATCTTAGACTTCTCATGGCATTTGAAAAAGAATCTAGACAAGAAAGAGATACTTTTATGGATGCTTTAGAGGACAATTATTTTCTTGATGAATTCAATCAACTCAAAATATGCTTAGAAGAAAGTAAAATATCCATAGAAACTCTGAAAAATCAGCTTGAAGAAATGGAGAAACACAATGAGAAATTAGAATGTGAAATAGTAAGTCTAAGAAAAGAAATTGAGAGAGTGAAGACTTTGAATATTAGATTTGCTAAAGGATCTAAAACCTTAGATGAGATTATCAAGGTACAACGTTCTCCTCTTATAAAGACAGGTCTTGGATATATCGGAGAATCTTCTCAGGCTTCAACACCAAATTATCTAAAAGAAGCTACAACTAGTATACAACATTCTGCCACTCAGCAAGGGAATAAATATTCTTTACAGGTAAAGCATGACCATCTCAATTCAAAGAACACTAACAGGAATACCTTTCAAAGAAACACCAATCAACAGGTAAATTCAAGTAGAAGATTTCATGATCGCAGAAATTTCTTCTTCAATGGACAATGTTTCTCATGTCACAATTTTGGTCATAAAGTTGTTCAATGTGTTGCATATAAAATCATCATGACAAGAGAAGCAAGAAAGAAAAGGATTGATATTGGAACAAAGAAGAATACCTATAACAACTTTTCTCCTCTTCAAAATGAAGTTGAATGTGCTTATTGCAATAACTTTGGCCATGAAGAATCTGAATGCAGGAGCAAAGTCTAGCCAAAAGAGCAGTTTCCTTCAAGCTCCAAAGTGTGGAAAAAGAAGTAATTACAGGTTGAAAATTGTGGCATAGCTTTATTTACAGAAGGTGAAGAAAATCAATGGTACATTGATAATGGATGCTCAAAACACATGATAGGTGACAAAAAAAAACTTCTTGCATATAGTGCTCTAGAAAAGGAAAAGAATGTTACATTTGGAAATGATACTCCTACTGTCATTAAGGGAAAAGGGTCTGTTTTTCTAAAATAAATGGTGAAAGCTAATAATGTCATGTATGTGGATGGATTAAAGCATAACCTGTTAAGTGTAAGTCAAATGTGTGATCAAGGAACTGAAATTGTCTTTAGTTCAAAAGAATGTGTGGTACGTGATCTTGATACAGGTAAAACAATTATAAAAGGAAAAAGAACTCCAAGCAACCTATATGTATTGAAGAACTTCAAAGAAAAATGTTACTTGAGTAAATCTTCAGAAAACTGGCTATCGCATAGAAGGTTGGGGCATCTGAGCTTCTCTCAAATCAACAAAACAAGCAGACTTAAAGCTGTTCGTGATCTTCCCAATATTACTCTACCTGAAAGTATCATATGCAAATCCTGCCAATTCGGTAAGCAAACTAGAGTGCAATTTAATGCCAAGGAAGGATCATCAAGTAAGCCTCTTGAACTCATTCATACTGACATATGTCGACCTGTGAGGAAAAAGTCACCACGTGGTGAACAATACTATATCTTATTTAATGATGATTTCTCTATAATGTGTTGGATTGGGTTGATTAAACACAAAGATGAAGCATTTGAGAAATTTCGAATCTTCAAAGCACTAGTTCAAAATGAATTAGATCTAAAAATAAAATGTCTTAGATCTGATCGAGGAGGAGAATATACATCAGATGAATTCCTTGAATTTTGTGAACAACATGGCATAAAAATACAGTTTTATGTAGCTGACACTCCACAACAAAATGGCGTAGCAGAAAGAATGAATAGAATAGTTCAACAAATGGCTAGAGCTATGCTTGATGATTCCGGAACACCTGACACATTTTGGGGAGAAGCAGCACATACAGCGGTAAATATTCTTAACAAGGCACATGTTCATGTAAATAGTGATAAAACTCCATATGAACTCTGGTATGGTAATCCTCCCACTATGAAGCATTTTAGAGTTTTTGGAAGCAAATTCTTTATCAAAAATAATGATGAAAAACTTGGCAAGTTTGAACCCAGAGTAGATGAAGGAATACTTCTTGGTTACTCCTCTAGGAGTAGATCATATAAATTTTACAATAAAAGACTTCGGAAGATTGTTGAATGTATTGATGTTGTTATTGATGAGTCTCCTGCAGCTCCAAAAGAAGAAAAACAAACAACAGATGAAGACGATGATGACATATATCCTTCTACATCAAATATAAATGATATAGACAGTGAACCCAATGAAGAACCCGAAGATGATTTATCTGAAAAAGCTCCATCCATATATGTTCAAAAGAATCATCCAGAATCTCAAATTTTGGTAGAAAAGGGATCAGGTGTACAAACAAGAAGGACTCTTGTGGGATCTTCTAGCTATTTGGCATTTCTATCCACTATTGAACCACACAATGTCAATCAAGCTAGCAAAGATGAATGTTGGATTCAAGCCATGAATGAAGAGCTTGATCAAATTGAAAATAAACACACTTGAGAATTAGTACCAAGACCTCATGACAAAAATGTCATTGGAACTAAATGGATATTCAAAAACAAGTTAAATGAGAATGGGGATGTTATAAGAAATAAAGCTAGACTTGTTTGCAATGGGTATGCTCAACAAGAAGGTATAGACTTTGAAGAAAATTTTTCTCCTGTAGCTAGACTTGAAGCCATAAGAATGTTTCTTGCTTTTTCAAGCTTCCAACAAATCAAAGTTTATCAAATGGATGTTAAATCTGCTTTTCTCAATGGTGATTTAGAAGAAGAAGTTTACATAGAACAACCAGAAGGATTCATTTTGGGAAATGATGAAAAACTTGTTTGTAGACTTAAAAAGGCTCTATATGGTCTCAAACAAGCTCCAAGGGCATGGTATTATCGTCTTGAAAAATATCTTCATCAAAAAGGATTTTCAAAGGGGTCTGCTGATAGCAACTTATACACAAAAGTTGAAAATGATAAACTATTGATTGTGGTTGTATATGTTGATGATATCATTTTTGGGAGTAATGAAGAATCTATGAGTCGGAAATTTGCTTCTGTCATGCAGCAAGAATTTGAAATGTCCTTACTTGGAGAACTAACATTCTTTCTTGGCTTGCAAGTGCATCAAACTACAGATGGTATATTCTTATCACAAGAAAAATATCTTAAGCAAATTTTGAAGAAGTATGGCATGGAAGAATGCAAACCTGTAAGTACACCAATGATAACCGGATGTAATCTCAGTTCTCATGATGATTCCCCCGCGGTGAATCAACCAGAATACAGATCTATGATAGGAAGTCTACTTTATCTCACTGGGACTAGACCAGACATTATGCATGCAGTTGGGATTGTTGGACGATTCCAAGCTAATCCAAAAGAGTCTCACCTTCAGTCTGTCAAAAGAATATTCAAATATCTACAAGGAACTCAAGACTTTGGACTATGGTATCCAAAGAATGCTGATCTTACTCTTCATGCTTACACTGATGCAGATTGGGCTGGAAATGTTGATGATCGAAAAATCACAAGTGGTGGTGCATTCTATATGGGGCCCCGGTTGGTATCTTGGTTCAACAAGAAGCAAAGCTCTATTGCCTTATCTACAGCAGAAGCAGAATATGTGGCTGCCGCATCATGTTGCACTCATCTTCTCTGGATGATGCAAACCTTACAAGACTTTCAAATCAAATGTTCACCTCCTATCTCCATTATGTGTGATAATACAAGTGCCATCAGTATCTCAAAGAATCCTGTTATGCATTCCAAGACCAAGCACATTCCCATCAAGTATCACTTTTTACGTGAACAAGTGCTTGAACAAAAGGTGAAGTTGGAGTATGTTCCCTCCAAAGAACAAGTTGCTGATATATTTACCAAACCTTTACCCAGGGAAGCGTTCGAATATCTCAGACATAAGTTGGGAGTTGTCTCTGCCTCTCAGAAGATCATATCTGCTTAAATTCAGAAGATTAAATTGGATACGCATATTTCCTGAAGGACAGTCGCGTATATACGCGAGTTTATTGACAGAAAACCGCGTATGGGTGTTTGCTGACAAAAATTTTCTGGGTCAGCACTCTTCAGCACAATTGCAGTGTTGTTGGGTATCTCTGGTGATGTTCCAGCTCTCATATTTCTGTTCATTCTCTAATGATTCTGATGAAGATGCCTTGATGATTTTCTGTTGAAAGTGTTCAGGATGCACAGGCTAAGGGGGAGCATTGGTCATGTGGAAAGGATGCATTGTTAGCATTCTAATTATTTGTTGTAGTATGATCTCATTGTATAAGTCATTTCTGTAATTGATGAAAAAGGTCATGTTGAGACCAATGATGTAAAATTGAAATATTCAGTCATGTAAGGACTTGTTCAAATGTGTAAACCCACTTGGTTGGGTACTTGAGTCACATATGTAAATCCACTTGGTTGGATCATTGATGTAAGTATGAGTCCTTGGTGATAGGAAAGGTCATAGAGTCATGTACTTCATTGAAAAATATGTTTGAAGATTCAGCGTGAACTCAGGGGGAGCATGGTCACTTCAGTGAACATCAGATCTACAGAGCTCTTCTTTCTACAAGAGAAGAAAAACCTTGTTTTGGTTTTGATCCGCCCTTTTCCCTTGATGTCAAAGGGGGAGAGTAGTGGTGTTTGAATAATAGGTGTTTGAATAATGGTTATATTCAATGTATCTATCTGTTTTGGTGATCAAACACCATCATGGTTGCCATCAAGTCCAAAGGGGGAGATTGTTGGCAATATGATGCATTGTGTTGTCCTTGATGGAAACCTACTTGATGAAGTTGTCTTTGGATAGCAACCTATGTGTTAAAGATGTAAGAATGATATATCTACAGATGTGACAGAGAAAATAATTCCAGTAAGTGCTGGAGAAATGATAAATATAATATGTCACAATGTATACGAGAGTTTGTAAAGGCCAAGTCACGTATGCACGCGGATAAGTACGTCCCAAGTCGCATATGCCCTTTTTCCCTCCAAATTTATAATACCAAGGTGCATTACCATGGTTTTGTCACACAGTATTGAGCGTTGTATGGTTTATTTGATTCCATCCAAGAATACCATCGGAAGTTGTGTGTTTTTGGCTCATGGTATTGGTAAAAGATAAATATATTTAAGGAGAAGAAATTCACAGTGCAAGGTGTGCAAGTGTAAGGGTTGTTGATGGATAAATTACTCTAAGGAATATCTGCATGGTTGGACTCTGTTCTTAATTGATAGATATGAATCTATGATGCACCTATGGATATGATGAAGGTTAAAGATCTCTAGATCTAGAAATGATGAATCTCTAGGATGATCTGCAAAAGAAATGATGAAGACCTGGCGCAAGTCTGATGAAGAAATTGAAGAAATCTGGATAAGTTTATAGATATGGTCTGTTCTACAAATTTATCTTTTACAGATCTATACGCTAGTTTTTCTTGGTAAAAGTGCATATATACGCAGGTTCGCTTAATAAAAAGCGCGTATGGAAGTTAGGGTTTATGAAGTTTATTTACAGATATTACTTCTGTGATTTCTGTTTTCTCTCTGCTATCAGTCAATGAAGTCTACTTGAGGTTCTGGGTTGATTGAATATGGAGTATGCTGTTGATTTGATAATGAACAAATCTAATCACTAATTGAGAAAACATGATGAAGGATGAGTGAGAAAACATGGTTAAACCTGACTGACTGTCTAAAGGTTCTGCATTGCTGAGAAGGAAAGCCTCAAATCTGTATCTGAGATTGATCACATTTTAAAAATCAGTATTCTCAGAAGTATACGCAGGTTGATACGAAGAAAAGCACGTATACACGCAGCTTCGGTGAAGAGAAGTGGTGTATGCATTTCATGTTATGAAAAACAGTATGCACAGAGGCATACGCAGGTTGGTGAGCAGGGAAGCGCGTATACACGCGGCTTCAGTAAAGAGAAGTAGCGTATTCTATTTGAATTGATGGTTGTCCAAGGATGAATGTGTATCTAATTATCTACTCTGAAGTTTGGGTTATTTCTGATATTTTGGTTATAGTGGTAGTGCTGTTCTGATTGAAGTTTTGGGTAATGTATGGTTTTTGATGTTAAGGGGTTGTATTGAAGTTGTTTTGATCCAATATGAAAATTGATGAAACGTGGTCTGCAGTGGATCTGAGGGACAAAGCCTTCAGTATGAAAGTAGAAGCTTTCAGCTAGTAGAAGCTGGTGTTGAACTTAGGGGGTCAAAGCTCCCTTCCAGGAGAGGCTGGTAAACGAGATAAGGGGGTTGGAGCTCCCTTCTAGTTGTAGCTGGAAAATGAGAGAAGGTTGCAGCCTTCTGCAGGTAGAAGCTTGCGTACTGGTATAAGTCTGCATTAGTAAAATGTTGTAAAAGGTTTTCTATATAATAAAGATTGAAAACAGAGACGTTGACAGCGGTGGTTTTCTCCCGAATTGGGTTTCCACCTTAAATATTGGTGTTCATGTGTGTGATACTTTATACTGTTGTTTACTGCTCATAACTTCTGATTATCTAGCCTTATTCATAAATGATAAATATGTTTAAAAGACTGTTCCTGAGAAATTCTCTAAATCTGAAAGATAAATCAGTATACGCTAGTTTCCTTCTATATTTCCGTGTGCATACGCTAGTTCAGTTCATAAAAACCACGTATAGAAATTTGCTCAAAGAAAAAGTAAAAAGTTTTTAGTCAGCTCTAAATACTAATTCACCCCCCCCCCCCTCTCTCAGTATTTTTCCCAACAGTGTGTTATATTAAAACAAGTGCATCGATTAACACAAACATAAATTAATAATTTTTTTTTTATCAAATCGTGTTTTTTATCAGTGTGTGCCTAGTGTGCTATACTACAATCGTGCACCGGTGCGCTATTTTAAACAATGTGTACCGATCAAAAAAATATGTTTTTAAAAAAATTGTGCAAGGTTTGACATGAATTGGGATCCAACTCTACAAGTGGTCCTGTGGGTTAGATGTCATACGCCTATATATAGTAATACAAACCCTATAAATATAAAATGAAAAGCCCTAATTGTGAAGTCACATAAACGAGACGAAGTAAGGGTTTAATGTAAGAATGGATTTTTTTATTTTTATTTATTTATTTATTTTATTTTTATTTTTATTTTTCTGAAAATGCACAATGTAATTCAAAATTTTTACTATGCATATATTAAATATAACAGAAAATATTAAAAAAAAATTATTACAGTAAAATTTAACAATTTTACTATACTACAAGGTTTTTGTGTGAATCACCAGATGTTTCAAATTCTGATTCTATGAATAGTGTTGTTGTTAAAAAGTATTTTATTTCTCCATAGTGCTCTCGTGCTCTCTTGCTCCAGGTATGTCTCTCGTGCAAATGCCTCCCTGAAAAATTTCGCAAAAATAAGGAAATAATGAATCGCTTTTACTATTTAAAGAGCTTTTTTATGAAATTAGATTTCCAAAAATAATTTTCCGCCCATTTTTCAATTTATTTCTTTTGTTTCACTTCAAAAAAATAAAGTTGCTCTTTTTTTCCCGATATTTGGTGCATTTGTTAACTAAAAATACTGGTGCGTCTGTTAATAAATCCGCATCGATGTGTCCATTAATAAAACCACACCGGTGCAGTTAACAGTACATTAGCACTGATAAGAATAAGCCCATTTTTAAGACACCGAAATTACTTTTAGGTATGTACACCAAACTTTATTGTTGATTTTTATCAAATGCATTGAGAAAATCTCATAATTATATCAAATGAACAATTCTTCAAATTCCATCTCGTTCCATAATATTTCTCAAAGTCCATCGCGAAGTTCTCCCTATCCATCTCCAGATGTAATTACTTCAAATTTTATTTATATTTTCATTATCTAATTGAATTGAATTTTTTTATCCATTTCAATCAACTGAATAAAATTAATGTATACAATTTTTAGGTTCATGCAGATTCAGAAATGAGTTCAGATGCACAAAATATTCAAATAGCTCCAAAATGTCGAAAGCTATTATCAGGAGCAGCATACCACAAGGCACAGTTGGTAGATGATGGACAACCGCTTCACCCTGCTAATTGTAACATGCCATCTTCTAGCCACAATCCTGGGACAATGATGGTAATAATAATTTTTTGGTATAATGTAATTATTTCAACGTCAAACCACGTAATCATGCATTGTCGACGTGCTTACTAATTGATATCATCGATTTTGTACTAATTATGTTCAAATATATTTTTTGAAAAAATTAGGATTCTAGTGATGATGAAAAACCTACCTACCATATTCCGTTGCACCCCACGATAATGTGAAATCGATTGAAGGCTGAATTAAGAGAAAAGCTCGGAGAGGAAATATACCAAGAATGGTTGAATCAACCACCTATTTAATTCCCACCATGTCCAGATTCACTAATTAGGAATGACTACAACAATAGTAGTTCTTCACAAGATGGAAATGGAAGCAATCAAATAGAGGTTGGTATGGATGATTACTTAAGGGATACGACTTCCATGGAGAAAATGTTGTTAGATGCATTCCAGAACGATGATCAGCTGGGGGAATATGCTCATATCGTTGATACCTTTTTCGAAAGCCTTAAATTTTCTTCCACCACCCCTCTCTTTGGACCTAGCAGTTAGTCAAATTCTATCCAGTTGGGGACAATGATGTTACTGTACAACCTGAAAGAAAATTTTGGCTTGTCGAATGCATGTTTCTCAGAAATTTTGAGGTAATTGATCATCAAGTCCCTTATATTTTGAGAAATATAATCACGTAATGAACATTAGAAATGGTAAATTTTATGAACGTTAATAATTATCAGCATTAATGTACATTTAATATTATCCATGACCAAATACAGGTTATTCAAAGATAAGGTTCTTCCGAGTGATAATGTCTTTCCCGATAGCTGAGAAGAGGCAAAGAAATTGTTGAAAATGTTGGGTGTTGAGTATATATCATATCATGCATGTCCAAATGATTGTATTCTATATAGAGGAGAATATGCAGAAAAAGAGATATGTTTGAAATGTGGGCATGACAAGTATGATAAATCAAAAAAGAAGGGCAAATCTCATGGTCCTCCTTTTAAGAAATTGAGGCACATGCCTATAATCCCAAGGATTCAAAGGCTATTTCATTGCAAAGAATTAGCTATGTTGCAGGGATGGCATGCCTCACACAGAAGTTAGTTGGGAGTTATGTGAATCCCAACTGATTCAATAGCCATGAAGCATATAGAGGATACAAGGCCCAAAAATTTCAAGGATGAAGTCCAAAATCTACGGCTCAACATATCCATGGATGGCAACAGCCCATATTCCCTACATAACACCGACTATTCTGTTTGGCCTGTAGTAGTGATCAATAAAAATATCCCCCCATGGTTGTCCATGAAGAATGAACATCTTATGTTGGATCTCATAGTCCCTGGTATAAGACAAGTGAAGAATATGGATGTCTACTTACAACCACTGGTAGATTAATTGAAGGAATGATGGGATGGGATAAATGTATATGATATATCAAGACCCATCACAACATAGAGGATTTTTACGTTGTATGGCATATGTGCTTACACGACACATGATTATCCAGGGTTAGGATTTTTCTTTGGTAAATTACATGTTTATTGATATTTTTATATACGTAACAATTTTTCTTTCGCATATTAGTTATTTAATTCATTGTAATTGTTCCGATCTTCATGATATTCTTTAACATACCATGCATATTGTATACAATAATTTTGCAAGTCTTGTAACAAAAGGGTATTGTGGATGTAAATTTTGTGGACCTTATCTGAAAGCTAGATGGTCCAATGACCTAGGAAAGGTAGTATATGACTGCTCCAGGGTATTCCTCCCAGAAGAACACCCTTACAGAAGAGCAACATCTGCTTTCAATGGTAAACAAGAGAGAACCAAAAAGCTTGCAATAACAACATCAATTGAATGGCTTAGAGCATATGAGAGAGAGAAGGAGAATGAGTTCATATAAATGTTTGATTCAAATGGGGAGCCTATGTTTGATGATCCAGAATTAGTCGACACCTATGTTGAGAAATTTCCCATTGGGATGAAAAGGAAATATATATTTTATAACCTCCCATATTGGGAGCATCTTAATATTACCACTTATTAGATCTTAAAAATGTTTCATCTTCTTTATGGAGGCACATATCATCAAAAAAAAGTGACACATTGGCTGTTAGGAAATATCTTATTACTTCAAAAACTAAAAAGAAACATTGGCCAAGATGATTAGAAAGTACAATATCAGACACAATTGGTCCCTCTAATTGGTATTTCAAATAAGGTGATGTCCCATGGATTTAAAAAAAAATGATATTTATTTGGAAAAGGAAGTTATAATGGGTGTGAGGGTGCCATCTTCATATGGGTCTTCACTACGACGCTACTTCACTGTGGAAGACCATTTTCAGGGTTGAAATCACATGACCATTTGAAGATTCTAAGAGTACGTATAATGTCAAATTCATGATTTTATTATTTGTTATATTAATAAATTTTATCCCATGCAGGGATCATAAAACATAACTAATTTTGTATATTATTCCATGTGTTTATAACTTTGCAGTGTCATTATCTATTTTTCATAAGTGGGTGTGTGAAACATGACTTCCCCCAAGACCTAGGACGTGCCATATCTAAATTATCTGCATTTGTATGTTGGATCAGGTCAAAGGAGATTCATGTGGCTAGCATTCCACAGTGGTGTCCAGAGATAGTTGAGATTGTTTGTATGTTTGAGAAGGAACAACCGACGAGTTTCATGGACTTGCAGGTTCATCTCTAATCCACCTAGTAGATGAGGTTGAATTAGTTGGGGTGGTTTCTTGTCGTTGGATGTTCTTCTTAGAGAGGTACATGAAGAAATTGAAAGTTTTTGTTCGACAAAGGGAAAAACCCAAGGGGTCTATGGCAGAGGGGTACATATCGTATGAGTATTTCTATTATGCCAGTGAGTACATCAAGCATATCAACAACAGACTAGGTGTGGTGATTTGGGATGATGAAAGGGATGAAGACAAAAGAGAAGGGGAGCTTCTCCAAATGAATGGAAAAAGACACTTGATAAAGAGTAAGCAACTTGTAGTTTTTCAAATTTACACAAAGTAAATATTCAAATTGAACTTCAATATAATGTATATTTTGATCTCATATGTACTATATGCCATTTTGATTTCATCAGCAAATGTAGAAATTGAAGCAATCAATAAATTCGTTCTTTACAATTTGGAAGTGACACAATCGTGGGTCGCATTGTAAAAACAAAAGAGGATCAAATGGGATAGTGACAGGAAATAATTCAGATGGTTGAATGGTAGAAGTGTGCCTTATCCCAATCATTTAAAAGAAAATATGCCAATTATATTCCTCAACAGTTGGGTTGTTGACAAAGTCAGAGAGAAATACGGTGAAACCAGACGTTACCCGTGTGCTTAAGAGGATGCGCTAAACGTAGGGATTGGGTGAAGCAACTCGGTAATAATCTATTTATGTACATTTTAAACTTAATAATGCACCTTTGAAATGTAACATCTATATTTCATATTTTAACAGTTGGGTTATTATAAGACACATGACACAAGATTGTGGAGTGGAAATCGAGTTCGATCAATCTATTAAAGCTAGCCACCATGATCAAAACCTAGTATGAGGGACGTTAGGTTACGTCGTAAAGATACAAGAGATCATTGAAATGGACTTCTCTTCTTTCCAATGTGTTATTTTTAGGTGCAAGTGGTGGGACACCTTTGATCAGAATAATGTAAAGGAAGATCGTGATAGTAGGCTGATATGTATCAACTCTAGAAATATGTGGGATGAAGCTGAGGAGCTTTATGTTTTCCCCAAACACTGCAACCAGGTGTTTTTTTACCCAGATGTGTTAGTTAGGGATTGGTGGTTCGTATTGAGACATTACCCTAGATCAAAACATATTTTTGAGAACAATAGTGTTATCATGCCAAGCGAGATGGAAGATAATGAGGGTGATCATGAGAATAGGGAGTGATATAGTACATATGTTATTTCATCATTTATACTATTTAAGATAAAGAAGAGGACTTAACCTTATAACTAAGATTTTTTTTTTTTTTTTAATTATAATATGTATTTTGAATTAATCGGTTCACATTGTGTTAATTTTAAAATCATTTCACTTGATAATTTGCAATTATGTTGATATTGAAAACAATGCACTGTATCAAGTTCCTTTTTCTTATGCCAATTCCTAAAATAATACAACTAGTTGACTGCTTTAAATGTGTGTGAATGATATCTTCAAAATTTTAAAAAATGTTTTAATGTATAGCGTTAATTTTGGTATGTAAGATCATAATAAAATAATGATAAGTATAAACAATAATTTATTTTCATTATTTTCTAAACTTTATTATGTTACAAAAATTCATATTATTCTAGTTTTATTATTTTACAATTATTTATATTCATACAAAATTACAAATTTACAAATTTTACAATTTTAATAAAATTGAATCAGGAAAATACATAGAATTACAACTACAATTTTACAATTTCACAATACAATTACAATTTTACAAATATTTTATATAAATTACAATTACAATTACAATTGCAATTTTACATACAATTACAATTACGATTTTACAATTTTACATACAATTACAATTACAATTACACAATTTTACAATTACCAATACATAATATTCAATAAATATTAAAAATAAACATCACGATCATGATAACCATTATACAAACATCATATTCTATAATACACATTCAAATTCTCTAACTTCATCTAATCATCGTGATCATGATCATATAACAAAACACAAGAATTGTATAACATCATCACGACATAAACATAAAATATACATCTCATGTCAAATAACTGCTATCACATACACATGTATCTGCGAGCACATTAAATGAACATATCTAACATGACCTAACAATATACACACAATGATGAACACCAACATGTAAATTAAGTACATCAATATGAACATAAAATACATGCACTATATATATATATAATGTTAAAAATATAAAACTTTAATATAAATGCATATAAATGTCAAATATCTGGTGGTACTACATCAATACTAGTACTAGTTGAGGTCTGCTCAGTCGATGGTGCAGCCTTATGCTCAGATGGATGATGTGCCTGCTGATGATTTGTCGATGGTGCAACCTGCTCAGTGGATGATGTGGCCTACTCAGATGGACCTGCTTGCTCAAGATCAGGTGCCTACTCAGTCAATGGTCGTGTTTGCTCAGGACTAAGTGCTTGCTGATATGGTGCAAACTTCTCAAAAGATGCCTGTTGATCAGGACTCGACGTTGGATGCTCATGATCTCCGACGCAAGGTGAAGGAGGAGGAGGTGGAGTACTAGAATGATGATCACTCCCCTCATGATCATGATCATCAAATGAGTTGCTTTTTCGTGCATCTCCACGACGCATATCCCTCCTAGCTGCCAGTACTCTAGAAGCTCCAACTTTATGATGCATAAGGGTCATCATATTGCGGGGCATGTCTCTCTAGAGCTCTACGACCCTACGATCAGCTTGGATCTCTCTGATTGTAGCAGGGCGAACTCCCTCATCAACTAGGTCTCGACACAATCGGTCGCCCAAATCCATCCTAAATCGGGTGTCCGCCCTACGCCGCACCACAACGGGTATCTGCACCCGAGGATCATGTTTATCACCCTGATCTGTCGCCTCTGCCATCTCCTAATCATGATCTACACCTGAATCATCCAATGGGGGTGGAATCATGTCCCCAACAAATGTGACAATATCTACAAAATATATAGTACACAACAATAATTAGACAATTTCATTAAAAAAATTAATAAAAAAAGTTAAATAACATGTTAGAATAAATTTTATTCTAATTAATTAATTAAGATAATAAAATGAAACTATATTAATTTAAAGAAAACACTAATATTACCTCTCGCATCCGATGACTCATCCTATGTGAATAGAATGTTGGTACACCCTCGCCAATCCAAACTGGCGTACAAAAACGACACCATCACAAACGAGTGACCATCTGCACTAGCTAGCAGTTCCAGTGCATCAGTAAATATCCTGGATGGAAAGTCGAACATGCCCCTCTTGGGCATCATCTGGCCCCACATATGCATCCGTACATGAAAAATCAGCCTACGAGGCCACCGAACAAAAGTAGGCCTCGTCTCTGGAAACTTCTCAAAAAATAAAAAAAAATAACTCTGAACCAAAAGGGAAGGTCAACCTCCCACGTGCTTGAGAACAACATCTATCTAATTCTATACAAAAATACTACAAAAAAATCATAGACCATCTCACAAGTCGTGGTTTCTGGAATAAAGAATAAACATAAAATAAAAGTGGGCAACTAATGTGTTGCCCATCACTAGTATAGTGTGCAATGGTCGTCAATAGTAATGAGAGGCACCTTACCTCCTCTGGACCAAACAAAGAAATGCGTAACTGACCATTGGACACCTGAAAATATGTAAGAGAGACTATATCATCCCTAATGTATCTCTAGGAATATGCCGACTCCCTACTTCATAACTGACAAGGACATCTGGGAACTGGAGAAAATCCTACCCTCTCCTAGATAAACTAGTAATAAAATAGATGTCCTACTCAGTGGGCTCGTACCACTGGCAAGGACTGACCCAGAAAGTGTTAGGTTCCTATATTACTAATGTAGTCCCTTATTGTTGTTAGTTTAGCCCCATTATTTTTATTTTTGTACCCCTGTAACCCCCATATTGTTATTATTGTGCCCTTACATTATTATTGTTAGGTCAGCTAAGATTATATTGTGACCTCATTGACTCCTATATATAGAAGGAGTTTTTTCATTTGTATCATCCAAGAATTTTTCATTTATGTAATGTAAAGGAGGTTTCCCCCTCGAAGTGGTTCAATTCTAAGGCATTGATCTCTCTTTTCTTCTATTTCTGGAGCTAGTTTCATAACATTTCGAATCAGAGCTTTGGATTCTAGGGTTCGCTGCTCCAAACAAGTCATCATGGAATTTTTTCTATAATTTTTTTTCTACAAAGGTTTAAAATATGAAATGTTTATCACACGAAGCCAAAATCCTGAGGAACTTTGTGTAAAAAATTCAGATCTTGGTTCACAATATTTTCAGGGATATGATCTGTGGAAGTTAGAGAGTTTTTGCAGGCTCTTGAATTTCATCTGAAAGAGGTGACCTTGGGAAAATCGTCATAAATCTCTATTTGAGCATCAGATTGGAATTCTGTAAAAAGTGATCGAAATTAAACGGACTGTAGTTTCCTTTGTAGAAATTTTAGAGCCGGAGGAGGAAACCGTGATATGTGGCACATCGTACAACTTAGCTCTAGTGAACCAGTCCATAATTAGGTCATTGTGGGAGATTGGGCATAACTTGGTCTTGAAGTATCCAAATCAGGTCAGACCTATGGCACTCGAAAGAATATTTAGAGGGCTCCTAAAAAACCAAAATTTAGATAATAAAGATCCGAAATCAGAGAGATAATTCAGTTTCAATATCGAGCTCCTCAAAAGCAAGAAAAATGTGTATATTTTTTTTTCAAATTTCACAAGTCTTGTTTGAAAAATCAGTTTGAAGTGATTCCAAGGGAATATTTAATCATAGATATCAGTATTCAGTTCTAAAATTCCCCTTAAAAATAATTCAACACCCATTAAGCCCTCATAATACTCTACTATGACCCATGAATATGAAGAAGTGCAACATGATATATCAAAATTACAAGAGCAAGTGCACCAAATTTCGCTCTCGCAAAGAGCAACAAAAAATGAAATTGAAGTTTTGAAGAAAGATGTGGAAGCTAAGATGGATGGTTTGAAGAAAGACATGGAAGCTAAGATGGATGGTTTGATGATTGGCATGGAAGACATAGAAGCTGAGATCAAATAAAAAATGAAAGACAACATGGAAGACATGACGAATGATCTAAAAGCATACATGGAAGGTTTGAAGGAAGGTTTGACAAATTTGATACAAGAAATTATTCCTAATGGTGAAAATATAGTAGAGGAAACTCATGATGAGAACAAAATAAATGTTATTCGTGATTTCATAAACTCGAATGTTGGATGGAAGACCCACCATATTCCAAAGATCTATATGAGGAAGTTTGATGGCAAGGATCTAAAAACATGAATACTACAGATGGAGCAATATTTGATCTCAATAATGTGAAAAACACAAAAAGGGTACGCATTGAAACTTTATATTTAGAACAAAATAAAATTTTATGGTATAGATGGCTTTTCTCCCGTAAAACTATTGTCACTTGGTCAATTTTTATGGAAGAAATGATAGCACATTATGAGGATACAAAGAGAAACACCTTCTTTAGCCTATTGATAAATCTCAAACAAAAGGGTTTAGTGGTGGAGCACATTGAGGACTTCCAAAAATTGAATATAAGGGTAGCTGATATTCCAGAGGAACACAATATTGATGTCTTCATAGGGAATTTAAAGGATAACATCCAACATGACATTTTCCTTTAGGAACCTAATTCATTGGAGAAGGCATTTAGGTTGGAAATAAAAATTGAATGTAAAATTATCGCGACAAGGAAGCCTACCACTCACATCTATAAAGATGGAAGTGTTCTTACTCTTAGACTTCCACAACCTACAAGGTTGACACCACAACAATTGGAAGAAAAAAGAGCAAAAGGGCTTTGCTACAGTTGTGATAGAAAATACACTAAAGGTCATAAGTGTGTTGAGAAGAAATTATTTTACATAGATTGTGAAGAGGAAGAAGAAAATGAACAAGAAACTTCAAAAGAATAGGATATACACCAAGAACCAACCCTAGAGAAAGAAGAAATGAGCCTGACCATATCGTGCAATGCATTGGCAGAAATTACCACTCCTAAAATGCTCAAGATAGAAAGACATATCAAGAAGAAAAAGGTAATAGTGTTGATTGATTCGAGTAGTACCCATAATTTTATTCATTGTAAGGTAGACAAGGAATTGAATTGATTCCTATACCTAGCACCAGAATGTCAAGTGATGGTTGCAAATGGAGGAACTATAAATTACTATGGAAAATTCCATAATATCAAGCTAACCATGGTGGAATATGTATTGAATAGCCCAATGCTTTCCATTCCAATGGGAGGTGTTGATGTTGTACTAGGAGTACAATGGTTAAAATCTTTGGGGACAGTAGCTTTTAATTTTCAAGAACTTTTCTTGAATTTTTTTTTGGAAGGAAAGGAATTTGAATTACGAGGTATCACAAGGAAGCTGGGAAAAATAATAAGCTCTAATGTCATGAAAAAGATTCTAAAGAAAGATAAATGAGGTGTAATTGTAAAATTATGCTCACTAGAAGTTCCAACATCAAAACCATCTATTTATCCAAATCTCCAAAAATTCTTGGACAATCATTCCAAGGTGTTTGAAATTGCTAAAGGACTCCCACCTATTCGTGATCATGATCATGTTATTCATTTGATTCCAGGAAGTGTTCCTCCAAACATCAAGCCTTACAGATATCCTTATGTCCAAAAGAGAGAAATTGAACGTATGATTGCATAAATGTTAGAGGCTGGTATAATTTAACCTAGTCAAAGTTCTTTCTCTGCTCTAACGGTATTGGTGCATAAGAAGGATGAATCATGGCGCATGTGTCCGGATTATAGGGAGCTCAATAGGATCACTATTAAAGATAAATTTCCCATTCCCATGATTGATGAATTATTGGATGAATTACATGGAGAAATTTATTTTACCAAGTTGGATCTTCGTTCAGGATATCATCAAATTATAATGAAGACTAAAGATATTCCGAAAACAATATTTTGAACTCATGAGGGTCATTATGAATTTTTGGTCATGCCTTTTTTCCTTACCAATGCACCTTCTACATTTCAAGGGTTGATGAATTCCATTTTCAAACCCTTCCTTAGAAAATTTGCGTTAGTAATTTTTGATGATATAATAATCTACAATAGGTCTTGGAAGGATCATGTTCAACATGTTGACAGGGTTATCAAACTATTGGAGGAGAAACAATTATATGAAAAAAAATCCAAATGTTTCTTTGGAGTACAAGAGGTGGAATATCTGGGTCATATTGTATCTCACGAGGGTGTTAAGGTAGACTCTAACAAAATTAAAGCCATTAAGGAATGGAAAGTCCCCACAACCATAAAGTAGTTGCGAGAATTTCTCGGGTTAATAGGGTATTATTGCAAGTTTGTTAAGAATTATGGGAGAATACCATCACCTATAACAACATTATGGAAGAAATATGTATTTTCATGGACTCCTGAAGCAACTAAGGCCTTTGAACATCTTAAAGAGGCAATATTCCTAGCACTGGTCTTAGCTACGCCAAAATTCACAAAAACCTTTACTGTGGAATGTGATGCCTCAGGAAATGGAATTGGTGCTATTTTAATGCAAGAAGGAAGACCTGTTTCTTTTGAAATTTGTCTAATCAAAGGAAAGTATTTACAAAAATATATTTATGATAAGGAAATGTTGGCAATACTACATGCACTAAAGAAATGGCAACCTTACCTAATGAGAAGACACTTCAAGGTAAAAATTGGTCATGATATTCTTAAACACTTTTTGGAACAAATACTATCTTTAGAAGAGAAGAAAAAATGGGTCACAAAGATGTTTGGTTATGACTTTGAAATCATCTACAAAAAAGGGAAGCTAAATGTTGTTGCATATGCACTCTCAAGAAAGGATGAAGAGGTGGAAGCTTTTCTTTGTGCCATTTCTATTATCCAACCAGATTGGATAACTGAAACAAGGGATGAATGGAAGAAAGACAAAGATGTGTGGACACTCATTCAAGAGTTTCAGCAAGATCCTAGTACATATGATACATTTAGTTGGAAAAATGATTCCTTATGGTACAAAGATCGCTTATATCTTTGTAAGAATTCCCAAATAAAAATAAAAAATATTATTTTGGAATTGCACACTTCTCCTTTAGGAGGACACTCAATATTTTTAAAAACTTACCACATGGTGAAGAAAGAATTTTTTTGGGATGGACTTAAATCTGATATTCAAAATTTTGTGGTGGAATTTTTGGTTTTCCAGCAAAATAAAGTTGAGACAATTAATACCACGAGCCTTCTACAACCTTTATCCATTCCAAGTCAACGTTGGGAGGAGATTTCAATGGATTTTATCACAGGTTTACCTAAGTCTGAAGGAAAGAGTGTCTTTATGGTGGTAGTTGATAGAGTTACCAAGTATGCACACTTTTTTGCATTATCTCATCCATTTAAAACAAGCATAGTTTCTACTGCATTTATGGAAACAATTCAAAAGCTACATGGAAACCCAAAGATTATTGTAAGCGAAAAAGATCTCATTTTTACTGGAAATTTTTGAACGGAATTATTTTCTTTTTTGGGTACTCAAATAGCTCATAGATCATCTTATCATCCTCAATCCGATGGTCAAGTTGAGATAGTGAACAAATTTTTGGAAGGATATCTTCGTTGTTTTGTATCTGATAAACAAACACAATGGGTCAAGTGGTTACCTTTGGCTGAATGGTGGTATAACACTTCCTTCCATACTACAGCAAAAATTACCCCATTTATGGAACTTTATGGATATCATCAACTGTCCATCACATCATCTTTAAGATAAAATGATAAGGTTCAAGTAGCGAAATATCGAATCGAGCATCAACAACAATTTCTCCAACTCTTAAAGGATAACCTAAATATGGCACAAAATCGAATGAAACAACAAGCAGATCAACATCGCAGCGAGAGAAGTTTTGATGTAGGAGACTGAGTATTTTTACGGCTACAACCATACATACAAATGTCCCTCAAGCAAGCTAATAAGGATAATAAATTATCGCCAAAGTACTACGGTCCTTACAAGGTGTTGCAAAATATTGGTACTATGGCATAAAAATTGGAGCTTCCTGCTTCTTCACGAGTGAATCTAGTTTTCCATCTTTCATGCTTAAAGAAGGTTATAGGTGAAAAAATTATAGTTCAAACAATATTTCCAGAACTTGATGAGGAAGGAAAAATCATATTGGAACCTGAAGCAGTCACAGAAACAAGAACTCGACAACTACGAAATCGATCAATTTCAGAGTATCTCATCAAGTGGAATAACTTACCCACTGAAGATTCTACAAGGGAGGATGAGAATTTTATACAGAAGCATCCAGAGCTACTCAAGCGTTGAGGACAACACTTTTTTGAAGGAGAGGGGCATGTTAGGTCCCTATATTACTATTGTAGTCCCTTATTGTTGTTAGTGTAGCCCCATTATTGTTATTTTTGTACCTATGTAACCCCCATATTGTTATTATTGTGCCCTTACATTATTATTTTTAGGTCGGCTAGAATTATATTGTGACCCCATGGACTCCTATATATAGAAGGAGGTTTTTTCATTTGTATCATCCAAGAATTGTTCATTTATGTAATGTAAAGGAGGTTGCCCCCTCGAAGTGGTTGAATTCTAAGGCATTGAACTCTCTTTCTTCTATTTTTGGAGTTGGTTTCATAACAGAAATCCTGTTGGTGGGCATCCCACCTGTAGATCAACTATCCCAATAACCCACTGTGCCCCTTCAGGGGCCTCCTCATAGAAATTGAGGATGCCTAACTCCCTTAGGAGCAACTGGGTGGCTGTCATAATAGGATGAGGGTACAAAAGTCTCTCCCTCTCCCAAGCTTCCCACAACTGAATCATGTTATAATAATCCTCCATATGCTGTTGTTGTTCACTTTTCTCTCTCTGTTGACGTCGCTAAATGATTCACATATTAAATACATTTTTTTATTAAATGATAAATGTATATATATATATATATATATATATATATATATATATAGTTTTTATTGAAAAAAAAAACACTCGGTGCGCCCAAAAAAACATTAACGAATCGTTACCGGTACATACTCCTTTGTCACGACTGGCCCTCAGTGCGCATAAAAAATGTTCATGTAACCAGGAAAAATTTTGTGCAGTGCATTCAACAAACTAACCGCTCCAGGGCGAATAGTTTGGTCAACGCACCCCCCAAAAATAGCACACAGTACAGTGTGGTCTTGTAAATGACTGCACCATTGACTATGTAATGTTGTTGGACGGGCGATGCGTTGACCAAAATATCCACCCTAGGGCGGTTAGTTGCTCAACGCACCGCCCTCCCGACATCATTACATAGTCAACGGCGCGGTATTGTAAATGACCACACTATGGTATTATTTTTAAATTTTATCAGTGCGTGTTTTCTCGGTACCTCACCAGAACCCGGTGTGGTTTCCGTTAACACCGTTCATGATGTAACCTGTAAATTTACAGGTAGTACCATGAATGGTGTGAGCTGAATGGCTCGAACGCACCGCACAATTTTTTTATTTTATTTTTTAAACGATTAATTTTAAGTTAATTTGAAATTTTGATCCGCTAAAAGGTTTAGCTATTGAGAAAAAATTATGTTACATGTACATTTGCGCATCGAGGAGGCATCTTTGCTGAGGAATTCAAAAAAAAAAAATTTCCCACCATCTCAAAATTCAAACTCCACATAGTGCGCAATGGACAAAAGCAATGCGAGTAATCAGAGCATCGATGCCAGGGCGCCTCAAAAAAGACAAAATCACACCGGTGCTTGAGAGGTCTAGAGCACTGAACAAGTAAAAATGAGGTTTTACGACCAGTAATTTTTTTAAAATTAACCCTTTTTCAGTGCACTCGATTTTGGGACGCACAGGGCAATTTTATCAATGATGCACCACACATCGTTACGATGCACTAGATTATGGAGACGCATCGGGCCAATTTGTACGTAGAGCACCAATGTGCTAGAGTACTTAGACGCACCAAGCAGGTTTGTACGGAGAGAACGGTGTCTCATTGTGCCAATTTATAGTACGCACCGGTGCATTTTATGATGAGAAACACACCACAAAAAAAAACATCCTCAAAAAGCTCCACCTGCCAACCTCCTCTAGTGACCTCCACTACAAACGGATATTTTAGATATTTTTATAAGGGCTTCCTCAAAAACATCCACTAGGGGGTATTTTACTTGTAGTGAGTAGCTTCCGAAACTGGGACACTATCATTAGCAATAATCTTTTTTTCTGGGTAACACTGGGGTTCTCTTCTTCAAAAGAATGATAAATGTCTTCCTAGGAGGAAAGCCCAACATCTTTGGTATAGACTATGTTGGAGAATAATACCGCTCATGGATTATTCTCATCAATATCTTCTACAAATGGGCCAGAAGATTGTCGTGACAGAGCATTTTTCTTAAGTTTTCCTCCCTTCTTCATTTCTTCAAAGTTTCGAGAATCAGAGTTTACCTAAAATGAACAAGATTAAAAAATTTAGCAGAAATAGAAATTATCCACAAATTAGGACTAATACAAAACAAACTTTACAATGATAAATCCCCTTGTTGAGAATTTGGAGGGTTGGTGATTAATACAAATTCTCTTCTTGATAATTACTTGTGTTACTTATGTCTTCTTTTCTTTTAGCTTAGTTAGTCTTTCATCAAGTCAATTATAAAAATGCATAAGACACACAATTAAGCTCCTAGAGCCAGGGAAAAACCTCTCCCTCTTAGAGAGGAAAACCCACAAATAATTATTCTTATAGATCTTAAAATGACAAGTACCGTGACCAAGACTCAGACCCTTGACCTAGATATGCTTCCAAGACCTTAATTCAACTTCTTCAAATTTAATTCTTATTTTCATCAATTTTCTTAGTTCTACATCAGTACTAGAGACTTCGACCATCACCTTGTATATGCTTTTATTTGATTTGCTTGAACTGTAGTTAGGAAGGTAAATCTCAGATTTACCTTCCCCACTTTCTCCTACCTTAAGATCTGCCTTTCTCCTTGTACTTACTGTCTTAGCTTCTTCCTTCAAATAGACTTCCCTTAAATTTCCCTTTCAAGACCTTCTTGGAGTCTCATTTATACCCTATACTTAGCTCCTAAAGTACGCACTGTATACTGCCTTTTTATCTGCAATATGTTTCAGCAAATTCCACATTTACGTTTCAACAAAGTCCTTATTCATGCTTCAGCAAAGTCTGCATTCATACTTCAGTAAATTCCACCTTCAAACTTCAGCAAAGTCCGCATTTATATCCTGCACCTCTGTTTCAGATCCGCATCTTCTACTGTTCCTTATCCTGCACTTATATGATTCCTTTATCCGTACTGTAGTCATGTAGATGTCCACATAAGGTTTAGTGTTTTCCACACTACTTGCTTGGAGATGACCACATTTCACTTCAGTCCTGTACCTCACATTAAATCACAGAACTTCTCCAAAATTTTCTACCAAACTGAAATCTGCATGCTCCTATAAATAGTTGTTTATGTCTGTAAAATAAGTCGACCTATTCTTTGATTTTTAGGCCAACTTGAACAATTATTATTCCAACATTTATTAGGTGCTGCTTTACTTCCTTTTAAAGCTTGTTTTTCATCGATGAATTGAGGGCGGTTTGTGAGCTTCTTCCACAAGGTATTGGAGCATAAATACCTAGACTAGATCCTTCATGAATGAGACCCTTAATTCTATTTATTCCTAGAATATGAAAACCTAATAGACATCAAGAAGAAGTCTATCTACATAATAAAATATTGATCATGAAGCCCATGAAGCAAGTACACCAAAAATACATTTTATTATCTTTGTCTTCTTATTTACATAAATACATAATTACATAGTCAACATGAAGACCGACCTAGTTACACTTTTAAACACTCCCTCTTAACTAGGGAGGTGTTCAGACAAGTACATGGTTAATTTCAAACTAAAGAATCTCATAAGAAGAATCGGATTGGTAATCGCATCTATATAGTATCATATCAACCAGCATTGTCCTAGTGCAAGGCCTTGACTAACACCCCCATATCTCAATGAGACAATGGGCTACAATGCTGGTGAGACACATGACTTATATACACCATTGTCATTGTATCTCCAAGGTACATACTCCACCATGGTTTTCCCAAAGTATGACCTTATTGGACTAATATTCTCTTGGGTAACTAGCCCTTAAAGAATATTGGTCCCTGACTACTCTTATCTTGAATGCCCTAACAAATTCTCAAAGAGTATCAAATGCTAAATGATTATTCAATCCTCCATTATGTCTTCCCAAGTGAAGACCAGAATGATGTTTCTATCTCTCCCTGTCAACCGGGGAGGACCTATTCCACAATGGAATGTACTCATTCCTATACAAGGAATGTACCTAAGCTCATTATTAGGAATTTCGAAGTTTCTTCCAAGTAATAAACTTATCACCAGGCTCCCTCTTAACCAGGAACCTCGAGCAGCAATGGTGAGACACCCAACTGCTCATGAAGAATTCCTGTCCTTGATGTCATGGATTTCAATATTGAGTAATCTCAACTTTTAGCTTCATAGGGCACAACCATCCATAAATTTCATTCATGAGTCATTTCATCAATTAGAAAGTGATTCATCAGACTTCTTTATATGGTCCACCATTATGCCTCGCTGCTTTCCTTCAAATCATCTCCAAGGATCATACATCCTTTCTCATGATTAGAAGCCCTACACAAATTCATCCAGATAAACATATACATATGAAATTTTAGAACCAAGAGTTACCTTAGTGATGATATTTCACCATGACATCTTTCTGTAGGCATCAACATCCTTCATATAGATTGACACATACCCTAATGATATGTTTTTCCAATGATCTTCTTTATTATCAAACTTCCGTCAGAGTCTCTCTTAGTCACATATTCTTGGCTTTCGGATGATAATTTCCTCTTGGCATGGTTTCATTTTATGATCACTTCCTTTCTGCACATTCTTCATTCCCAGGATCTTACAAATTTTCCAATTTCTTGTTTATGTACAACCACCTCAAATTCTATGAGGACATATTATGTTGATTTCATCTGTCAGTGCACCGAGAGATCTTCCTTCATAGATCATACTTCTAAATATGGAAGTCTATTACCTACATCCATATGAAATGACTTCACAGCATCCAATATCAACATATATGTCTACATACCTCATACCTATTTCCCTGAGTCATCCTGTAGCAATTTATCTAGAATGAATAGCTCCATTCCTTTGACCCGATCCATCAATATCTCATCACTTCCAGAATATTGTTTCCATGATGACCCTTGATCTTGATGACTTCTTTACTTTATTAATGTTATCAGAGAGGTTTTCCAGAAGTTGATTCATCGATAGATCATTCCATGATTATATTGATATTCTTCTTAATGTGGATTTCTTGCTATCATACTATTTTACAACCAATCAGAGATCACTTAAAGAGAAAGATGATCTCAATCATAATAGAGATCTCTTTCTTCCTCCTTCTTAGATATTTTAGCATCAGGTTCTTCTCTTTAATTAGTGACATGGGCTTCTTCCTTTTCCCTCTTTTCCTTTCTATATTTATGACAATATCTTTTATAATTCCCAAGTTCATTACATCCAAAGCATCGTATGTTTTCCATATTTCTTATTTTATTCTGAGGGCCAAATTTTCTGAATCATCCTTTCTTCCTGTATGATGTTGCAAAGGCATGATTCTCTTCACTTGGTCCTCTATCAGCTTTGGATTTTAGTCTTGTTTCCTTATTTTACATAGATAACATAAATCATGGAATGGGGTGGATTCTTTCTTCCCATATAGACTAGAAGTGAAGTTTCCCCAATCCTTTGGTAGAGCATTCAACACCATTGTAGTCATCTCAGTGTTAGACATCAGTTATCCTAGTTCCCGTAATTGATCCCTTATTTCATAAGTCCTGATGAAATATGGAGTGATTCCTTTTTCCCTTAATAATTTCATTTTGTATAGTTCTTGTCTCAGAGAGATTTCTTCTCCTACAATACTCACAGAGAATAGCTCCACCAATTTCTCATATATTTGTTTTGCAGTCTTTAGTTTTTATACATAGGGAATGAGAGAGTCTTTGATGGATTCTATGAGAATCCGCTGGGCTCTAATTTCTCCCTTCATGTACTTGGCATGGGCTGGAGCATCTTCTTTTTGAGGTTGAATAGTAGATCCTTCGATATATTCCATTACTTCATCTTCAATTAAATTCAAGTATGTCCTTTTCTTCGATGCACTAAAGTTTGATGACCCAACCAACTTGTTGTTTTCTTTACAATAAGGCATATTGACAGATAGGGCCATGAATACTTACTTGAGTGGATTGGCTTGCAGCTTCCTTGATGATGATTGAGAATGAAGTCAAGGGTTTCCTTTCTTCAATGTTGGTGTACTTGAACCCTTCATTATAAAGAATATCTTCATAAGTTGAGGTTCTCTTCAAACAATGCCTTGAGTGCAAATCTTTGATGGAAAATATTATTTTCTTGAATAAGTTGATCTTTTGAATGAGATAGGAGATCTCACTTGAAGCAGCTAGATAGTCTTCCTTGCAGACTGGTTTGACTTTCCAACCCAAACTTTTATCTTTGCTTCTTTGAATGTCTTCGTTGACAAGCAGCCCTTGTGTTCAGCACCTTAGCTCCGATACCATGTTGAGAATTTGGAGGGCTGGTGATTAATAGAAATTATCTTCTTGATAATTAATTGTGAGCTTTCTTGTGTTACTTATGTCTTCTTTTCTATTTTATTAGTTAGTATTTCATCAAGTCAATTATCAAAATGCACGAGACACACAATTAGCTCCTAGAGCCAAGGAAAAATCTCTCCCTCTTGGAGTGGAAAACCCGCAAATAATTCTTCTTATAGATATTAAAATGACAAGTACCATGACCAAGACTCAAACCCTTGACCTAGATATGCTTCCAAGACCTTGATTCAGCTTCTTCAACTTTAATTAAGATTTTCATCAATTTTCTTAGTTCTGCATCAGTACTAGAGACTTTGGCCATCACCTTGTATATCCTTGTATTTGATTTTATTGAACTATAGTTAGGAAGGTAAATCCCAGATTTACCTTCCCCACTTTCTCCCACCTTAATATCTACCTTTCTCCTTGTACTTACTGTCTTAGCTTCTTCCTTGAAATAGATTACCCTTAGCTTTCCCTTTCAAGACCTTCTTGGAATCTAATTTATACCATATACTTAGCTCCTAAAGTCCGCACTGTATACTGCCTTTTTATTTGCAATATGTTTCAGCAAAGTCCACATTTATGTTTCAGCAAAGTCCTTATTCATGCTTCAGAAAAGTCTGCATTCATACTTCAGTAAAGTCCACATTCAAACTTCAGCAAAGTCTGCATTTATATCCTGCACCTCTGTTTCAGATCCGCGCCTTCTACTGTTCCTTATCTTGCACTTATATGCTTCCTTTATCCGCACTGTAGTCTTGTAGATGTCTACATAAGGTTCAGAGTTGTCTGCACTACTTGTTTGGAGATGACTGAATTTCACTTCAGTCCTGTACCTCCCATTAAATCACAAAACTTCTTCGAAATTTTCTACCAAACTGAAATCCGCATGCTCCTATAAATAGTTGTTTATGTATGTAAAATAAGCCGACATGTTCTTTGATTTTGAGGCCAACTTGAAAAAGTATTATTCCAACATTGATTAGGTGCTGCTTTACTGCCTTTTAAAGCTTGTCTTTCATCAATGTATTGAGGGCTATTTGTGAGCTTATTCCACAAGGTCTTGAAGCATAAATACCTAGACTAGATCCTTCATGAATGAGACCCTTAATTCTATTTATTCCTAGAAGATAAAAACCTAATAGACATCAAGAAGAATGCTATCTACATAATAAAATATTTCTCATGAAACCCATGAAGCAAGTACACCAAAAATACATTTTATTATCTTTGTCTTCTTCTTTACATAAATACATAATTACATAGTCAACATGAAGACCGACCTAGTTACACTTTTCAACACCCCTTTTTGAAGTGAATTGAAAAAATTAAAGCACATTCAAATCACCTTTAAATATATTAAGTGCAATAACGGGAAACCACGTGAAGGATTCCATGTCAAATTATCAGAAGTGAAATATCTGAGAGGGAATTAAAATGAACTTATGATATTTCAATTCTCTAAAATGAGAATCTCCTAAACTACAAAGGGTTATAAAGAGAAATCCAAAAATAATACCGAAATAAGTGTTCTGATGAATATTATATGAAATATGAAAGGTTTATCGGGACGATTTTTTTTGTAATAATTATAAAGTAACGTTTCCGAAATGTGATATCCCGAAATGGTATTACCCGAAATAGAATATTAAAATTATAAAAAGAGCATCGGTTTTATGATTTTGGAAGTAAAACTTCTCGTAATGTTCTTTAAAAAGGTTCTGATTAAAATAAGTTATGATATTAGCATCACCGAAATATGAGGGATTTTCAGAAGTGTGTGTTTTTTGGAAGTGTAATAAAAATGCGGTTCTGAAATGGAATATTTTAATCATAAAATTTTTGGGGATTGTAATTTCGAAAGTGAAACTAAATTTCACTTATGATTTTGAAAATTCCGAAATGAAAAGTTTTTAAAATATTAAAGAAATTCATTGGGAGGTCAGGCTTTAGAGATAAGATTTTCTATAACTCTTTATTAATATTACTTACGAAATGAAGAGGTGCTGATAATGAATGGATTAATAAAATAAATTTAAATATAAATGGAACTTCGGGGAGTGGGACCATCGGATCTCCGCCATTTCGTAACTTTTTAAAATTATTCTCTGATGATTTTCATTCAGAAAAAGGGAAAAAACTATAAGTTTCATAAAATATTTGTTTAAAAGCGCTTATAACTAGTTTCCCTATGGTCTTTTATCAATATATTTTAATTGAAAAAATAAGTAAACTTAAAAAGGGTCCCCATTCTTTATTAGGAACTAAGTCAAAATGGGGTTTGTTGTTTTGCTACAACAAGGTCCGAGGCTTCCCCTAAAGATTTAGGAGGTTTGAAGTATACCTCTTCCATAGGTCCGAGAATATACCAAATTCAAGAGGTAGAATAGGAATACTCAAAGGATGAATAGGTCTATTACTAGGCTCCAAGGGCCAGGTATTTACTCCAACTAAAGGTTGAATTCTGGTGTATGACTTTGGGACCAAACTATGTATTTTTCCATGTGGACAAAAAATATTTATTATTGTTCTTGCCACATGTTTGTATTTTAGTTCCTCCACACGCTCAAAAGTTCCTTGTCACATGTTTGCTTCAAGGGAAGAACCTTGTTCACAATGTAGCAATGAATCCAACAATAAATACACCAGAAATCCACTAAGAAACAAATAAAAATCTGCTAAGAAAATTAAATCCAAACACTGAAATGTCAATTATGAATTCTTCTTCTTATTTTCATCATGTTCATGAGTTATGAACTTGTCTCTTTTGCTTCATATTTGAACCTCTTCTTCTCTTGTTCCCCTCAACAGATTTGGATGTCCAAGAGCAGTATTTTAATGGCCCATTTACACCCATTCAAACATGTGTGAATCGACATGTTTCTTGGGGCAAAAGACTTATCTTTAGTGGAGGAGACGACTTTTTATTAAGGATTGACCTATACATTTAAAGAAAAATTTGATTCTATCATATTTTATCTCCAATAAATATGATTTCAATGATTAATATTTTGAATAGGTTTGGTGTGATTCCAAATATATCATCCACTAGTGGCGGACTGAACTTGTTGACTTGTGATACTTAAAGTTCTTACCATTCAATTTTTAATTCTTATTAAATTTCTTACAAAATTTGAAGGTAATACTTTTGATAAACTAAAAATGTAAAAAATAATCCTGTGATTCAAGAGGAGGAAGGAATATTTCAATCTTTTCTAAAAACAATATAACAAATAGGCATTCTGAAATATTTAGATCTTGGTTCACAATATTTTCGGAGATATGATCTGTGAAATTTAGGGTTTTTGTAGGCTCCCGAATTTCATCTGAATGAGGTGACCTTGGTAAAATCATTATAACTCTCTCTATGAGCATCGGATTGGAATTATATAAAAATTGGTTGAAATTACATGGACCATAGTTTCTTGTGTATCGATTTCAGAGCTAAAGGACGAAAAAGTGACACGTGGAATGTCATACAAGTTCACTCTATTGAACTAGTCAATAGTTAGGTCATTGTGGGAGATTGGGAATAACTTTGCCTTGAAGAATCCAAATCAGGTCGAACCTGTGGAATTGGAAAGAAGATTCAGAGGGATATTAAAGGACTGAATATAACTCTTGGGGATCAGAAATTACAGAGATACATCTGTTTGAATATTGATCTCCTCAAAATCAAGAAAAAGGTGTGTATCGTTTTTTTAAATTGCATAATGTTTGTTTGAAAATCAGTTTGAAGTGATTCCAAGGGCATATTGAAGCATATATATCAGTACTGAGTTATATAATTCCTCCAAAAACGAATTCCACACCCATTAAGCCCTCAGAAATGTCTACTATGATGCATGAAGAGGAATAAGTGCAACATGATATATCAAAATGACGAGACCAAGTGAACCAAATTTCGCTCTTGAAAAAAGTAACAAAAAATTAAATGGAAGGTAAGATGGATGGTTTGAAGAAAGACATGAAAGGCATGGTATCTAAGATGGATGGTTTGAAGAATGGTGTGGAAACAAAGATATATGGTATAGAAGAAAAACTGAAAGGAAACATGGAAGACATGAAGAATGATCTAAAAGAAGTCATGGAAGGTTTGAAGGAAGGTTTGACAAAGTAGCTACAAGAAATGATTCTTAATGGCGAAATGGTAGTAGTTGAAACTCATGATGAGAAAAATATAAATGCTAATCATGATTTCATAGACTCTAATGTTCGATTTAAGAACCACCATATTCCAAAGATCGATATAAGGAAGTTTGATCGCAAGGATTCGATAACATGGATACTACAGATGGAGAAAGTCCCAGTTCAAACAATATTTCCATAACTTGAAGAGGAAGGAAAAATAATATTGGAACCTAAAGAAATCACAAAAAAAAAATCGAAAACTACAAAATCGATCAATTTCAAAGTATATCATCAAGTGGAAGAACTTACCAGCTAAAGATTCCACATGGGAGGATGAGAATTTTATACAAAAGCATCCCGACGTAATCAAGCATTTAGGACAACACTTTTTTGAGGGAGAGGTGCATGTTAGGTCCCTATAATACTAGTGTATCCCCTTATTGTTATTGTTAGTGTAGCCCCTTATTGTTATTGTTGTGCCCATGTAGTCCCCATATTATTATTATTGTGCCCCATAAAAGCAGACTATTTTTATTGTTGTGCCCTTACATTGTCATTGTTATGTCGGTTAGGATTATATTGTGACCCCTTGAACTCCTATATATAGAAAGGAGGTTTCTTCATTTGTATCATCCAAGAATTGTTCATTTATGTAATGTAAAGGAGGTTGCCCCCTCGAAATGGCTGATTTCTAAGGCGTTGATCTCTCTTCTCTTCTATTTTGGGAGCTGGTTTCATAAAAAAATAACTCACCTTATTCATCTTCTAATGTCCTTTGAGAGTTTAAGAGAAGCTTGAAATACCCATGTTTGATGGACAAGTTAACACTGAAGTATTAAATAGTTATTTTAAATAAATGGGAGTTTATTTTTTCCTTTATCAAATCCAAGAAATGCAATAGATTTTTGTTTCTTGGTTGAATATATTTGGACATGCTCTATTGTGGTAAGAGAGTTATGTGGGTACATTGAAGCTAGGAAAGAAACCCATTATTAAAAATGAGACGGCTTCAAGACATTTTTGATGTTACACCTTTATCCCATATGTTATGAAGACAATCCACACATGAAATGGTATTACCTTAGGTAAGAATAGAGATAAGTGTTGCAAGAATACACTTTTTAATTTAGGAGGAAAGCCATTAGATTGGATATCTCTTAGAAAGCTTTAAGCACTAGCCAAGACACCTAACTATCTTCCAACATGTGTCCTTATAAATAAATTTTTTATGCTTGGATTGAAAATAGCATTATCTTTTCCAAAGCAATGTTTTTGTTAATTGTTCTATAATGATTCTTATAATAGCACTCCCTAGTTATTTTTAATTCAAAAAGGTAAGCTACAAAAAAATCCATAAATTCTATTTCAATCAGTACTAATACATTAAAGATGACACTACTAGTGAAGGATATGAATTCCTTGGTGGAGATGTAAAGTAATATCTACGAAGGGAAGCTTCACTATAGTTAGTCTCTCTTGGCACATAATTCCTAGTGATCTAATAAAGATAATTATTCTATAAAAACACATTCTATTATTCTCTACTGGTGTAGATATTGAATCCTTGGATCTACCACAAAATAATCAATACCATATACCATCCCATTTCTCACCTTTAATGGATTAAGGAGGTAGAGAATTCCTCTCATACATAAAGGCATAGGGATATGATTCTTACAAATAATAAGCATCAACAAATGGTGCATGCTGAGAGTGTCCCCAGATCAAATTATAATTTTTTTTAATGCTCACGCACTCGTCAGGTATTCAAAATTAAGTGGAAACCATTGAATATCTGACTTTAAGTCGATGGAACAAACCGTTGGATATCTGATGTTGTACCGATGAAATAATGCATCAGATCCATACCACTCCCACCAAAAAAATTCTTATGACGTTTATTTTCCAATGCATACCCATCAGACATCTAAATCCATATCGACAAAACAAATCATCGGATCTCGTCGAACTAGACTAATGCGATGTTATCAAACTGGCTCCAAAAATAAAATAAAAGAGAGATCAACGCCTTAGAAATAAACCACTTTGAGGGGGAAACCTCCTTTACATTACACAAATGAAAAATTCTTGGATGATACAAATGAAAAAACCTCCTTTCTATATATAGGAGTCCATGGGGTCACAACATAATCGTAGCTGGCCTAACAATAATAATATAAGGACACAAAAATAACAATGGTGGCTTTTATGGGGCACAATAATAACAATATGGGGGCTACATGGGTATAACAATAACAATAAGGGGGCTACACTAACAACAACAAGGGACTACATTATTAATATAGGGACCTAACATGCCCCTCTCCTTCAAAAAAGTGTTGTCCTCAATGCTTGAGTAGCTCTGGATGATTCTGTATAAAATTTTCATCCTCCCATGTGGAATCTTCAATGGGTAATTTCTTCCACTTGATGAGATGCTTTGAAATTGATCGATTTCATAGCTATTGAGTTCTTGTTTCCATGACTCCTTCAGGTTCCAATATGATTTTTCCTTCCTCATCAATTTCTGGTAATATTGTTTGAACTGGAATTTTGTCACCTATAACCTTATTTAAGCATGAAACATTGAAAACTGGGTGCACTCGAGAAGAATCAGGAAGCTCCGATTTGTATGCCATAGTACCAATATTTTGCAACACCTTGTAAGGACCATAATACTTTGGCGATAATTTATTATCCTTCTTAGTTTACTTGAAGGAAATTTTTTTTATGGTTGTAGCCATAAAAATACCCAGTCTCCTACATCAAAACTTCTCTCGCTGTGATGTTGATCTGCCTGTTGTTTCATTCACTTATCCTTCTTATCTTGCTTGAGGGACATTTTTTTGTATGTTTGTAGTTGTAAAAATACCTAGTCTCCTACATCAAAACTTCTCTCGCTGTGATGTTGATCTGCCTGTTGTTTCATTCGATTTTGTGCCAAATTTAGGTTATCCTTTAAGAGTTGGAGAACTTGTTGTTGATGTTCGATGTGATGTTCCACTGCTTGAACCTTAGAATTTTCTCTTAAAGTTGATGTGATGGACGGTGGATGATATCCATAAAGTGCCATAAATGGGGTCATTTTTGCTGTAGTATGGAATGAAGTGTTATACCACCATTTCGCTAGAGGTAACCACTTGACCCATTGTATTTATTTATAAAATACAAAACAATGAAGATATCCTTCCAAACATTTCTTCACTATCTCAGTTTTCCCATCAAATTGAGGATGATAAGATGAGCTATGATCTAGTTGAGTACCCAAACAAGAAAATAATTTCGTCCAAAAATTTCTAGTAAAATTGGGATCTCTGTCACTTACAATAATCTTTGGGTTTCCATGTAGCTTTTGAATTGTTTCCATAA
The DNA here is from genome assembly GCA_034641835.2 of Pinus albicaulis. Taxonomy (NCBI): domain Eukaryota; kingdom Viridiplantae; phylum Streptophyta; class Pinopsida; order Pinales; family Pinaceae; genus Pinus; species Pinus albicaulis. The sequence continues at coordinate 12,230,066 of MU968493.1, forward strand.
ATGAAGTAGCAATTGTACTTGCTTTAAATGGATGAGATAATGCACAAAAGTGTGCATACTTGGTAAGTCTATCAATTTTTTTTTCCTGAGAAAAAATCAAAATTTTTATTAAAGATAAACAAAAAGTTACATCGTATATTTCATAGCATTCCATATGAGAGAAACACCCTATGTAAAAATTGGGAAGGGGCATCAAATGAAGCCACATTAAACTTTTCCAGAAACACTGGACTTATCTTTTTTGCCTTTTTTCTTTTGAACTTGTTTCCAGCCATCCAGTTAAGGAGTAGAGTGTATGATGGCCAACTCCATGCTGGGAGAGAGTTGGACATATTTTTTGGAATCAGAACTATCAAATACATGTCCACATTTGGTGCCCGTGACACCTTGATCACCAATATGCACATCCTGATGGAGGCCCATGTTTGAAGGTGAAGATGTCTTCCCCTTGGTTACCACTTTGTCATCCATTTTTCCTTCATCCTTCTCATGTGCACCTTGCTGATTTTCTGTTTCTGTTTGCCTTTGGTTTACTTTCGTGTATTTTTCCTCATCATCTGCTCGTGGAACATTCAGGAACTTCCAACCATTCTTCTTTTGTGGCTTCTTGGTTGGTTTTTTCTTGGATAATGTATAGGTACCCTGTAAGTGCCCAATTTGGTGACACACTCTACAATGGAACGATGTGTTTTCGAAGTCTAATGTTTGAGCCCATTTGAGGTCTTTATGAATAAGGTTGATGAATTCAAGAAGACCCTTGATTAGGTCCATCTCCACACAGATAAGTGCAAAGGTGAATATCCCCATGTACATTTTTTCTCGGTCTAGCTTTATGAACCTTATTATAGAGTTCCCAATATTTTCTAGAACCTAATGGTGCCAGAACGGGAGCGACAGATTGTGTAATCTCACCCAAAAAATAATTTTTGAAACCGCCATAGTGTTTGCATCAAAACCAGGGAACCATGGGGTTATAAAGAGCACTACCCTTCCCCCTAACCATGGTCCTTCAATAGTGGCCAAACTGTAGTCCTCTATTATGTCAAATTGAACCACGAAGAATCCTTTTGCATAAAGGAATATATCGCAGTTCTTGGTCCAGTTTTGGTATATCCAAGCATGTAACTCTTCAGGTTTTAGCTAGTATCCATTGAAGCGGAAAATAACTAATTTTAATAGCAGTGCATCAAACAGCCCAGTGACCTCTGGTATTTCAACTGCCACGTCCGGGCTGTCTTATGCTTTTTCTATGGCAATTTTATCAACTACCACCATGATGACACTCTTTCCTTTAGACTTAGGTAAACCTATGATAAAATCCATTGAAACCTCCTCTCAATGTTGACTTGGAATGGATAAAGGTTGTAGAAGACTCGGGGTCTTAAATGTCTCAAGTTTATTTTCCTGGCTAACCAAAAATTCTGCCTCAAACTTTTGAATATATGATTTAAGGCCATCCCAAAAAAATTCTTTCTAAACCCTGTGGTAAGTTTTTAAAAATCCTAACTATCCTCCTAAGGGAGAGGTGTGCAATTCCAAAAGAATATTTTCTTTTAGTTGGTAATTCTTACAAATATATAAGCGATCTTTGTACCATAAGGAATCATTTTTCCAACTAAATGTATCAGATGTACTAGGATCTTGCTGCAAATTTTGAATGAGTGTCCACACTTTTTTGACATTCTTCCATTCATCCCTTACTTCGGTTATCCAGTCTGGTTGGATAATAGAAATGACACAAAGAAATACTTCCACCTCTTCATCCTTTCTTGAGAGTGTATCTGCAACAACATTTAGCTTCCCTTTTTTGTAGATTCTTTCAAAGTCATAACCCAACATCTTTGTGACCCATTTTTACTGCACTTCTAAAGATATTATTTGTTCCATAAAGTATTTAAGACTATCATGATCATTTTTTACCTTGAAATGTCTTCCCATTAGGTAAGGTCGCCATTTCTTTAGTGCATGTAGTATTGCCAACATTTCCTTCTCATAAATAGCTTTCTGTAAATACTTTCCTTTGATTGAACGACTTTCAAAAGTAATGGGTCTTCCTTCTTGCATTAAAACAACACCAATTCCATTTCATGAGGCATCACATTCCATAATAAAGGTTTTTGTGAAGTCTGGCGTAGCTAAGACCGGTGCTAGGAACATTGCCTCTTTAAGATGTTGAAAGGCCTTAGTTACTTCAAGAGTCCATGAAAATGCATCTTTCTTCAATAATTTCGTTATAGGTGTTGCTATTCTCCCATAATTCTTAACAAACTTGCGATAATACCCTGTTAACCCGAGAAATCATCGCAACTACTTTATGGTTTGGGGACTTTCCATTCCTTAATGGATTTAATTTTGTTAGGGTCTACCTTAACACCCTCCTGGGATACAATATGACCTAGATATTCCACCTCTTGTACTCCAAATAAACAATTGGAGGCTTTTGCATATAATTTTTTCTCCTCCAGTAGTTTGAGCACCCTGTCAACATGTTGAACATGATCCTTCCAAGATCTGTTGTAGATTATTATATCATCAAAAAATAATAACAAAATTTTTCTAAGGAAGGGTTTTAAAATGAAATTCATCAACCCTTTAAATGTAGAAGGTGCATTGGTCAGGCCAAAAGGCATGACCAAAAATTGGTAATGACCCCCATTAGTTCGAAATGTTGTTTTCAAAATATCTTCAGTCTTCATTCTAATTTGATGATATCCTGAAAGAATATCCAACTTGGTAAAATAAATTGCTCCACGTAATTCATCAATCACAGGAATGTGAAATTTATCTTTAATAGTGAGCTTATTGAGCTCCCTATAATCTAGACAAATGCGCCATGATCTGTCCTTCTTGTGCACCGATATTTCTGGAGTAGAGAAAGAACTTTGACTAGGTTGAATTATACCGGCCTCTAATATTCTGCAATCATATGTTCAATTTCGCTCTTTTGGACATAATTATATCTGTAAGGCCTGATGTTTGGAGGAAAACTTCCCAGAATCAAATGAATAGCATGATCATGATCGCAAATAGATGGGAGTCCTTTGGGAGTTTCAAACACCTTGGAATGATTGTCCAAGAATTTTTGGAGATCTAGAGAAATTGATGATTTTGATGTTGGAACTTCTAGTGAGCATAATTATGCAATTACGCCTTGTTGTTCTTTTTTTAGAGGCTTTGTCATGAAATTAGAGCTTATTATCTTTCCTGACATCCCTGCGATACCTCGTAATTAAACTTCCTTTCCTTCCGAAAAGAATTTCAAGAAAATTTATTGAAAATTAAAAGCTACAGTCCCCAAAGATTGTAACCATTGTACTCGTAGTACAACATCAACACCTTCCATTGGAATGGAAAGATTTGGACTATTCAATACATATTCCCCCATGGTTAGCTTGATATTATGGAATTTTCCAGAGCAATTTATAGTTCCTCCATTTTCAACCATCACTTGACACTCTAGTTCTTGGTATAGGAAGCAATTCAATTCCTTGGCTACCTTACAATGAGTAAAATTATCGGTACTACCCGAATCAATCAACACTATTACCTTTTTCTTCTTGATATGTCCTTCTATCTTGAGAGTTTGAGGAGTGGTAATTCTTGCCAATGCATTACAGGATATGGTCGAACTCATTTCTTCTTTCTCTAGGGTTGGTTCCTGGTGTATATCCTCTTCTTTTGAAGTTTCTTGTTCATTTTATTCCTCCTCTTCACAATCTATGTAAAACAATTTCTTCTCATCACACTTATGACCTTTAGTGTATTTGATATCACAATTGTAGAAAATCCCTTTTGCTCTTTTTTCTTCCAATTTTTGTGGTTTCAACCTTGTAGGTTGTGGAAGTCTAGGAGTAGCAACACTTTCATATTTATAGATGTGAGTGGTAGGCTTCCTTGTCACCATAATTTTACATTCAATATTTCTTGCCAACCTGAATGTCTTCTCCAATGAATCAGGTTCCCAAAGGCGAACCTCATGTTGGACATTATCATTTAAATTCCCTATGAAGAAATCAATCCTGTGTTCCTCTGGAATATCAGCAACCCTTATATTCAATTTTTGGAAGTCCTCAATGTGCTCCACCACTGAACCCTTTTGTTTGAGATTTATCAATTGGCTAAAGAAGGTGTTTCTCTTTGTATCCTCCTAATGTGCTATCATTTCCTTCGTAAAAATTGACCAAGCGACAATTTTTTTATGTGAGAAAAGCCATTGATACCATACAAATATATTTTTTTCTAAATGTAAAGTTGCAATGCATATCTTTTGTGTGTTTTGCACATTATGGAGATCAAAATATTTCTCCATTTGTAGTATCCATGTTACGGGATCCTTGCCATCAAACTTCCTCATATCGATATTTGTAATATGGTGGGTCTTCAATCCAACATTAAATTTTATGAAATCACGATTAACAATTATTTTGTTCTCATCATGGGTTTCCTCTACTACATTTTCGCCATTAGGAATCATTTCTTGTATCAACTTTGTCAAAACTTCCTTCAAACCTTTCATGTCTTCTTTTAGATCGTTCTTCATGTCTTCCATGTTTTCTTTCATTTTTTCTTCCACGTCATCCATCTTAGCATCCATTCCATTCTTCAAACCATCCATCTTAGTTTCCACGCCTTTCTTCAAATCATCCATATTAGCTTCCACGCCTTTCTTCAAACCATCCATATTAGCTTCCATGCCTTTCTTCAAACCATCCATCTTAGCTTCCATGCCTTTCTTCAAACCATCCATCTTAGCTTACATTCCTTTCATCAAAACTTCCATTTCATTTTCTTTTACTCTTTGCGAGAGCGAAATTTGATGCCCTTGTTCTTGTAATTTTGATATATCATGTTGCACTTATTCCTCTTCATGAGTCATAGTATAGCCTTCTGAGGGCTTAATGGGTGTTGAATTATTTTTAAGGGGAATTTTAAAATCCAATACTGATATCTATGCTTCATTATGCCCTTGGAATCACTTCAAACTGATTTTTCAAACAAGGCTTATGGAATTTAAAAAAAATACACACTTTTTTATTTCTTTTGAGGAGCTTGATATTGAAATTGATGTATCTCTGTAAATTCGGATCCCCAAGATATTATCTTCAGTCCTTTAGTAGCCCTCTCAATTTTGTTTCTAATGCCACAGGTCTGACCTGATTGGATTCTTCAAGACAAATTTATGCCCAATCTCCCGCAATGACCTAATTATGGACTAATTCAGTAGAAAAAACTTTTACGACGTGCCACATGTATTTTTTTTCCTCCTTCGACTTTGAAATTGATACAAAAGAAATTAGAGTTTGTGTACTTTCAGCCACTTTTTACAGAATTCCAATCTGATGCTCAGAGAGAGAGTTATGACTATTTTCCCAAGGTCAGCTCTTTGAGATGAAATTCAGGAGCCTACAAAAACCTTAGGTTCCACAGATCATATCTCCAAAAAATTGTGAACCAAGATCTAAAATTTTCACACGAAGTTCCTCAGTATTTCTTTGCAAATGGGGTTTTTTTAGGTTCTGAACCTTCATAAAAAAAAATTATAGCAAAAATTCCATGATGACATGTTTTAAGCAGCAAAACCCTAGAATCCAAAGCTCTAATACCAAATGTTATGAAACCAGCTCCAAAAATAGAAGAAAAGAGAGATAAATGCCTTAGAAATCAGCCACTTCGAGGGGGAAACCTCCTTTACATTACGCAAATGAAAAACTCTTGGATGATACAAATGAAAAAACCTACTTTCTATATATAGGAGTCCATGGGGTCACAATATAATCCTAGTCGACCTAACAATAATAATGTAAGGGCACAACAATAATAATAGTGGTTTTTATGGGGCACAATAATAACAATATGGGGGCTACATGGGTACAACAATAATAATAAGGGTGATACACTAACAAAAACAAGGGACTACACTAGTCATATAGGGACCTAACATGTGACGTCAAAGTGTTAGATGTTGAAACTCATTTTTTGCATCTATGGCGTAGACTATTTGATGCTTATCGTATCTCATATCTGATGGATGTTGGTGTTGAAAAATTGACTGCAAATCATCGAATGGTTAAATACATTTTTGGACATATTTGGCGTAGGATATTCGACATCAATCCTGTCGAAATCTGACGCTTAATAAATTGTCGAATATTCGAAACTTTCCCATCAAATAAAATTATGACTCCAGTGTGTCATATAGATGACGAGTGTATGTCATATTTTCATCCCATTTTTATTAGTGGATGTTTGATGTGCTAGTAGGATTATACTAGATAAAAACAATAAAAAAGAATATAATATTGAAGGATATGCTTCAAACCATATAGATGGTTAAGTATGACTTAGTAACGAGTTATTTGATGAAGATATTTTAGATTAGAGATCAACTTGCAATAGTGCGAGAACATGTGGAAGACAAATAACTAGTAAATTTGACATTGATTGGGTTCTCATAGGCATGGGATCTGTTCACTAGTAGAATATGTGCTTGAGACAACTACCCCATTTTGATAGGCTAAGGGATGACTGCATACAAGAAGAAATTAAGTTATAGTCAAATGGAAAGATTATTAAGTAGGTAGATGATGATAATGCGAATTTGATTTCAAAATGAAAAGGAAAGAGCTCGAGCAAGAGTGAGGTTTCAACCTCACAATTGAAGAAGAATAAGGACTTGACGAAGTTCAAGTGTTTCTCCTGTCATAATTTGAGAGGCTATGTTTCACAATGTTTAGAGAGGAATAAAGGGGGAAAAGGAACATATTCAAAATTAAATGCATCGACAAAATATTATGATGATTTTTCTAGGAAGTTTTAAATGGATCTCACACTTGTTTCCTATATTTCCTCTAGCATCTTACCAATTAGTGCATGGCTATTAGATAGCAGAGTGAATTGGATGTGAATTTAGGTGTTGATATGAAGCATGCATTAAAGGGGGTTGGAACAATGGTATTCCAACTTGATTCGGGAGGTAAGATGGAAGTGAAGGATGTGCTATGGGTGTCTAAAATTAGGTGGAGTTTTCTCCCAGTATAGATGATTGAGAAGAATGGGTTTGGTGTAGTGTTTTAGGATGGAAAGGTACTAATCAGACCTAAGGGATATAGCTAATATCATGGCCATGTCATTGGAGTTAGAGAGAGAAACATGTATAGGATAAAGTTCTAGTGTACTCTAGAAATAAGAGGAAGAAAAGTAGCAATAGAGAATAATGATCATGAAATTATGAAGATTTAGTATCTTAGAGGGATTCAACCTTCAAGTTTAGGGGGTTATTCCACCAAATCCATCGATAAGGTCTCTTGGTACAAGATGAGTTTATATGATATTCAAGAATAGGAGGATTCTAGGAACTACGTAAATAAAAATTATATTTTGAGAATGTTTCCAAACTAGAGGGTAGGAAATGATTTCGGTTCAAAGGGAGAAACGAAGGCAGTGGGAGCAGGATCAAAGTAATTTCTAGGTGGAAGAATTACCCCCCGTCCTAAGAGGGAGTGTTGATGTTCGTTTCTATAGAAGGTACTTCTGCACATGACTAAGTGTCTAGGTGTACAAAATTCACCAAATATCTCCTTAGAACATTTGCTTTAGAGTGAGAAAACTACTAATGTAACTTAGCCTAATTCTAACTTAGAAAAAGCACATAATTATTATGTTGGCTTATTGAGATAAAGTAAACTTAGGAAAAGTAAATAATTTACTTTAGTGATTATGTTTTAATCTCAACTCTTGATCTCAAGTGAGGAAAGATATAATCTCGGCTATCAATCAATTTGGAGATTAGGGTTATGGATTTATCTCAATGTAAGGTTATAAAAGCAAGGCTAGTGAGCAGGAGAAAACACCAACAAACAACATAATATGGAAAGAGGATTCTTAGTGAATGTGTTGGGTCTTAGGAAGTGTCATAAGGGAGATCCATATCAGCCAAGGAGGGTTGATCAACTATATCAGATCCAATGTTGTATGTAATTCCTCAATTGGGCCATTATCATAGGATGGGAGCCCAAGTAAGTTTGGATTGATAATGAAACACTTTTATGGGGAACAACTTGTGTCATTTTAATTATATTTGTTATTTTATTTTTTCTTTCGCTAAATGTTGAGAAATTATCCATGTATATTATTCAGTAGATTTGAAATATGTTAGGTTAATGATTTCTTGGATGCTAGGTTTAACATACACTTAAAAAAATTTAGGGCTTATAATGAGATAATGTTGATGACACCTAAAGGATTTCCCTTGAAAACATTATTTATAGTTATTGGACTTCTACAAGGATGATAAAAGTATTGGTATGCTAAGAATTCTCTCCAAGTACAAATAAGGTGATATTAAAAGACGATCAAGGCAAGAGAGAAGAGTCTGGGGACATCCTACCTCAATGAGAAGCTGGAAATATTTAATGCTCAACGGGTAAAGGAAATATATCTATACATTTAAATTATATTCCAAGTGGAGGATGGTTCCCTTCTTGGGTCTTGATGTTGATTTATCCTACAACAAACCTATAAAAATATCCTAGTGTAACCCTTAAAAATTATATAGTTATTCACTTATCTAACGATAAATTCACAAGAAATCTTCAAGCTATATTTCTCCTTAATATAAAACAAATAAGCATGAGAGAGGTATCCCCCTCATATTGATAGGGAGGCTCCTGAATGTATGGTTTAATACAAAGTGCTTTAGGTCAAACTGTGTTTAAGGATATTTTTCTTGAGTCAAAATAATTGAAAAACACATCATGTGGGAGTAATTGACCCTCCTAAAACTCCAACACATGTTAGTTCCCCATGAAAAATGATTTAAGAGGTAAAAAAATATCATACTTGTGAACCATGAAAGGATAATTCAAGTGTTACTCCCTTAAATGTAGGAAATGACCCTCAAAATAGGTGAAAACAAGGTCAATCAAGGGCCCAAATGAGAGGTCACCCTTCCAAATAACTCTCAAGAGTGAGAAATGGAAAAACATAAAATAACCACATGTAAAAGCGTAATAGCATCCCCACACATGTGGTACATCATATGAAGGATCCAATGCTTGGTGTCACATGTGGCTCCTCAACTAGGGAACTTCTAAAAAAGGAAAGGTGGTCAATTTCATGCCATTTGTAATTGTTTTAAGAACATGTGACCCTATGTAACCACATTCTAGGAATAATTCCCAACAAAATACCCACATGTGGTACAAGGAGGACTAATCATGCCATTGTGTGGGCAAGGCATTGAATTAGGAAAGGGTCTCTTTCTAAGTGGTACATGTGGTAGTTTTCATTAAGTGGAATCCTTGTCATCAACCAATGCACATACATGTTTCCCAATAAAATTACATTGATATTGAATCTTAGTAGATCTAGTCAAAATTTCTAAATGGATCGTAATGCAATTCCATCGATCATTATTCAATATAAAAAGTCCTAACACATGGCACATGGATCCCAATATAAGCCCCCCACTTGTACTGGTGGGTATAGCTTTTTTATGTGTCAGTAGGTGGTATACCATTAGTGATCTATTAAAAAAAAACAAAAAAACAATTATTTTTATAATTTTCCTAATATTTACCATAGAACAACCAACCATTATACATGTGTGAAATCCTAGGAAAAAGTATATTTTCTAGGTCCATAAATAAAACATAAGTGATGTGATTGAAATTCATGAAATGGGACGGGGAAAACTTCATGAATGACCCTCAAATTCAAGTGATGATGCAAATGTATTACAATTTTTTAATCATCTAGCTTTTAAGATCTAGGAATTTTATATACAAGAATTTTAAAAAGGTATCTTAGCCTTTCATTGCCTTTCCTCAACATTGTTTCTTACTACCCCATTTTCCTTAAATATTCATTTCATTGAACACCATTTTTTTAGATATTCAAATACAACCTTGTGACTGGTGTAAATGGCCTCATATCAAGGTGGGATTCACTCAAGAGATACATTTTTAGGATTTTAACATTATTTTCTCTCCACCACTTAGCCCAGTTGGCTTTAATGAATTAGTTTTTTCTTGATTTATACCCATTCTGTGACCTTTGAAGAGTCAAAATTTAAAGGGGAAATATTTTTTATAGGTGGAATAGAGTGAAGGGGTACAATGGAAGGTATGAAGTATTAATGGGTATTTGTAAGATTCTATCTTGACAAGTTTCCTAGTAGTACAAACTAACTGAAGAAATGAAAACACTTGTAAAAAAAAATCCATGTATCCCATGGTAAGACAAGTCAGAGAATAAAATTATAATGTTATGAATTATTACAAGAGTTCAATAGAGTTTACTAATTCCACAGCAATATAAAAATTTATAACCCACAATCAAGCAAGACACCAATACATGGAATATCAAAGGAGAACATGTTGTAACCAAAATGTACCATTCATAAAGTGCATTTGTAAATATGATAGGTGAGGGTGGAGCATCTTAAATACCATAGATAAGCTAGCTCAAGGATGCTTTTGAAGGAAAAAATTATATAATTTCTTGATCATGGAGAGTCTAAACAAGAAGGATTGTAAAATCATCAACAATAGACCTTGGTAATGATGCTTCTATGGTAGTTACCCATTATGGGGAAACATTTGGCTCCTACTCAAATACATGCAGTATACGTAAGAGTGTATGGAAACAAAATAATATCTTAGCACTTGTTGTTTACAGACCATCTAACTAGAAAAGAGCATTATTCGACTAAAACCTAGCCCATACCCTTCCCCCCCCCCCAAGAGAAATAAATCCTAATTTTTAGAAAACAATTAATTTTCTAAGTCTAAAGCATGAAATAAAAAAATGAAAATAGTGTAAGTGAAATAATTTAAGAAAAAATAAAATATGCAAAAATGAATTTATAAAACAATGTGTGAAGCTAAACATGCAAAATAACAAGCAAATGAAAGCATCTATATTAATTTCAAGGAGCTTATTTATTTACAAATTATATCATTAACTAAGAGTGTGGATGCTAGATAAAACCAAAGATCTAGTGCATTTGAATTGAGGAATTCATTATTAAATTTTACCTTGTTCTGGGTTATAAACCAAAACAATGATACACTAAAAATCATATGGGAATGAGGTGGAACTTCTACACTACTGGGCTTAAGACCATAATCGATTTATACTCATGAAGAACAAATCCCAAATCTTGCCAAGGTGGGGCATTGTTTCCATAGATATAATTCATCCAATGATCAATAATCATTGGAGAACATACTCTTAATTATTGGGATGTGTTAAACCATTTCCTTTACTTGTAAAATCATTGAAGGTTGATAAGGTTGTTCACTATGGGTTCTACATGGAAATGGTTGACTTCCCATGCCACTATTTGCCAAAGGTGAATGAGGAGAGCACATGAAATTAAAAGACAAGGGGAAAATGTGAGAGTACTCATTAGTCAAGGCTAGGCTCTCTAAGGAACAAGTTAAGGGAACTTCAAAATTTATGAAAACTTCCTCACAACTAACCTTTTCCAAAAAACGTACAAAACCTACTCTATGTTCTTCAAGAATTGGACTAGTGGAATTTTCATCAAAATTTTCTAAGTTAGGACCTTCATCATGTCCAATTATATCAATATTCAACTGGAGGATCATATGTTTGATTTCCTTTAAATTACAAACATTTTATATACCAAGCATGTCTTTTGACATGGAGAAGGTCATTAAGTTCATTTCATGCTTCATGGGATGAAGGAAATTTTGTCGCTTATTCTTCAAGGACCAACCTATTAGAGTCATCTAAAGATAAATAATATATAAAAAAGTTTTTAATGGGGGAAGGATCCCTTATTTCATGTGAAATGGAAACAACGGTTTGAATATCAAGACCTCCATCAAGGTAATCTTCATTAATAAACCCATAATATTGTACTTCACTAAATAAAGTGTCAACAAAATCCTCCTGTTATGAATCTTGCACCTTAAAAATGATAAGAAACCAATAATTACAATCCTCTTATAGGGGGGAGCCTCATTTTATAATGAATATAATGTACCATACAATATTTTTTGATTCTAAGACTAGGTCTCCTTAATATGTGTGTAGGAGACAAATGGTACAATTATAATAAAATGAGACCATGAGAGTTTCTAACATGCATAACACTATAATAATTTTCAAGAAATTCAATTGCTTAAATTTCTTTCATTAAATTATGAACCAGACATACTCGTAAGCTTGTGATGATGCTAGCAAAATATATGCATGAGTAGGCAACTAACTCTAAGCTAAGCAACCTTGGTTGTTTAGGAAAGAAAACACTAAGCTCCCTTACAGGAGGTATTTCCATAATGTTTCACAAGACCTATAAACATTCAAAATTATCAAGTATTCCTAATGAAAACAATAAAACATATAAAGCTATAGAAAGCATTAATATGAGTTACATGACTTAGTTGTTGTAGGAAATAAAATACTAGGCTCCCTTACAGAAGGTCTCTTCATAATGTTTCACAGGACCTATCAACATTCAAGATTATAACTCAACATATAAATCTAACCAATTTTCACAACTATTTATAATGAAATAAAATGCTTCCTTGATCCATTTGGAGTGAGCTCAATTCTCCTAAGAGAAAAGTGAAAAATTATTCCATAAATTCATATACTACATTAAATAAATTTACATCTAAAACTATAGAATGGAAATTTATGTAAAAGGAAGATTTATTCTATTCAATCATAAGTTGGATACATGCTTCAAGATTCCTCCTCTTGGAATGGAGGAGGCACTCCTATTTATACATAAACTCGAGATAACTAACAAAGATTTGAGATCCACAAATATCTCCTAGCTACACAAATATCTCATGTGGTTACAACCATGTGTGCACACTTAGCAAGTAACATCTCTACAAATCCTCCCAAAAATATCTAATATCTTTGATAAGAAATCTTATCAAAACATCCATGATTCTTCTCCACGAAGTATGCTTGAAGGAATCTCCCAAATCTTCATCAATTTTAGAAATTCGAATTTAAGGCTAGGTGGTCAAATATGGCTTTGTTGGAGTCTTCAAATACGCCTACAAACATCCTGAAACTCATCCCACTTTCATATATAAGTGAACACTTGTTATTTTTCCAATATTTAATCATAAATTCACTCAAAAACAATAAAACAGATGCATTGGAAAATAATAAGTCTAAACTCGATGTAATCATGAAAATAGTTTATGGAAAAGAGAAATATGGTTTAAATGTGAAGTGAAAGTGAAGTGAAATGTTGGTAAAAAGATAGTATTTGGGCAACCCAAGATTCCCCCCAACTGAAGGTGTTTCATGTCCTCATGCGACATTGTGTTGGCATTCTTAATTTGTGTGATGGAGTCTTCTTTTATGATATGTAGCAACATATTTTTTTCTTATGGTTGGTTCTTGTGTGACAACCATAAATATGGAAAATGTTGGTTCTTGTGTGACAAAAATTTCCTTTTTACTCTTGTTTTTACTACAACAAAGAATGATCTTGAAAATTAAACCATTTGAATACATTCCAAATGATGATTCAGTAATGTGTGCATCGACCGTTTAAACTTTTTAGCCTCATTTGCTTGAAATTATTGTGCAAAACATGCTTTGTAGATAAGCTATCTATAGCTTATTGAAAATTTATGTTTCTATGACTACAAAAATTATTTGAAACATCATCCATATGGTAGTTTTTCTTAGGAATGTATGATTCATATGAAAACAAATGATGCATGATGGAAGTAAATCAAGGTGTTTATAAGAACAAAAACTTTCAATTGGGAAAAATAGGTTGGTCAACAATATATGAGGTTATGAAATATGGAATAAACAAATAGTGTAATGAATATAAGGAATGAAGAATATAACCCCCAACTGAAGGTATTTTCCATCTTGGAAAATGTAGCAAATAAGGAAGACATAGAATGCCATGAAATAGGAAAGGACACGAAAGGAAAAATACATAAATTTTCCAAATACATGTATTTTAGCATTCAAGTAATTATTGATTAAAGAGTGGAAAACAATATACCTTCACCTAATTGAGAAGGTCATGAGCTATGCATATGAGAATTCTTTGTATGGCTGGAATTTTTTTGGATGCTACTATTAGATCATCGATCTTTAAGTGAAACAATTTGATCAGATTGGTTGTATGAAGATAGAATGCGATCTGAAATTGGTGCATTTATACCATCTTATTGTTGGAACTAAGCTGTTGGTGCTTAACTCTAGAGCTAAATTTTGATTTATTGTAACACTACTACAAGTTGTTTTAAGTGTCATGGAACCATATAGTATTCATTCATATCCACATCGTGGCATAGTTATTTTCTATGTGAATAGATTTTGTTGATGTTGAACATAGAAAGAATTGTTGGATTACTGACCATTAATGAATGTCATTAACCAACACGAGACTACTCACCATTAATGTCAATGAGATTCAATATGCCCAAGTACATTTTACTAGGTACGAATAAATGAATTGAAATTGAGTCACCTAGAAGATCCAAAAAACATGGGACATTGATGTATTCCCACTGTTCATTGGTGAGAGAAATTACCATTAAGACATGCAAGCCTCAAGGTACTAAAAATAACTCTAGTCTCAAACCCAGATAATGTGATAAAGTCGATGGGTCAAGAATTACTAGAAGGAGGGCCTTAATGAATCCATCATTATCTAACACGAGTATAAAGTAATGATTTAGAGGACCATAGATGAAATATTTGCATTTATGAAGCAGGTTTTATTTTGCAAAAGGAAAAGGACAATGAGGTAACTCAACATCGTAAGTGAGCTGAATGACTTTATTCATGGGTTAGGAAGGAAATGTAAGTGAGGCAGAAAAGTGTGAAACTTGCAAAGGAAAAATGATTTGAAGTGATGCTCTAGGAAGATAGAAATTCATGAATGGACTGTAAGCTTAAAAATAGGAAAATGAATGAGTAGAAATGGTATTATGGATGTGATTTGAAATGGAATTGACTTCTTATACTCTATTTGAAAAATAATTTGGTCTTTGAAAACCACTTTTGCATGAATTGATCTTCTTTGATCATCTTGGAACGTGCAAAAACTTTGCACTAATCTGCAATAAAACGTAAGATTCTCGAAGGAGAGAGGTGATCAGTCTCTCTTCATACAATATATACGCAAAATAATTCATAAATATTGCTAATAAAAAAAATTCAAGGAATATTAAATAAAAATGAAATGCACATTTACATGTTGGGAAGTGATGCATATTGGACTTCCCATTAGTGTTTCGTTGATAAATTATTTGTTTGATATCCGTTTTATGTGATTCAAAAACTAAATTGGAGCAGATTCATATTAAGAACATGTTTTAATAATTTAATGATTTTTCCAATTCCAATTGCTGTAAAATCCATAAAAAATGACCACTTTTTGTCTCAAATGATAATGAAACCTATCTCATTGCGTATATTTCATCGATATCTTTCAAACGATGCATGGATCGCATCAAATAGATGTCGTATGAGAATGTTATGATTGTTTGAAGTTTTGGAAAAATGGTAAAAATGGAGGCTTCAGTGCCACGTGGCAGCACCAAGGAGTTCCATGTGGAAACAACAGGGAGTGCCACGTGGTAGTATGATTCTGACATGGATTAATGACATGGAAAAGAGTTGAAATTGCATGATGAACTGGTAGATGATGATGTGACAATAATGATGTGGTAGTGATGTGGACTGCTGACATGGTGATGATGTGGCATTGACTGGTCAACTATTGATTTGGCATGTTGAGTTGGCAGAGCGAAGTGGATTGTTGAATGGATAAGGTGATGTGGCAGAAATTTAGGTGATGATTTTGTAATGTTAACTAATAATATGTTGCCATGTGGACCAATCCAATGTCGCCACATGGAATTGGAATTGTTGCCTAGTTAAAGATTGTCAAAATTGTAGAATAATTAACAAATTTTAGCCTCTATTGGATTTGAACTCATGACCTATATTTTACAAATTTAAGGACTTACCAATAGACCATAATTTAAATTTGAGAAATAGGAGCCACAAAAATGTTATTTAAAGTTAAAAGAATTAATCATTCAACAAATTTGACTAATGAGGCAAACACCCACCAAAACAAAATTCAATATTTTTAGGAGAAAATCAAGTGTCTAATTGATCCAAGATAATTTTCAAGCAATTTCATCCACCAAAATATTTTATTTTCAATTTAACTCATCCTCTTGCCAAAAAAAATGGATCTCACAACCAATTTATTCTATAAAAATTTGGAGAACATTGAAACTAAAACTCATAATTTTTTTTTTGCAGGTTGTTATAAGGCGTGTTAGAACAAAATTTGTGGGTCATTTTCTCACAAATTATTCATTGGATTTTGCTCAAATTCTGTAGACATATTCCTACTGTTCTAATATTTATGCACACCAAAAATCAACACTATCCAAATGATGGATTTCAATATATAATCAAAATGTATTTAAACTTCAGAAATGGTTTTCTCACAAACTATAGATCATATCTAGATGAAATTTTGTAAGTTTCCTATGGTCCTATGTTTCTGCATACCAAAAATTAGATCGATCCAATGCATGGATATCGAGATATAATCGAAATGGTTGTAGGTGATGATCCTCATTTTCTCGAAAAACGTGAAGTGGATTGGGCTGAAATTTACAGGGATTGTTCATCATAATATTATGCACTTCTTGTCCAATAATTACGAGAAACCAGTTCCTATTTTGTGAGATATCTTCAGTGTAATTTCTACATTTTGTATTTTGTTTTTGTTTTTATTTTATTTTATTTAAAATAAAATAAAATTATAGATTTTTATTTAACCGATACAAATAAAATTGATTAAAACTTTTGTTATCAAATAGAGACAAATTTATTTGACAATTAGAGATAAATTTTAAGAAATTTTTTCTTTTTAGAATCAATGGTAAATTTAGATCTCTTAGTCACTTTTTATTGTGAATTTTCAAAGCTAACTTATCCAATTTATTTTCTGATCTTCTAGGTCGCACAAGGCACAAGAAGAGAGCATACTCAACAATTCTTTATGTACTTTAAATCTGACATTTGAAAAGCAATAGAAGGATTTGATTTCAACAAACAATTTTTAGCTCTTTTAAATTCCCCTTGTTTTCCTTCTTCACAAATATCCCTTTGATTGTAGATCTTCCTACCATTGGTTAGTGAATGAGGTGGCTCTTACTGCAACACCAAATGAAAATTTTCAAGAAAATAAGTGAAATCATATTTGAAAATCAAAAACTTCAAAAAATCTCCAAGCTTGGTTTTATTTTCCAATTCTATCCTACTCTATTTTGAGAAAGAGATTGTTTTTTCAAGTGTAGGAGTATTTCTAATGATGCCATTTACAGATCAAAATATATAGTATGATCACATCCAAATTTGAAAAATATACATCAATATTCACTAGGATATGAGAGATCAAATGTACATTTGGATTAAATGCTAAGATTCGTTGAAGAATTTTGTGGACTACTGACATTTTGAAACTAATATTTAATGTATTCCTCATTCTGTTGGCTCTCCTTATACTGCAAATATTGATTGAAATATATGCACCCTATTTATCATGTTTTATATATGCAACTAAAAATGGGATTCAAAGCTAACTCCTATGTATACTTACCCATGTTACTAAGATCTTGTTGTCACCAAGTTATCCTTTCAACATGAGTTAGTTTTTCCATGAATCAAACCAAAGAAAAATATTGGTACTGAATTAAATTCCTAATTTTTAATCCCTTAGCATCATCCCTAGAAATGATGCCAAAAATATTATGAAATTGAATTGCTTAAATTGCTTTCATTAAATTATCAACTAGGGATACTCGTAAGATTGTGATGATGCCAACAAAACATATGCAAGAGTAGGCAGCTAACTCTAAGCTAAGGAAAATTGGTTGTTGTAGGCAAGAAAACAATAAGCTCCCTTACATGCGGTCTTTCGATAATGTTTCACAAGACCTATCAACAATCAAAATTATCAAGTATTCCTAATGAAAATAGTAAAGCATATAAACCTATATAAAGCATTAAGATGAGTTACATGACTTAGTTGTTGTGGGAAAGAAAACACTAGGCTCACTTACAAGAGGTCTCTTTGTAATGTTTCATAGGACCTATCAACAATCAAGATTATAACTCAACATATAAATCTAACCAATATTCAAAACTATTTATAATGAAATAAAATGCTTCCTTAATCCATTTGGAGTGAGCTCAATTCTCCTAAGATCAAAGTGACAAATTATTCCATAAATTCATATACTACATTAAATCAATTTACATATAAAACTATAGAATGTAAATTTATGTAAAAGGGAGCTTTATTCTATTCCATCATAAGTTGGATACATGCTCCAAGGGTACTCCTCTTGGAATGGAGGAGGCACTTCTATTCATACATAAAGTTGAGCCTAACTAACAAAGATTTGAGATCCACAAATCTCTCCTAGCTCCACAAATATCTCATGTAGTTACAACCATGTGCTAACACAACAAGTAACATCTCTACAAATACTCTCACAAATCTCTAATATCTTTGATAAGAAATCTTATCAAAACTTCCATGATTCTTCTCCATGAATTATGCTTGAAGGAATCTCCAAAATATTCATCAAATCTATTAACTCGAATTTGAGGTTTTGTTGTCAAATATGACTTTGTTGTAGTCTTCAAATACACCTACAACCATCATGAAACTCATTCCACTTTCATATATAAGTGAACACATGTTATTTTTTGAATATTTAATCATAAATTCACTCAAAAACACTAAAACATATGCATTGGAAAATAATAAGTCTAAACCCGATTTAATCATGAAAATAGTTTATGGGAAAGAGAAATATGGTTTAAAAGTGAAGTGAAAGTGAAGTAAAAGGTTGGTAAAAATATGGTATTTGGGAGACCCAACAATAATATAAATGTAACCACTAAATATCTAGGGATTAATAAGGGTTTTTAGGGTTAACATGAGGCTTATGTAGGACTTAACACGTCCCTTCCCTTCAAAAATGTGTTGTCCTCAACATTTGACTATATGTGGGTGTTTCTAAATGAACAACTTATCTTCTTATGTCACTTCTTCCACTGGTAGGTTATTCCATTTGATGAGGTACTCAATATTTTCTTTATTTCTCAGCTGCTTAGTCCTTATTTCCAAGATTTTTTCTGGTTCTAGTATTATTTTCCCTTCTTCATTAATTTATGGTAGAATAGTTTGAACTAAGATATTTTCACCGACTACCTTCTTTAAGAAAGAAACATGGAAGACTGGATGTACACATAAATATGGAGGAAACTCCAATTTGTAATCCATACTTCTAATCCCCTGCAACACCTTATAGGGGCCATAATACTTCGGTTCTAATTTATTGTCCTTATATTTTTTCTCAAGGGATATCTGTTTATATGATCATAGTCTCACAAATACCTAATCCCCCACTTCAAATTTCCTTTTACTATGATTATGATAAAAAAAATTTCATCCTATTTTACGCCATAACAAACTTGTCCTTCAATAATTTGAGAACCTCTTATTGGTGCCATATGTTTTCCCCTCTATTTCTTGAGCTTTTATAGACCCTTTAAAGGGTGATGTGATGGATGAAGGATGATATCCATAAGTGCCATAAATGGTGATATTTTTGATGAGGTATGGAAGGATGTGTTGTACCACCATTTTAGCAAGGGAAACCATTTGACATGTTGTGTTTGTTTATTGAATTCAAAGAAACATATATTTCCTTATAAAAAATGATTCATAATCTCAGTTTTCCCATCATGTTGAGGATGGTAAGATGAGATATGATCCAATTCATTACCCAAATAAGAAAATATTTTAGTAAAAAATTTCTAGTAAAAATTGTATCTTTGTCACTTACAATAATCCTTGGTATTCCATGTAGCTTTTTTATTGCTTCCATGAGTGCTTCTACCACTCTACTTGTTTTAAAAGGATGAGAAAGTGAGAAAAAATTGACATAATTTTTCATTTGATTTACCACTGCCATAATGACACTCTTTCATTTATATTTGGGTAAAATTGTAATAAAATCCATTGAAGCTTCTTCCCAATGCTGGCTTGGTATGACTAATGGTTGAGGGAGCTCTGAGATTTTGATTATTTATCCCTTATTTTGTTCGCATACCACATATTCTACCAAAATAAATTGCACATTTGGTTTAAGACCTTAAAAAAAAAATTATTGATCCTAAAAGATGTCTTCAAGAACCCTAAATGTCCTCCTACATAAGAAGCGTGGATTATGAAAGGACCTTCTACTTGAGTTGAGAATTATTACATAAGTATAAGCAATCATTATACCATAACAAATCATTTTCCACATAATTTGTTTACTACATTGGGGACGTCTTGTAGTTGTTGAATTATTTTTCATATCTTCTCATCTTGCTTCCATTCTATCCTTGCTTCTTGCACCCAATCAGACCATGTAGTGGAAATAACACATAATAAACCATTTTTTTCTTCCCCTATACTTGAGAGTGAATTTTACACAATATTTTGTTTTCCAATTTTGTAGATAATTTCCATATCATAACCCAACATCTTTGTGACCCACTTTTGTTGCTCTTCTGAAGATAATATTTTCTCCAAAAATTGCTTCTAACCATCATGATCTATTTTTACTTTTAAGTGTCTTCCCATTAAATATGGACACCATTTCTTAACTTCATTTAGTATGGCAAACCTTTCTTTTTCATATATGGGTCTCAATAATTTATTTCCTTTAATTTCACCACTTCCAAAGGCAAGGGGCCTTCTTTCTTACATCAAAATTGCACCAATGCCATGGCATAAGGAATCACACTCCAAAATGAAGGATTTTTGTGAAGTATGGTGTTTCCAAGACATTAGTTGTACACATAGCCTCTTTAAGTTCTTCAAAAGCTTTGGTTTCTTATTTAGTCCAAGAAAATTCTTCCTTCTTCAATAATTTTGTTAAAGGTGCTTCCATTTGACCATAAATTTTGATAAACTTGTCGTAATATCTTATCAAGCTTAAGAGTCCTCTAATTTTATTCAAGTTATTGGAAATTTTCCATTCCCTCATAGCCTTGATTTTGTTAGGATCCTCCTTGACACCCTTATGTGATATAATATCACCCAAATATTCCACTTCTTGAACCCCAAATGCAAACTTGGAAGGTTTAACATACATTTTTTTCTCTTCTAATATTCTTAAGACCATGTCAACATGTTGTACATGCTCTTCCCAATATTTTTTGTAGATTAGTATGTCATAGAAAAATACTAACAAAATTTTTCCTAGGAAGGGTTTGAAAATAGAATTCATCGATTTTTGAAATGTCAAGGGTGCATTTTTAAGTCCAAATGTCATAATGAAAAAATCATAATGACCTTAATGTGTTATAAAGGATGTTTTGGGAATCTCTTCTTGCCTCATTTTGATTTGATGATATCTATAATGAATATCCAACTTAGTAAATAAAATTTATCTATGAAATTTATCTAATAATTCATCAATGAAACTAATAGGAAATTTATCTTTGATTGTCATTTTGTTGAGCTAGCTATAATTTGGACACATATTCCATGAACCTTTTTTTTATAACCATCACCAATGATAAAGAGATATCACTCTTGCTTGATTGAATGATTCCCACCTCTAGCATTTCATGAACTATATGCTAAATCTCACTCTTTTGTGCAGGTGGATACCTATAAGGCCTAATGTTAGGTGGTACACATCTAGGTTGCAAATGAATAGCATGGTCATGATCTTGGGAAGTGGAAGACCCTTAGGAATATCTCGAACTAACTTATAATTATTGTTGATAACATTTTGGAGATCCAATGGAGTAGATGATATAGATGTTTGAACATATAGTAAGCACAATTTTGAAATTACACCTTGGTGTCCCTTTTTTACCAATATTTTCATGCTATTAAAGCTGATCATTTTACTCGGTTTTCTTTGGATACCTCTAGGATTGATTTTATTTCCTCCTGCGAAAAATATTATGAAAAGATCTTGAAAATTAAGGGCCAATATTTGTAATGATTGTAACCATTTGACCTTGAATACAACATCAACGCCACCTATTTGGATTAAAATCATGATACTAATCAAAAAATACTCTCCCATATTTAGCTTAATATTATGACACATCCCTATACAATTTATAGTACCTTCATTTTCAGTCATTACTTGAAATTCAAGTGATGGATATACAAAAAAATTAATATTTTTTTACAATTTTTAATTGATGAATTTATGGGTACTAGAATCAATCAATACTATTACCATTTTAATTTGATATATCCTTCTATATTAAGGGTTTTTGGAATACTAATTTCGGGTAATGTATGACAAGATATTGTTGGAGTAGTCTCTTCTAGCTCTAGATCTTGTGAAGTTTTGACTTCTTGGTCTTTTTTATCTTCACTGGCTATGTAGAATAATTTCTTCTCAGTACATTTATGCCCCTTACTATTATTGTTGTCACAATTTTGCTGAGGAGTCAACCATGTCGGTTTAGGAGAGGGATAATTATTTTTTCTATAGTTATTAGTGACCATATTCTTACTTTAATATTTCCTTTCTAGATTGAAGGCATCCTCTAGATATTTAGGTTCAAGGAGATGCACCTAATGTTGGATCCTTTCTTTTAAAGTTTCCATAAATAGGTCTAGGAATTATCCTTTAAAATATTTTTTTTACTCTAAGACTTGAATTTTGGAATTGTCGGATATGCCTTGTAACTAGACATTTTTGTAAAATATTTACCAATTATTTGATTGAAGAATGTATTTCTCTTAATATCCCCATAATTTGCAATAAATTCCTCCATAAAAATGGACCAATATTTAACACAATCCTTTTTCCTTTCACAAAGCCTTTGATACCATACATGTTAGTCTTGTTCTAAAAACATGGATGGAATATTTACCTTTTGTAAAGATTCCACTTGGTGTAGATCAAAGTATTGTTGCCTTTGAAATATCCTCATATTGATCTTTGGAATACAATATTTTCTTGGTGCTTACTCGAATCCCTGATTATGTGAATTTTAGATTAAAAATTCATGATTATGATTCTACAATTCAATATTTATGCTACCCAATTGTGATAGCATACTCTCTGTATGATATTTATTCTCAACACCATGATTCCCCTTACCTTTGTGTTTTCATTGTATCTCCACATCCCCTTTAGGGCGATCTTTTAATAAGATGTTTTTATTTTATTCTTCCTTGATGGTTTTTTTCATTTCTTCCTTATTTTCATTCATCCTATTTTCCACTTTTATTATAAAATCCACCTCTTTTAACACAATACCTTCCATTTCATTAACTTTCTTATCTAACCGAGATAACTTAAATTCCAAGCCTTCACTTTCTTCATGATTCAAGGATCAATATTTAGTAGATTTAATTGATGTAGTAGCTTTCTTTGGAGGAATATTGGAAAATAATAATATTAATATTTTTTATGACTACTTTATGCAAAAAAAAAAGAAAAAAATGGGTTATTCTGATCAATATTTATGTCACTTGTAAGTTACGTACCTTAATTTGGAGAATATTTGAATCAATGAATTTTTTCTTAATATACCTCTCAGATTTGAGTCCTTTTGGATCTAAAACTTTGTTCTATAATAATTTGATATTTGTTTTCTACAATTCCATAGGTGTGAACAAAATTTGATGTTCCAAGTGGAAGTTATGGTAATTTTATCAAAACTTGTTGACTTTTGGCCTCTTACCATGAGAAAAATTCTATAGCGTGCCACATGTTGAATTCATCAAAAGTATAGTGAACCAAATTTTGAAATCTGAACCATAGTTTCCTCAAGGTGTATCCTTAACATAATATAAGTTTCATTATCTGAAACCTCCTAGAAATGAATTTATTGCGAATTTCCAAAATAACTTGTTAGAAACTAATTTTAGGAGTTGTCGAGAACCTATAATTCCTTAGAGAAATTTAAAAATTATATGGAACCAATATTTGTAATTTAAAAAATATGTTTATGGGAATTTCACCTTGATGTTTCCAAGTTTCATCATCTGAAATCCACCAGAAAAAAAGGTTATAGTAAATTTTTTGAACCAACATGTTTGAGATTGATTTCAGGAGCATTCATGAACCCTAATTTGCTTGTAACATATATATGAAAATATAGTGAACTAGTATTTTAAATTTGAACTAGATATTATCCAAGACTTCTACTCAATATTATCCAAGTTTTAGCACCTGAAACGTCCCTGAAAAATAGTTATAGCGAAAATTTCACGATTCCATTTTTGAAGTAGCAAAACACTAGGATCATGAGCTTTGATACAAGATGTTATGAACCTTGTGCCTAAAAATTATAAGAAACCAATAATTGTTGTCCTCTTTGATTGGAAAACCTCATTTTACAATAAATACAATGTACCACGAAATATTCGATGATTCTAAGACTAGGTCTCCTTAGTATAGATAGGAGACAAAGTGTACAATCATAATAAAATGAGGCCATGAGAGGTTCTAGTCTACATAAAAATATAACAATATAAATGTAATAACTCAATATATAGGGCTTAATAAATGGTTTATGGCTAAAATGAGGCTTATATAAGGCTTATCACCTCCTTTCCCAAATTATCATAGCATGTACCAAAGGTTTGGAGAAGAATGCAAGTTGTTGAATCATTGTCTTCATAAGGAGGGGATAATATTTGATTTTGATAATTATCAAATCATATATCCTTATATTCATCTTTACTTTCCATAAAATCATTTTACTTTATGTATCCATTAAGTAGTTTTTTTTTCCTCTTCATTCATAAGGTCATGCTCTTCATGAAGTGATTATTCCTTAATATTTTCATCAGATGCTTGAACTTCTATGGGAAATACCATGGATATTTATTCTTCATTTTGGAGGTATGCTATGGTATATCTAATGAAATCCTCAATTTACTCACTCTCAAGACCATACTCCCATTGTTTGAGGATTAATTTCAAAAAATCATCAAATGAAGTTATAGGTTTCTCACCAAGATCACAATAAAACTATTCACTGACCTTTTCTTACAAAGTAAATAGAAGGGTGAACCTCCAAACATATTGATGGCAAATATAAAATTCATTCATAATCCTAATGAAATATATAATATACAATATGGAATATTTATGTAATCCATGAAAATAACAAATTATATCAAAGGTTTCATTGTATCCTTTACATGATGCCCCTAGAATAATTGAATAATTAACTGGAACAACACCCAATATATATAACGTTCCAAATATCATAAAATTGGATTGGAGTATCCAAGGTGAATTCTCAAATCATTCATTTATTTCTTGCATCGCCTCTATAGGAAATAATTCTTACAAATATATAAGGGAAAATGGATTTTTTCCCTTATTGGAGTCGCGAAATGAGTAAACTTAATAAAATCCTTTGAATACTAGTAAATTTTCATTGAATACAAAATTTGAATACCCAGGTACCGGAATTTATCCCTAGCCAAGGAGAAACTATCAAATCGGGTTCCCACTATTACCTTAGTAACCTTAAATCTCACTTTAAGGCCAATTGTAGGTTCTAACCTAAGGAGGGTTTCCCTAAGGGTCAAGTTGAGCTGGATTGAATAATAGAAATGGAAGTTATTCTAGCTAAGCTTAAGGAAATTTGACAATTGATTTCAAGATAAAAGAAATATTACATGCATGAATGAGTAAAGTTGATTATATCAACATGGAACAAGATTTACATGATTTATCTTAGATAAAACAATTCTCATTCTTAACTAGTGTAATGATTGAAAATATGAAAATGAATTTTCTCAAGGAAAAATTTAAGTGTTCATGAAATAAAATGTCACATCAAATGATACACAAACCATATGTCAAGCCTACAAATCATGAAAAATTTTCATTTCATTTACCATTGGAAAAAATATTATATGTAAATATTAGTTAAGGGACGTTATTATATACACACCAAAAATATTACATCATAGAGAAGATATGTAAACAAAGAAAAATTCAACAATGTTCAAGGGACATTATGTGAAATACATTTAGGTTTTTGTAGCAGAGTAGACCTATCATCAAAACTCAACACAATATCTTACATATATGGTAATGTTCTAACCATTGAACCCAAGAAACAAGAATTAAACACTATAATGAATTACACAAGTATCAAACCAAGTGAGGTTATGTTATGGTTCTATTCATATGTATGATGAGCATGCAATAAATAAAATCACCTTTAATACAATTACTCAAACATGTTCAAAATATGCCAAAATTTCATTGATATAATAGGTATATAATATATCAATGAAAACACCATTAATTATGAAATAAAATAGAGATATTAGTCATTTTCAATAATACTACCTTAGATAACATTTTATAAAGTTAATACTATGTTCATCCAATGGAGTGTAATGTTGCAAAACCTTATAATCACTAAGAAAATCCTTTGTCACTATTGAGAAATACATTTACCATCAACATATAAAACGACATAAACCATGATGAAAAGGGCAAATGATATGAGATTTATTAAAACCCAAAGTTCAAAGGAAAATTATGAAACTTAGAAGGTAACCAATGATGTATGCATTGAAAAATTGATAAGATGGCTTGACATTGACACAATGTATTAGTGTGTTTAGTTTACTATTGTATCAATAGTCTTGTTTGATATTTAGAGTTAAAAATAACCCACAAAATGTCACAAGGATATACCATAAATATAACATGATAACTTATTATGTTTAGCCAAGAAACATTTAGGTCATGGATAACAATAATCTTGGGTGTCAGTATTTAGAACAAAGGTTTAATTATTTAGCTTGATGATACTAGAAAAAACAAGTAGAGAACTCAAGTATTCATAGATTGCGTCACTTTATCATAGCACATTAACCTAAAACAAGCCTTAATGCAACCATAAATCTTTGCAAAATAAGAATTTCGAAGCATAGTTACAAAAAAATGTAACATCAAACCCTTGTATATGCGTATAAGAGTAGTATAAAGAACTTTCATCTATAGATATCACCAATTTAGGGCTTATATATTGAAATGAATTGTTGGAGCTATAAATAAGTTTAGTTTCACATCCATGGATTTTGAATGAAATTTTATAAAATACATTTATATTAGATCTATACCTTGAAATCCCATTTTAATTCAAGCACAGTTCCATTCATTGGTGTTAATGTAGTTGTTTCCACCAACAAACATGCAAAAATATCTTAGTATATTCCTTGAACAATATCTAAACAATCCCTTAGACAATGAAAGATGCACAACAGATCACCAAACTAGTTTTCTTATTAATATCCAACAAATATAAATGAGAGAGATATCCTCCTTATATAGACAAAGAGAATTCCCAATACATGATGCAACACAATGTGCCTTAGCT
This sequence comes from Pinus albicaulis, assembly GCA_034641835.2. Lineage (NCBI taxonomy): Eukaryota > Viridiplantae > Streptophyta > Pinopsida > Pinales > Pinaceae > Pinus > Pinus albicaulis. The sequence goes on from MU968493.1 coordinate 12,257,522, forward strand.
CAAACTACGGGTAAAAACAATTGCTCCAAGTTTAAATAATAGAAACACTATGTCATGTTGGAACGATTGACCTTAATCAACCTCCAACACTTGAAATACCCATCATAGATGGTATAAGAGGTAGCAAACTCCCATAGTTTTAATCCAGAAGAGCTAAGTCAAGTGTGCCTCCATCAAATGTTACCAAGGACCCTCAAAATAGGTGAGGAAAGGTCAAAAAAGGGACCAAAGGCTAGAGTTCCCATCCAACCAACTCCAAAGAATGGGGAAGTGGAAAAAACATAAAATAACCACCTATAAATGTGTGATTTCATACCCACATGTGTGGGATGTCATATGATGGATCCAATTATTCATAACATATGTGGCTCCTCAAATAATTTGTTTGTTATTCAATCATATATAATCATTGTAACAGCCTATGAACTTGTGTAACCACCTCCTAGGATTCCTAAATGCTTAAAAAAAACCCAAAATTTGGTATAATGATGAATAATCATGCCAATGTGTGATAAAGGCATCCAAGTGGGAAACATTTCTCTCTTTCGATGGTCCATGTGGAAGTTTTGATGATGTCACATCCCCATCATCACTAGATGGACCATGGCAGATCCCAATGTAGTGAAACATTTCCAATGAAAATGGAATTGATATAATGTCACTAGATATGGTCAAATATAGATACACAAATCCTAATGTGGTGTCATAGATTTAAATGCAATATCACAAATCCTAAGTAATGGTACATGGATATCAATGAAAACACTTGCTTATAGCGGCGAGTATAAATTTTTGATGTGCCATGGGGTGGTATACCATTAGTTATCTCTTAAAAAATAACATACCAAAGGTTATTTTTTATCATTTTCTTAGTTTTCACCAAGAGGGAACAAAAATTAACTTTTACGTGTGTCAAATCCTAGGATAAAATGTGTTTTAGATATCCCTAAGTAAAATATAGGCAATGTGATGGAAAATCATGAAAGGGGAAGGGGAAAACTTCATGCAAAGACCTAAAATTCAAGTAATTATGTAAAGGTATTACTTTTTTTTATCATCTAACTTTCAAGATCTAGGAACTTTATGTGAAGATGCCTCTAAACAAGGAGCTTAGCATTGAGCTACCTTTCCTTAACATTTTTTCTTACTACCCCTTTCATCTTCTTTAAGTATTCATTTCATTGAAAATGTCCCTTTTTCTTTAGATATTGATAAACAACATTTGGACTAGGGGAATCCGCCTCATAGTGAGGTGAAATTTGTTCAAGTTTTACATTTTTATGTTTCTAAAATTATTTATTTCCACCTCTTAACCCATTTGGATTTAATGAATTTGGATTTTCTTCATTTAGACTCCTTTTGCGATATTTGTTAATTAAAATATGAAATGGGAAATATTTTTATATATGGTCTAGAGTGAAATGGTACAACAAAAAGTGTCCAGTATGACTTGGATGTGTATGAAAGCACTTTAACTAGTTTCCCAATAGTACAAGTTGACCATAGAAATAAGAAAGTTCTAAGGAAAAACTAAGTGCGATGAGGAAAATATAAAACTATAATGATATGAAGTGTTATTATATTTCATTAAATTTTTCCATTTTCACAACAAGACCAAAACATTATAGCACCACATCTAAGCAAGACATATATATTGTTACACTATGAGTCCCTAGACAGTCATAATCACAAATTCTGAGACAAAAGTAGTTTTTTCTTTTTTCCTCTAAAATTTGATGATGTAATATAATCTTATTTTATTATTTCCACTATTATTTTATAATATAACTTATGAGGCCCATTTTAGACCTCAAAATTTCTCTAATGCATTCCATTTTCTCTCTCACTTGTAAGAACTAAAGAATATTTTCAAGATACATTAAAAAATACCTAATTAAACCATCAAGGAAACACGATAATTATGACGTCTTTATAGTGTGGTGTTGGCGAAAAGTCAGGTCTCGCGGGCAAGACCCAGGTTCAAAGGGTTGTGGCCAACAAGGGGTCCGGTGTAGTCTAGGAACACGCCGGCATTTTCACCCTGCTCTTGGAGAGCAGTGCGTCTCACCTTAGGCGTGCCGCGACCACATGCATATGGGGATGAGATCACCCGTAAGGAATAAACCCCACCAAAGAAAGAAATTGGTATCCATCATATATATCAAGACACACATGCAAGATCTCTTATTGGTTATCTGTGACAACACAACTTAGAATTTTTAAAGTTGTGAAAAACACATTAGAACACAGTAACAACGCATAGAGACAGCAATCCTTCCTTATATTATTCTTCTGGCCGAATACATGGTTACATAGCTTTCTTCTCTGATAAGTCGCAAGTCAGATACAGATGGGTTTGAGAACACAGGGGAAGAACATAGAAGGTAGGAATCCATAGAAAGAACAGGTCTGACCCTTCTGCGGCTGTTCTGCGCATCCATTCAACCCTCAACAATAACAATAACCTCTAACTCCTTTCTTCAGCCGGGTGATCGCCCTTTTATTCACCCGCTCGTCGCGACTGGCGGCTTCTCTGTGTCTTCACTCTGGCTTTTCCCGACTTCTCTTCTGATGTCTGCATGTTCCTCTTTCTATTTTCTGCTGTATTTCTTTCATCTGTACTTATCTCTATTCAATCTCCAGTTATCAATTGCTTCCGCGCCACCTTGGTAGCTCCGCAACTCCTGGTCGCTGCGGCGCGGTCGCGTTAGCTATGTGTATTTTTTCCGCAACTCAAAAAGAGTCCAAGTTCAAAATGTCTTGGCCGAAAATTCAAAACTTAAACAAAAACAAGGGCCCCAACAGGCCCCGACCACAATTCTTTGACTCGTCCGCGAGTCAATCACAAATGACAGTTTCTATTTCCATTCCGCTGCTGGCTTCCGTGCCCTGCTCTGCTGTTCTTTCTTCCGCCACCCTTTCCTGCTGTACTCCGCCACCTGCTGGTTCAAACAAGGGCCCCAACTCCGGGACTCGGCGGAGTGCTGAATCTCGAAGCTCTGTAAAGGTCGCCACTGCTTGTTGCCATTCCTGTATCAGCAAGTCGGCATCTTGAGAGATTCAGTTAGCGGCGGCTTCATCTATGGGCGTCGGGGCAGCCCCGAACAGAGTGGTGAGCTGGGACTCGGCCTCGGCATCCAGCTTGTGCATAGCGTCAGCATGGGTGCGAATGCCCGGACGAATCTCCCGGAGGACGTGCTTGGCCGCTGCTGATTCGGCCTCAGTCATCTGCATGTGAAGTTCCAGCTCGTCCGACTGCGCGTAGAGCTGATCTAACCTTGCAGGGTCCTTGGTCACCCGAATTTCGTTGGAGATTTGTTGCAGCTGGGCAGCAATGGGCTGCGTCTTGACCGTTAGCGCAAGAGAGCATTCCTGTAGAATTCTCAGGAGGGTAGACGCTGCGGCTGTAGTGAAATGCAGAGTGGCTTGCATACTGACTGCCTGCGTCTGTTTAGTAGTCACCTGTCCTGAATGGTCAGCGGGTGGATCTGGAAGGGTGGGCCGTGCGGCTAACGCCGCTTGTAACTCCTGGTTTTCCCTGCAAACAACAGTAAAGACGTCCCTGAGCTGGTGAGCCTGTAGAGCGATGCTGTCCTCTTCTATGCGAGCAGGGATTGGGGCATGGTGAGCCCGTGCCTCCGGCCATACGCTTGAGAGCGCCTGATTAACAATGTTGGCCTGGTTCTGGAGGTAGGTCTTCTCCTGCAGCAACTGAGTGCGCTGTTCAGTAAGCGCCGTGATCTGATTCTGCTGCTCTGTGCACTTCCGCTGTAGCTCATCGTGAATCTGCTCTGCTTTAAGGGCCGCCCGCTGAATGAGCAGGTACAATTGTGCTGGACTCAAATGTGCAGCATTTGGTGTGCTGGGTGCACCCTGCTCTGGCGTCTGTTCCTACGAAGATTGGCCCATGGCCGCTGCTCGGCCTGAAGTCGCTGGAGGGTGGACCGGCGTTTGTTGTTGCAGTGAAGTGGCCATATCAGGCGCCGGCCGGTCCTGCTGCGTGGTTTTCTCTGTAGAAGGGGCGGCTGAATCAGCCCCAACTGTGGCTTGCTGGACAAATATAGTTGGAAGAGAATCCCGAGATGTGGCTACAGGGTCAACAGGTGGTACCACGGCTGCAGTACTGGAGGTAACCTCCGCCCCGTGGTCACCGCCAAAAAGTTCCCGGATCAACGAATCGGACACAGTAGCTGAGGAATTGGACGGATTGGGGGAGGTGGCATGGGGACGGCTGGTGGAGGGGGCAGTAGATGGAGTGAACAAGGTGTGAGGGAGACGAAGGTGGAGGAAATCTGCTGGATCAATCAGCGGTTCCTCTGGAATCAAAGTGGCTGTGGGCGGCGTGGCTGGTGGATCATCCTCCGTAAGATCCACCACGGGATCTGTGGCCGTAGTGCGGGCCCTCTTGGATGGAGGTGGGTCAACGGAATCAGGTTCGGGGCCCGGTTCACCCATTTTCGTGATGAGGGGGGTAGCAGAAGTGAACAAGGGAGTGGGAATAGGGGAAGTGAGGGGAGCGGTGTTGGGAAGACCACGGGACCGATTAATACGAAATTCATTAAAAGAGGGAAATATAGGGGCACCACTGGAAACAACCTGAGTTACCACATTGAGGCGCCGGGCTTGGTCGTTGAAATGCTCGATGACGGGGACCAGTGATTCCGACAGGTCCGTTGCGGTCCCAGCTGCGTCTGGTGTGGGCTCTGCCGCAACTTGTGACGACCCCCCTGTGCTGGTCGCGGCAGGCTGCTGTGCAACCCTCATCCCCTCAAAATTGTACCGGATGACGCCGTCACTGACGTGCTGAACAACCCCCGGCCACGCAGAGACCTCCCGGTGGAAAACATTATCATTCAGCTGGAAACGAAGGGGCGCCATATGAAAAGTGTGGTGCGGTATGCAAGTCGGCCGAATGAAAGTGTGGCTGTGGCTAACGCCAAACCACACTTGTTCACTGTATTCATCCAACAGGTGCCGAGGCACCCGTTGCTGGGAAGTGACCACATCGACCATCATCCCATACCATTCTCGGAACGCTGCTGCGTTCACCTGCTTGCTGCTGGGGTCCCTGGACAACTGCCAGGGGGAATATCTCATTGCGAGCGGCTGGCTCGCGGTGATCTCCGCCGGTGGCCGGATCGGGGGTAGATGCCATTTCCACATGGCGAATGCTAACAGCAAGTACCCATAGATGAAGCTGGTAGTCCGTTTGTAATTGTCTTCGCAAGCCGCGAAGAGTTCCTTCAACACAAACGCGCTCCAATTCAACCTTGCTCCTTGGACGCAGTGCTCGGCAATGGAAATTGTGTCCAGAGTGCACTCTCCCTTTGTGTAATGGCGCATGGTCTTGCTAGCAATCAGGTAGCAAGCGAACCTGATTTGTGATACATTTATCAAATCAATCTTGGCACCTTTGCCACCCCGGCGAGTGCCATACTTGGTATAGAGGTCGGCCTCCGCCGACTTCCGGGCTCGCTTGGAGGATGTCTGCCCCGCAGAGGAGACATCTGCACCAGTTTGGCATAGCCCCGTAAGCCGACTAATGTCTGCTGCATGTATTGGAATTTCTTCGTTCAACGACAGGGACCCGTTCTGCACCCGAGTGAGGAGGAACCGGGTGCATTGCAGGACTGGGCCGGTGGTTCCGAAGACAGGAAGACTTCGCAAATTCATCAAAGTCGACTGCTGTAGGCCCCAGAATTCTTCCCGCATTCGACTGTTAGAGCTGCTCCCGGGCGTGTACTGGTGTTCCATGAATACCTGCCAATGGAGGTGAGGAAACTTAGCCGGGTCGGACAAGTTAGCGTCCATGCAGGGTGTATTGTCATACTTGCCGACCAGTGACTCTACCCGGTGAATTCTGCTATCTAATGCTGGTTCAGGAACTGAGAGAACAGCTCTCGGCATCTTGGCGCGTCTCTGATAGACTTGGACGATTTGTCTGTAACTTCTTGCGAGGTGCTGAGTACTCTGATACTGCGAATGCTACGGAATCGATACAACTTCCAAATTGAACGGGTCCGTCATCTTCGTGCTGATAGCCTTCATGAAAATTGGGCCAGCTGCTGGCACGCGCGGAGTTGATGAGACTCCATAACGGCAATTAATTCTTGCTATCTTTCTTGCCTGCGAGAATCGTGCAATCGATCGCAGGCCTGTGTGTACTCTGACAGTTGCTGACGGAATCATGGGGAGATGGCCGGGCTCGACGGCGGAGGGAATTGTGGTTGATGGCAAATGATTACGGTATGATTACTGTCCATTAAGGGAATTTATGACCAAATCTGAGCTATCCTACGGACTGACAAAAAGGGACTGACGGAAATGACCTGGACTGACACTGGCACGAGGACGGATTCTCCGTGCATGACACGCTGGACTGGAGCGGTGACATGCTGGACTGGCGTGCCGACACGCTGGACTGGCGTTGCGACACGCTGGACTGGCGTTGCGACACGCTGGACTGGCCCGCCCTGACTATAGTCGGTTGCGGCAATGTTCCCGCAACTAACTGGTTAGTTGACTGAGTGCCGACAATTGGAAAAAGACTACCTACATTCATCCCGGTTGCGGGAGAGTTATTCAACTACGCTACTCTACGGGTTCTCTCGGTTGCGAGAGTTATTAATGAAAAGTGAGAGGTACCTACTCCTGGTAGGGCTTCAGGCGTGCGCCATTCACCCATCCCGGAAGAACTGTGCCGTCCAGTTGTGCCAACCGAATAGCTCCTGAGTCGCGGATCTCGATGACAAAGTATGGTCCCAGCCAATGCATCTGGAGCTTGCCTGGGAACTTCTGGAACCGGCTGTCGTATAAGAGAACCTTGCCGCCAAATTGGAAAGCTTTAGTTTTGATGTGGCGGTCGTGCCATGCCTTCTGTCGGGCCTTCTCAACCCTCTGGTGGAATTCGGCGAGGAATCGAGCCTCATCCAGCTCCTGTAGCTCTTGGAGGCATTCCCTCAGTGACGCTTCTTCTGAGAAGTGAAGGGACGTTGCGATCAGAAGGCTGGGTACGGTGAACTCGGCGGGAATCACAGCTTCCCGGCCATACACCAGCTGGAATGGCGTCTGGTTAGTCAAGCGTTTTACCGTGGTCCGGTAAGCCCATAGCGTCGCTGGTAACCGCTCATCCCAATCATCCCTCTGAGCGTTGCAAATTTTTGTCAAGCCCTTTTCAAGAATCTTATTGAAGGCTTCCACTGTACCATTGGCCTGCGGGTGGTATGGGCTGCTCTTATGATGCTGAATCATAAATGTTTCCAGTAGCGACTTGACCGTGGCATTAATGAAATGCGTGCCCTGATCGCTGGTCAAGCTCCGTGGGCAGCCAAAGCGGCTGATGATGTGTTCAAAGATGAACCGAGCAGCGGTCTCTGCCGAGCAGTCGCGGACCGCTGCTGCCTCAGCCCACCGGGTGAGATAATCCGTCGCGGTAATGATGTACCGGGCTTTGGAATGGCGAGCGATTGGTGCGATGGGGCCTACAAAATCCACAGCCCACTTCTCAAATGGCCGCAACACATGCACCGGGTGTAGCGGAAGCTCGTCCTTGTGCGAAGGCCTCCCCGTTCTCTGGCACACATCGCAACGTTTCACATAGGCCTTACAGTCTGCATGCACCGTCGGCCACCATAGGCCAGCTTGGAGCACCTTCCTTGCGGTGGGTTTAGCACCCACGTGTCCTCCCGCAACACCGCTGTGACATTCCCACATTACTGTTTCCCGCTCGTGGTCAAGAACACACCTGCGCAACACCTCATCCAGGCCGAGTTTGTACAGCTGTCCTGTGATCAGTTGATAATCGGCCGCCCGGACAACCAAGTGGCGCTTCTGAAGAGGGGTGTAATCCTCAGGGCACTGTCCTGTCGTCAGATTCGTGGCAATGTCAGCCAGGTAATCTGGTACTGCTTCAACTCGAAATAGGTCAGCATCCGGGAGCTGATCGTCCAACGGTCCTTCATTCTCTCCTGTCTCCAGCCTGGACAAGTGATCGGGACCAACGTTCAACCTCCCAGGCTTGACGATCACATCAAACGTGAACTCCTGAAAAAGTAGAAGCCATCGGCAGATTCTCCCTTCCAACACAGGCTTATTGACCAGATATTTTAATGCCGAATGGTCCGTGAAAAATGTAAATTTGCCTCCCAGAAGGTAGTGGCGGAACTTCTGGAGAGAGTACACCATCGCCAACGCCTCCCGTTCGGTCGTGGTGTAGTTTTTCTCCGCATTCGACAACCGTCGGCTGGCGAAGTATACTGGGTGGTCAACTGTCGTCTCCCCGGGTTGCGCCAATACAGCGCCAAGTGCAATCCCGGACGCATCAATGTGCACATGGCACTGCTTATCCCAGTTGGGATGAACAAGTATGGGGGCCGTCGCCAACTTCTCCTTTAGTGTGTCGAGTGCCTTCCGGCACTCTGTTGTCCACTCAAATGCTTCTGATTTCCGCAACAGTTTCTCCAAAGGGGCAGTGATTTTGGCATAATTGCGGATAAACCGCCTGTAGTATCCTGTATGCCCGAGCAGTGCCCGCAACTGCTTCACGTTCTCAGGGGCCTCCATGTGGACAATAACCGCGACCTTGGCAGGATCAACGCAAACCCCTTGCTTACATACCACGTGACCCAGGAGAGTGCCGAATGGTACTGCAAAAATACATTTCTTCAAATTCAAGGAAATCTGCAGCTGGCGACACCGGTCGAACATAACACGCAACAGGGAAGCGTGTTTCTTCAGCAGGCTGTAAACAGTCCAATCATCCATATAGACTTCCAGGAACTTGTGAATGTACTCCCGGAAAGCAGCAATGACAATCCGAGAAAACACAGCCGGTGCGTTCTTCAGACCAAACGGCATCACGTGGTATGCGAATGACCCCCACTCGGTGGTGAACGTCGTCTTTGCTTTGTCTTCCTCGGCGATGCGCACCTGATGGTAGCCCGAAAACCCATCAGTGAAGGAATAAGCTTCGTTTCCCGCGACATGATCTAGAACTTCGTCGCTGAAGGGAGTGGGAAATGGATCGTGAATACAAGCATTATTCAAACTCCGATAATCTACGCAGACACGGATTTCCGCTTTGTCCTTCTTGTTCTGGATAATAATGGGACTCACCCACTCAGCTTCTTCTACGGGGAAGATGAGACCCGCAGCCAGCATCTTGTCGATCTCCATCTTGACCTTCTCTTTGATACGTGGATTCAACCGGTAGGGTCGGTGCTTCACCGGCCTGGCTCCCGGTTTCAGTGTGATGCACATCTCGCCCAGATCCCCCTTGATCCCTTTCAGATCTGCAACTGATGACGGAAATAAATCTTCGTACTCCCGAAGGAGGCTGAAAATTTCTCTTGTCGTCTCCTCGTCCCAGTAATCTCCCACCGTTGCCAGCTTAGGTTTCTCCTCCGTCCCAATATTCAGCTTCTTTGTCCTTAGGGGCTGCAAATGGACTCCGTCTGTCGTCGGCTCATCTTGGATGCTGCGCTCGCCTTCCTTTTCGTCAAAATAGAGATGCCTAAGATCCTCCAAACTATCATCTTCCGGAGCGCCATCAATTCGTTGGAAAACCAATTCGCTCTTGACCCCGGAGCGTGACACCACTGGGCCCTCATCCTGCTCAGGATGGCGGAAAAACAGAACCTCCTTGACGGCTTGTAGGGCCTGAGATTCCTGCGCCGTCTCCCCTTCGAACGAGAAGCTCTGGACAAACTTTTCCGCGACTGTTTGCCAGGAGCAGGTTCCCCGTTTCCGCTCTTCCTCCAGGTACCAGGCCTGGGGAATTGTACCCAAGGAGTGGACAAACCTGTGGACCCACAACTCCTCAGGATACTTTGCGCTACGCCACTGTTCCTCGCACGCTTGCAAATGCTGTCGCGGGTCGGAAGCTCCATGATGTTTAAATGTGATGCAGGGCCCTTCATCCTCTTTGAAGCATGCCCGTAGAGCATCCGCCACACACTCCCATCGCAACAGAGTGTTGCGGTGATTGTTCCACCATCGTCCCGATGTAGACTTCAAGGCCACATCCAAAAGTGGTATTCGACTTTCCTCTGGGACCCGATCTTCCACCTTGGCAATAAAAGTATTTACTGCTTGCATGTTTGATAATGTGGGGTATCCGCGGATCTCAGTCCCCACCCACCGGACCTGAGCGATGGAGGCACATCTCCGCGTGGTAGTCTCATACCCCCCTTGTTGCCAGTCTTCCCATGCAAGCTCGGATCCGAGCTCCGAGCTCTGCACGCTCCGCCAACTGATAGACCCTATCGCGGTCGGGTTGATGTAATCGTCCCGCTTCCCTGCAGTCATCTGATAGAGATGATCCATCATCTGAGCATCCTCCCGACTATCCACTGGTTCTGTATATTGTGGACCCTGATACGGGTCGAGAGGCTGAGTGACCCGTACCTCCCCATCCTCAAAAATCATCAGCTCCTTCTTGAGGTCGATGATCGCGTAATTCTCAAAAGCCCAATCAATGCCAAGTAAAGCAGGATAGGGGTCCTTATCACCCATGATATCAATAACCTCAAAGTCGGTGTATGTCTTCACCCCCGCAACGTCGACCTCGACACCCTCCAGTCGGCCGATTGGCAAAATACAGTACTGGTTCGCCATCCTGAGTTGGATTGGGGAATAGGCAAGCTGTGGCTTTCCAAGAGCCTCCCATGTCTTTCGTGGCAATATATTAACGTCAGACCCCAAGTCCAACATGGTGTCGCTGATTTGGAATCCAGCGACCTGCGTGTTAAGCCGGAATTCTTTGCCTGTGCGTTGCTTGTTCCGCTTGACACGTTGCACGTATTGAGGCCTAGCGTCCATCGGATTTCTGGGTTCTGCGTGCCCATGCAGCGCTCCGTCTAAAGCATGTTTGAGCTGCTGTCGCAGCCCAGCGTTATCAACAATCCTGAGGAATAGCCGGAGCCAATCCTCGACCACCGTATCTGCGGCGTTCTGCGCACCGGATTCTGGCTGCCAGGGCTCCTCCAGCCCTCCCTCGTTCCACAACTGGGCGAATGCCTCAACCGCCTCCTGGAAATACTTCTTCTGGACATCGGGCCTGATCAACTTCTTTGGGGATGCCGGCCGAACCACTCGTGCTGGCTCCTTCTCGTTTGCATCGTCTCCAGTCTTCTTCCCCCCCCGTGTTACTATCGCAACATTCTGCATGTTAGGGGTTGCGGTGCTGCGCGGTTCTGAGTTTATCAGATTCGCTCCCCTCTGCCTTACCCGTTCTTCCCACTTCTTGATGAGCTCCGGACAGTCTTCTGTAGCATGGGCGTTGAACCGGCACTGGGAACACCAGGGTCATCGCGGAAGGGGACATTCTCGAGCCACATGACCTTCCTGGTCACAGTTGTAGCACTTTACCGGACCGCGTCCTCCTGTTCGGCCTCCCCGCATGCCGCCACCTCTTCCCCTTGTAGCCTCGTTCACCCTGTACGAGGGACGATCCAATCGATCCGCAAGAGTGTCAAGCGCCCTGCACTGCTCAGTGGTGTGAGTCGTAGACACACAGAATTCGCAATACACGTTATTCGGTACCGTGGAGTACTTCTATAGGATCGGGCACATCCGAGGTGGATGCCCCAGCGTTCGACAGATCTCGCAGTACTCTGTGGTGGAGGAACTCGGTTGCGGTGGGAACCTCGCAAAGGTCTGTTGCAGCTGGTAGACTCCCTGCGGGTTCATCGCCGCGCCACCCCTGGTGGTGGACCCCCCTGAATTGCTGCAACTGAGGGCCCAACTCCTGCGCCGCGGAACCGAGGACATTCGGTTGCGACGTGTCCCTCGACCAGGCAATGAGTACACCAAACATTCGGTCGCGCTGGTCTCGCTGGCTGAATTTCCTTGAGCTTTTCGGTCAAACTGGCGATCTGATGTTGCAACCCTATCAGAGAAGGGTCTTGCGGGGCCATTCCCCCCCTGTATTCCTGGGGGTATCCCGCCATGGCTTCAATCTTCATGGCCTGCTCCAAAGCGTCCTGCAGATTATCAATCTTCTGCTGCGTGAGAGGGGTTCGTGTCAAGGGTAGCAGAGCCTTGATGAACCAGTCCCTCTGGTGGTTAGGGTCGATCGGGTAACTGAGTTTCCCGATCGCGTCTTTAAATCGCCGCATCAACTCCCACGTGGTTTCTCCTTCTTTCTTCTTAATTTCCCACAGCTCTGACAGGCCCTGCTGGTCTGTCTGGGGAAGCTTGAATTCACGGACAAAATCCCGCTTCACGTCCGTGATTACAGGGTTAGGGTGTGCCTCGGACCACTTGATGAACCAACGCAGAGCTCTCTCTCTGAGCGTGGTTTGGAACTCTATTAACTTCTCGGCATCTGGCATCTGTCGAGCCCTCCAGATGGCTTCGCACAGATACCAGTGTTGTTCTACGTCGTCATTTCCCCGGCCAGAGAACTCTGGGTACCGGGTGAAAGATCCAGCCATATATACTTGTGGAGAATTAACCAGGATAAAACCTCCGGGTCCTGGTTGCGTAACGGTCCCACTCGGGAAAACACTATTACTAGTAACGATGCTACTACTGGGCGTTACCGACGCCGCTGAACTACTATATGACTGACTTAATGCTTGAAACTGAATAAAAATATTTCTTAAAGTTTGATAAAGTACCAGGGGAAGGTCGGGATCCTGGCCATGCGGAAAGTGGGACGTAGGGCTGCCTGGAGGGGTGGGTGTCGTCTGATCCTGGAACATCTGCTGCATCACGCTATGCCATTCGTCATTGGAGCTTTCTTCGGGCTGCATATTTCCATTATCGTTGCTAGCCGTTACTTCTCTCTCTCGCGTCACTGGGCTCCCATGCACCCGTTGTACGTCCGCTGCTGTCCCGTCCCCTGTCCGGGTATCCAAACCCATGGTTCTTGTCTTCTGAGGCGCCTCCTTCTGATTTCTCCTCTCGATCTCCCTTCTCTTCAAATCTCTCATTACCCTTCTTCGCCACCTATCGGCGATCTGTGCCCGCCGATGCGCACGTGACTCCCGCAACTTGCATGCGGCCTCAACGTCCATCCCCCGCTCCCCACCCTTACTGTCTACACAGCATCGGTCCCCTCAACCCTTCCCCCATTACAGGTGGTTTACGCTTCCATGCTCGTTTTGTGGAATTCAATCAACCCTTCGTCCACCATTAGGGCTTTGATCCACAGGGGAATCTCCTTCAACAGCTTCCCCCTCAACCCTGAGTGAAAAACAGCCTCAGCCTTCGAGAAGGATTGGTAACACTCAGCAGCAAACTCCACAGCGTATCCTTCCAACGTGGTCCTTACCCAAAAATCCACTGCACGGGTGAGTTCAGTGTCTTCCCGATGCAGAGCTACCAGGTCTTCATGCGCCCACCTGCGGTTTATCTCCCGCGCGCCTTCTTGGGGCACCGTCGCTCGTAACCTTCGCAACCAATTGTAGAGGTCAGTAGGAAACCTTCCCCAGAAAATTTCGTACGTATCACTGGCTGAATCTGAGAAAAGAACGATCTCCTTGATCGCGGCCTCCTTTTTCTTGGTCAGCTCCGCTTGCTGAGTAATGAAATGGTCAAGATGATCATCCCACCATCGCCGTATTGCTCCTTCAAAAATCCTCGAGACCATGATCTAGATCCCCTCAGAACATGCATGTCCCGGCAACGGAACCATTTGTTGGCGAAAAGTCAGGTCTCGCGGGCAAGACCCAGGTTCAAAGGGTTGTGGCCAACAAGGGGTCCGGTGTAGTCTAGGAACACGCCGTCATTTTCACCCTGCTCTTGGAGAGCTGTGCGTCTCACCCGAGGCGTGCCGCGACCACATGCATGAGGGGATGAGGTCACTGGTAAGGAATAAACCCGCAACCAAAGAAAGAAATTGCATCCGTCACATATATCAAGACACACATGCAAGATCTCTAATTAAGTATTCAGACAGTCGCAACTTAAAAATTTTAAAGCAGTGTAAACACATTATAACACATGCACAACGCATAGAGACAGCAATCCTTCCTTATACTATTCATCTGGCCGAATACATGATTACATAGCTTTCTTCTCAGATAACTCATAAGTCAGATACAGATGGGTTTGAGAATAGAAGAGAAGAACATAGAAAGTAGGGATCCATAGAAAGAACAGGTCTGATCCTTCCACGGCTGCTCTGCGCATCCTTCAACCCTCAACCATAACACTAACACCAACCAATCAACCAACCCTCTTCTTCAGCCGGGTGATCGCCCTTTTATTCACCCGCTCGTCGCGACTGGCGGCTTCTCTGTGTCTTCACTCTGGCTTTTCCCGACTTCTCTTCTGATGTCTGCATGTTCCTCTTTCTATTTTCTGCTGTATTTCTTTAATCTGTACTTATCTCTGTTCAATCTCCAGTTATCAATTGCTTCCGCGCCACCTTGGTAGCTCCGCAACTCCTGGTCGCTGCGGCGCGGTCGCGTTAGCTATGTGTATTTCTTCCGCAACTCAAAAAGATTCCAAGTTCAAAATGTCTTGGCCGAAAATTCAAAACTTAAACAAAAACAAGGGCCCCAACATGTGGCTTCTTTTCTTGATCGTAGGCTTGGGACAAATTTTCTCACCATGAACCAATGAAATATCTCCTTATACTTCACCTTCCATGGATCACTACTATGGAACAACATTGTTATGATATTCTCATCATTCCTTTATCCTTTCTCTAACAATTTTAACATAAAGTGTCCTTAGACATGTAATTTTATTAATTAGAAAATAAAACTTACATAAGAGGTGAGAGGCATAACATATATATAACCTCTCTAGCCTTGTCTCAACATAGCATGTGTCCTTCATAAAAAAAATCAAGGATAATCACTATGACAAGGTTGTGGTAAGGCCAATATATCATTTAGAAATACAAAACTTCTATAATTCACTTAATAATTCAAGGATTACTTTATTAATATAGAAACTTTGATTAACTAATTAACTAAATAAACTTTAGGATTATGAGGTCAACAAATACATTGGTTATCAAAGTAGAAAATGTTGCAATCAAAATATACCATCCATAAGTGCATTTGTAAGTATGAGAGGTGAGGGTGGGACATCTAATATATTTTAGCTTAACTAGAACAATGATGTATATGAAGGAGAAGATGAGAGAACTGTTGATCAGAAATTGTCATTGATGTCAGCCCAAGCAACACCAGCAGCTACCCCAATATTGCATGGGAATTTTTACCTACCAAATTAATATATTCTGGGTCAAGAATGATTTTGATGGTTTCTACTTGTCAATATGTTTTCGTTGATATATGGTGCCACGTAATTCTTCACGGTTTGAGAGATATTCATGTTTGAAGTTTGTACCCCCAGTTAGTGGGCTAAAACCCCATGGGGTTGTGTCATGGGTCATTGAAAAATCATAATTAATATTTTTTTAGCTCTTAAAATACCTCCCACGTTCACTTGTTGAAGCCCCTCTCAACCTAAGCATTTATATAAATTGTGATCCTCATATCCTCCTTGTGTAGGGATTTCGCTATCTGAAACAAGTCATCGTGGAATTTTCACTCCAACTTTCTTTCTAAAAAGGTTAAGAAGCTGAATTTTTTATGAGATGAAGCCAAAATCCTGAGGAAGCTCCTGTAAAAATTTCAGATAATGGTGCACAACATTTTCGGAGATATGATCTGTGGAATTCAGTGTTTTTGCAGGCTCCTGAAATTCATCTCAAAGAAGCGGCCTTGGGAAAATCGTCATAACTCTTCTCTGAGTATAGGATTGGAATTCTGTAAAACATGACAGATAGTGCACGTAATTTTGTTTTCTCTCTATAAATTTCAGAGCCTAATGGAGAAACAATGACACGTGGCATGTCGTACAAGTTCGCTCTACTGAAACAGTCCATAATTAGGGAATTGTGAGAGATTGGGCATAACTCTCTCTTGAAGAATCCAAATTGGGTCAGACCCGTGGCATTATAAATATAACTCAGAGGACTACTCAAGACCTAAAATCAAATATTGGGGATTTGAAATAAAAGAGATACACCAGATTCAATATCGAGCTCCTAGAAGGCAAGAAAAATCTAGATCATGTGTTGTCAAGGGTTGCAAAGGACCAGAATTTCTAGGGCAGCAAAGCAAAGCAAAGTGTAGCAGAGGGTAGCATGATAAGAGCAGCAACCAAGGTGCAGAACAAAAACAAGAAGTTCATCACATGAAGTATTCAAGTGGACAGCATTGCATACAGTCACTGTAAAGGTATCATTGTACTAAGTCATTGTAAATACATTATTGTAAAAATTGCACTAGTGTTTATTTGCCAAGAGTTGAAGAGGTAGTGTCGGGAGGTCTAGGATCATCATCATTAGGTGTTTGTGTCATAGTTGGGGTTACAGTATAGTGTGTCTTCTTCTTCTACATCATTCTATATCATTGTAAAGTGGACCATTTTCCCCAGTATAGGAGTCCATTCTTCTTTTATTCTTCTACAGGGTGGTAGGGTGGTGCTAGGGTGAGTTGTAGATGATTGGGTGTTGGGGCATCCATTCAGTTGACTACTCAAGAATCTTGGGCATTGGAGCATCCATCCAGTGGGAGGTAGAGAAGAATATTTTTCGAGATTCTAGGAAGTTGGAGCTTTATTTCCAATTAGAGTTGAATATTAAAGAATTATTAGAAAAGCATTAGGTGGTTTTTGTCCCAGAGTGGGTTTCCACCTTAAAAACTGTGTGCATTTGTGTTCCTTATTTTTAATGTTATCATTGTACAAACATTGATCATAATTTAAGATTAAATAATGCTCTAATTGAAAGGAATACTGATTCAACCCCCCCCACCGCCCACCCTCTCAGTATTTCCAACAATTGGTATCAGAGCTTGGTTCCTTCAATAGCAGTTTAACAGCTGGAAGGAGGTCATGAGCATACCAAGAATGGTGTAACTATGTTAAATGAAAATAATTATGCACTCTAGAAAGGAAGAATGGAGGTCTATCTCTTGGCGCAAGGTTACAAAGTATGGGACACTGTTCAAAATGGATTTACATCAACCGCGGATGAACAAGGTAAGAAGAATTTGGTAAATTATGCAAAAGCAAAGAATATTATTATCAGTGGAATTATTGAATCTGCTTATCATAATGTGTTGGGTTGTAAAAATACAAAAAATGTATGGGAAAAGCTTGAGAATATATATGCAGGTGACTCAAATGTCAAAGAAGCAAAGCTTCAAATCTATAGAGAAAAATTTGAGCAACTCAGAATGAAAGAATATTGCAACATTTGTATACTTCCAATACGTTGATGAAATAACCAATACTCTAGAAGGATTGGGAGAGCTAGTTGACAAGAAGACTATTTTACTAAAGATTCTTAGAATGTTACCAGGGAGATTCAACCCAAAGGTATCGGTCTTAGAATACAGTGAAAATCTAGCAAACTCAGCAAAGAGGAATTACATGGAGTTCTCATAGCATATGATATGAGACTTGATGAAGAAGAGGGTACTTCGCATCTAGAAATTTCGTTCGTTGCATCTAAGAAAACCAATAAGGACAAACAACCTTCATTTGAAAAGACATGCACCTGCAAGTGTGAAGAAAAATGAGATGATGGAGAAGGTCTTTCAGATGAAGAATATGCTTACTTTACAAGAAAACTAAAAATTGGTAAGGGATAATTCAAAGGTAAAATTCCATTAATATGTTTCGGTTGTGGTGAGGTTGGGAATTTTGCAGCAAAATGTCTGAACAAAAGTGATGGAAACTCAAAAGGAAAGAAAGGCTTTAAGAAATTGAAGAAGCAAGGATCCAAAAGGAACTTTCTCTCTAAATAATATAACTCATCATCCGATGAAGACAATGACAGTGAAGAAGAAGCCAATGAGAGAGTATTGTTTATGGCCAAGCACAACAAACAAGAGGTATCAAACAACGAATAAGAAGGATTGACCATAGAAGAATTTTCTAAGGAAGCAATCAAGCTTATAAAAGAGCTCAAGGCAGAGAAGATCCGTTCCAATACTCTTGAAGAAAAAGTTCAAGGTCTCAAAATTGAAGTTAAAGAACACAAATGCATTGAAGAGTCACCTCAAAAGAAGTTGTAAGAAAGCAACCAAGAAGGGGAAGAATTAGAAGCTAAAGTAGTCTCGCTGCGTAAGGAAGTGAAGAAAGGAAAAAATATCCAAAATTATGCCAACAACTCAAGGGCATTGGAAGAACTCATCAACAATCAAAGATCTTACAACGACAGAACTGACATCGGTTACAAAGAAGAAGAAGCAGAACCTTCTACAAAAAAATACAATGAACCTATGAGATCTGACATGCATGTAGACTTCATTGGACAATATTTGCAAGAACATCCTTGGAGGAAAATTCCTCGATGAAGATTTCCATCCAGGTACCAACATATTTTTTATGGCTACTGTTTTTCATGTGGAAAATTTGGTCATAAAGTTGTAGAATGTCGCACGTACCCCAAGAACGAATAAAATTCCAGGAGATCTGTCAAATATGAACCTCCTGGGGCTCATCGAAACATCAATAGATTTGAATATTTAAGAAATACTATTGAATGTTACAAATGTCAAAAATTTGGACACATAGCCAAAGATTGCAAACTTACAAATCCTCCAGAAGAATCTTCGAAGCCACAGAACAA
Organism: Pinus albicaulis; assembly: GCA_034641835.2. Classification (NCBI taxonomy): domain Eukaryota; kingdom Viridiplantae; phylum Streptophyta; class Pinopsida; order Pinales; family Pinaceae; genus Pinus; species Pinus albicaulis. The sequence continues at coordinate 12,276,129 of MU968493.1, forward strand.
ACAAACATGGAAGAAGAAGAAGACTGATAACTGTGCTCTCGCTCTCAAGGCTCAAAACAACAAAGATGTGTGGTATGTTGATAGCAGTTTCTCAACGCAAATGGCTGGCGATAGAAAGAAATTTGTATCTCTAAAAGAGAAGATGGATGGAACCGTGTACTTTGGAAATGATGGATCTTCAAATGTTATAGGATCAGGTACCGCCACTTTCGGAAACAAAGATGCTCTAGCCAAGAATGTTATATTGGTTGAAAACATGAATCACAATCTGGTCAATGTTGGACAAATGTGTGATCAAGGACACACAACACTATTCAACTCCACAAAATGTGAAATCAGGAAAGGCATGTATGGTGAAATTGTGGCTATAGCAAGTCAAGCTCCAAATGACATATATGTTCTAAATGAAGCAACTAAAGCATGTCTAATAGCTAAAGAGTATGATATAATATTTGGTAGCAATGATGATCGACTAAGTAAGAAGTTTTCTACAAATATGCAAAGTGATTTTGAGATGTCTTTACTTGGTGAGCTGAAATACTTCTTAGGGCTTCAAATATCTCAGCAAGAGAAAGGAATATTTACATGTCAAGCTAAGTACATCGAGGAAATTCTCAAGAAATTGAAAATGGAAGATTGAAACCCCATCCTTACTCCGATGGTAACAGGTTTCAAATTGAGCATAGACGACTCATTTAAGGATGTGGATCAAAGGTTGTACAGATCTATGATTGGTAGTTTTCTATATGTAACAAGCTCCCAGCCAAATGTTATGCAACCAGTTGGACAAGTAGCAATATTCCAAGCAACACCAAAAAAATCACATATTATTGCCATCAAAACAATTCTTTGATATCTAAAGGGAACAACAGAATATGGCTTGTGGTATCACAATGGTAACGATTTCATTATTCATGCCTTTACAGATGCATATTGGGCAAGAAGCGTTGATTATCGTGAGAGTACTCGTGAAGCATTGGAATATCTTCGCCATAAGCTTGGGATTATCGCAAGTTCTCATTAGATTTTCCTTATTCATAATATAAAGGGAGAGTGGAAGTGTGTACAGGTCCACAGGATGGTTGTGTGTCAGAGGGAGTTACCCTTTGCCATTGATGTCAAAGGGGGAAAGAATGTTGTAGGAAGAGGTGTCATGATCGCAGGGGGAGTACTTGTGTTTCCATCAATGCCAAAAGGGGAGATTTGTGATCAGTGATTGTCATTGATGTTAGCCCAAGCAGCACCAGGGGCTACCCCAATATTTCATGGGAATTTTTACCTACCAAATTAATATATTCTAGGTCAATAATTATTTTGATGGTTTCTACTTGTCAAGATGTTTCTATTGATATATGGCATGCCATTTTATTCTTCACAGTTTGAGAGATATTCGTATTTGAAGTTTGTACCCCCAGTTAGTGGGCTAAAACCCCATGGGGTTGTGGCATGGGTCATTGAAAACTCATAATAAATATTTTTTTGGCTCCTAAAATCCCTCCCACGTTCACTTGTTGAATCCCCTCTCAACCTAAGCATTTATATATATTGTGATCCTCATATCCTCCTTATGTAGGGATTTCGCTATTTGAAATAGGTCATTGTGGCATTTTTTCTCTAAATTTCTTTCTACAAAGGTTCAAAAGCTGAAATGTTTATGAGGAAAATTAGAATTCTTGAGGAAGCTCCTATAAAAATTTCAAATCAAGGTGCACAACATTTTCAGAGATATGATCTGTGGAAGTCAGTGTTTTTGCAGGCTTTTGAAATTCATCTCAAAGAAGCAACCTTGGAAAATTGTCATAAATCTCTCTCTCTAAGTATGGGATTGGAATTCTATAAAACATGGTAGATATTTCACAAAATTTAGTTTTCTCTCTATCAATTTTAGAGCCTAATGACGAAACAGTGACACGTGGTATGTCGTACAAGTTCGCTCTACTGAAACAACCCATAATTAGGGCATTGTGAGAGATTGGGCATAACTAACTCTTGAAGAATCCAAATTGGGTCAGACCTATGGAATTAGAAATATAACTCAGAGGACTACTACAAGACTGAAAATAAAATATTGGGGATCTGAAATAAAAGAGATACACCAGATTCAATATCGAGCTCCTAGAAGGCAAGAAAAAGCTAGATCATGTGTTGTCAAGGGCTGCAAAGGACCAGAATTTCTAGGGCAGCAAAGCAAAGCAAGGTGCAGCAGAGAGTAGCATGACAAGAGTAGCAACCAAGGTGCAAAGCAACAGCAAGAAGTTCATCACATGAAGTCTTCAAGTAGGTAGCACTGCATAAAGTCACTGTAAAGGTATCATTTTACTAAGTAATTGTAAATACATTATTGTAAAAATTGTACTAGTGTCTATCTGCCAAGAGTTGAAGAGACAGTGTCGGGAGGTCTAGGATCATCATTAGGTGGTTGTGTCATAGTTGGGGTTACGGTATAGTGTGTCTTCTTCTTCTACATCATTATATATCATTTTAAAGTGGACCATTTTCCCTGGTACGGGATTCCATTCTTCTTTTATTCTTCCACAGGGTGGTAGGGTGGTGCTAGGGTGAGTTGTAGCTCATTGGGTGTTGGGGAATCCGTTCAGTTGACTACTAAAGAATCTTGGGCATTGGAGTGTCCATCAATTGGGAGCTAGAGAAGAATGCTTTTCTAGATTCTAGGAAGTTGGAGCTTTATTTCCAATTGGAGTTAAATATTAAAGAATTATTAGAAAAGCATTCGGTGGATTTTGTCCCGGATTGGGTTTCCACCTTAAAAACTATGTGCATTTGTGTTCCTTTTGTTTACTTCTATCATTTTACAAACACTGATAATAATTGAAGATTAACTAATGCTCTAATTGAAGGGAATACTGATTCAACCCCCCTCTCAGTATTTCTAACAAGAACTATTTGATTCTAGAGAAATTGAGTAAGAGGGATCACGGAATTAACAACAAAATACCCCTGTGAGGGTTCCTCTATGGTAGTTACCCCTTATGGGGTAATGGATCCATTATGAATCCTATGCAAGAAATTAATATTGCTTTGAAATTTAGCATTTAGTTTGGTAAATGTTTAATGGAAACATTATATTCAAGATGAGGTGACATTGGAAGTGGAGGATGCCACAATGAAGATAATTTTGAGGTTGTGCCAAGGTTGGTTCTCTTCTAAAGGGGTCATGAATGTAATACTCCATTTTTTGGCCTTCGTATTGTACATAATTGCTGGAAAAAATAATTTCTTATGTTTGGGACATAAAATTATCAATTCAGGAGTTTGTAAAGTTGTAATATGCAGACACCATATATGTAGGAACATGGCCCCTAGAATACTTATATTAAATTCAAAAGAAAATTAACTTAATTGATAATTTTTAAGAGTCAAGATTAAAATATTCAAGTTAATAATATTTAGTTAAATCAATGATTTAAACAAATCCTATGGCTCTACTAAGTGTGAAACTAATGAAATTTTCTACCATAAATCAAATACAAAAGATATTTATGGTCATAGATTCAGGTGTTGGAACTTTGCGATTTTCTCAAAATTTCTTGGGTTTATGCCAGTCATATTTTTTATGTCACACCATACTCGGACAATAACAAATGGGCATAAGTGAAATAGCGTAAGGAAATGAAAATAAATCATAAATAAATTAGCAATACAATAAATTAATCAAATTGATAAGTAAATAAGAAGAGTGAACTATGAAATGACATCACACAATTGAATCTATAAAATGCAAAAATCAAGTGCACCTAAAAAAAATCTATTTGGGTAGTGTATACTGGAGATAAAGGGCCTATCTCCCTCGCGATACACCCCCAAGGAAGTGTTGTGGCCAACAAAAACCCCCCTTTTCATCTAAGTATTAGTAATAATACTAAATATGAGGGGACCCTTAGTCAAAAAATCCAAAAAATTAATTAGTGCTTGTTTCCTTTCTCAAATAAAATTTACTATCATAACTTATGGAAATTATTTAGGAAATCATTAAATACACTTAAGTTTATGATAAATTAGAATAAAATCTTTTCTTTGAAGAAAATATCGCATCCATCGCAATAAGTAGACATCCTTTGTAAGGCAGAATCTTTTAAATTGCGATTTCGTGATATTGCGATAGCGCGATCCCAAAAAACTATGCATTAAAATATTGATCGCAAACCGCATATCGCAGAAAATATGTTTAACAAATACTTTTTATATATTATATTTTGCGATATTGCGATTTTGCGATATTGTGATTTTGTGATGCTATGAGACTGCGATTCGTGAATATTGCGATTTGCGATAATTGCGATCTTGCGATGATTTCGATTTGAGAAAGCTGTGATCTGCGATATTGCATAGCAAATCGCAGATCGCAATGTCGCAAATTCTTAAAAGCTCGTTTTCCAAAGAAAATCTTTTCATAAATCAATATCCGTTATGCGCTTTAATGATTGAATTAATGAATGGATTGTCAATTATCGATAAAAAGGATTGTGTTTTGATTGAAAGGTTGTTTCATGTTAAAATAATATATTTCATCCGCCTTCAGCATTTAAAACTATCCCGTCACCTTTCTCATGTCATTACTCTCACTTAATTCGTAAAACCGCAGGCGCGAAGGAGCAGAAGACTATACAAAGCATTCACAGAGTGTTATGGGAAAGAAAGAGAAAACTCCAAGTTCTGAAAACAAAGAGATGGCTTCCCTGTATGCAGATACTGCTTGCAACAAGGATGTCCGTATCACCACCTGGGAGGGAATGCATAATCTGCTCGAAGAAGAAAATCCCAGGGTAATGGAAGTCGCGGCTACTGCAGGTTCAAGTAATTCATCTGAAGCATCTCTTATAGAATTGGCTTGTTCATTTTTGCACCAGATAGCAGCAAGACCGAGAATTCTTCCGTATACAGATATGGTAAAATGGGTGCTGGATAGCACCGATATTTCAGACAGGAAATTTAGAACTCCAGATCAAGAGCTCATCGGGTCATTCACTATAGAAGATTTGAGGCTTATGTATCACTTGCCGGAGCCTCAGGTGACTTACAACAAACAATTTATGGAGAAATTTTCCAGGGAAAATGCAAATTTGGCAGAATGCACAAAGGAATGGACCAAAAGAGATGAACCATTGAATAAAGACAAACACGGTATGTACAGTACTGGTTCACTCACCTCTCCCTATTGTTTTTCTGCTGCTATGTTATGTAGGCTTTTTGGAAAGCCTGACATAAATAAGGTCTTGCCTGAATGGCTTCCATTATTAAATGCTGCTGTTAACGCTACCATTGTAGACTGGTCCAAAATACTGTCTGATAATTTAGCCACTGCTATTTTCAATTACCGGTCTAGACGGACTGTCTCTCAGAGGATTTATCCTCCTTTTTATCTGTCTACCTATGTTATGGATTCTATCTGCTTTGTTTCTAAATTCCCTTTAATGGGTTGGCAATGGAAAATTCATGATCCTTTGCCTATTCATGTGTATCACAAAGAAATGTGGGAATCAAAATTTGTTCCTCATTTTTACAAGATTTTCCATGGCATAATGTTGCCGCTGTACATAATATTGTATAATAAGGATGCTCCAAGGTTTTCTCCGGAAGAAAAAGTCGACATTCTCCCTATCGCACGGTGGTTTGGAGAAGAGTTGTTTACCTATGTAAGGGTTTTTGGAAGCTCTGCTTCTCCTCATGTTTTACCCTTGTATGTTCCGGATAAACTTATAGCTCGGGAAATTGCATACCAAACCTGTGGTGAAGGAGGTTTGACAAAGGAATTAAAGGATAAGAATAAGGCCATCTGGCCACAATTTCCCGTAGCCTGTGGAGCATTTTCATTGTTTGATGTTGGTCATGCATTCAAAGAGGTAAGAAATATTACATGCTTACAACTGTTCAAGTTTTCGAGAAGGCTATTTGATCCATATGATGTTGTCAAAGATTTCACCACTGCAGTTAAGGTGAGAGTATTTTCTGGAGAAGAAGATCATTTTGATGATATGTTTCAAGGAAAATTTTCATTTAAAGAAATTTTTCATTTATCTCAAACACAGTTTTCCCCAGAAGTATTTCAGGAATTGAAAATCTACAGAGAAAGAAGATTGACTATTATCCCTTTGGATAATTTATGCTTGGAACCCACAAGGGAACCAACTCCTAGTGTCAATATCAATGGTAGCTCAGATACTGACAGGTCTAAATCAAAGTCTGACAAAGAAACTTCTGAACGTTCTCAAAATTCTGATAAAGATGAAGGCTCAGTAAAAGATACATCTCAATCAAAAGAGCTTTCACAACTACAGACTTCAACCACTCCACAGTTGAATCTTCCACCTCCCATTGTACAGCAACCATCCACCAGCATTCAATTAGATAAAGAATGGGAAATGTTTAATGAATTGCTTAATGTTGAAGGACAGAATACACAAACCCCTGTACAGACAACAAAAGTTTTAAGCACGGGAATAAGTGGCAATGTCACAGAAACTGAGCATATACCTATCACTCCCTCCTCTGAAATTGTACTTAATATAGAGGACATTCCTCCTCAGGATGTATTCTATAGCCTGCAGTATAAAGCAGTAGTGAGGAAGCAAAGAAAAAAAAGAAAGTTAGAGAGCGTAATCTCTACTAATGCAAAACAATTAGATGTCTTATGGAAAGATCCTACTACGGATCCTACTGAGAATCTTACCAAGCTATCTCAGATTACAGGAGCTTATGCCTCCGCAACTATTGACAAAGCATCTGAGGTACGACTATTATTAAATGAAAAAGAAGATCCGATACAAGTTCTGCAACAGCAATTGCAACAAGCTCATGCTAGCAGTGAAGCACAGGTAAAACTTGAAAAGTTACAGCAAGAGCTTCAAGAGATGCAAATCAGATATCAAAAAAGTTTGGCCAATAAAGAGAAACAAATACAGATTATCCGAGAAGAGCACAAAGATGATCCCAAACTTCTAGAGTTTATTTCAGAATCTATTTCTTTAAACAACCAACTACTGCAACAACAAGATGTATTATGCCAGAAAATTTCGCAATGGAACTCTTTTTGTCTAGAAAGTGATAAAATCACTAATCATGTCGTAGAATTACGACATGATTATGATTTAACTAATGAAGGAGTTACTAATTATTTGGCATGGCAAAATATAGAGGAAGGAAAAAGAGCTGGTGCACCAATTATCAATAACAGTCATAAAGAAATACTTTTCAATAATTGGGATGCACAGATCAGAGAAGCAGAGAAAGCGGCAGAGGAGTCAGCTACAGCAGCAGGAAATATTACTGATTGTGTAAATGAGAATTTGCACAAGGCTAATTTGATTTCAGAAACTATTCTGGGATATCTTCCATAGGCACAGCAATTGCAAACAGAATGGAAACAAAAGGCGGAAGAAAAAGAAAAATAAATTCAAGGATTGACAAGATTAAATTGGGATTCTTACCGGACATATCTAGTAAAACCACACAATCAATGCAGCACTCTTAATTGCATCATTAATTCTACTGAGAAGATTGCGCCTACACTTGTCGATTCTGTCTTTTCGGGACAGTTGAAATCTGAAGTTGGCCAACCACCTCTTCTCAAAACAATGCTGGATGCTTGCAAATTCAGAGATCAAATTCATAAGTAGTTAGTTGATAGTTTTCAATTTTAGATTTAGTTTCAGTTTTACTTTATTTTTGCCTAGAAAAAGGACGGTCATTTAAACTGAATTCTAAAGTTTTGTAATAAACTATAATTATATTTTGTTAGTAGTATTTAAACCCTTCTCATGCATTTAGAGAAGGGTCCTGAAATTTGTCAAAAACTTATCCTCAGAACATGCACTTCTGCACCCTCAGAGGAGGTTTTGATGAATGAATGGAACGAGATTTATTGATATATGTGTCTAATATCTGTTACTGATGTTGCATTTCTGTACTCTTAATGGATGTTGGATTAGGAAGAGATAAATCATTATTGCTTCTAGCTCATGAGTAGAACCAGTTATAAATGGTACTTTTATCTCTTAACTGTTTCTGTTTTTGTGTTAAAAGTGATACTTATGTTCAGTTATTTATATATTGATGCTTGAATGCTTGAGTTATCATTTGGCACTTTTGTACGGTGATAACTATTTATTTGTGCTTGATGTATGAATAGCTTATTATGCGATATGTTTTTCACAACTGTTTCATCTAACTTTTTATATGAAATGGTTTATCTTTATTGAATTCTTTTCTAATAATAATTGAATGATCTTTATTATTGATTATTATCTGAAATCATTTTAGATCACATAAATAGAAATATTTACATCCCGGGTTAGTTTTAGAGTCAGATATTTCTTAGAATACAGTTTGCATATGAATAGATTAGAAATAGATTAAAATCATTTTACTTAGGAATTTTAGAAAATAAATATCAAATCTCAAACACACACACACATATTGGGAAACTGATCCCATTATCCCCAGTCGGACCCACTACACCAAACGGAAAAGGAGCTGCTAACCAAGGTCCGGACCGGGTGGGTATCCCCCTTGTTGTAGACCCGATTTTCGGGGCTTCAACAGGAAGCTAATAAAACCTCATTCATAATCTGCAACAAATAACTTTTATTTCATCATTCAAAAATTTCATAGCATATACTTCACACCTTTAATACATCACACTAGAACTCTACATAGCTTTATCTATGTGTAACCCACCTCCTCTCTATAGTACTATATTAAGATGGATGGATCTCCTTCTTGAACTCTTGTTTTGATATCCCCACCTTATATTTATACATACAACTTATATTTCATAGACGGAAATAGGTTGCAACAAGATGATATTTGTTAGGTCCCTATAATACTAGTGTAGCCCCCTTATTGTTATTGTTGTGCCCATGCAGTCCTGGTATTGTTATTGTTGTGCCCCATAGAAGCTTGCTATTGTTATTGTTGTGCATTATTATTGTTGTGTATACTCTAATTATATTGTGACCACTTAGACTTTATATATAGAAAGGGGGCCTTGTCATTTGTATCATCCAATAATTTTTCATTTATGTGATTTAAAGGAGGTTGCCCCCTAAAAGAGGCTAATTTTCAAGTCGTTGATCTATATTTTATTCTGTTTGTGAATTGGTTGCATAAAATTTGGTATTATAGCTTTCGATTATAGGCTTTCGCTGTTTCAAACAAGCCATCTCGTAATTTTCGCTATAATTTTTTTCATACAAGGCTTCAAAAGCTAATATTTTGATCACATGGAGCTGAAATCATGGTGAACTTCATGTAGAAATTTCAGATCTTGGATCGCTATATTTTCTGAGATATGGTCTGAAGGAGTAGGGTTTTTGCAGGCTCCATAATTCAGTTTCAAGCAAGTGGCCTAGGGAAAATCATCATAATTTTCTCTACAAGTCTCATATTTAAATTTCATAGAACGTGACTGAAATTGAACATAAATTAGTTTAATTTTATCATTTTCAGGGCCGAAGGTTGAAACTATGATACATTGCATTTTGTATAAGTTTGATCTATTGAACCAATCCATAATCAGGTCCACATGGGAGATTGGGCATATGTTTATCTTGAAGAATCCAATATCGATATGAATTTTGGAATTGTAAAGAAGAATCAGAGTGATACCATAGGACAAAATTTCAGACCTTGGAGAGATGAAATTATAGATATACAATAGGTTCAATATCGAGCTCCTGAAAAGTAAGAAAAATGTGTGCATAAATTTTGTTTTCAAAAATAATTTGAAATGATTCAAAGGGAATAGTGAATCATATATATCATTATTTGATTCCAAGCTTAATTGGAAAAAAAAATGGAAACACCTAGTAAGAAACCAAAAATCTCTACTATGACGCATGAAGAAGAGGAAGAAATGCGACATGATATATCAAAATTACAAGACCAAATGAAACAAATTTTTCTCTTTCAAAGAGTAACCAATAATGAACTGGAAGATAAGATGGATGGTATAGATGAAAAAATGAAAGGAAACATGGAATATTTGAAGAATGGTTTAAAAAAAGACACAAAAGGTTTGAAGGAGGGTTTGAAAAATTTGTTACAAGAAATGCTTCCTAGTGGTGACAAGGTACTCCATGAAAATCAAGATGAGTACAAAAGGAATATGAAATATGATTTTAGAGACTCCAACATTGGGTTTAAGACCCACAACATTCCAAAGATAGATAAGAGGAATTTTCATGGCAAGGATTCGGTAACATGTATACTATAGATGGAACAATTCTTTGATATACATGATGTACCGCACATAAAAGGTACACATTGCATCTTTATATTTAGAAAAAAATCAATTTTTGTAGTATAGATGGCTTTGTTCTCGTAAATCAATTGTCACTTGGAAATTTTTTGCGTAAGAATTGGTATCAGATTATGAGGATACAAATATCAATACCTTCTTTAGCCAATTCCTAAATCTCAAACAAAAGGGTTCAATGGTATAGCACGTTGAGAACTTCCAAAGATTGAATATCAAGGTAAATGATATTCCATAGAAGCATAGGATTGATGTATTCATAGGGAATTTTTTTGGATAGTTGGTGATGTATTGATGACTAGTGGCTGCAAGTGTGTTGTAATTGATGTCAAAATTCATGTTGAGAGATGTGTGGGGAAGTTGGCATTAGCTGAAAATTAGCAAGAATGTTGGCATTGAGTTCAATCACACCAACATGGATGTTTGTGGTAGAAGATGACGTTGGATTTGATGTGCCCTAGTCTAGCTGTGATGGTAATTGGGATAGTTTGGTGTGATTGATGTGTCAAGATCAGGGGGAGTCTTATGGTTGTTGCAGTCTCTGGTAGAGAATCACATTAGTAGCATGCGTATTGGAGAAGCCATAAAATGATGAGTATGGTGTTTGGGAGTAAAATTTCTAGGCACACGAAGAAGAGTCAAGGTGAAAATAATGACAGAAAGTTTGGAGCCATTTTTCAGGTTGAAAATGGGCTCAAAGTATACAACAGACATTCTCCACTGGAAATTTCTATGAAAGATATTTCCAACAATATGTAGAAGTGAATGGATCTCGGGATCAAAATATATATTTTTTTGAAGTAAGGACCTTGAATTCCTTAGAAGGAGGGCGAATTTCATACCCCGAATTTCAGAAGCATGGAATATCGAAAGAAAGTAGAAGTATTGAAGGAAGGAATATCAGAACTCGATGGTTTATTTCCTCAACAATTTATTTAAAAGAGACCTAAAAGGATCAGGATAAATATTAGAGCCGATTTTTGGAAGGTTGGGTACATTGGAACCTCAGATTGTTGAATATTGGAGGTCGCAATATCAGAAGCACTGAGTGGGCCATATTGGAACCTCAGAATAGCAGAATATCGGGGAGTAAGCAGAACCTTAGAGGTTCATAAGAGTCATGTTTTCAAAACCTTGTAAGTTCTTATGAATGCAATTCTTTAAAAGCCTGCAGGTTGCTAGGAGCAGATATTTAGAAGGAATTCATTAAAAAAACAAAGCACTGAGCAACCCTTTCTCTCTCCTCTAGTAGGACACATGGCAGCAGGTGATTAGCCCTGGGAAGATAACGAGGCAAATGACATAAACATGATGTGGCAGTATGGCGGACACATGAAAGTTAGATTCAACATTTTGGGTGGCATAATGGGGAAAAATCTTCATGACACGTGCCACCAATAAGGAGGCCCCACATGGATATGATGACATCATCTCGAAGATCAACATATCAGAGGTTGGAGCTCTCGTAACTCCTGTGTAATTTCAATTCGAAAATTTTCCGATTAAAGGGGCTTCCGATGTGGACTGGGACATGGTCGTGGGAGAACCAAATAACCAAAAGCGAAGAGAAGGTTTAACACCTGAGTGCTACAAAGAATATTAGAGGTCAAAGTTTTCGGAACTCTTTTGTAATTTACTTTTGAGAAAAGTTATGATATGATGGGAGCTCTGATGGTTTTGAGCACTTGGTCGTGTCGATCCAATGGACCAAGGGAATATAACAATCCTTAGCACATGATTGTTTTAAATACGCTATGTGGGAAGTACATTTCAGAGGTCAAAATTTCAGGAACCCCTATAATTGAATTATGAGAAAGTTACGATGTCGAGGAGTTCCGATGTGGTGGCGCTTGGTCATGACAGCTCAATGAACCAGGGCATAAATAAAATATACAATTATATAGGCCCTCGGCAAGAGTTTGAAGGCCTTAGCACCTAAGCCCTAAGCCACCGGTCACAACACCCGGTCTTATGGTTTAAAAACACAAAGGGGCTAAACAGAAAGGTGCTAAAGCCCAAATTGGAATCTCGTGATTTCGTAGTGTCTCATTTAATAAAAGTTACAAAATGGGATATCCCGAAGCTGCAGTACATAGGTGTTGAAGGATGAATGAGTCAACAAATGGTTTGCAAAAAAGTGTTGGTTTAAGATAGAAAGGACCATGATTGCACAAAGGAATTAATGGATTCAATGGTGATTGTCAAAGGCAGGAGACTGAGATAGAGAGGACCATGATTTTCATAGGTAGCAGTTGACTCCAAAACGACCATTCTTGAGCTTTCTTGTACATTAGTAAATAATTAAATGTAAAATATGTCTAAGTGCAAAAGTGTTGATCACAGTACAGGAGAGCCATGTTAGAAGTGCACCTTGATCTCTATGAGAAATTAAGAAGGACGGAGAGCCATTCTATGTGTGCAGAAAAAATTCATGAGTGGCATCCTTGAGTGTGCATGTTGACTGAGAATTAATTCTTAGTATGGAGATCACTCATGTGCCCATTCCCAGTGTTTACTAAAGCTGCAACAACATAATTCAAGTCAGACACAACAACTTTTAGGTCCCTATATTACGAGTGTAGTCCCTTATTATTATTGGTGGAGCCCAATTATTTTTATTGTTGTACCCTTGTAGTCCCCATAATTTTATTATTATGCCCCATAAAAGACCACTATTGTTATTGTTGTGCCCTTACATTATTATTGTTAGGTCGACTAGGATTATATGTTGGAAATATGATGCAGGATGTTGTCCTTGATGGCAACCCACTGAATGAAGATGAAGACATGCGACTGTTGACATGTGTTGTCCTTGATGGCAAACCACCTGATGAAGTTATGCTTGACTTGATGGACTTAGTAAATGATGTAAATCTGATATGATATAATGTTTGTTGACAATATGATGCTGAATGTTGTCCTTGAAAGGCAACCCACCTGATGAAGATGATGACAACTTGATGAAGTTGTGCTTGAAAGAATATGTTCCCGATGAAGAAAATATGATGTATCTACAGTGTGTACAAAAGGCAATGAAGAAAAGAATTCAGAATGTACTCAAAGTATGATGAAAAGAGTATATCTCTATGTATACGCGGATCTGTCTAAGGGAAGTCGCGTATGCACGCGGAAAAGAACGTGCCAAGTCGCGTATGGGCTAAAGCGCTCAAAAAGTGCAAAACCAAGGGTAACCACCATGGTATTGACCCATTGTATTGGGTAATGATCCGCCTAATTTACCCCGTCTAGGTAGCTTTGGGCTCATGGTATTGTTTTGGCCCATGGTATTGGAAAAAGGGGCTCATGGTATTGAAAAGGATAAACCTATATAAGGAGAAGAAATTCATTGTGCAAATCATGAGTGTGGGTGCAAGATGTCTAAGCTTGAATGAATACTTCTCTCTGAAGTAGATCTGAATGGAAAGGGTTACACTTGAAGATAAATCTGAATGTATGATGCACCAATGATGAAGAAGGGGATCTAGATCTGAAATGCACTTGTATCTACTAGATCTGCTCATGGAAGGCCTAGATCTGTGATGAGGCGAACATCTAGGCGAGCATCTGTCTGAAGTAAAAGGGTAAATCTGAATTGAACATCTGATCTGATGAAGTATGCTGCTCTGTAATGATTGAAGAACTATACGCTACTTCGCCGCGGAAGAAGCGCGTATATACGCGGCTTCGCTGAAGTAAAAGCGCGTATGCGCAATGAAATATACACTGAGGTATATGCTGGTTTGTGTGGACGAAAGCGCGTATATACGCGACATCAGTAAAGGGAAAGCGCGTATGCAACCAGGGTCGTCAAGTAAGGGAAGAAACACCGACCGTTCTGCTTCCATGGTCTGATCCGTGTTGATAAGTATCTGTTGGTGATGTATGTTTTTGCTTAAAAGAATGGAAAGGGTCCAGTATGAAAATATGATGAAACGTGGCCTGCAAGTGTTGTTCTTTTGAGGTTGTTGGATCCAGTGTGAAAATTGATGAAACGTGGTCCAAGGTGGTGCTGAGGGTTGTAGCCTTCAGTCAGGGGGTTGTAGCTCCCTTCCAGGTGAGGCTGGTAAACGAGATCGGGGGGTCGTAGCTCCCCTCCAGGAGAGGCTGGTAAACGAGTCAGGGGGTCGTAGCTCCCTTCCAGGAGAGGCTGGTAAACGAGCGCAGGTGGGTGCCTGCGTGCTGGTCAAGTCTGCGCCAGCACATATGTTGTAATATGTTTTCTCTATAATAAAATATTGAAGGCCGAGCAACTGCAGCGGTGGTTTTCTCCCGACTTGGGTTTCCACCTAAAAATCCTGGTGTTCATGTGTGATGCTTTGTGTGATGGTTTATTCTGTTCTTACTGCACATGTTTACTGTTTATAGAACATCTGATGAATAACTGATGGACTGATTAAGTGAAGATTTAATGACATATCTATATCTCTGTGTATACGCGAGTTTCATAAAGGGGATCCGCGTATATACGCTAGTTTACTGAAGGAAAGTAGCGTATGGGTTTTAAGGAATGAAAAAGTAAAAAGATTTGATTATGCAGTAAATACTGATTCACCCCCCCCTCTCATTATTTTTCCCAACAATTGGTATCAGAGGAGGTCCTTGTGCAGAAGCTTGATCGCTTAAAGGAGATCCGTTGCAATGGGAAGTCAAGAAGGAGTAATGTCTATAAAGCCACCTCTATTCAATGGAAGCAATCTGATATTTTGGAAGGTACGTACAAAAGCATATCTGCAAAGTCTTGGTGCAGATGTATGGGAAATCGTGGAAGAAGGTTATCAATACCCGGCAAGTATTCCTACTGATGCAGCTGAAAGAAAGAAGTATGAAATCAATGCCAAAGCAGTAAATGTCTTATTGGGAAGCATGTCTGAATCAGAATTTGCTAAAGTGATGCAACTACATTCGGCAAAATACATATGGGACAAAATCATTCTAAGCTATGAAGGAGACACAAAGGTAAAAAGTGCAAAACTCCAAACTCTTAGAATTGAATATGAAAATTTGAAGATGCATAGTGATGAAAGTGTTGCCAGTTTCTTTCTTCGTCTGGATGATATTGTAAATCGAATGAGAAATTTGGGTGAAACCATAGCTGATACTACTCTGGTGGAAAAGGTCTTAAGATCATTGACTTCAAAATTTGACTCTAAAGTTTCATCTATTGAAGAAAGGCAAGATTTGCAAACTCTTACTATTGTTCAATTACATGGTACTCTGACTGCTTTTGAAATGAGACAAGGAGGCCCTTCTCAAGTAAGAGAAGCTGCTTTTAAGGCATCTACAAAAGGAAAGGAAAAGGAGGTTGTCAAAGAATCCAGCTATATATCCGATGAAGAAGAAGCGAATTTCGTGAGAAAGCTCCAACTAGGCACTGGAAGATTCAAAGGTAAGCTTCCCTTCAAATTTTTTGAGTGTGGAAAAGTTGGTCATTATGCTGCTAAATGTCCTTATAGAGAAAAGCATGGTAAAGGGAAACAATTTGAAAAGAGAAAGAGTTATTATGCAAAAGAAGATGATGATGAAGTATCCAGTGAAGATGAAGAAGATTCTGACCAAGATCTAAAAGTGCTCATGGCTAAGAAGCAAAAGAAGAAGGTTACTCAAGGAAAGGAGATACCTCAGAAATCATGTATAGCAAAAATTGAAGAAGATGAAACAGATTCCGACGAAGATCTACAAGCACTCATGGAAAAGAAGAAAAAGGAGAAGGCCACTTGTAATACTCTTTTTTGTGCAAACAATAGTAAAGATAGTGAAAGTAAAGTTGAGGATCTAGAAGAAGCTCTCAAGATTAAAGAAGAAGAACTACAAAGTTCATACAATAAGCAAGAAACTATCTATAAAGAGATGATCTCACAAATGAAAGATCAAATAGAAATGCTGAATGAACAGGTGGACAAGTATCAAAGGTTTCATACTTATGCATCCAATCTAATTAAAGATCTAGAAGCAGATCTTGAAAAATCAAGCAAGAAGAATGAAGGACTTGAAGCTGCTATCATCTTTCTGCAAGCAGAGCTAGAAGCATCAAGTAAGGAGAATAAGGAACCTCTACAATCCTTTGAAAAGGAAGGCCTTGAAGCAGAAATTATCTCTCTCAAAGAAGATCTGGAAAAATCAAATGAGAAGAATGAAGAGCTGGAACAAATATGTGAAGAAAACGAAAATTGGCTGAAAGAAGAGATCCTAAATCTGAAGGATCAAGTTGAAGATGGAAGAAGAAAAGAAGAAAGCATGACAAAGCAATGTCAAGCCTTGGAGGTTGAGGTAAACAATCTCAAAGGTAAATTGGAAGAAAAGGTAAAACTGTTGAGGTTTCATGATAGTACTAATATTCTGGACAATATTCTGAGTAATCAAAGGTCTCCTGCTATCAAACATGGTCTTGGTTTCCATGAAATTGTTAAAGGAGAATCTAGCTCACAAGGAAGTGCCAAAAATTCAGAGGATGTCAATGCAAAACCTGATGTGTTGAAAGAAACAAAAGATCAACCAACATTCATGAATTCTCGAAGGAATTCATTCAAGAACGTTGAATGTTTTAAATGTCATAATTATGGGCATGTTGCAGCAAATTGCAGAAGCAGAACAATTCAGCCACAAACAAACAGGTTCTACTCAGAAAGGTACTCTAGTAGCTTCAAGGGATATTGTTTCTCATGTAACATGTATGGTCATAAAGCAATTGATTGTAAAAGGAGGAAGATTAGAAATACTCATTATGATTCCTATGCCTATTTTTCTGGACACATGAGATGTTATGCTTGTAACAAGTATGGACATGTAGAAAAAGAATGCAAGATGAACAGATCTGGGAAAGTGGACAATTTCCAGCACACTGTTGGAAAGCTCAAGCAAATTTGGAAAAAGAAGGAGGACCGATCAGAAACGTAGGGAATTCTGACCCTACTGCAGTCATCCGCTTCTGACGCTGACTTTGCTTATTGACTGCAGGAATGATGTGAGAAAAGACAGGAACAGAAGGTTAATTTGCAGAAGGAGATGAAAGTGTGAAAATTTTCTATATTACACTTTCCATACGCGAGTTCTATTCACAAAAGTCGCGTATACACGCGAGTTTCAGCAGACACAGTCGCGTATGCATTGATGATAAAATAATTTATCTGATAACTGAAGATCTGGAGCAGAGGTCCAGGGGGAGCATCAGTCTGACTAATAATAACTGAAGTTTTGTCTCAGTATCAGCTTAGTTTCTCAGTTCTAAACAAATGATGATATGATACATGGGTTCTTGTGTTGAATATTATGGTTGAAGCCTGGTTGCTTTATGATGAAGAGCTTTCGTTATTGAGATGAAAGTCTTATAATTCAGAGATTAGGACAGATCATGCAGAGATTGTTGCTGATGACTTGCTTCAGATTGCACAAGCTAATGAAGAGCACTGGTTTAGGGGGAGCAGCAGGTTGAATACTAATGATTGCATTGTTGGCAATATGATTGCTTATTATCTGGTTTTTGTGATACTCATGCTCAAATGAAGATGACCTGGTACATGGTTTATTATGATGAGTTTTTGAGCCTTGGTTGCTGATAAGTATCTTTTGTACTCCCACATGGATGAGTTGGATGTCATTTGATTCAGAAATAAATCATGCAGAATGTGTTACTATGGTTGAGAGATCTTTTGCCTACATATGTTACTTCATGTTAAATCTTGAAGATCATGGTGATGTTGGACCACATGGATGATCGCTTGACACCTATGTGAAGATGTTGTTCTGATATGAGAATCTCTCTTGGAAAGATTGTATTGATGCTGCAAAGAATCTGAAGGCTTGGTTACTATTGTACTGATGCCACAACCGTTGGATGACGCTTGAAGACACAACTACACCATTCTATCTATCTGTAGTCCAGGGAAGCATTCAAATGTCTCAGAAAGAAGCTGAACACTGTCTTTGCCTTACAAAGAATCAGATTTGGTTGAAATTTAGAAGATGTCTTGGGATACGCGGGTTTCCTGAAACACAGTCGCGTATACACGCGAGTTCCTGCACAGAAAACCGCGTATGACTGATTGCTGACAATTTTTGGTTGGTTCAGCTCTCTTCAGCACAGCTGCAGTGCTGTTTGGTATCTCTGATACTGTTTGGTATCTCTGGTGGTGTTCCAGTTCTCATAATTCTGTTTCTAATGTTTTTATGAAGATGCCTTGATGATTTGTTGGTGGAAGTTTTCAGGATGCACAAACTAAGGGGGAGCCTTAGTCATATGAAAAGGATGCATGGATGCACAGATTCAGGGGGAGCATTAGTTTTGCTGAGTATAATGCATTGCTGGCATTATGGTGGTTCTAATATATGATCTCTCTTGAGGTCTTTTTGGTATTAATTATGAAAATTCATATTTGTACTTTGATGAAAAGGTCTGGTTGAGACCCATGATGTAAATTGTAATATTCAGTCATGTAAGGACTTGTCAATTTTTGTAAACTCACTTGGTTGAGTAGCTGAGTCAAATGTGTAAACCCACTTGGTTGGGTAGTTGAGTCTCATATGTAAATCCACTTGGTTGGATAATTGATGTAAGTATGAGTCTTTGGTGATAGGAACTTCATAGAGTCATGTACTTCATTGAAAATATGTTTGAAGATTCAGCATGAACTCAGGGGGAGCATGGCCACTTCAGCACATATCAGATCTGCAGAATGTTTCTTCCACATGAGGAGAAAAGGGGGAGAGTGTTGGTTTTTTGATCCGCCCTTTGCCCTTGATGTCAAAGGGGGAGAGTGACATGGTGTTTGAATGATGCCAAAAAGTGACATGATGTTTGAATGAAGATAATGATGTGCCCTTTGCCCTTGATGTCAAAGGGGGAGAGTGACATGGTGTTTGAATGATGCCAAAAATGGAGAGAGTGACATGGTAAAAATAGGGAGAGTGACATGGTGTCATTGTATTCTTAATGTATCTATCTGTTGTGGTAACCAAACACCATCATGGTTGCCATCAAGTCCAAAGGGGGAGATTGTTGGAAATATGATGCACGATGTTGTCCTTGATGGAAAACCACCTGATGAAGTTATGCTTGACTTGATGGACTTAGTAAATGATGTAAATATGATATGATATAATGTTTGTTGACAATATGATGCTGAATGTTGTCCTTGAAAGGCAACCCACCTGATGAATATGATGACAACTTGATGAAGTTGTGCTTGAAAGAATATGTTCCTGATGAAGAAAATATGATGTATCTACAGTGTGTACAAAAGGCAATGAAGAAAAGAATTCAGAATGTACTCAAAGTATGATGAAAAGAGTATATCTCTATGTATACGTGGATCTGTCTAAGGGAAGTCGCGTATGCACGCGGAAAAGAACGTGCCAAGTCGCGTATGGGCTAAAGCGCTCAAAAAGTGCAAAACCAAGGGTAACCACCATGGTATTGACCCATTGTATTGGGTAATGATCCACCTAATTTACCCCGTCCAGGTAGCTTTGGGCTCATGGTATTGTTTTGGCCCATGGTATTGGAAAAACCTATATAAGGAGAAGAAATTCATTGTGCAAATCATGAGTGTGGGTGCAAGATGTTTGAGCTTGAATGAATACTTCTCTCTGAAGTAGATCTGAATGGAAAGGGTTACACTTGAAGATAAATCTGAATGTATGATGCACCAATGATGAAGAAGGGGATCTAGATCTGAAATGCACTTGTATCTACTAGATTTGTTTATGGAAGGACTAGATCTGTGATGAGGCGAACATCTAGGCGAGCATCTGTCTGAAGTAACAGGGTAAATCTGAATTGAACATCTGATCTGATGTAGTATGCTGCTCTGTAATGATTGAAGTACTATACGCTACTTCGCCGCGGAAGAAGCGCGTATATACGCGGCTTCGCTGAAGTAAAAGCGCGTATGCGCAATGAAATATACACTGAGGTATACGCTGGTTTCAGTGGGATTTAAAAGCGTCGGGACACATTGCAGCATCGCAAAGGGAAAGCTCGTTTGCAAACTAGGGTTTGGTCGAAGAAAGGGTATGAAATATCCGATCCGTTCGTCTTCGTTTCGCTATCCGATCGATGTTGATAAGTAATCGTTGGTTTTCTATGCTTGTGCTTTGCAAGAATGGAAAGGGTCCAGCTTTGAAATATGATGAAATGTGCCTACAAGTAAAGTTCTATTGAAGTAGTTGGATCCACAGAAAAATTGATGAAACGTGGTCCAAGGTGGTGCCGAGGGTTGTAGCCTTCAATGTGGGGTTGTGCTTCCCTTCCTGTGTGAGGGCCGGTAAACGAGTTCCGGGGGTTGTAGCTCCCTTCCAGGTGAGGCCGGTAAATGAGATCAGGGGGTCGTAGCTCCCTTCCAGGAGAGGCTGGTAAACGAGTCAGGGGGTTGGAGCTCCCTTCCAGGAGAGGCTGGTAAACGAGCGCAGGTGGGTGCCTGCGTGCTGGTCAAGTCTGCACCAGCACATATGTTGTAACATGTTTTCTCTATAATAAAAATATTGAAGGTTGAGCAACTGCAGCGGTGGTTTTCTCCCGATTTGGGTTTCCACCTAAAAATCCTGGTGTTCATGTGTGATGCTTTGTGTGATGGTTTATTCTGTTCTTACTGCACATGTTTACTGCTTATTGAATATCTGAAGAATAAATGATGGAATGGTTTAAGTGAAGAATTAAAGACATATCTAGATCTCTGTGTATACGCGAGTTTCATAAAGGGGATCCGCGTATATACGCTAGTTTACTGAAGGAAAGTAGCGTATGGGTTTTAAGGAATGAAAAAGTAAAAATATTTGATTATGCAGTAAATACTGATTCACCCCCCCCTCTCAGTATTTTTCCCAACATTATATTATGACCCCATGGACTCCTATATATAGAAAGGAGGTTTAGTCATTTGTATCATCCAAGAATTTTTCATCTATGTAATGTAAAGGAGGTTTCCCCCTCGAAGAGACATATTTCTAAGTCATTGATCTATATTTTCTTCTATCTTGTGATATGGTTTCATAACATTTGGTATCAGATTTTTGGATTATAGGGTTTCGCTGCTCCAAATAGGTCATCGTGGAATTTTTGCTATAAATTTTTTTCTAAAAATTTTTAGACACTGAAAAAAACCCATTTGAGAAGAAATCCTGAGGAACTTCGTTTAAAACTTTGAGATCTAGGTTCACTATATTTTTAGAGATATGATCGGAGGAATTTAGGGTTTTTGCAGGCTCCAAAATTTCATCTCAAAGAGGTGACCTTGGGAAAATCGTCATAACCTTCTCTCTTAGAATCAGATTCGAATTCTATAAAAAGTGGTCGAAAGTGTACAGAATGTAGTTTCTTGTGTATCAATTTCAGAACCTAAAGACAAATAGTGATACGTGGCACGTCGTACAAGTGCTCTCTATTGAACTAGTCCATAATTATGACATTGTGGGATATTTGGCATAACTTTGTCTTGAAGAATCCAAATGAGGTCTCACCTGTGGCATTGGAAAGACGACTCAGAGGGATACTACAAGTCCAAAGTTAAGATCTTTGGAATCCAAAATCACCGAGATACAACATGATTAATAGTGAGCTCCTCAAAAGAAAGAAAAATGTGTGTATCATTTTTTAAAATTGCATAATGTTTGTTTGAAAAATAATTTTGAAGTGATTCCAAGGGCATATTGAAGCATAAATATCAGTATTGGGTTCTAAAATTCTTCCCAAAAATAATTCCACACCTATTATGTCCTCAAAAACTTATACTATGACGCATGAAGAGGAAGAATTGCAACATGATATATCAAAATTATGAGACCAAATGCTACAAATGTGGCTCTCACAAAAAATAACCAAAAATGAAATGGAAGCTAAAATGGCTGGTTTGAAGAAATACATGGAAGCTAAGATGAATGGCATGGAAGCTAATATGAATGGCTTGGAACCTAAGATCAATGGTATAGAAGAAAAACTAAAAGCAAACATGGAAGGTTTGAAGGAAGGTTTGACAAAGTTGCTACAAGAAATTATTCCTAATGGAAAAAAGGTAGTAGAGGAAACTCATAATGAGAAAAAAATAAATGTTAATCATGATTTCATAAACTCCAATGTTGGATTGAAGACCCACCATATTCCAAAGATCGATATGAGTAAGTTTTATGGGTAACATGAATACTACAGTTGGAGTAATATTTTGATCTCCATAATGTGCAAAACATTGGTATGTATTGCAACTTTACATTTAGAACAAAATACATTTGTATGATATCGATGCGTTTTTTCTCGTAAAAAAATTGTCACTTGGTCAATTTTTACGGAGGAAATGATAACACATTATAAGGATACAAAGAGAAACACCTTCTTTAGCCAATTGATAAATCTCAAAAAAAAGGGTTTAATGGTGGAGCACATTGAGGACTTCCAAAAATTGAATATGTTAGGGTCTTATAATAATAGGGATCATAATTTTGAATTGCCTATTATTAATTTTTTAATATTGCATATACCTTTGCTTTCTTCAAATGTTTTCCCATATTAAAAAATGAAAAGAGGGTATGTCCTAAAAGAAAAAATCAAAGGACCAAAAGAAACAAGATAAAAAAGGGATATAAAATATGAACCCCACACAAAAAGAAACAAAAACAGATCCTGAAAGTGTTGCACATTCAAATGCCACTCCTCTTAGTTTAGTTTATGCAAATAAAATTGTGTGCAGCTTGTCCAAAATGCCACAATTAATGATAATCATACAATTTAATCTTGATTATTCATGCTTTTAAATTTCACGTCATGATAGTTAGTGAATAAAGATCTGGCCAAACCGTTTAATCTTGGAAGATGAGTAGTTATGTAGAGAATAAAACAAGTTCATCAGTTTAATCTGAGCCATTGGAAGTTATAAGAATAGAAATAGATTAGTTTCGTATTAAAAAGAAAATAAAAGGGCCAGCAAGCTCAAATGCACCCAATAAAAGAAATAAAAATGTTAGGGTAAATAAAGGTTAGGTAGAATACTTTCACAAGTTATGGAAAGCATCATTTTGATTTATCTCATGTCACTAAAGCCATTTTTAAACATTTCCCCTTATCCCAAAATCTTTTCCCAAGCAAAAACACATCCCCCTTGCTAATATCCCTTTCCTCTCTCGGAAATCATTCTCCCTTGTAAAAACCTTTTCCCTTCCTAAAAAAACCCTTTTCCTAGCTAAAAACCCATTTCCATCACTAATATCCATTCCCTTTTACTAACTTCCCTTTTTCCATTAAAAACTTGTAAAACCCACTTTTACATAATTTTTAAACATTTAAAAGTTATCAGACCCCACTTTGAAAATCCTTCCCCAATATCATTTTAAACCCCTTTTTTAGTCATTTTTAACCTATAATATTTAAATCACCTCCCACTTTCATTATTAAATCTTCACGTATATATTAACTCCCATTAAATATATTTCCCAAAGTATATATTTCATATTAAATCCAGCTTTATATATTCATTGACCCCCCCATTACATGTTAACCCTTCCGCTTTTGTATCCCCTAATCACTCATATATATATCTCAACCCATTATACCCCTTCACATATATAACCCGAGTCCCACTTGTTTGAAACCCTAACAGTTTGTTAACTGTTTGATCTCCGTTGTCCGATCCAACGACTCCCACCCTTTCACATTGCCCACATATCCAACGTTTAAAACCATGGGAATTTGTGAAATAGGTGGTTTTTCACTCCCACTCCCCTTCCACGCAGCACTCCCATGTGCTATCACATTCCTCCAACATAAACTGCCAAACCACTATTTACCTGTGTGATAAACCATTCATGAAACCACTCCTGCACTTGGCGATAAACCAGAGAGTTTTTTGAAATATGAAATTTCTCTATTTCCATTTATTTACCCGTATCCATTAAAATTGTGAAAATAAAGCCAATTCTAGGCATAATTGAAACCCCATTGCAGTTCAGACTCATTTCACAGCTTTCCCCATTCCCTGAAGCCATTATCCTTTCTTTGCAAAATTGTGTTTCATTAACTATTGGTTTATTTTTGCAGGTATTTAAACAATGACCATGAGATTGGATAAACAATTCCATGCTAGTTCCAAACTTGTTTACTCAAAAAATTCTCGGGTTATGAATTCGAATGGTTTCCCTCAAATAGAATATTCTATACAGCAACAGAGCCGAAAGAGAGACATTAATTGTTAAAAAATAGATGAAAAAACACTTACCCTAGTAACAACAATTAAATACATAGGTTGAAGATAAAATAGATGAAACAGGTAAAAATGACAGACGACGTAAATTCAAGAGAGTTAGTGTGATTTACTACAGATGAAATACTGAGGAAGAAGACAATGTGAGATATAAACCAGCATGAGAGAAACAAACAGATAACAACAATTAGAAAATCAGTGACAACTTTCAATCAGTTTAAAGGTGTCACTACCTTTTAGCATCTAGATATTTTATTTCCTAGAATAAATCCTAATTAGTTGATAGGATATTTTTGTAAAGGTTTTTGTATAAATACTTCAGTAATTCGAAGTATTAAGTGTGGATTTCTGAACATTTCTATATTTGAACTCATCTACAATGAGGGTTTACTGTACTTTTTCCAGTTGACAGACATGGACAAATTATAGAAGCATTTCTTTATAGGATTCATGTGTTGAGCCACTTCAATGAAGTATATTTCAATTGTTCATGTTCATTCCTTAAGTATTCCATAAACTTGCATGTTTTTGCAATTTTAAATGTGATAACAGGAATATTATTTTATAATTTGTTTAAGTACACTATGTTTTGAACTGTTATTCATTTTAATTTTTTCCTCTAATATCCTGATATGAGAATCCTTAATTTCTCTCCCATCCCAATTGACCTCTTTCATTTCCTTCATTATCTGGTTTAAGGAATTCTTAACTACTCCTTGATTTCGATTGAAAATCACTTCACCATTCAGCCTAAGAGATCTAATTTTGCTTAGCTACCTTGCCCTGTAACATTGTTTTTATTATTTTTTTATGTTTTGTTTACTTGATATATTGACTCCATAGCCCAATGGAAATAGACAGTCATCTATCCATTTACATCAGTAATTCCACCACCAAATCAATCTTACATAACTAGCCTAAAATCAATTAACACAATAAAGTTAAATCATTACGAGAGAGCCCCCTCTGAGCATTAGGAAGGCTAGATCTTGATCTAAAAAGTAGGTTTGTGGTTACCTCAGTGATTTCTTTCTTTAACCTTGGGAAAATTACTAAGTGATAACAGAATATAAGGGTAGCTAATATTCATAGGGATTTTAAAAGATAACATCCAACATGAGGTTCACCTTTTGGGACCTGATTCATTGGAGAAGGCATTCAGGTTGGCAAGAAAAATTGAAAGAAAAATTATGGCGACAAGGAAGCCTACCACTCACAACTATAACGATGGAAGTGTTGCTACTCCTAGATTTCCAAAACCTACAAGGTTGACACCACAAAAATTGGAAGGAAAAAGAGAAAAAAGGATTTGCTAGAATTGTGGTAGAAAATATACTAAAGGTCATAAGTGTGCTGAGAAGAAACTGTTTTACATAGATTGTTAATAGGAGGAAGAAAATGAACAAGAAACTTCAAAAGAAGAGGATATACACTAGGAACCAACCATAGAGAAATAAGAAATGAATCCGACCATATCCTGTAATGCATTGGTAGGAATTACCACTCCTCAAATTATCAAGATAGAAGGACATATCAAGAAGAAAAATGTAACAGTGTTGATTAATTCTGGTAGTACCCATAATTTTATTCATTGTAAGGTAGCCAAGGAATTGAATTGCTTCGTATACCCAGCACCAGAGTGTCAAGTGATGGTTGCAAATGGAGGAACTATAAATTACTCTAGAAAGTTCCATAATATCAAGCTAACCATTGGGAAATATGTATTGAATAGTCCAATGCTCTCCATTCCAATGGGTGGTGCTGATGTTTGTTGGGCCGTGAATACGATCACTTTTTAGCACTTATTTCATCCATTTTTACTCTTCTTTATCATATCATTTATTATAATTTATTATATAAATCCATTTTATAATGATTTATGCTCTGATGGATGAATATTATTTCTTCTCCTTTATTTTTAATCAATTGATTATTATTATGCATAATTTTATCAATGATGGTTTATTAATATCACTCACCATTTTAGCCTCCAAGATATTGGCCAGACTGCAGATTTGATTTCCAAATCATCATCAAATATTCCAACTGAGAAATTCGCTGGAATAAGAAGTGACAGTTTTGCGGTTGATATTTTGAGTAAATGAAGAAGAATATGGAAAATCTGAAACATGGGTTTTGTCCAAAACGGGCCCAATTAACGTTAGCATAAAATGGTTTGCCAAAATTCAGCCTGTATTAAGAGAAACACAGGGTTCTTTGAGCACGATTTTCTCAGATTTGTTGTTGCAGTCGTCCTCCAAATCTCAGCTGCAAAGCCAAATTCGCCTTTCTCTTGTTGAAAGATTGTTGGAAATATATTTTCTGGTTGATCAAGTTGTTGGGAAAAATCCAATATTGTTATGGGAGATCATATTTGCTATTTAATTTCCCCTCCTTCTAATTATAAAAGGATAACATGTATTGTGTACTGAAAAACAATGAATGATTATTGAATTCCCTTTGTAACACTATAATTCCTTGACTCTTGTGAGCAAAGAGCAACTGATGTAAAAGCTATTCATGTTTTATTAATGCAAAGAGGCGTTCTCGTTCCATTTCTCAAGCTCTGCAATAGCCCAGCGGCGCTTTCACCAGCGGTTGAGGGCCCGGCCCTGGTGGAGCGATCCGCTGTTTGTATTTCTATTCTTTTATTTCTGTTATGTGATAATTGCATTTAGATTTATTACGATTACAAAATTATTTGATTGTTGTTGGATTTAATTCAGATTTGATGTATACGTTAATGAATTGCCCTACTATTCTATCTTAGCAAGGATCGTATTTACTATCTTATTCATCTTGCTATCTTTTATAAAGCGTTGTTGTTCCATTGATTTATGATTCATTCCAATGAAATGTTTCATAGTCTTGGCTGTCGACAGGATTGGAGTATTGAGATTAGTTGCCTAATTGCGTTAGAATTAGAATTTCTATTCATATTGTTGTTCCATTTCTAGTTCTTGCTTATTTCTTATTAATAGCTTTAGATTAGAAAATAGATGAGTTACAATTGGTATGCATAGGAATTACAAGTTGTTGTTCTTTTCCAGATTTTGTTCCTTTCAGTTATTTTCATCAGCACGAAGATTGAGTTCGATTTCATTTCGATTGTTCTAATATCACCAACTGTAGAGGACAGAGGTTATTGCTCCCAAGTCCCCAGATTAGTTATTTTGCATCGATTTCTAAGGGAAAGAGTTATTGCTACTGCATCCCTGATCGATGTTTTGCAGTTTGATTTAATTCAAGTTTCAGAGCATTTCCATTTGTAATTAGGTTCCTTTACAAGCATTTGTTTATTCTTGTATTCAGAATTATGTACTACATCTTCACAGCATTACTCTTAGATAATTGCAGCCTTAGACAGAGTACACTCTTGAAATAAAAAATCTCTCCCAGATTGATAATTAATGTGAGATAAATAGGCGTTAAAAAGACACCTTTTATACCTCAACATTTTGGCGCCATTTCTGGGGAGAGTGTATGCTATTTAGAAGAGTGATGCACATTTGACCTTTTTTCTGCTTGGGAAGAATTGGGTTTTAAAGACGGAAGGTAAGAACCTGCGCACCGAGCAAGGAACATACTTGCTCACTGCTCGCTTCACAGCAGAATTGGGTAAATTTTTTTTTGTTAGGTAGGAATGAAGGCTGCTTGTTTTGAATGACTAGAAAATACAAACAAGACAAAATTCCTCCCAAACTTGAAAAACCTAAGGGACTGGTGACCCTTGGGAGAAGGACCTTTATTAACGAAATTCTCAAGAAAATTGAATCTCAGCCATTAGTAGGACATAGGAAAGTTATTTCTAGACAACCTACTACTTCCCTTCAGGCCACAGAGCCACCATCTATAGCCTTTCCTAAGGTACATATCCAAATAGAAGAGACTGAGCAAGATTCCCAAGAAATTGAGAATTCTTGCCCAATTTTTTTTTACAAGAAGGAAAGTTGGTCTCTCATACCCTACTATTTATCAACATGCATTTTTGGAGGCCTTATTTTGGAAATGGCTTCACTAGAAATACTCGTTTATATAAGCATATTTTATTTTCAAAGGAGAGTAGATTAGTGGAGAAAATAAAATAAATAAGGAAATAAACACATTTTTTATTATTTTATTTTTGTAAAAATAGTTGTTTCTTTTTTGCAACACGCTGTGGAAATCAACATTGATGATAAATATTATAATTTATTTGTGTATGTAGATGAATTATATTGCAAATAAAAATTCTACAAACACTCATATTCATTTTTATCATCAATATGAAAAAATTGTTTGAATATCATTTTTTGGCTTGCGGGCTTGATGAAATTTCTGAAAATAAATTTTGGACAGTCATGTTTTGGGGAACCAAAAGTGAATAGTTTTAAAACCTATTTCTATCCTAAGTAGCCCTTGATGTCTACTTTCCAACCGAATTTGAATCACTCCATTTGGATTTAAAACGAAAAAGTTAGAACCAAAACATTGACAGGGTGTCTAATAGGCAGCTCAACAACAGAGTTGGGACAGTCAGTTTTTGGAGACCCAAATGACTATATTTTTAAAACCTGTTTCTATGGTAGCTTCTTCTATGAATATTTTTTACAACTCAATTTGAATCACTCAATTTCGATATCATATGAGAAATTTATGACCAAAATACTGACTACCTATCATAAATTAGCATTCTTGAAACTCTGTTTTCTTGGCTGTTCATTAACATATTTGACCCATCAATTCTTCTTGTCTTCAAACCCTATTTCTATTGGAGATCAATAAATGAATCTACTTCAATATCCAATTTGAATCGGTTCAATCCGCTATCAAACGAAAAATTTATGCTTGAAATATCAATTGTTGGTTTGAGATGGAAAATCGAAAATGACTCTATTATGCAGGTTGTTCTAAGGAAATTTAACATATCATTACATGAAATTTTTAAAACCTATTTCTATTGGAGATAAAAATTTGAATTATCTCTTATTTGGCTGTGTAATTACTCAAATCGGACTAAAAACAAAGAAGATATGATTAAAACACTGCCGATTAGTATAGTCAACCACTGCTCTCCTGCAGGTGACAAATAAAATTTATTTTATTTTTCCGTGGATTTGTTCTACAAAGTAACTACTTGCTAGTTTTTTTTCATAATTCTTGGATTAATGGAGCCCATACACCTCTCTTCCTCCATGATTTAATGTTTTATTGCAGGTAGACACTCATTCTTTTGCAGGTCTTAGAAGAATAAAGAAAGTCAATTTATGGACGAGTGATTCTTGAAAGAAATTTTAGTAAAACAAGGGAATTTCATCCAGTTCATTACCTAACAGATTCATAACAAGAAGAAATGAAGAATTGGTTTCCATTTTAAGATTCATGCCACTGCTGTCAAACATTTTTCTAAAGATCATTTTTTTCCATTAATAAATTTGATATTCTCTTAGAAATAACATCATAGCTGTTGTAACTTAATAAAGTGTTGTTTCTTTTCTGATTTCTTTTATGTTTTTGTGTTTCAGGTGTTAATCTCTTCGAATTATAATTTCCATTTTAGTGGAAATTGAACAATAAGGACCCCACCATGCAAGTTTCAATTGCAGAAGGCAATTCTTCAGTAATAGCAATTCTGTAAAAAAATTACTTTTTCTTGAAACCTGTACATAAACTTTTCTTTCTATTTGATTGGATTTGCCTAGCAATGGATTGCACATTATATTTGTTCTTTCCTCTATTTTTTTTCCTTTTTGTGTGTTTATATCTGTTTTTTGTTCCTCTTAAGGAACAACAGTCGTTCCTCTTAAGAAGCAGTGCGATTATGTGTTTATTTTTGTTGTTCCTTCCAAAAGGAACAACATTTTTGCTGATTAGTTTTATTGTTCTTTTCAAAAATAACAACATTTTTGTTGCATGTTTTTGCTGTTCCTTTCAAAAGGAACATCACCGCTCGTTTTTGCTGTTCCTTTCAAAAGGAACAACAGTTTTGTTGTTCCCTTCAAAAGGAACAACACTGACTGTTCTTGCTGTTCCTTTCCAAAGGAACAACATTTTCGCAGATTGTTCTTGTTGTTCATTTACAAAGAAACAACGTTTTTGCAGATTGTTTTTTGTTGTTCCTTTCCAAAAGAACAACACTTTTTGAGTGCATTTTTCTTGTTTTTTAAACAACATTTTTAGAACTTTTTTTGAAATTTTCATGACTTTTTTAAAGGAAAACATACAATTTATGGAAGGATACACAAATTATAACTTACTGTAATCAGCAAATCAAAAGAAATCGTCATTTTTAAGAAAGTTTTTTAGTAATGATAAGAAAAAGGGAAAAGAAACATAATCAATAACATGATTTTGTTGTCTTACTACCAGTAAATTCATATGATCGATTATATTTATCCTGTTGGTTCTTTCCCATATTTTATAATTTTATTTGATTTTTACTTATGGAGTAGGAACAAGGGCATATTCTTTTCTATTGAGCTGTTCAGACTTCTTCCACCATCTCTACTCTTAAGGAGTGTTGAGCCATCCTTTATGAATAAATAGGAAAGTGTATATGAAAAGAAAAATATTTACATATTTCATTAATAATTTTATAATTTGACAGATGGAGGATAGGGGGTCTCATCAATAGCCAGCCTACCATGTTCATAAGGAAGCAACTGAAGTGGCATTCCCATCATGGCCACCAAACCAGGGATATGGTCCAATGGACAATTGAAAAAATTAAGAATTCCTTGAAAGAGGAGGTCTCATCACAAGCCGGCCTGCCCACTTTTCACTTCTTCCCAGTGAATGGAATTGTGATTTATCTGGTCACCAAGCCAGCACAATGGCCTTCGTTATGACAATTAACAAGCACTTCCTCAACATAAATAAAAGACAATGGTTCCAAGGGTGAGAGAGCAACTCTGTCAAGGTTATGGACACCTGTGGGCAACAGAGCTCTGCTGATGGTATTGGAGTCACATTTATACACATCAATAATAATATTAAACCCTTTTTCTTATATCTCTATTTAAATATCAGATGAAAGTATGAATCCTTAACCTTTGATTTTGATCTTATTATACATGAAAAGCATCATAAATCGATCACATTAGTTTAAGTGGGTAATAAACACATTTGTACTTATGTTTATCTTAAGATGTCCCTTCTCCTTATCCTTGAATCATTACAAAACGCTTCTATATCTGTTCACAATTTATCACATGCATGGATTTCAGTAATGCGATAATTTTTTGATCATATCATAAGTATGTATGTCTTTCCATGCTGTACAATTGCTGTGTAGTACACTGCTCTTCTATTTGTTGATTTGCCACAATATTGATATTGCATTTCTACAGAATTTTTGCTGATTGAAATTTTTTTCATGCATCTTATCTGTTACCATTCCAAACTGAAACTGTGGATTCAAGAAAATTGCATACAGAATTGTGATTTTTTTATAGGAGAACAACAAGTATGGGGGAAATTCTATTCGCAGCAAGACCACACTATTGAAACTAACAGCAAAGGCTCGTGAATGCGCACAACTCTTCAGACATGATGTGCTTGCATGGCTTCCACCTTTTGCATCACTTTCAGTATCTGCTCAGCCTACATCAGCTTCAACAAAGGCCAGTCCCTACATGTCATTCAACATTTTTCGGAGGTAACACTTGAGGTAAAATAGCATAATTTCTTATTTATTATGAAGTTAGGAGAATTTCATGAAAATCCATTGAGCATTATTTATTATCATTCATTCTACATCTTTACCACTTCCCTTTTTTTAGACACGTCTCATATTTTAGTTTGGGGGTGTGTTGATTTCCTTCATTTCTTTCTTGTGACCATGTCACTAATATTCTTTATCATCCATGGATATTCTTATTCATTCTCAACACCTCTCTTATTCTATGTTGTTTTACACCAAGCATCGATTTTCACAGCTTGTAGCAACCACCTCTCTTTGTTTTCTAGCATCGCATGACGACATGCTAATTCTTCAGTTTTGGGGGGGGGAATTGCTACACATGATGGATGTTTTCCACTTTCTTTCTCATTTAAGGCATACAATTTCATTTGTATATAGTGCAGAAATTGATTTGCATATATCTTTAAAACTATGAACTGAATTCTTGTGATTTCTGGATAACAAAGAGGTATCATTAAAATACACAAACCTAGATAATTTCACACTAAATTAGTTCATAAAATTTCAAAAATTATGCACTATCACCTACAACCATTTTTTTATATCTCATGATCCGTGCATCCAAACGATCTGATTTTTGAGAAAATGGTTAATGAAGTTTGTTGTTACTTATGTCACATTTTTCTGCAACTTCATATACATATAGTTGAAGGTCAACTATAAAAAAAATTTATGCCTTTATCAATATTTCTAAAATTGAATTTTCATTATTTGAGGAAAAATTCATTTGTTCCATCCATTTCATGAGTTTGATGAATAATTTTCTTTGCTTGGTTAACACATGGGTTTTGTCTTTGGATTGCATGAAGACATGCAATATATTCAGTTTGGGAGTATGTTGGGCCGCGAATACGATGACTTTTTAACACTTATTTCATCCATTTTTACTCTTCTTTATCATCTCATTTATTATAATTTATTATATAAATCCATTTTATAATGATCTATGCTCTGATGGATGAATATTATTTCTTCTCATTTATTTTTAATAAATTGATGATTATTATGCATAATTTTATCAATGATGGTTTATTAATATCACTCACCATTTTAGCCTCCAAGATATTGGCCAGACTGCAGATTTGATTTCCAAATCATCATCAAATATTCCAACTCAGAAATTCACTAGAATAAGAAGTGACAGTATTGCGGTTGATATTCTGAGCAAATGAAGAAGAATCTGGAAAATCTGAAACATGGGTTTTGTCCATAACGGGCCCAATTAACTTTATAAATGAACAGTTTACCCAAATTTGGCCTGTATTGAGAGAAACACAGGGTTCTTTGAGCACGATTTTCTCAGATTTGTTGTTGCGGTCGTCCTCCAAATCTCAGCTGCAAAGCCAAATTCGCCTTGCTCTTGTTGAAAGATTGTTGGAAATATATTTTCTAGTTGATCAAGTTGTTCGGAACAATCCAATATTGTTATGGGAGATCATATTTGCTATTTAATTTCTCCTCCTTCTGATTATAAAAGGAGAACATGTATTGTGTATTGAAAAACAATGGATGATTATTGAATTCCCTTTGTAACACTATAATTCCTTGACTCTTGTGAGAAAAGAGCAACTGATGTAAAAGCTATTCATGTTTTATTAATACAAAGAGGCATTCCTGTTCCATTTCTCAAGCTCTGCAGTAGCTCAGCGACGCTTTCACCAACGGTTGAGGGCCCAACCCTGGTGGAGTGATCCGTTGTTTGTATTTCTATTCTTTTATTTCTGTTGTGTGATAATTTCATTTATATTTATTATGATTACAGAGTTATTTGATTTCTATTGGATTGAATTCAGATTTGATGTATACGTTAATGAATTGCACTGCTATTCTATCTTAGCAAGGATCATATTTACTATCTTATTCATCTTGCTATCTTTTATAAAGCGTCACTGTTCCATTGATTTATGATTCATTCTAATGAACTGTTTCATAGTCTTGGCTGTCGACAGGATTGGAGTATTGAGATTAGTTGCCTAATTGCGTTAGAATTAGAATTTCTATTCATATTGTTGTTCCATTTCCAATTCTTGCTTATTTCTGATTCATAGATTTAGATTAACAAATAGATGAGTTACAATCGGTATGCATAGGAATTACAAGCTGTTGTTCATTTCCAGATTTTGTTCCTTTCAGTTATTTTCATTAGCACGAAGATTGAGTTCGATTTCATTTCGATTGTTTTAAGATCACCAACTGTAGAGGACAGAGGTTATTGCTCCCAAGTCCCCAGATTGGTTATTTTGCATCGATTTCTAAGGGAAAGAGTTATTGCTACTGCATCCCTGATCGATGTTTTGCAGTTTGATTTAATTCAAGTTTCATAGCATTTCCATTTGTAATTAGGTTCCTTTACAAACATTTGTTTATTCTTGTATTCAGAATTCTGTACTACATCTTCACAACATTACTCTTAGATAATTGCAGCCTTAGACAGAGTACACTCTTGAAATAAAAAGTCACTCCCGGATTGATAATTAATGTGAGATAAATAGGCATTAAAAAGACACCTTTTATACCTCAACAATGTTGTACTAGGAGTACAATGGTTACAATCTTTGGGGACAATAGCTTTTAATTTTCAAGAACTGTTCTTGAATTTTTTTTCGGAAGGAAAGAAAGTTGAATTACAGGGTATCACAGGGAAGCTGAGAAATATAATAAGCTCTAATTTCATGGAAAAGCTTCTAAATAAATAACAATGAGTTGTAATTGCAAAATTATTCTCACTAAAATTTCCAACATCAAAATCATCTGTTTCTCCAGATCTCCAAAAAAAAAAAGTCCTGGACAATCATTCCAAGGTGTTTGAAACTCCCAAATGACTCCCACCTATTCGTGATCATGATCATGCTATTCATTTGATTCCAAGAATTTTTCCTCCAAACATTAGGCCTTACAGATATCCTTATGTTCAAAAGAGAGAAAGTGAACATATGATTGCAAGAATTCTCAAGGCCGGTATAATTCAACCTAGTCAAAGTTCTTTCTCTGCTCGAGCAGTATTAGTGCACAAGAAGGATGGATCATGGCGCATGTGTCCGAATTATAGGGAGCTTAATAAGTTCACAATTAAATATAAATTTCCCATTCTTGTGATTGATGAATTATGGGATGAATTACGTGGAGCAATTTATTTCACCAAGTTGGATATTTGTTAAAGATATCATCAAATTAGAATGAAAACTGAAGAAATTTCGAAAACAAAATTTAGAACTCACGAGGGTCATTATGAATTTTTGGTCATGCCTTTTAGCCTTATCAATGCACCTTCTACATTTCAAAGATTGATGAATTCCATTTTCAAACCTTTCCTTAGAAAATTTGTGTTAGTATTTTTGATGATATACTAATCTACAACAGGTCTTGGAAGGATCATGTTCAACATGTTGATACGATGCTCAAACTATTGGAGGAGAAACAATTATATGCAAAAACCTCCAAATGTTTCTTTGGAGTACAAGAGGTGGAATATTTGGGTCATATTGTATCTCAGGAGGGTATTAAGTTATACCCTAACAAAATTAAAGCTATTAAAGAATGGAAAGTCCCCACAACCATAAAGAAGTTGCGGGGATTTCTCGGATTAAAAAGATATTATCGCAACTTTGTTAAGAATTATGGGAGAATAGCAGCACCTCTAACAACATTATTGAAGAAATATGTATTTTCATGGACTCTTGAAGAAACTAAGGCCTTTGAACATCTTAAAGAGGCAATGTGCCAAGAAACAGTCTTAGCTACGCCAGACTTCACAAAAACATTTATTGTGGAATGTGATGCCTAAGGAAATGGAATTGGTGCTATTTTAATGCAATAAGGAAGACCTTTTTCTTTTGAAATTCGTCCAATGAAAGGAAAGTATTTACAAAAAACTATTTACGAGAAGGAAATGTTGGCAATACTACAAGCACTAAATAAATGGCGACCTTACCTAATGGGAATACACTTCAATGTAAAAATTGATCATGATAGTCTTAAATAATTTTTGGAACAAATACTATATTTAGAAGAGAAGAAAAAATGGCTCACAAATATGTTGGGTTATGCCTTTGAAATCATCTACAAAGAAAGGAAGCTAAATGTTGTTTTAGATGCACTCTCAAGAAAGGATGAAGATGTGGAAGTTATTTATGCCATTTCTATTATCCAGCTAGATTGGATAACTGAATCAAGGGAGGAATAGAAGAATGATGAAGAAGTGTGGACACTCATTCAAAAGTTGCAGCAAGATCCCAGTACATCTGATACATTTAGTTGGAAAATGGATTCGTTATGGTACAAATATCGCTGATATATTTTTAAGAATTCCCAACTAAAACAAAATATTATTTTGGAATTGCACACCTCCACCTTAGGAGGACACTCAGGATTTTTAAAAACTTACCACATGGTGAAGAAAGAATTTTTTGGGGATGACCTTAAATCTGATATTCAAAATTTTGGGGCAAAATGTTTGGTTTTCTATCAAAATAGAGTTGAGACAATTAAGACCCCGAGTCTGCTACAACCTTTATCCATTCCAGATCAATGTTGGGAGGAGGTTTCAATGGATTTTATCATAGGTTTACCCAAGTCCAAAGGAAAGAGTGTCATCATGGTGGTAGTTGATAGACTTACCAAGTATGAACAGTTGTGTGCATTATCTCATCAATTTAAAGTGAGTACATTTTCTACTACATTTATGGAAACAATTCAAAAGCTACATGGAAACCCAAATATTATTGTAAGTGAGAGAGATCCCATTTTCACTGGAAATTTTTGGACAAAACTATTTTCATGTTTGGGTGCTCAACTAGCTCATAGCTCATCTTATCATCCTCAATCCGATGGGAAAATTAAGATAATGAACAAATGTTTGGAATGATATATTCGCTCCTTTGTATCTGATAAAAAAACACAATGGGTCAAGTGGTTACCTCTGGCTGAATGGTGGTATAACACTTCCTTCCACATTGCAGCAAAAATGACCCCTTTTATGGAACTTTATGGATATCATCCATTGTCCATCACGTCATATTTAAGAGAAAACTCTAAGGTTCAAGCAGTGGAATATCACATTGAGCATCAACAAGAAGTTCTCCAACTCTTAAAGTATAACATAAATTTGGCGCAGAATCAAATGAAACAACAGGCAGATCAACATCATAGCAAGAGAAGTTTTGATATAAGCGACTGGGTATTTTTACGGGTACAACCATACAAAAAAATGTCCCTCAAGCAAGCTAAGAAGGATAATAAATTATCACCAAAGTACTATGGTCCTTACAAGATGTTGCAAAAGATAGGTACTATGGCATACAAATTGAAGCTTCTTGCATCTTCCTGAGTGCACCCAATTTTCCATGTTTCATGATTAAAGAAGGTTATAGGTGACAAAATTCCAATTCAAACAATATTGCCATAACTTGATGAGGAAGAAAAAATCTTATTGGAACCTGAAGAAATCACAGAAACAAGAACTCGACAGCTATGAAATCGATCAATTTCAGAGTATCTCATCAAGTGGAAGAACTTATCCACTGAAGATTCCACATGGAAGGATGAGAATTTTATACAAAAGCATCTAGAACTACTCAAGCATTGAGTGTGAAAATTTTTGGATGTTACTATTATGCAGAAATCTATTATTAGATATGGTTATGCTCCTCCTACTTAATTAAGTTATTAACTGAAGAATTCAGATTAATATCGAAGCAAAAAACATAACAGACTTTCACTAATTTAGATCTAGAAAAATTAAATGCACACATAGAGAGAGTGACACAGTGGTTTTCTGGACAAATAGTCCCCAGAAAAACTCAATGTGGGAAAAACGGTATGTTGGCTGCTACAGGGTTTTATTATTAAGAGTAATTCTGAATACAACAAATCTGGGTTCTATATCTGGACAACCCGACAGAGAAAATATAGATCTGCAACTCATAGGGTGTTCTGAAGCCAAAGTATTAACTGATCCACACCCTCAAACGAGATTTACAAGACTCAGCCAAAATTAGGCCCTATAAACCCTAGCGATGCCCATGAAGCCCCTCCATCGACCTATGCAGCCCTTGTGTCCCTCAGCGCTAGCTTGGAAAGGGCTGCATAACCCCCGACTACATGACGCAGTCCCTAAACTACCCCTAAGGGTCTCTGCGTAACCTCTAAGGGTTTCCAACTTCCTTACGTTGCCCTGGGAGTGACTGCACAACACCTGCGTAGCTGAAGTTTCCCCTATGTTGTGCAGCTGCTACCCTCTTACTATTGATGCCCCTAATTCTCTATGTTGAGCTGCTCTTTGTCTCTTGCTGATTCTAGACACTGGGATCCAATCATCCCCTTTGTCTAAACTCCCCTCTTTGCAGCCGAAACACTTCTGAGAATTCTTAGCAAACCCTGCCCTAGAATCTCATCTTAGCTTCAATGCTCTACCTCTATGTGTCTTTACAAATGACCCCAAGTCTTTCCTTTATACTTTTCTCATTGGGAAACTAACGACCATTATCAGATCTTGAATCAATGGCTAATATTAAAATAAAGCTTGATCCGTGTGAGTTAAGACAATTTCATCTCATGTTTAATTTAATTAACTTTAATTATTTAATTTTCCTAAGTTTAGACTTAGAAAATACATTAAAATAATTAATTAATTAAATATCTCCCAAACCAAATGAAATTTCCCAAATCCCATTCTGGGTCTTGTAGATCAGGTGTACTCTAGTCTCTCCACAAATTTTGGGAGCTAGAGCACATCTGATGCAACCCCCCCTACACAAAATCTCAACACTCCCTCTTAGTACGGAGTGTGCTCTAGCAATACATCACAGCATGTATCACAAGATTTTGGGCACCGATTTCTGTGTTGTTGATGCTTGGCCTGATGCCACTCAACTCTGCACTGGTGCTGCCATTATGTATTGCTGCCCATGATGTTGTGACCGTCACTTCCACATCTATGCTACAACTCCCTCTCAATTTTTTTCTTCTGTGCTGCTCATAGCACTTCCACTGCTAACTATTGCACTACAACTTTAGTTGATGAGAGAAGCAACTGAATATCCTGTCCAATATTTGACAAAAAAGTCAGTTGGGTTGCAACCTCATTGTTGAAGCTCCATCAGCTGCTGATTTGTGCTGGCATATGGAGAATGATGCACAACTATAGCTCTGCACTACATAAGCATACTCCCTCTGCACTACTGAAGTCACATCAACCCCTTGTGCTGAAATCTCTCACACTGCTGTTGCACTATGTTTTCCTCTTGAAGCCTCCATGCTACTACAGTTCTGCTTTGTGCTACTGAAGTCACATCATCCCCTACATTGTTGCTACTGCATATGTACCATGCTACTCCTTCCAGCCTTTAGATCTACCTCTGCTTCATCCATGATCTATGCACCCACTGCTCCACTTGTCTCACTACTGTCTTAAGGCTCCCGTAGCTTGGATGTGATTCAAGAGATGAGTTTCTCAAGGATTTCGCCCTTTTATTCTACAGTTGATCTACAAATCCATGTCGCCCCACTTTCGTGGTTCATGAGCGCTCATGGCTTCATCATCTTCTAACCCATCATCTGCCACAACAGCCTTGGAAGAAGAAGCTTCCTTGTCCTTTTTCTTATGAGGAAAATTGCTGGAGAAATGTCCTAATTCACCACACTGGAAGCACTTAATCTTAGATAAATCCTTCTTATTCTTTCCTTGTTGCCTCTTTGATGCCAAGGCTGCATATTCTTCATCTTACTTCTTCACTTTTCTCGATCTGGAGCTGTAATGCTTCTTAGTGATTCTGAAAAGTTCTTATTAACGCGTGATTTCCCACAAGCTACCCCAATCTGGGAGGTCCGCTCTGCCTAAGATACTTTGGACAGAGTTTTCCCACTCATCTATGACTGCATTGAGAGAAGTCTTGACCATCACATCATCTTCCACCTTAGCACCCATGGCAGTCAACTGATCTTTGATCGACTGCAAT
The DNA here is from genome assembly GCA_034641835.2 of Pinus albicaulis. NCBI lineage: Eukaryota > Viridiplantae > Streptophyta > Pinopsida > Pinales > Pinaceae > Pinus > Pinus albicaulis. The sequence goes on from MU968493.1 coordinate 12,316,215, forward strand.
ATGAAGAGGAAATGTTCCATGTCTTCCCCCTTGATCATCATGAATGACCACATCTGAGTCTCCAACATCATCTTCCTTTGGACGGACTTTCCCCCATATAGGGATGTTAAGGCCTTCCACATCTCATTACGTTTTTTCTTTTAAGCTATATGTGGGACAATATGGTCATTAATTCCATCCATTATCAGCCGCTTAGCATGTCCAATAGTTTCATTATGCTTCCTTAGGAGATTTGCATCAATTAGTGTGGCAAGATCTTGTTATGCATGGTCTCTTAGATGATATGCCTCTAGGAATATCAGGATCATAGCCTTCCAAACTGAAAAGTTGGAAAGGCCATCCAATTTGTCCTAATCATGCAATCCATGAGGATCCATCTTCTCAGAAATTTGTCAGAGCTCCCTTTCTCTTTGATAGAGATCTGGATCTAAGTTCATTGGAGAAACAAGCACCTTCTGATCCCTCTGACAACTGATTTAACTTCTTGGAAATTTGTCAGATAAAAAATGATTCAACACTCTTTTATCCTCTAATCAATCTGCAAGTTTCTTTGGCTAGAAACTCTCTGAGAAGTTGATCTCCTCCCGCTCTTTGTCACTAGTGCTTAGGCTAAAAATATGAAAAATTTATAAATTTAATCCCACCAACACCTTCTGAAATTTTGTAGCTCTGCTTCAGGCACTTCTAAATCTGACACCTTCAGATCTGTGTCACACTGGATGCCTTCAGACAATTCTAGCACTACCTCTACACAGTAAGTGCATGGGCCTATTGGGAGAGTGTAAGACTGCATCACCTTGCCCTCTCTGTAACCCTACTTCTCTGAAAACTGCGTTGTTCCTTTAGATCTACCCTTCTGTTGTTGTTGTTGCACTTCCCGTTGCTTTCTGAAGCAAGATCCTTTAGTATTCTGCTGATGACCCTCCTAGATCTGCAATTGCTCTCATACCATGTGAGAATTTTTGAATGTTACTATTATGCAGAAGTCTACTATTATATTTGGTTATGCTCCTCCTACTTAATTAAGTTATTAACTAAAGAATTCAGATTAATATCGAAGAAAAACACATAATAGACATTTACCAATTTAGATCTAGAAAAATCACATGCACACATAGACAAAGTGACACAGTGATTTTATGGACAAATAGTCCCCAAAAAAACCCAATGCGGGAAAACCGGTCTACTGGCTGTTGAAGGGTTTTATTATTAAGAGTACTTCTAAATACAGTAAATTTGGGTTCCAGATTTGGAAAACCTGATAGAGAAAATATAGGTATGCAACTCGTCGGGTGTTCTGAAGCCAAAATATTAACTGATCCACACCCTCAAATGGGATTTGCAAGACTCATCCAAATTAGGCCCTACAAACCCCAGCATTGCCCCTAAATCCCATACGTCAGCCTCTGCAGCCCATGCGTCCCTCAGTGTTAGCTTGGAAAGGGTTGTGTAACCCCAAACTGGGTGACAGAGTCCCTACGTTTCCCCTAAGGGTATTTGCATAACGTCTGAGGGTTTCCAGCTGCCTTACGTTGCCTTGGGAGTGACTGCGCAGCACCTACGTAGCTAAAGTTGCCCCTATGCTGCGTAACTACTGCCCTCTTGTTGTTGATGCCCCTGCTTCTTTGCGCTACCTTTCTGAAGCTGATCTCTATCTCTTTTTGATTCTAGACACTGGGTTTAGATAATCCCCTTTGTCTAAACTCACCTCTCTGCAGTCGAAACACTTATGAGAATTCTTAGCAAACCCCGCCCTAGAATCTCATCTTAGCTTCAGTGCTCTGCCTATGTGTGTCTTTACAAATGACCCCAAGCCTTTCCTTTATACTTTTCTCATTGGGAAACCAGCAGCCATGATCAAATCTTGAATCAATGGCTAAGATTAAAATAAATCTTGATCCTTGTGACTTAAGACAATTTCATCACATGTTTAATTTAACTGACTTTAATTATTTAACTTTCCTAAGTTTAGAATTAGGAAATACATTAAAATAAATAATTAATTAATTAAATATCTCCCAAACCAGATGAAATTTCCCAAATCCCTTTCTGGGTCTTGTAGATCATGTGTAATCTAGTCCCTCCACAAATTTTGGGAGCTAGAGCACATTCTATGCTACCCCCACTACACAAAATCGCAACATTGAGGACAACAATTTTTTGAAGGAGAGGAGCATGTTAGTTCCCTATATTACTAGTGTAGTCCCTTATTATTGTTAGTGTAGCCCCCTTATTGTTATTTTTGTACCCCTGTAATCCCCATATTGTTATTATTGTACCCCATAAAAGACCACTATTTTTATTGTTGTGCCCTTACCTTATTATTGTTAGGTCGACAGGGATTTTATTATGCCCCCATGGACTCCTATATATAAAAAGGAGGTTTTTTCATTTGTATAATCAAACAATTTTTCATTTATGTAATGTAAAGGAGGTTGTCGCCTCTAAGAGGCATATTTTTAAGTCGTTGATCTATATTTTCTTCTATTTTGTGAGTTGGTTTTATAACAATACCATAATGGAGAACCATGGAAGAGTAATCTTGGGTAGTGTGGACATAAAACAGAGGAAACATCGAATAAAGTGCAAAAGAGGAAAAAAACTAGTGATTTCCATTGAGAAATATGGGAGGAAGAAACATTGTGTTGAAAGAGATAATTGGAGAGCTTTGTGTGGTTGTGTGTTGTTGTGTTAGGCCAAGTGAGCTTGTTACACAGAGAAAGGTTGTGAGTTCCTATGCAGAGAAAAGAGACCCCAAAAGAGTATACTACTGTGTGTGAATAGGCCATGTGTGCCTAAGCAAAAAGACGGCCGATAGATGAAGTGTATGTTGCTGAGACTAGAGGGCCGACAGAAATATGATTTTGTGGTGTTGAGAGAGTGTTGTGTGGGCATTGTGTTAGGGGGATGTTGAGTGGAACAATAAGTTGATGAATAATGTGCAGAGGGCCGAGAATAGAGAATGTTTTGTGGGCCAAGGGCAGAGGACAAAACAAAGCTGAGATGGGGCAGTGTTTCTTCCAATTGCAATGAACATTGAGTTCCTTATTGAGTGTGGGTTGGAGCTTGCATATAGGAAGTTGGTTCTTCCATCTCTAGTGGGTTCTTAAGAAGGCTTGGGGGTTGGTTCCTCTTGCAAGTTGGTGCTTGCAACAAATCTATGAATTTTGTGCTTCACATGGTGCTTCTGGTAAGCTAGACAAGTGTCTACAAAAGGAGGGATTTGAAGTTTCCTGCTAGTGGTTGCTAGAAAAAAATCAAAGGGACTTGGTGCTTCGTGTGTGTGGTGGCTCACAAATAGATTTATGTAATAGAGTAGGTGCTCTTATTTTACATCAATAACAACAACAATATTTGGTGGTTTTTTCTCGAAACAATTTCCACGTAAAACCTCTATGTCTCATGTGTTTGTTTCTCATGATGTGTATGCTTGTGTTGATTTATATGGCTGTTGTTATGGCTTGTAAAAGGATGCTCTCATATAATGGATTCCAAGTTTGAATGAGTAAAAATAAATTGGCGTAAAATTTAAAATTAGCCTTAATAATGATTCACCCCCCCTCTCAATATCAACATTGTTTTCAACAACTTTAAAGTATAACACCCAACATTAGGTTCGCCATTGGGAACTCGATACATTGGAGAAGGCATTCACGATGGAAAGAAAAATTATGGAAACAAGGAATTCAACCACTCACAACTATAAATATGCAAGAGTTGCTACTCCTAGCCTCCCACAACCTACAAGGTTGACACCAAAAAATAGAGGAAAAAGGAGCAAAAGGTATTTGGTATAGTTGTGATAGAAAATACACTAAGGGCCATAAGTATGCTAAGAAGAAATTAATTTAAATAGATTGTGAAGAGGAGGAATAAAATGAACTAGAAACATCAAAAGAAGAGGATATACACCATGAACCAACCTTGGAGAAATAAGAAATGAATATGACCATATCTTGTAATGAATTGGTAGGAATTACCACTCCTCAAACTCTCAAGATAGAAGGATTTATCAAGAAAATAAAGGTAATAGTGTTGATTGATTATGGTAGTACCCAAAATTTTATTCATTGTAAGATAGCCAAGGAATTGAATTTCTTTCTATATCCAACACTAGAGTGTCAAGTGATGGTTGCAAATGGGGAAACTATAAATTTCTCAGGGAAGTGTCAAAATATAAATCTAACCATGGTGGAATATGTATTGAATAGTCCATTGCTTTCCATTCCAATGGGTGGTGTTAATGTTGTATTAGGAGTCCAATGGTTACAATCTTTAGGGACAATAAATTTTAATTTTCAACAACATTTCTTGAAATTTACATGGGAAAGAAAGGAAATTTAATTAAGTGGCATCGAAGGGAAACTGGGGAAGATAATCAACTCTAATGTCATGGAATAGATTTTGAAGAAAGAACGTGGCATAATTACACAATTATGCTCATTATATGTTCAAACGTTGAAATCATCTGTTTCTCTATATATCCAAAGAATCTTAAACAATCATTCCAAAGTATTTGAGACTCCAAAAGGCCTCCCACCAATTAGTGATCATGATCATGTTATTCACTTGATTCCAGGAAGCATTCCTCCAAACATTATACCTTACAGCTATACCTATTCCCAAAAGAGTGAAATTGAACGTATGGTTGCAGAAATGCTAGAGACAGGTATAATGATTCAACCTAGCCAAAGTTTTTTCTCTTCTCTAGTAGTATTGGTACACAAGAAGGACAGATCATGGTATATGTGTCCATTTTATACAAAGCTCAACAAGCTCACTATTAAATATAAATTTCCCATTCCTGTCATTGATGAATTACATGTAGCAATTATATTCGTTCAGGATATCATAAGATTAGAATAAAGACTTAAGATATTCCAAAAAAAACATTTAGAACTCATGAAGGTCATTATGAATTTTTGGTCATGCCTTTTGGCCTTACCAATAAACCTTCCACATTTCAAGGTTTTATTAATTCCATTTTCAAACCCTTCTTTACGAAATTTATGTTATTATTTTTTGATGATATACTAATCTACAACAAGTCTTGGAAGGATCATGTTCAACATGCTGACAGGGTGCTCAAACAATTGGAAGAGAAACAATTGTATGTAAAAACCTCCAAATGTTTCTTTAGGGTACATGAGGTGGAATATTTGGGTGATATTGTATCTCATGAGGGTGTTAAAGTAGATCATAACAAAATAAAAGGCATCAAGGAATGGAAAATACCCTCAACCCTAAAACATCTTCGAGGGTTTCTCGGGTTGATAGGGTATTATCGGAAGTTTGTTAAGAATTATGGGAAAATAGAAACACCTCTAACAACATTACTGAAGAAAAATGCAATTTTTTGGACTCTAGAAGCAACTAATTCCTTTGAACATCTTAAAGAGGCAATGTGACAATCTCTGATTTTAGCTACTCCAAACTTCACAAAAACTTTATGGTGGAATGTGATGCCTTAGGAAACAAAATTGGTGTCGTTTTAATGAAAGAGGGAAGACCCATTTCTTTTGAAAGTCATCCAATAGGGGGAAAGTGTTTACACAAACCTATTAATGAGAAGGAAATGTTGGAAATACTACACGCCCTAAAGAAATGGCTCCCTTGCCTAATGGGAAGACACTTTAAGGTAAAAATGGATCATGATAGCCTTAAATACTTTTTGGAACAAATATTATCTTCAAAAGAGCAGCAATAACATGTCACTAATATGTTGGGTTATTGTAGAAATTATATAATATGCATGTATATATAGGATTCACCTGATCTAACAATGTGCTAAAGTTAAACACTGAATCACTTTTACAAATATTTGCGGAATTAAAAACACAATCTCTAATCACATGAACATGAAGAATGATCATTCACGCACAACATAGATAATTTCCCGGGGAAATCTTACAGCTAAAAACCCCACTATATTCTATTGTATATTATATCATGTGTCATGAAACAATTACATACAAAAATATTCTCACAAGAGCCCTCAGTACATTAGCTAATTGTCTCACACTTTCATACAAAAATTGGGCCAATACACAGCCAATTTACTGCCTCCAGATAGTCTGCCTTGCTCACACAGTTCCTAATGAATGCAATCCTTAATTACAAAGAATTTCAACCTTCCTCAATTGCGTTGAGTATCATGGGCATCCTATGGTGTTTTAACTACACCTGGGTAGCCTGCTAATATCACAACTGATAGTCACACTTCCCTTTCACCTAGATCTCAACTAGGTCTCCACTAGAACTGGCATGCATGGAGCTAATAATAGTAAATCCTCAGTTGCATGTGAGATCACTGATCGTGAACTAATTAGTATTTAATTCACTTGGTCTCTCACTACTTGTATCCTCAGTTACAACTAGCACAACTTAGTTTAACTTACCTAACTGAGTTAAAATATTTACAACTTGCACAAACTCATGCACCACTGCACTTCCAACTCTGTTACAACTAGAATCACTCTGTTACAACTCAAGTCACTCTGAATGTCCCACCAACCAGCCTTTTAACTTGAAATTCACTTCGCTAACTCATTTTCCACTTCAGATAACTATTTTCAAGTTCTCATTGAGAATATATTATAGTTTAATGTCCATATAAATTAAGGGATAATAAAAATAGACATGCATGTAAAAATAGACATTCACCTAAAAATACCCTGTGTGGGCCCCACCCTAGTGTAGGTGATTCATTTTCATTAGGATCATGGATGTTTTTTCCGGATGCCAATTTCATTGTTTCTTGTTGCAAACTTCAACACTCTCTCTCAACAAGAAAGGAATGTCCTATCATGCGACATGCAACTCCATGCATGCGACATGAAACCCTTGCATGCGACATGCAACTCCATGCATGCGACATGAAACCCTTGCATGCGACATGCAACTCCATGCATGCAACATGCAACTCCATGCATGTAAAACTTCACTAGTTTTTATAGCACATGCAACTCTTGCATGCAAAACTTCGCTAGTGCTTATCGCACATGCAACCTTTGCATGTAACACTTAGAAACTGAATAGCCTCCAAACAATTGAATCAGTATAATTCATATGTCATCAAAGTCTTATGACTTGCTGCTAGCTACTACACATGTCTACTGGATCCTCTACGCTGCTGACACTTGCATCCATGCACTCTGCACTTGCTTCCAACTCTGATCTTTGCTCCAGTATCTAACACTGTCACTTTTATTTCATGTCCTCATGACATCTGACTGCATAAATCCAACTGATCCTGCTACTGCTGCTTTATAGGCTCATAGTATCCAGGTTCGATTCATGAGATCCACACCATCTCAATGAATCCTGCCCAAAACTTCTTCTTGGGATTATTCATGCATGTCACCCCACCTCTCACCTGGTGGTATAGCTACATGCACTCCCTCTACCCATCTAGCTCGAAATTTATTTGCATGAGTGGTTTCCCCCACTCCATGATCCTCCGCGTGTAACCGCTCCACATCTTGAGGTTCACTCTTACCTGCATGAAAATCCAACTCCCTCTCAAGGGTCAATTGCATGACTTTCTCACACTTCCCAATGGTAGGAAGATCTGTAGAAATCACAACTACATCAAGTCTATAGATTTTCTTAACTCGAATCCCAATATTCTTGGCTTGCTGTTGCTTTGTGTTGCAGGAAAACTTTTCCTTTACTGAAAAAACAACATCTAGATGTCTACCTAGAGATAGAAATTTCATACACAACTGATATTTTTCCTTTGTCCAAGCTTGGCCATCATTGATGTGTATGCATGATGGAGAGTCTGTTGTGTTAGACATGTGCTGTCATTGATGTCAAAGGAAGTCATGGACTGGTCAAGATCAATTGTGTAGGCATCTCAGTGAAACAATGTTTTTTGGAGCAACATCTTCAAATCAATTTTTACCTTAGGAGATTAGTCTAGAAGCTCTTGAAAACGGTGTAGTTGGATAGTGATCAGAAATATATTTCCAACAATATCCTCAATTCTAAAAAAATACTTCATGGATCAAAAGATATTGCGGGTCAAAGTACTAAGGTAAAAATTAAAATTTGGTGTTTTGGCCATGGGTCCCATAGTATAGTCATCATACAAGTGGTAAGAGGAATCCACATGGGCATGAATCATAAGCTCAGGAGGGAAAGAAGTGGTCCCACCAAGGGACACATCACCTCAATGATTTGAACCCTAAAGTTTCCAAAGGAGGCACAAGTTTTATTTCTCGAGAAACAGGACCAGGGAAACGAGAAATTTCTCGTCTACTATCACCACATTTCCCATTCAGGCCTAAACATTTTATGATGCAAATTCATGAAAAAACCAAATTCTAGGACCCACTTCCATCATACAATGACTTGGATGTTTGATAGGGTGGACCTATTAGAAGAAGAAAAATGCCATAATATGATTGGTATATCGAGATGACATGGAGCCACAGTGGTAGTGCATAGTCAATGGTTCAAATGTATGTGATGATGTCACCATATGAAAGTCTCAGGACACGTGGAGCTCTAGGATGATGACACATGGCATGTAAATTTGGAATTTTCATGTGGTCAAGTGGGACGAAATCAAGTGACACATAGCACCTATCAGTGAATGACATGTGGCAAGTTTGGTACATGTGGCAGGGACAGGTAATCCCGTAAGTTTTTTTATTGGCCCGTGACTACGGTGGCTGGTCCCATAGGGACACATCACCTTGATGATATTTTCTTAAAATTTACCAATGGGACTCAAGCCAAAAGTTTCGAGATGACTAAGGAGCGGGATGAGGTGCCAGTTGGGACCCAAGCTCAGGAGGAATTGCATAGGACAGGTGGTGGTCCCACCTCAATACATCACCTCTGTGGTTATATCCCAGGAATTACCGAAGGTGCTCCATTGTAAAAGGTTGGGGTAACTGAGCAAGGAAAGAAAATTTCACGACAGTAGACGATTTTGACAAGTGATAGAAGGCGTGTTAGGTTTGGTCTCATGGAGGTTTCCATGTGTTAGCGTTTGAGCCGTTTGGGCATAATTTAAAGAACTTTGGCTTATGAGTGTTATGTTGAAGTGTTACGGGCATATTATAATATAAAGTGCCATTGGAAGTTTTGACATACCATTTCATAGATACAATTTAAGCACGCTGGGATTATTGGTTTTGGCATAAAGTGTTGAGTGCATACATATAGACAAAAGGCTTACGACTATGGGTTTAACATATTGGCATAAAGTTCAAATTCTTGAACGAGTCGACACCATATGGTATATGTGGTGCTATGTTCCATATTTGGTGTTTTGGCACTGAATTGGCATTGCACTAAAACTTGGAATAAAGTTGTGTGGGCAATTCCATAGCTATTTGGTGGCATCAAGAGATCTAGTGGAATATTTGGTATTAAGCCAAATTTAGAAGTCGGCCAATGTTATAATAGGAGATAAATTCTCTACTAAAATCTGTAAAATTCCGTAATTGTAAAATTGGTAATTAAACTTAATTTCTCACCTCAAAACAAGAAAACCAGAGTATGAATACTTCATGAACACATCAAGAAGACTTAAAATAAGTGGTAGATAAACAAAAATAAGAGTTCATGCGTGGTGAAGAGATTAAATTAACTAAAATTAAAAAATTAAAAACATCAGATCAAGAAACTTTATAAGTAGAATTGTATCAACAAAAGAATATGGTCTAGGTATTAGTGCAAAGTAATTCAGTGTGAGGCAAATCATATCAGCTAGATGAATTGATCAGAGGATCAGAGATCATAGAAAGTGTTGAATGTGTTTTAATGGTGATATTGGTGATTTCAGGTGGTTGATATATGTAAGCAACAAGGTGGTGTTTTGAGAGAGTGATAAAAGAGTTTATCTATGCAAGGAAGGTACTGAGTTGTGAGAGAGATGAAGCAATATTATTATATGTAAAAGTTTTGTTGATCTGAGTTTGAAAATTATATGAAAGAGGGATCAACATGGACAACAAATGTGTACTTTCACTTTAGGGAGTATATTCTTTTATTTAAGTACGTGTTTGAAGTATAGCTTGAAGGGTGGGTGCCTCCGAAGGTGGGTGCTTGCAAAAATCAAGGAGTGGGTGCGTTTTGTAAGCTAATCAAATGTCTAAAAGAGGGAGTGTGTGATTCCTACTAGTGGGTGCTAGCAAAATCAATTAGGGTTTAGTGCTCCTTTCAATAGGTGTTGATAAATTAGGTAGTAGTTGCCTTTTGATGGGTTCCAAAGAACATTCTAAAAACAAGTTGTAGCTTTCCTTGGATGAAGGAATAAAGAATAAGTTTGGCGTCTTTAAATGTTGCATTATTAGAGAACTTTTGAGTTCTAAAATGGACTTCCTAAGAAAAATGTACAACCAAAATAAACTTTATAATAACCAATAGGATTCAATATGATGATGTCAACCATGGGGGATGATTCACCATTTTTGGGGTAAAAAAATAAAAAGATTAAAAAATAATGAAATAATAAAACTGTTTTTTCAACTTGTATTTTCAACTTATCTCCCCAAGGTTTTACTCAAAATTTGAGTGGGAGTACTCATTGGATGAAAATTTTAATTCCTCATCCAAGGAGTACCCATGTTTCATACTTTTTATGGACTCTGCTACAAAAAAATAAGAAATACATGAAAAAATGTGATTGCAATCACAATTTCATGTATCAATCACGTTTTTTTTTTCATTTATTTCTTATTTTTCGTGTAGCAGGGTCCATCAAAAGTATGCAATATGGGTACTCCTTGGATGAGGAATCAAATTATGCATCCAATGAGTGTTCCCACTCAAAATTTGAGTAAACCCATAGGGAGATAAGTTGAAAATATGAGCTAAAAAAAGTAGTTTTTCCAATTTTCCCTCTAAAAATTGATGATCTAATCTATTTTTTATTTTATTTCCACTATTATTTTATAATTTCCTTAGGAGGTCCATTTTAGACCTCAAAATTCCCCTAATGATGTGTATGTTAATGATAATGTTGTTATGTGTTTTACATGTTGATTTATGATGATACTTAAATGAATAGTTACTAAATATATTATCAAAGTTTAAATTGGAAATAGTTGCATAACTTGGTCACACTACTTATTAACCCCCCTCTCAGTAGTGTCTTGGTTTCTAACATGTTTTCCACTAGTGGTTGAATGAAGAGGTTGTTTCTAGAACATGACTACTTCTACTAAGAACTTCTAGACCAATATTTGAACTAGTGTAGGAAATTTCATAATTTCTACCAGAATCAATGATCTATGAAGATGGCCCCTTTTTTATTGTTGAACCTGGCTGTTGTACTCTGTAAAATGAATTTGACTATCTGATTGGAGTAGAAATACCAAGAGAATCAATTCATTTTGGACTTTGTAAAATATATTGTTTGGGACATTAACTAAAACTTCATGCTTGATCTGATATCCATAAGTTTGGTTTGAACAACATAGGAGCATGAAAGATCGTCCTTTAGAAAACCTATATGCCCAAAATTTTCCACGATATTTGGAACTATAATGAATGTCAAGACACTACTAGATTTTTGTGACTAGATTTCTTGTAGGTGATTGGCACTACCAACTTTTGCTACCAGTTTCATGTAGATGATGCGCACTACCAGTTTCATGTAGTTTGTATGTGGAAGGTGCTACTTGATTTCTTGTAGGTTGTAGTTTGCTACCAAAATAGATATCGTCCTCTTTAAAACAATTTGTTACTACCACTGAATATGTGCATAATTATATATGAAACCTCTTATTGACATATGTTTTTTTAGGCTAGAAATCTTGACTTTGATCATATTATGAATGTCAATGGTATTTAATGGATCAATACCACTTATTTCTACCTAAGTAGGTTTGGTGAAGTATTGATATTGTCAAGCAGTATTGGAGTTGTTCCCAAGCCTTGAGTTTTAAATTTTAATCCTCAGAATTCATAAGCTTGATCTCATCTACTCATAGTATAAATCACTCTACTTGGATTTTAATAAATGTTGTTGATTCCCCAAAACTCTGACTACATATGCAAAAATATCAACTTGTTAGATTTTGAAAAGTGATAATAACAAAGATATATTGACAATGAGATACACCACCTCTAGACTTGGATCATGTTGTTGTCCTTATTTTAGTGGAAGAAAAATGAAACTATATCCTCTTAATTAACCTTGAATACTGCATTATAGTTGCATGATTATTTTAATATGATTGTTAAAATATGATGTCTTCTAGGTCATTTGAGATCATTAGTTTTATATTTATGTGAAATAGTATGTTTGTTGTCCCAAACATGTTTCTATGTGAGGGTTTCTACCATTAACTTGAACTCCATGTTGAGTTCTTGATCACCTTGAGTTGTTCTTGTTATTTTGTTTAGACACTTAGGATATTAGTCAAGTTCAACTTGGTCTAATGTGTTTATTATGTAAAAGTGTGTTTTCTTAGTATGCATTAGTTGCATTGCAATCCAATTGTAATGATATGTTCTAGACATAAAGTGATCTGAAGACTCATATTATCCTTGATTCTAACAATTATTGATCCCTTAATTAACACCTGAATGATCCATGATCTCTATTTAAGGGGAATGGAGGGTCATATTTGATGATCAATTATAAGAACTCTCTTATGTAAAATATTTTTTTTTTTGCATCGATGAAATTTCCTCAAGTGGCAGCAATGGATGGGACAATGGATTGTTTTCATCTCACAGGTTTTTAACTGTGTAAAAATATTGGTGTTATGATTTTGATTTGGATGTGTGGGTGATTTTTAAAGGTGTTCATCTTATATGTAATACCCTATTTACTTGAACATGGTATCAAGGTTCGTTTGAAGAATTTCTTGTGTTGGTGAATGAGATCTTGAAGCTTATGTTACCCCATTTCTAAGATATACTATTTATGTATTTTATTTTTCTTAAGCATACTATTCCATTGACTACAAATTGTTGACTCTACATACAATTTATGGAGGCCTTACCATTGACATCTCGCCGGAGAGGTGTTTTATTTCTTTCCTATGTAACTTGAACCAATGTGAGTGTGTGTTGTCCCCTTTCGAACATTTATGCCACCTCTGGGAGTAATCAAACTAATTATGGGTTTTCATTGGGGATTAGAAATCATCATTGTGGTTGAAACTAAGGATCCTCATTTATGTCGAAAACACTATTTTCACCTAAGAATTGCTTTCTTTTCATCTGAAAAGGTGTTCATTTTATAAATTATTTTTTGCAAGGCTCATATTTCAGTTTTTATTTTTATATTCCAAGTTTTCTACTATTTTTTGTATGTGTATGTCCTTTTCCATGTGCTCTGCCTGATATTGGTGTTGAGAATTTGGAGGGCTATAGATTCATACAAATTATCTTCTTGATAACTACTTGTAAGCTTCCTTATGTATTCTTAGCTAATCCTTCATCAAGTCAATTATCAAAGTGATTATACAAATGTAGAGATAGAGTTGATATTTCTTGTAACTGAATATCTTGCAATTTTGTTAGGAAGGTAAATCTCTAATTTACCTTACTTACCTTTTATCTTTAGGTCATTGTCTTTACTTAGACAAATTCTTACACTGGATAATTTAGAGCTCAAGAATGTCTTCCCTTGTATCCTCTTGCACTTATCTGTAGATCAGCCTTATAACTCCACACTTCTATTCCTAGCTGCACTTATCCGAGTTATGTTCTTTGCTACACTTATCTGAAGTCTGTCCTCAGACTTGTCCACATTAGTTATTCCTTCTTCCACACTGTCTCACCTCAATATTTTCCACAAATTCAACACTGTCTTCTTCAGTTTCTATCTGTAATTTCAATGATTTCCACCTCAAATTCTATCTGCAATTTCAACACTGTCCACCTCAGATTCTATCCGCAATTTCAACGTTTCCCACCTTAGATTCTATCCGTTGTCAAACTCAGACAGATCTGTATATAATTTTGTCCTTAGATCACACTATAGACCACACTGTTATCTCTTTAGGGATCTGCAATTTCCCTTGGAATATCTGCACTAATTCAGAGTTCAATTCGCAAATCTGTGTGTTCAAATGATCCGCAGTGCAATGTATATATAGTGCACTGTTCTTACCTCTAAGCTGATCATACAATCACTTATTGAGTCGACTTCATAACAGAGATTTAGGCTGACTGTGTTGAGAGAGGATTTATTCACGGTATGTAGGGATTGTATTCCAACATTGTTATTTTTCCTTCTATCAGAAGATCTTGGAGCATATTAGACTAGATCCTATATGACACTTAATTATATTTTGTACCTAGAAGACACAAACCTAATAGACATCAAGAAGAAGTCTATTAACCTAAATAATAAAATCTTACTCATGAAACCCATGAGGTAAGTACAACAAAATACATTTTATTATCTTTTTCTTCTTCTTTTCATAATTACATAGTCAACATGAAGACCGACCTAGTTACATTTTACAACACTCCCTATTAACTAGGGAGGTATTCATATAGTTACATGATTACTTTAAAACTTAAAGAATCTCATAAGAAAAATCAAATTGGTAATCACATCTGTATAGCATCATATCAACCAGAATTGTACTAGTGCAAGGCCTTGACTAACAACCCCATCTCTTCAACTAGGGACCTTCAGCTGCAATGGTGAGACACCCAGCTGCTCATGAAGAATTCATGTCCTCGATGTCATGGATTTCGATATTGAGGAATCTCCATATTTTAGCTTCATAGGGCACAGATCATCCATCACTTTTCTCCTAAGTCAAGTTAGTATCATAAAGTGATTCATCATACTTCCTTATCTGGTCCACTTGTTATGCCATGTTGCTTTCCTTAGAATCATCTCAAGGATCATACATCCTTTCTTATGATTCGCAGCCCTGCACAAGTTCATCTAGATAAGAATATACAAATGAAATTTTAGAACAAAAGCTATCTTAGTGATGATCTTTCACCATGGCATCTTCTTATAAGCATCGACATCCTTTATACAGATTGACACATCTCCCGATGATATGTTTTTCAAGGGTCTTCTTATTTACCAGACTTTTGTCAGAGTCTACATATCTTCCCAGGAGATCTCTTAGTCACATCCTCTTGGCCTCTGAATGGTACCTGCCTCAAGACATGATTTCATTTCATGATCTCTTCTTTTCTGCACATTTTTCCATTCCCAGGGACTTTCTATAGCCACCTCATATACCATGAGGTCATATTATATTAATTTCATATGTTCGTGCACTAAGAGATTCCCTTTTTATAGATCATACTTGTCAATACAGAAGTTCATTACCTGCAACCATATGACATGACTTCACAGCATCAGTGTTAGCATATAAGTCTGCATACCTCGCACATGTTTTTCCTTGAGTCATCCTATATGGGTTTCTCTTGAATAAAGAGCTTCATTCCTTTGACCTGCTTCATCAATATGTCATCACATCTCAAAGCTTTGTACCCATGATGACCGTTGATCTGATGATTGCTTTACTTGAGTAGGGAGGTTTTCCAGAAGCTGTTACACTGAGAGCTTCTTCCATGCTTCTTTCGAGATGCTTCTTAATGTACATTACTATCATACAAACAATCAGAGATCACTTAAAGATAAAGATGATCTTAATCATAATAGAGATCTCTTGCTTCCTCCTTCTTAGATATTTTAGCGTCAGGTTCTTCTCTTTTATATGTAACATGAGCTTCTTCCTTTTTCCTTTTGACATTTCCATATTTAGGACAATCTCTTTTACCATGTCCAAGTTCATCACATCCAAAGCATCACACATTGTCCATATTTCTTCTTTTATTTTGAGGGCCGAATTTTCTGAATCTTCCTTTCTTCCTGTATGAGGTTGCAAAGGCATGATTCTCTTCACTTTATTCTGTATCGGCTTTGGCCTTTAGTCTTGTTTCCTCTATTTTACATAGAGACCAAAAATCATGGAATGGAGTGGCTTCTTTCTTCCCATATAGACTAGAAGTGAGGCTTCCCCATTCCTATGGTAGAGAATTCAACACCATTGTTGTCATCTCAGTGTCAGACATCACTTCTCCTAGTTCTTGTACTTGATCTCTTATTTCAAAAATCCTCATAAAGTATGGGATGATTCCTGCTTATTTTGATAATTTAATTTTGTAGAGTCCTTGTCTCAGAGAGATTGCTTCTCCAACAGTACTCACAAAGAATAGCTCCACCAATTTCTCATATATTTGTTTTGCAGTCTTTAGTTTTGATACATACAAAATGAGAGAGTCATTGATGGATTCTATGGGAATCCTTTGGGCTCTAATTTCTCCCTTCATGTACTTGGCATGGGATAAAGTATATTATTTTGGAGGTTGAATAGTAGATCCTTCGATGTAGTCCATTATTTCATCTTCAATTAAATTCAAGCCTGTTCTCTTCTTCCATGCACTGAAGTTTGATGATCCAACCATCTTGTTTCTTTCTTTACAAAAAGGCATCTTGATAGATAGGGTCATGAATACTTACTTGAGTGGTATTGCTTGCAACTCTCTTTATGTTGATGAAGTCAAGAGTTTCTTTTCTTCAAAGTTGTTGTTCTTGAACCCTTGACTAAAATGACTATCTTCAGAACTTGTGAAACTCCTTCAAACAATGTTTTTGAGTGCAAGGGTTAATGAGATAATATTTTCATATAAACTAGTTGGATATTCTGTCTTGTAGGCTGGTTTGTCTTTTCAATCCATAATTTTATCCTTGCTTCTTTGAGTGACTTTTTTGACAAGAAACCCTTATGTTCAGTACCTTAGCTCTGATACCATGTTGAGAATTTGGAGGGCTATAGATTAATACAAATTCTCTTCTTGATAACTAAATGTGAGCTTGCTTATGTATTCTTAGTTAATCCTTCATCAAGTCAATTATCAAAGTGCTTATACAAATGTAGAGACATAATTGATCTTTCTTATAACTAAATATCTTGCAATGTGGTTAGGAAGGTAAATCTCTAATTTACCTTCCTTACCTTTTATCTTTAGGTCACTGTCTTTACTTAGACAAATTCTTACACTAGATAATTTAGAGCTCAAGAATTTCTGCCCTTGTATCATCTTGCACTTATCTGTAGATCAGCCTTATAACTTCGCACTTCTATTCCTAGTTGCACTTATCCGAGTTTTGTTCTTTTCTACAATTATCTGAAGTCTGTCCTCGGACTTGTCCACATTAGTTGTTCCTTCTTCCACGTTGTCTCACTTCAATCTTGTCCGCAAATTCAATGATGTCTTATTCAGTTTCTATCCGTAATTTCAACGTTGTCCACCTCAAATTCTATCCACAATTTCAACGTTGTCCACCTCAGATTCTATCCACAATTTCAACATTGTCCACCTTAGATTATATCCATTTTCAAACTCAGCCAGATCTGTACATACTTCTGTCCTTATATCACACTATAAACCACATTGTTATCTCTTCAGGGATCCGCAACTGCCCTTGGAATATCCACACTAATTCAAAGTTCAATTCGCAAATCTGTGTGTTCAAATGATCTGCAGTGCAGTGTATATATAGTGCATTGTTCTTGCCTCTAGGCCGATCATACAATCACTTATTGAGCCGACTTCATAACAGAGATTTAGACTGACTGTGTTGAGAGAGGATTTCTTCACGGTATGTAGGGATTGTCTTCCAGCGTTGTTATTTTTCCTTTTACCACAATATCTTGGAGCATATTAGACTAGATCCTATATGACACTTAATTATATTTTGTACCTAGAAGACAGAAACCTAATAGACATCAAGAAGAAGTCTATTAACCTAAATAATAAAATCTTACTCATGAAACCCATGAGGTAAGTACAACAAAATACATTTTATTATCTTTGTCTTCTTCTTTTCATAATTACATAGTCAACATGAAGACCAACCTAGTTACATTTTACAACAACTAGAAAATAAGAAATAGAGCATAAAGTGTTTTATTGACTACGCATGCTCTTTTCCCTGTGCTATGTGTGATCTTGAAAAATAAAAATATTAAGAAAACTTGTGTTTTATGCATAAGCTAACCAAGAATTAAACCCTTTTTCGTTGATTTTTGTAATTTTTTTAACTATTGTTTCCTTTTGGATGAATACATATTTTCTAGCAAGCACATAGTCCAAGGCAAAGCTCCAACAAAAACACCAACACCCCCACCTTCCTTTACTATTATCATTATGTCTTTTGTACTAACTCACTTATTTAAGAGTTAATTTATCTAGTAAGAGGTCTTGAGTTCAAACATCATTTTTTAAGTTACCTAAATTTCATGCAAGCTTAATTTATTTCATAAATTTATTGTAAAGTGTATTTCACTTGTTTTATAAAAATGAATCACTATAAAATAAATTTAATCTTTTTCAAGTTTTTTTTCTTTTGCATACAAATCTCATTTATAAAGTAACTTCATTGTAACATTGATTCTCACTTTATTTTATAAAAATCGACCAATTCAAAAAGTAATGTGTTTGTAAAAGCGAGCTTATAGGAAAAGCTAGTGACAAATTTTTTTTTTAATCAACATCCATCACCATGTGGGTCAACTTATACGTTCCATGTGGCTCTTTTCTATTGTTAATGCTTTTCCATTTGATTGGGGATGAAAGGAGAATGTTTTTGTCAAATTGGTATCCATCAAAGACCGTAGGATAGACCAAAAGGTGTTGAGGAACCTCCTATCCCTATCTAAAATAATGGTTGAAGGTAGCTCAAAATGAACCCAAACACGCTCAAATAAGATTTTGGCAGTGGCTTTAGTTGTGATGCTCTTCTTGCATGGTCCCAAAATGGTCATCTTAGATAATCAATTAACAACTACAAAAACACAATCATTACCATGCTTGGTGGATGGAAAACCTAACATGTAATCCATGCAGATTGACTCCCAAGGTTTGTTTGCGGTAAGTTGAAACGTTTACAACCCTTGCTTCTTTACTGCTCATTTTTCAATGGCACAAACAATCCACAACTTGATATATCGCTAGAAATCTTATGGAATATTTGGCCAGTAGAAATCCTTATGAAGTATTGCTACTTTCTTCTCCAAGCCAAAGTGTCATGCCACCTGACTGTAATGTGCCTCTTAGATCAACTTGGCACATTTTCTTGAAGGAACTCAAACACGGTCCATGTAGCACAAGAACACATCCTGGAGGTGGAAGTCTAGAACAATGCTCAACATCTATTATGTGGTAGTGAAGTAAAATTCATTATTGTATAATTGTAGCCACCCAGAGGTCTCGTGCCGACAAGAGTTAATAGTTGTGGTTAGTGCCACAACTAGGGGTCAACTTGGCAGTCTATGAAATTATTGGTGCTACCCTTCATGTATTTGATGTTCAAGTGGAATTTTGTAGGTATTCAAACTATATTTTATGGAAGTCATTCTATAACATTCCCTACATTTCTATGAATTGTAGAGGCCTATGATCAATATGGATGGTCATCTCCTTCCACAGAATATAATGCTTCCATTGTCAACATGTTTGCATGATGGAGTGCATCTCTTTGTGATAGGTTGGGTATCTTCAAATAATATTAGAAAGTGTTTAACCATGATAGAAAATTAAATTTCCTTTTTGAGTGATGACTACACCGATAACATAGTTAGAGGTATCTATCTCAATCTCAAATGGTTGGTGTGGGTCTAGCAAGGTGAGGACTAGTGCTAAACAAAGGTAGTGTTTCAAAATTATTTTTGTTTGACTCAAACTAGGAAGAATTTTCTTTTGATTTAACCTTGGTCACTTTACTTAAAGGAAAAGTGATATGAAATAACCTCGATGTGAAACTTTGGTAGAAGTTAGAAAGGTCTAAGAAGCTATGGAGATCTGTTAGAGTTGTTTGGGCTAGTCAATCCTGAATGACATGAATCTTGGATGGGTCAACATACACCCCATGCTCATCCACAATGTATACCAAATATTGAATTATTTTCATGCCAAATGAGCATTTCTCCAAATTGGCATACAACTTGTGTTGTTGCAGGGTGCTCAAGACCTCATGAATGTGCTACTAATGTTTCACTCAAGTTCTACCGAAGATGAGGATTTCATCCAAAGATACAATCACAAAAGAGTTTTTGAATGGACATAGGATATCATCCATCATCCTCATGATTTTTTTTATAGCATTAGTCAAACCAAAGGGCATGACCAACCACTCAAAAAGGCCTTCTTTATATTTGAAGGTTATCTTCCATAGATCAATTTAATCAATTGGACTCTAGTTCAAATGAATCTTACTAAAGAACTTGGAACCATTAAGATGGTCAAGAATACCATCAATCCTAGGGATTGAGTATATTTTCTTGAAATTGATTTCATTTAGGGCTCTACAATTAGTACAAAGTCTCCATGTCACATCTTTTTTCACCAACACAATTGGACTCTTGCCAGGTGAGAAGCCTGGTTGAATGTGCCCCTTTTGGATTAGTTCATGAATCTAAAATTTTATTCCCTCATTTTCCAAGAGAGAGCATCTATATATTGGGTCATTAGGTAAAGGAGCACTATGTATCAAGTCAATTGAATTTTTGACCTGGCAGTGTAGGGTCACCCCCACAGATGGGGTGAAGATAACTCTGCATGTCTCTACAATATTGTCCACTCTCTTTTGTTGTATAGATAGGCCTTATGTTGATTTTGTGGTGGTTGTAATGACCTTCCTTTCATTTTCTAACCAAACCATGAAGAGGAAAAAATTTTCAATCTGAGAGATCACCTTTGGGAATGTTTTTATAAGATAAAGGAAATTGCAGTAGTTGGAACTACCTCTGGTACACTATATAGATGAACTCTAAGAATAAATATGGCAATATGGGGATGAGACTCATAAATAACATGACACTTCCACATATAAGGTTATATGTAAAGAACATCAGACACTTTGAGTGGGGAAACATCACAAAATACCTCATCTTTAAAGTGCTTGATGTCATAAGAAAATCAACATTGTTGGATAGCATAAATGTCTTGTCCATGGCTCAAACAATAAATGGTGTATGACTCGGAGTGTAGCACTGTTGGTAACTTCAATCTCTTGATGAACTCAACTTATATCAAGTTTTTTTTGGCTCTCGCTTTCAATGATGAAATCACCCACATACATGAATGGAAGAGGTGTTCCCCCTCTTTAGGATCCTTTGGCTCTTTTAGTTGGATATTAGTGGCCATGACAGTAGAATTAGGTTCTGCATCAATGATATGTTTTCCTTTATCTTGCACTAAATCAAAATTAAAGCTAGATTCTATTTCCTTTTCTTTAACCTCTACCAACAATGATTGTTTCAAGTGACATTCATCATTGTTGTGCCAAAGGATTTTGTGGTCTTATACCACTTTCCAGTTTCCTTTTCAACTTCCCATTATTTTTTGTTTGTTTGTGACTTAGGTTGTTTTTCTTGAGGTTGGATCTCCTTGCTCTATCTCTTGTTTTGCGAGTATGGGCTACCTTTTCTAGGCTTTTGTTGTAGTGGATGATGGGTAGGTTGCTATGATACCACTGTTCCAAGTTGTAAAAGGAATGAATTAAAATGCATAGAGAAATATAACATAAACACAATCATATGGTGAAAACCCAACTTATATTAACATATGAAACAACAAAATATTGTAGAACACAAATTGGCTAGAATGGTGGTATCTATCTTTGAATAGAGAGAGATGTCAACTAGATGCATTTGAAAAAACTATTAAAAGAGGATAAAATAATTCCCTTTTAACATAAATAAAGAACCTGAGAGGTCCAAAATCATAATCCTAGAAGATGAAACACCAAAAGGTCTGATGTCCCTGAGGTGGTTAGTTGGTATATCAATGTTTTAGGGGTGCAACTTTTGCATGCAATATTTTCTTAGGGTGCACAATAGCTCGTTGGAAAGAACTATCCGAAGAATCCAAATTTCAATTGGGGCTAGGTCAAGCCATAATAATCCCTAGCCCCACAAATTTCCAAAATATTTTTTAGGGCATCAAAACAAGATCAAAATTTTGGGACCCAAAAATCATAAAAAATATACCAAGAAGATATAGAACTGTTGAGACCGTGGAGGAGTTGAGTGGCTACAAATATCCACCTAGATTACTATAAGAGCATAAGAAATGAAAAACCTATTCCAATAGGATGTTTCACCACCTTATTTCATCAAATATTTATTACATATGCCACCACCTTCTCTTCATTCTCTCTTGTCAATGAGGGTTCAATGATTTTGGTTAAAGTGCTCATATTCCTCAAACTAAATGCATACTATAGTTTCCCATTATTTGGTTTTCCCTTATGACCCACACCTAGAATTTGTATTGCATTTCTTATAGTTCCTAGTGTAACTATGCACTTAGATAATTGTGCATTTTTCTACATATATTCCCTCACTAAGATTCCAACACTTGATACAACCATATAATGTTAATTAGCACGATGTTGTACTTTTATACCTTCAATAAGATTCTAACACTTAATACACCCATATAGTGTTAAGTGAAACATCAAGGCCAAAGAAAAGTTGAAATTCCATAATGTTGAGAATAATGTTATCTCAAATTAATTTTCCTCAATGTTGTTTCAAGTTGGGTTTTTTTCATAATGCAATTAGTCTTGGTTGAGATAGCATGTCATCATTAAAGTGTGCACCAAAAAAAAATAGTAATTCTTATTTTATTATTTTCTACCACTTGGGAGAGTGTTGACACTCATTAGTTCACTTCATCTAATAGGTCAACACCTGGAGGTTCATTGCTCGATAGAACACTACCAAATTAATTTTAGGGTCACTTAAAATTGTTAAGGCTTCCAATAAGAGCTTTCTAGTAATTTCTTGAAGTATCGATTAGCATGCATGCATCACCTTGTCTTTATGTAACCATTAGAAAGGACCTCATGTGCATAAATCAATAAACGTCCAACAAAGTTATAAATGTTTCTTATCGATCACCCTCATTCCTACCATAAATATTACCAACTTTCATGTGAACAATATTATGCTTTGTCATGGAATCAACCAATTTTGGTACAATCTTTGAGAGTTTTCTAATTATACCTTTGTATGACCCCATCTTAGATGCATAAAATTTTTAGGTTTCCTAATCTAGTGAAGGAAGTGGTGTCCATTAAATTTCCCCATCAATAAATGAAGTCTAACGTCATAAAGGGACCCTACAAATTTTATGAGCACAACTAACACAAAGAGGCATAATAAGATCAACAACAAGGAGCAATAACCTCTAACCAACCAAACCATGAAGTGTATGATCAATTTGTGCCTAGTTTCACCTAGCCCTTGAATGGAAATTTTATTTGAGTATTAAACCTACCTAAGAACCATTCTCGCATTCTAGATCAAGATATCCATGAATTTTTAGATGAAATCAATAAAACATAGATACAACACAAATTATTCAAGTCTCTTCTATCTCAACTACTACTAATCGCATTGTAAATATCATCATTGCCACTAGGCCCACTTCACCATAGTGAAATCCTTTGTAGATAAAATCTAAACAATTGTTTCTAATATGAGGGTCTATTGAGGACTCCCATTACAAGGTACCCAACGTCAACAAGACCAAATATACCTTTTCCATTTGGATTTTATTTTTGGAGAGACTTATGGAGCCTCTCAACAGTATGACCACCCTTCACCTACTGCACAGTCACCATCCTCTAGTGGGACAAATAGAGCCACAATTCCTTCTTTCCTACCCTCGACACCGGGTGAACAGGGAGGAGTTGATGATCAGATGCCTATGGGAGATTATTTCAGGGAGTGGTAGTCCATGGGATAATACTTCAGAGCAACACTATTTCAGAGATTATTGCTATCTCAAGCAGAATGAGATGGGAAGGTGCTATGGAGGCAAAGGCATGCAGAGCTCTGAGTTGCAGTGCACCATTGGGAGGATGTACTTCACTCTTTCAACAGAGACCATTGCTACAGCCACAGGGATTCCAATCAATGGAGAAATTTTCTTCAAGAGTAGAGACCTTGACCTTGACAGCTATAAAATGTACTTGAAGGCAGCGTACAAAGCAGATCCAACACATGTCTTTCCATTTAAATACTTTTTGGACAATTATGCCCCTTTTATCAAACTTATCATGAGATATTTCACATGTGACGACAGATACTCAAGGTTGTATCAGTATCATATGAGACTCTTGATGCATTTCACTAGTGTAAGAACCCTAAACTTGCCTCATTACCTTTACAAAAGCATGATAAAGATGGCAGAGAAAGTAAGAATATTGGGAGAAAATCATCATGCTAGTTTGTTTCACCATGGCTTAGTGAAGGTCATGGTTTCCCGTCAACTTACACAAATCAATTTTTCATGGGATGGTTCTATGTATTCAACTTCTCTTTTGTCTTCTACAGCCCAGTCTAGCAGTTACTCTACACCCTTGGCTTCACCAACATATAAAGAGGATGCTTCCTCAGGAACACCTACCAAAAGAGTTCCTAGGGAAGAGGTGACACAAACATACGTTAGAGGTAAAAAGCTTGTGTTTTCTCTAGATATTGTTGAAAGGGCCAAGCCTACATCAGGTGAACAAGGATCATCATCACATCATAAGGCCCCATTGTAGGATGAGGAACCATTCCATCATGACACTGATATGGAATATTTGAAGGTGAATGAGGAGAACAAAAAATTGAAGCAGATCATCATGGTTAAGGACGCTAAAATTAGAGAGCTCGAGGAGATTTTATAAAGGCTAATTTCTTGGTTTCATTCCTGCAACAGGAGAACATGCAACTAAAGGTAAATCAATTGCTCTTAAAAAAGCCTAAAGTTAATTTGAGCGAGGATGATGCAAAAGTAAGGCAGTGGTTGAGATTGATGATTCAGAGGATCAGGAAGAGTAGATTAGAACAAAGAGACCAAGGGAAAGAAGCCTCAAGAGGGCACTTGAGCAGAAAAAAGAAGCATCTCCACCAAAAACTCAAATGATAGTTGATGAAGTTATCTTGGTAGAAATTGAAAAAGACAAGGTATGTTGGCTTGATAGAGTGAATTTCCACATGGAAATGCTTCTCAAGAAGGAAAATAGGAACAAAAACCTACAAAGACACATCGTCGTGCATTACTACACAAGAAATCAGGTCTCCCATGTCAGAATCAAGCAGTTAAAGAAGAAACTCAAGGAAAACATATTGAGGCAAAAAGAGAAGGACACATTGGATTTGCTTGCTAAAGCCTCTCTCATAGCATGACATATCATCACAGGCCTTCATGGGACAATTTTGGTGAATTTTTTAATAATTTTTATTTTTTATTTTTTTTGTGACTTTTGGCCAACTTGGAAATTAGGGTACAGCCAAAAGCGCAGCGACTTGGAGCTGCGCTTTTTCCTCAGCCACCCCAATGCCAAAAATTCTACTTTGTTGGATATATAATGACCTATACATCACATTTATCCACCTAGGGTGCCTTTTCAACAAAACGGTTAAGAGAAAATGTCAAAAACACACTTTCTGCCACTGTTTTGAACCAAACACTGTGCTTTTGGGAATACTTGTGGGAAAATGCATTTTCCCCCCTCATCAAGGGTCAATTTTTCTTGCTTAAGGTGTCTAATGATAACTAGTCATCCTCAGCTTTCCATAGCATCTTTTAGAACTAGATGTGGAGCATGGGAAGGCATTCAAAATTCTCACAAGTTGGGCATTGTGCTTTATCAGAATGGTGTTGCGCTTTATCATACATCTGCTACGCTTTTCCCTGTGTGTGCAAATTTTGAGTTTTTCTCAGTAATTCTTGGTATGATGATGTAATTTATTTACCTTCATGTTGAGTTGATTTTATGATGTAAATAATATTTTCATGGTCATTTTGATGTAATTTTGGACCTCATTAATCAGGATCAGGTCAGTCAAACTGTAAATGGAGGGTTTGTTTTAACCTCCCTATTCTTTAGGGTTTTGTTGAGAGAATCTTGTGAGTGGTTCCTACACTGAGGGATTCAACCCCTGAAATCAAAGGACAATTGCAGCTATTATTCAGGAATTCTCATGTTGTGAGTTTGTGATAATGTTTTCTCTCTGTTATAGTTTTATATGAATGATATAGTTATCTCCTCACCATATCTTTGATCTTCAATTATTTTCCTAAGAGGTTTTAAGCATAATTCTTTTATTAAATCTCTCTCTTTTTTGGAATATCATTTTATTTTATATCTTCTTGATTAATGAATTCATGGTGCACATGCTCATTAAGATCTTATTTCTCTTTCAAACCCTAAACTACACCAAAAAACTCCTAAGCCATCACAAAAGCATAGCTACCTTACTCCTCTATATATCTTGTTGTTGAAGCCTTTGATACTTTTGACCTAGTTCCCTGATTTTCATTCCTGATCCAGCAAAAAAACCCTAAATCTTTCAAAACCCTAGAGCTGAGCTATCTAGCCTCAAATCTACTCTTATACCAGTAAAACCCTTGGCTGTGTTTTTCATAGGGAGATCCCTCTCTGGTTTGGTAGGGCTAGTTGCCAAACTAAAAGCTTGTTTTGAGGTTACCTCCGTTCATATCCTTTCAGCCATGGGACATTGTGGAGGCTAAAATTTCTGGCATTATTTTTGGGGAAAAAGGTGACATATCTTCCCTGGGAAAGAATGAAATGGATTAGATCTGATTGTTGATGGTGAACAATGATCAGGGAAAAGAAGGTTGTGCATCTTTCACCAGGCGACTCCAGTGTCGAAGAATCCAAAGGTTCATAATTTTCATGGTGACTCCATTGTTCAAAAACCAATAGTTTGAAAAAATTCCTGGTGACCTCACTGTTTTCAAGATGGATTCAACTGCTCGAAGGTATGTTCCTTTGAATAGAGCTCATATTCCTAGTTTTCGGAACTGTATTCCTTATATAGATTGGAAAATAGGGCTACCAAAATTTAAAGGTCAAGATGGAGAAGATGCTAGTTTGCATTTGGTCAAATTTCATTTTCTTATTCACAAACTAAAGATTGAGTTTCCTAAATATTGTTTGATGAAGATGTTCATGGCTACCTTGGAGGAAAAAGGGAGATCATGGTATGAAGGTCTACCATCTGCTAGTTTATATTCTCTAAAGGATTTTCATTCAATTTACTTTCAATATTATCAAAGCTATAATTTTTCCTTATCGATGATTGATAGTTGTTGTAAGATTTCCGAAAATTTCATTAAATTTCTTGAAAATTTGTATGGGGATGAATAATATATGGAAGAAGAGATATTAGAAGCCCTTTCTGATTTTTCCTCCCAACAAGAATCAATAGCTTCCTCTTTGGATGAAATAGAATTGGACCAAAATAGAGAAAGGCCTATTCTTGATCTTGAAAATGAAAATCACGAAGCTAATTTTAACTGTTGTAATAATCAATTTTCTTCTTTGTCAAAGATGAAATAGATCAGCTCCTGAATAGTCATGTTACAGCCCAAGATAATGTAGATTTGCAGCTCTTACAACATTCACACAATCAAGAATGTGTGAGTGAAATTTCTTCCATTATTGAAAATGAAAATCTCCGTTTAAATGATGAGAGTCATGAGACTGATGAAACTATACAGGAAGTTGTTGTGAGTAAGAAAAATTATGATGATGATTTCCTGCAAGGAGATCAACTAATAAGGAATGTTTTCTTTCATGAAGAGGATAGATCTTTCATGTTTAATAATATTGAAGAATGTTTTCTATTCAAGGATAATTTAGACTATGAATTGGAATAATAGGAGTCTGGGATAGACAATATGTCAGAGATAGAATCAGATTTGCTCATGCTTGAGGAATTTACAACTAACACTCAGGTAGCAGAAAGTCATGCTTCCCTATGCATTCCTATGGATCAATAACCAAGTATTCTTTTAGATCAAAATGAAAGGGGTACTTGTATTTTTGCTGGATTTCAAGACAAGGTAACATTTCAAATTATTGAGGATCCTTACATTGATTTGCTACAATGAACAGGGGAGATGAATTTTCTTGTATTTATTGATCATTAGCACATCTTGAGTGGACAATCAGAGTGGCCTATATTTTGTTTTCTCTACCTTCTCAAGGAAAATGTGAGCATGATTCTAGTAAGTAGCCATTTTCTATAATGGTTACACTGGAGGGATCATTTCACATGATTGTATATATGTCTTCAGTAGGTGGGCGGTTATCGTCAGGATTTGAATCCTGAGGTGAAGGCCCTAAGATCTCAATGATATGCTTCCACCAATAATTTCTGTAAGTGTTGTTGTTGTGAGTAGTCAGTTTTTTTTGGTCAAGCCAGTTCAGATTTTCAGTCAGTTTTCAATATTGAGTTTGATCTTTTGATTTTAACTCTATTCCCAATGGATAAGGAAACTTGGTATATGATGTCCTTGACACCTCCAAGGAGCTGACATCCCCAGCTGGAGGCAATGTTAGTGTCTCCCAGTCACTAGTGTCGAATATGCTCTTAAAAGGTTTGGGTATGGTCTTAGGTCAAATTTGTATGGTTTCAGCAGGTCTTCAAATAAAAATTTGGTCATTAGCTAGTGTGTCTAGGTGTGTTACTACTCCTTTCAGTCCATGTTTTGGTCTTGTAATCATTCATTTTGATGAGTCATCATTGAAATGTATCCATCACCATCTAAGTCACATCACCAGGCTCATCAATCAAATCATTTCATGTAGTGTCATCATTAGGTCTTAGGGTCAAAATCATTAAAATCAGTCATTCCACCATTAAATTCAGCATTGAAGGAGCAGTAATAGTAAAAAATGTTCAAAAAAGGTTTCAAAAGTGTATTTTCATTCCTTTCATCATGTAATATGTTTCATAAGGTTCTAAAGCTGCAATTTTTATCATGAGATATTTCACATGTGAGGGCAGATACTCAAGGTTGTATCAGTATCGTATGAGACTCTTGATGTATTTCATCGGTGTAAGAACCCTAAACTTGCCTCATTACCTTTACAAAATCATGATAAATATGGCAGAGAAGGTAAGAAGATTGGGATAAAATGATCATGCTAGTTTGTTTCACCATGGCTTGGTGAAGGTTATGGTTTCCCATCAGCTTACACAGATCAATTTTTCATGGGATGGTTTTATGTATTCAACTTCTCTTTTGTCTTCTCCAGCCCAGTCTAGTAGTCACTCTACACCCTTGGCTTCACCAGCATATCAAGAGGTTGTTCCTCAAGAAAACCTACCAAAAGAGTTCCTAGGGTAGAGGTGACACAAAATATGTTAGAGGTAAATTCTTGTGTTTTCTCTAGATATTGTTGAAAGGGCCAAGCCTACATCAAGGGAACAAGGATCATCGTCACATCATGAGGCCCCATTGTAGGATGAGGAACCATTCCATCGTGACACTGAAATGGCAGATTTGGAGGTGAATGAGGAGAACAAAACATCAGAGAAGATCATCATGGAGAAGGATGTTGAGATTAGAGATCTCAAGGAGATTTTGTAAAAGGCTAATTTCTTGTTTTCATTCCTGCAATAGGAGAACATGCAACTAAAGGTAAATCAATTGCTTTTAAAAAATCCTAAAGTTGATTTGAGCAAGGATGTTGCAAAATTGAGGCAGTGGTTGAGATTGATGATTAAGAGGATCAGGAAGTGCAGGTTAGAACAAAGAGACCAAGGACAAGAGGCCTCAAGAGGGCACTTGAGTAGCAAAAAGAAGCATCTCCAGCAAAAACTCAAATGATATTTGATGAACTTATCTTGGTAGAAATTGAAAAATACAAGGTAGGTTGGCTTGATAGAGTGAATTTCTACATGGAAATGCTTCTCAAGAAGGAAAATAGGAACAACGACCTACAAAGACACATCACCATGCATTACTACACAATAAATTAGGTCCCCCATGTAAGGATCCAACAATTAAAGAAGAAACTCAAGGAAAACCTAATGAGGCAAAAAGAGAAGGATAAGTTTGATTTTCTTGCTGAAGCCTCTCTCATAGCATAACATATCATCACAGGCATTGATGGGACAATTTTGGTGAAATTTTGAAGAAATTTTTAAAATTTTTGGTTTATTGTGACATTTGGCCAATTTGGAAATTACAGTACAACCAAAAGCGTAGCGCCTTGGCGCTGTGCTTTTTCCTAAGCCACCCCAATGCCAAAACATCTACTTTTCTGGATATATAATGACCTATAAATCACATTTTTCCACCTAGGGTTCCTTGTCAGCAAACTGGTTAAGAGAAAATGTCAAAAAAGAGGTCAAAAACACACTTTCTGCCACCGTTTTGTACCAGGCATGGTGCTTTTGGGAGTACCTGTGGGAAAATGAATTTTTCTTCCTCATCATTTGTCTATTTTGCTTGCTTGAGGTGTATAATGACAACTAGACATCCTCTGATTTCCATAGCATCTTTCAGAACTAGATTTTGAGCATGGGAAGGTCCTCAAAAGTCTCTCACAAGTTGGGCATTGCGCTTTATCAAAATGGTGTTGTGATTTATTAGACATGCGCTACAATTTTCCCTGTGTCTGCAAATTTCGAGTTTTTCTCAGTAACTCTTGGTATTATAATGTAATTTATTTACATTCATGTTTATTTGATGTAATATGATGTAAATAAGCTTTTCATGGTCATTTTTATGTAATTTTGGACCTCATTAATGAGGATCAGATTAATCAAACTCTAAATGGAGGGTTTGTTTTAACCTCCCTAGTCTTTAGGGTTTTGTTGAGAGAATCTTGTGAGTGGTTCCTACACTGAGGGATTCAACCCCTAAGAGAAGGGAAGTCGTTTTTGAGTCTATGTGTATGGATTTTTCAGTCATTTTGCTGTTTTGACATCAGAGGGTAGAAATATTGTAGTTTGTACTTCATCACTTTTTACAGGAAATCAAAGGACAATTACAGTTATTATTCAAGAATTCTCATGTTGTGAGTTTGTGATAATGTTTTCTCTCTGTTAAATTTTTATATTAATGATATTATTATCTCCTTACCATATCTTTGATATTTAATGATTTTCCTAAGAGAATTTAAGCATAATTATTTTATTAAATCTCTAATTTTTTTGGAATATCATTTTATTTTATATCTTCTTGATTATTGAATTCATGGTGCACATGCTCATTAAGATCTTCTTTCTCTTTCAAACCCTAAACTACACCGACAAACTCCTAAGCCATCAAAAAAGCATAGCTACCTTACTCCTTTATATATCTTGTAGCTGAAGCCTTTGATACTTTTGACCTAGTTCCCTGATTTTCATTCTTGATCCAGCAGAAAAACCATAAATCTTTCAAAACCCTAGAGCTGAGCTATCTAGCCTAAAATCTACTCTTGTACCAGTAAAACCCTTAGCTGTGTTTTTCATAGGTAGATCCCTCTTTGGTTTGGTAGGGCTAGTTTCCAAACTAAAATCTTGTTTTGAGGTTACCTCCGTCGATATCCTTTCAGCCATGGGACATTGTGGAGGCTAAAATTTATGGCGTTGTTTCCAGGGAACAAGGTGACATATCTTCCCTGGGAAAGAAAGAAATGGATCAGATTTGATTGTTGATGGTGAACAGTGATCAAGGACAAGAAGGTTGTGCATCTTTCACCTGGCGACCCCAGTGTCGAAGAATCCAAAGGTTCATAATTTTCATGGTGACTCCACTATTCAAAAACCGGTAGTTTGAATAAATTCCTGGTGACCTCACTGTTTTCGAGATGGATTCAACTACTCGAAGGTATGATCCTTTGAATCGAGCTCATATTATTGGTTTTCTAAACCATATTCCTTGTATAGATTGACAAACAGGGCTACCAAAATTTAATGGTTAGGATGGAGAAGATGCTAGTTTGCATTTGGTCAAATTTCATTTTCTTATTCACAGACTGAAGATTGAGTTTCCTGGAGATTGTCTGAGGAATATGTTCATGGCTACCTTGGAGGGAAAATAAAGATCATGGTATGAAGGTCTACCATCTGCTATTTTATATTCTCTAAAGGATTTTCATTCATTTTTCTTTCAACATTATCAAAGCTATAATTGTTCCTTATCGATGATTGATAGTTGTTGTAATATTTCTGAAAATTTCATTAAATTTCTTGAAAATTTGTATGGGGATGAAGATTATATGGAAGAAGAGATGTTAGAAGTCCTTTATGTTTTTTCCTACCAACAAGAATCAATATCTTCCTCTTTGGATGAATAGACTTGGACCAAAACAGAGAAAGGCCTATTCCTGATCTTGAAAATGAAAATCACCAAGCCAATGTTAACTACTATAAAACTCAATTTTCTCCTTTGTATGAATATGAAATAGATCAACTCTCGAATATTCATGTTACAACCCAAGATAATGTAGGTTTGTAGCTCTTACATCATTCACACAATCAAGAATGTGTGAGTGAAATTTGTTCCATTATTGAAAATGAAAATCTCGGTTTAAATGATGACAGTCATGAGACTGATGAAACTATACAGGAAGTTGTTGTGAGTAATCCAATTTATGATGATGATTTCCTGCAAGGAGATAAACTAACAAGGATTGTTTTCTTTCATGAAGAGGATAGAGCTTTCATGTTTACTAATATTAAAGAATGTTTTCTATTCAAGGATGATTTAGACTATGAATTGGAAGAGTAGGAGTCTGGGATAGACAGCATGCTAGAGATAGAATCAGATTTGTTCATGCTTGAGGAATTTATAGCTAACACTGAGGTAGCAGAAAGTCATACTTCCCTATGCCTTCCTATGGATCAACAACCAAGTATTGTTTCAGATCAAAATGAAAGGGGTACTTGTATTTTTGTTGGATTTCAAGACAAGGTAAAATTTAAAATTATTGAGGATCCTTACACTAATTTGCTACAGTCAACAAGGGAGATGACTTTTCTTGTATTTATTGATCATGAACACATCTTAAGTGGACACTCGGAGTGGCCTATCTTTTGTTTTCTCTACCTGCTCAAGGAAAATGTGAGTGTGATTCTAGTAAGTAGCCATTTGCTGGATTGGTTACACTGGAGGGATCATTTCACATGACTGTATATATGTCTTCAGTAGGTGGGCGGTTATCATCAGGATTTGAAGCTTGAGGTGAAGGCCCTAAGATCTTGATGATATGCTTCCATCAATATGTTCTGTAAGTGTTGTTGCTGTGAGTAGTCATTTTTTTTTTTTAGTCAAGTCAATTGAGTTTGTCAGTCATTTTTCAATATTGAGTTTGATATTTTGATTTTTGACTCCATGCCCAATGGATAAGGCTACTTGGTCTACGATGTTCTTGACACCTCCAAGGAGCTGTCATCCCCAGCTGGAGCTAATGTTAGTGTCTTCCAGTCCCTCCAGTCACTAGTGTCAAATATGCTCTTACAAATTTTGGTTAGGGTCTTAGGTCAAATGTGTATGGTTTCAGCAGGTCTTCAAATAAAAAATTGGTCACTGGCTAGTGTGTCTAGGTGTGTTAATACTCCTTTCAGTCCATGTTTTGGTCTTTCCATCATTCATTTTGATAATTCATCACTGAAATGTATCTGTCACCATCTCAGACACATCACCATGCTCATTATCCAGCTCATTTCATGTAGTGTCATCATTAGGTCTTAAGGTCAAAATCATTAAAATCAGTCATTTCACCATTAAATTTAGCATTGAAGGAGTAGTAATAGTAAAAAAATTTCAATAAAGGTTTTAAAATTGTATTTTCATTCCTTTCATCATGTAATATGTTTCTAAAGCTGCAATTTTAAGTCAAAAAGTGAAAAGAACATGGTAGGGCCACTACACCATTATGAAGAGGAATCAATTTCCAAGCTATTTAAAGACAAAGGGAGCTTCTCATTTTCTCATTCCATCTTCAAGAAAATACCACTCCATCAGAAAGTTCATTATTACCCTCAGAGCAGCCATTTCTTGGTACCAAAGTGTGTCACCAGTTGCTGCACTGCGCATTTGTTGCTCTTTTTCCAAATGTGTTGTGTTGTCTTCAAGGGAGCAAAATCACCATTTCAGAGGAATTATTCATCAACCACAAGTTCCAATGTATCATATATAATTAATTGGGTCAAATTTCCTCTTTTGTCTTCATTTTGTGCTTGGAAGGATCAATTCCCTATTCTAGGGTTTTTGGTTTCATGTTCTCATTCATAAATTGTTGAGTAAAACCCTAAGATTGAAGCTCACTCACCTTCCCCCACATTTTATACACCTTCCTAATCATTTCACATCATTTATATCCCTCATTTACCCTATTTTCCTAAAAACCCTAGCCTAGACTAGACATTTCTAGGTTATGACTATTTTTTCCCTTTTTGGACCCCTTCTCCTCATCCATTCCCTTAAATTTCACTTTCCCCTACTCCCTAACATCTCTCCCTACACCCATAAATTTACCCAAGAATTTAGGAGGCCCTTAACCCCTTTATCTCCCTTCATTCCCAAAAACTTCCCAAATCCCCTATTTTTCCTTCACTAAAACCTAATTCCCTTTCCCATTGAGCTAGGGTTAGCAATGGATTTTGAAACCACTGAGAAAAAGAGCCACAAGGGAGTTTAAATTAGTAGGTATGAGCCCATTTCAGCATAGGATATCATGTCCTCACCTTTCCTCAAGAAATCATTTCAAGATGTTGGTTGCCTTGCCTTTTGCCAAAAGGTAGAGGAACTAGGTTTTTATGACAAACTTATCACCACTTTTTCCACCAGATTGAGGAGATATAAGGTGACCATTGCAGGGGTGGAGTTCACTCTTTCAACAGAGACCATTGCTACAACTACAGGGATTCCAAATAGTGGAAAATTTTGGTTCAAGAGTAGAGACCTTGACCTTCACAGCTATAAAATGTACTTGAAGCCAACATACAAAGCAGCTCCAACACATGTCTTTAAATTTAGAGAGTTGTTGGACAAGTATGCCCCTCTCATGAAACTAATCATGAGATATTTCACATGTGAGGTTAGATACTCAAGGTTGTATTGGTATAATATGAGATTATTGATGCATTTCACCGATATAAGAACCCTAAACTTACCTCATTAGTAAGCTCCATGTCGGATCAATAGTAACGATGTTCTATAGTGAGTGCAAGAGGTAAGGGCATAAAAAGTAACCATGTTTTGTGTCCCATTAAGTGACAAGTTGATGGCTGGGGTAGATGGGATCGATTGCTTGAGGGATGGATGGAGTGGTTGTTGGACAGGATGGATGGGATGGATTATTCTCCTTCAAAGGGAAGCTTTTTGTGAAAGAGGAAATGCATCATGACATGGTAGTAAGCTAATGTAATACAAGTGATTCCACTACTGCTTATGAAGGTTACACTTATCTAGTTTCCCTAATCAATAAAGGTAATTTATAAGCACAACATAAGCTCATAGAATAGAGTGTATTCAAAGCCTATATCGGTATAAGTAACATAGTGTTAAATATACAAAAACATGATAAGGATGGCAGAGAAGGTAAGAATATTGGGAGAAAATCATCATGCTATTTTTTTTCACTATGGCTTGGTGAAGGTCCTCGTTTCCCATCTGCTTACACAGATCAATTTTTCATGGGATGGTTTTATTTATTCAGCTTCTCTTTTGTCTTCTCCCGCTTAGTCTAGTAGTCACTCTACACCCTTGTCTTCACCAACATATCAAGAGGTTGCTTCCTCAAGCAAACCTACCAAAAGAGTTCCTAGGGCAGAGGTGACACAAACATATGTCAGAGGTAAGAGGCTTGTGTTTGCTGCAGATATTTTTGAAAGGGCCAAGCCTACATCAAGTGAACAAGGATCATGATCACATCATGAGGCATCGTTGCAGGATGAGGAACCATTCCATCATGACACTGATATGACAGATTTGGAGGTGAATGAGGAGAAAAAAACACCAGAGCAAATCATCATGGAGAAGGAGGCTGAAATTAGAGAGCTCAAGGAGATTTTTTCAAAGGCTAATTTCTTGGTTTAATTGTTGCAACAGGAGAACATGCAACTAAAGGTGAATCAACTGCTCTTAAACACGCCTAAAGTTGATTTGAGCAAGGATGATGGAAAAGGTAAGACAATGGTTGAGATTGATGATTCATAGGATCGAGAAGAGTAGGTTGGAAAAAATGGAGCAAGGAAAAGAGGCATCAAGAGGTCACTTGAGCAAAAAAAATTAAGCATCTCCACCAAAAACTTAAATGACAGTTGATGAACTCATCTTGATAGAAATTGAAAAATACAAGGTAGGTTGGCTTGATAGAATGAATTTCCACATGGAAATGCTTCTCAAGAAGGAAAATGATATGGATTTATGTAGGAACGCAACAGAATACACATATAACCATAAATACAAATATGCAGTGGAAATAACACTTCATTTTATTAATATCAAAGAACTGAAATTTGCTTACAGACAAAATGGAAATAAACTAGCTAGGGTGCTGGTAGCTAATCTCTAGGAAGAGATGTGGTGGCTACACTGTGTTAAAATGAGGCTTGAGGGCCTATTTATTATTTATAAACAATGGAAAACCATAAACATCCAAAACCCTAACCCTAGGAGATGAAGCGCCAAAACTATGGGCCCCATTTGGGTAAATGGGTGTTTCAACTTCACGGGGACATAACTTTGGCATATGATCTCCGTTTGATGCACACCATACCTCGTTATAAATATCTATCCAAGGAATACAACTTGTTATGTGAAAAAAATGGGTCCATGGGTGGACACATGTTGCTCCTAGTTTTCCCAAAAAATGTCGTTTAGGGCCTCAAAATGGGTCTAGAAGTTCAGGACCCGAAAAAATGCTAAAAATAGTAAGTTGTGCCAAAACTAAAAAAATGAAAGAGACAATGGTGGGACCCCAAGTGGAATAGGTGGGTATCCACCAATATCCACCTGGATCATTCATCCCCCCTTAGGAAGCAATGGTCCCCATTGTGTTGAGTTCCTCCATGAGATGAGGAAACTTATGATGAACTTGGTCCTTGGTGAACCACTTGCCTTGGTGCAGGTGTTGGCGAGATTTGACAACCCAATACAATAGGATGTTCTGTTGGAAAGTGTTCTTGATTTGAATTTCCATGATACAATTTGTGGTGGCCTGTTCCATGTAGTCTGGGTTTAAATATGTTGGTGTGAGTTGTTCTGTAATGTCAGAAGTGTCCAGTAGAGGTGGGAAGTAGGGACAAAGGCAGTCCACATTGAATATTGGGTGCAGACCAAGGAACGGTGGAGTATTGAGCTCGAAGGCATTGTTCCCTACAGCCTTGGTGATGGTGTATGGCCCATATCAGAGTGGGCGAAGCTTGTGGTGGGGTCCAGTGAGGCGCTCCTTCTGCAATTGTAGCCACACTTTTTTTCCCACCTGGAAGTTGTGTGGCACACGATGTTGATCATGTCATCTCTTGTACTTAGCACTGGCTTTTTCCAATATGTCATGAACTTGTTGGTGGATGTGCTGAATGATCTCGATGAATTTTTTCGCTTTGTCAGCTTCAGACTAGACATGAGCCAAATTGGCCTGAGTAGCCGCAAGTGTCATGGCTATGTCTGATGGGACATAGTGGCTGGAATTCCAAGCCCACCTGAAATGGGATGTGGCCGATTGAGTTGTGAAGAGCCTGATTATAACTATGTTATACATAGGGGAGGCTCTCATCCCATGTGTGTGGATGCTTTGAATTGGACATGTGCATAATGTGTACAATCATCCTATTGACGACCTCTGTCTGGCCATCAGTTTGGGGATGGAAAGTTGTGGACTTGGTGAGCTTGGTGTCCAGCATTGACCAGAGGTTGGACAAAATTTTTTGAGGAACCTGCTGTCCCGATATGATATGATAGACTCTGGGATCCCAAAGTGCACCCACACTCGTTCAAATAAGATTTTAGCAGTGGCTTCTGCTATGATATTCTTCTTGTAGGCCGCCATAATGGCCATCTTCGAGAATCTATCGATGACCACGAAAACACAATCATTTCCATGCTTAGTAGAAGGAAGGCCCGACATGTAGTCCATGGAGATGGATTCCCAAGGTCGACTAGGGGTAGGTAGCGGAGTATATAGGCCTTACTTCTTGATGGTCGGTTTGGCAATGGCGCATGCAGTGCAGGATCTGATGTACTTCCCGACATCCTGTCAGAGGTTCAGCCAATAGAAATACTTCTGCAGTATTTCCACTGTTTTCTCGACCCCGAAATGTCCAATGACTCGACCATAGTGTGCTTACCATATCACCTTGGCACAATCGCTTGAAGGAACAAAAATGTGTCCCATGTGACATAACAGTGCATCTTGGAGGTGAAAAATTGGAACTTGCGTACCCACCAAGAGTGCCTTGTATGTGTGGCTGAATTCTAGATCGCTCTTGTAGAGAAGCGGCCAATCAGAAGTCTCATGCCCACAAGAGTTGAGAACGGTGGTTAGCACCATGATCGGTGGTCGACTGAGGAATTCTGCAACATTATTGGTGCTACCCTTCTTATACTTGATGTTCAAATGAAACTGTTGCATATATGTGGACCACTTCTGATGGCGATCGTTCTACAACTTCCCTTGTTTCTGTATGAACTATAGGGGTCGGTGGTCTATGTGGATGATTATTTCCTTCCCCAAAATGTAATGCTTCCATTGTCGACAAGCTTGCACTAAGGAATACATTTCTTTGTCATAAGTGGGATACTTGCGAACTCTGTCGGATAATGTCTCACTGTGATATGCCACTAGATGCCCCTGTTGAGTAAGAACTGCCCCAATAGCATAGTAAGAGGCATATGTCTCGATCTCAAATGGTTGTTGCAAGTATGGTAATTTGAGCGCTGGGGTAGAACAAAGGCGATGTTTCAATTCTACGAATACCTTCTATTGATATTCTGACCAAAAGAATTTTGCTTTCGCTCCTGCCTTAGTGAATTGACTCAAGGGCCAAGTGATATGAGAGAATACCAACACGAACCTGCGGTAGAAATTAGCAAGACCCAGAAAGTTGCAAAGCTCTATTAGAGTGGTTGGGGCTGGCCAATCCCAAATGACTTGGATCTTGGTTGGATCCACATGCACCCCCCTTTCATCAATAATGTATCCCAGATATTGAACCTGGGTCATGCCAAAAGTGCACTTCTCCAAATTAGCACACAACTTGTGTTGCTGTAGTGTTTGGAGGACTTGTTGGATGTGGTGGAGGTGCTCTTCCCAAGTCTGGTTGAAGATCAGAATTTCATCCAAGTATACCACAACAAATGAGTTGGTGAATGGCCGCAAGATGTCGTCCATCAACCTCATGAAGGTTGTGGGAGCATTCGTCAACCCGAAAGGCATGAAAATTCATTCGAAAAGGCCCTCCTTGGCTTTGAAGGAAGTCTTCCACACATCTGAGGGTTCGATTGGTACCTAGTGATACCCAGACTTCAAGTCGATCTTGATGAAATATTTTTCCCCTTTGAGTTGGTCTAGAAGGTCATCAATCTGTGGGATCGAGTACCTATTCCAAATAGTGATCTTGTTCAGCACCCGATAGTCAATACAGAGTCTCCAAGTCCCATCCTTCTTCTGTACCAACATGATCGGGCTCCCACAGGGCGATAAACTTGGCTAGATGTGACCTTTCTGAAGCAGCTCCTCAATCTGCCTCTTGATTTCATCATTCTCCAAAACAGATCGCCGATATATCGGTCCATTGGGTAGTGGCGCACCTGGGGTCAGATCAATGGGATGCTTGACCTGATAGTGCAGAGGCACCCATGTGGGTGAGGTGAAGATGTCCCCGTACTCCTCCAAAACCTTGTCCATTTGTTGTTTTCGGGAAGAGGAGCCCTGTCTGGAGGTCGTGGCCACAATCTTCTTATTGCCCTGGGGGTGGATCATCAGGAAAACAAATTTCCTGGTTTGGGAAATGAGATTATTGCATTTTTTTTTAGTAACCAAAGAGATAGTGGTAGGTGGTGGTACCTTTGGTATCCTGTAAAACTTATTTCCCAAAGTAAAAATAACAACGTGAGGCCGGGACTCATACATAGCATGTCGCTTCCACAAGTATGGTTTGCCTAATAATACATAAGAAACATCAAGAGGAGCAATGTCATATAATACCTCATCCATGAAGGGCTTGATGTTGTAGGGAAGGCAACACACCTGGCTGACGCAGAGATCCCGTCCTTGGTGAAGCCACCTGATGGTGTATGGTTGTGGGTGTGCTATGGTTGGAAAGCCCAACTGCTTCATGGCGTCTACTAAAATGAGGTTCTTTTGGCTCCCATTGTTGACAATGAACTGTAGCAGGGAACCCTTTACCCACATCTAGGAGTGGAAGAGACACTCATCCTCCTTTGGATCTTCCAATTCCTCCTTCTGGATCTTTGCAGTGGCAATGGTGGCGTTGGGCTCCACATCAATAATATTTTTCCCTTTTTCATTCCCCTTGTTAGGTTTTGATTCAAATTCATAGCATCCATCTGATTTAGAAGCCCTCATCTCGGCCACCAGCGACTGCTTGGGCCAACACTCACTTGTGTTGTGAGTGGAGCTCTTATGGAACTCACACCACTTTCCCGTGTCCTTTGGCTTCGTGGTGTTTTTCTTCGCTTGTGGCTTTGGCAGGTTGTCTTGGGCCGCCATTCCTTGGATTTTTCCTTTGTTCTGTGGTTTGGGGGCACCTTTCCCTTGCTTGTGATTCTCAGATCTAAGGTCTCGCTTCTTCTGTTTGAATTTATGCTCAATCTTGGCAGCATACCGGTATGTCGTACCAAGAGAAGAGATGTCGAGGAACTCCATTTCCTCCTGAATTTATATGTGCATAAAACTACGATACTTTAGTACCAAATTTTTCTTCGAATCTTTGATACCCAACTTTGTGCGTAGGGTATGGAACAGATTCGTCAGCTCATGCACCTCTTGATCCCTTTGTTGTCGCAACATGGTCCATTGTATGTACTTGTCCTCATATCTCCCCACGAGATAGTATTGTTCCTTAATGGGGTCTCAGAAATAATTCCAAGTGGGTACGGTTGAAAACAGAGAGGGTTTTGTCTCATCATTTTTCTCACAGTAGGTTTCCCACCAGTCCTTAACATGGGGGGTAGCTTTGAGGAGTGCAAAAATAATCTTCTCCCAGTCGGAAGAGTCATGAACCAAGAAATTTCCTTCTAATAGATTCAACCATCTATCTACAACATCTGCATCTATTTGAACATCAAATATGGGAATGTCAAATTTTACTTGCACCTTAAATGGAGTTGCACCTCCAGAGTGGTTGTTGGATGTAGATGCGGCGCCAGTGGGCAGTCGTTGAAGGATCTGGGCAAAGTTATCCATCATTGCATTCCTTTGTTTTTCGAGGACCTCCTCAAGAAATATTTTAATAGGATATCCTGCTCCCTCATCTTTCTTTTCTTCCCCCATGGGCGGTATTCAAGGTTTGCGAGGCTGATCTTCCAAAGGTTGAACCAGATCGAGCCCTAACTCCTTATACCCCGACCTCGTTGGGGAGATGAAAACAAGGATCGAGAAAAAACAGACCGCTCTGATACCACTGATCCAGATTTATGCAAGAATAGAAAATGATACACATATAACCATAAATACAAAGATGCAGCGGAAATAACACTTCATTTCATTAATATCAAAGAACTAAAATTTGCTTACAGACAAAATGGAAATAAACTAGCTAGGGCGCTAGTAGCTTATCTCTGAGAAGAGATGTGGTGGCTATAGGCCTCTGAACTGTGTTACAATGAGGCTCAAGGGCCTATTTATTATTTATAAACAATGGAACACCATAAACATCTAAAACCATAACCCTATGAGATGAAGAGCCAAAACTATGGGCCCCGTTTGGGTAAATTGGTGT
This sequence comes from Pinus albicaulis, assembly GCA_034641835.2. NCBI lineage: Eukaryota > Viridiplantae > Streptophyta > Pinopsida > Pinales > Pinaceae > Pinus > Pinus albicaulis. The sequence continues at coordinate 12,357,950 of MU968493.1, forward strand.
TTCAACTTTCCTGGGATGTAACTTTGGCATACGATCTACGTTTGACGTGCACCATACATCGTTAGAAAGATCTATATGAGGAATACAACTTTTGATGTGAGTAACATTGATCCATGGACCCATGTTTCTCCCAATTTTCCCAAAAAGCGTTGTTTAGGGCCTCAAAATAGCTCTGGAAGTTCAGGACCCAAAAAACTACTAAAAATAGTAAGTTGTGCCGAAACTGAAAATATGAAAGAGACAATGGTGGGGCCCCAAGTGGAATAGGTGGGTGGCCACCAATATCCACGTGGATCAGAAAATAAGAACAACACATATCAATATTTCTTTTAATATTAGTTGTCTAATCAAGATTAGATCACGGTTGTTGGTTTCCCAACGGGAAAAGTATAAAGGAAAGGCTTGGGATCAGTTGGAGAACACACGCACAGTGGCGGAGCACTAAGACTAAGCTGAAATTCTAGGGTGTGGTTTGCTAAGAATTTCAGAAGTGTTTTAGCTGCAGCGAGCGGTAGTATTAGCTAAGGGGATGATCTGATCTGAGAGCCAAGAGTCAGCAAGAGGTAGAGAAGCAGCAATCATAGCAGTGCAGAGGGAGCAACAACTATGCAATAGTTACGTAGCAGCTGCACAACACAAAGGCTTCAAGTGATACATAGGCCTCGAAAGGGCAGCGCAAAGGTAGTGGGAGGCATTCAGGGCTTACGCAAGCCCAGTTAGGGCATCACAGAGACAACGTAACCTAGTCAGGGGTTACACATCCCTCTCCTGAGCAACGCAGGGGCACCAGCAGGCTAGTAGAGCTGAATTAGAGGTATTCAGAGTAGCGCTTGGGATTCTAAAGACAGAAATGAGCTGAGTTTTGTAAACCCCATTTGAGGGTGTGAATTAGTCCATTTTTATGTCTTTGGAACTGAGGTATTGTTGTAGATTTTTGTTTTCTCTGTCGGGTTAACTAGTAAGGTACCTAGATTTGTTGTACTCAGATTCTACTTAATAATATAAACCCTACAGCAACTAGAATATCAGTTTTCCCACATTGGGTGATCTAGGTGGATATCGATGGCCTCCCACCTATTCCATTTGGACCCACAACATCAATTATGGTAGCCTTTCACTTCCAGCAGCTTACTATTTTTAGCAGGTTTTTGGGTCCTGCACGCCTGAAGCCAATTTGTGGCATTAATGATCTAGGTGGATATTGGTGGCTGCCCACCTATTCCATTTGAACCCCCACATCAGTTCTTTTCATTTTTAAGTTTCAACACAACTTACTATTTTTAGCAGTTTTTCGAGTCCTGAACTTCCGGGGCCATTTTGAGGCCCTAAACGACATTTTTTGGGAAAACCGAGAGCGACATGGACTACTGAGTGCATCAAATGGAGATCGGATGCCAAAGTTAATTCCTTGAGAAGTTGAAACACCAATTTAACCAATTTAACCAAACGGGCCCATAGTTTTGGTGCTTCATCTCCTAGGGTTAGGTTTTTGGACGTTTTGGATTTTACGTTGTTTCTGAACAATAAATAGGCCCTCGAGCGTCATTGTAACACAGTTCAGGAGCTGGTAGCCATCACATCTCTTCTCAGGGATACACTACCAGTACCCTAGCTCATCTATTTCCACTATGTCTGTAATAGGCCTTCGAGCCTCAATGTAACACAGTTTAGAGGCCTGCATATGCTACATCTCTTCTCAGAGATATGCTACCAGCGCCCTAGCTTGTTTCTATTTTGTTTGTAAGCTTATTTTAGTTATTATTTTATTAATAAAATGAAGCATTATTTCCAGTGCATCTCCGTTTTTATGGTTATATATGTATTCTGTTGCGTTCCTGCATAAATCCGGATCAGTGGTATCAGAGCGGGTCTTCTCTTTCTCTGTTTTCCTTTGTATGTCCCCAATGCGGTCAGGGTATAAGGATTTCGGGTTCAATCTGGTTGCACCCTTCCAACATTAGCCTCGCAAACCCCGACGAGCCCCCATGGTGGAAGGAAAGAAAGACGAGGGAGCAGGAGATCCTATCAAAATCTTGCTCGGGAAGTCCCTCGAGAAATAGAGGAACGCGATGATGGATAACTTTTCCCAGATCCTTCAATGGCTGCCCATCAGCGGCACATCTACATCCAGCATGTCCACGACATCCTGGACAAATCCAATACCAAGTTCAGCAAAATCCCCCCCCCCCCCATGGAGGAACTCAACACAATGGATACCATTGCTTCCTAAGGAGGGAGGAATGATCCAGGTGGATATCGGTGGCCGCTCACCTATTCCATTTGGACCTGCAACATTAATTGTTGTAGCTTTTCACTTCCAGCAACTTATTATTTTTAGCAGGTTTTCGGGTCCTGCATGCTCGAAGCCATTTTGGGGCATTAATGATCTAGGTGGATATTGGTGGCCGCCCACCTATTCCATTTGAACCCCCGCCATCAGTTCTTTTTTTTTTTAAGTTTCATCACAACTTACTATTTTTAGAATTTTTTCGGGTCCTGAACTTCCGCGCCCTAAACGAAGTTTTCTGGGAAAAGATTAGTCCTTGGACAATTCTTTCTAACGAGCTATTGAGCATGTCAAATGGAGATTGAATGCCAAATTTACGTCCCCAGGAATTTGAAACACCAATTTACCCAAACGGGGCGCACCGTTTTGGCGCTTCATCTCCTAGGGTTAGGTTTTTGGACGTTTCGGATTTTATGTTGTTTCTCAACAATAAATAGGCCCTCAAGCCTCATTGTAACATAGTTCAGGGGCTAGTAGCCATCACATCTTTTCTTAGGGATATGCTACCAGTACCCTAGCTCATTTGTTTCCACTATGTCTGTAATAGACCTTCGAGCCTCAATGTAACACAGTTCAAAGGCCTACGTACACCACATCTCTTCTCAAAGATACGCTACCAATGCCCTAGATTGTTTCCATTATGTTTGTAAGTTTATTTCAGTCATTATTTTATTAATAAAATGAAGCATTATTTCTGATGTATCTTTGTGTTTATGGTTATATCTGTATTCTGTTGCATTCCTGCATAAATCTAGATCATTGGGTCTTTACGGGGACAATTGTCCAGAAAATATTGTGTGTCACTTTGTCTATGTGCATGTTGTTGTATCTGAAGATAAAATCCCTTGGCTGTGGTAAGGAATCAATGCTTAAGACATTTTATAAATATATGTCACAAAAATCATAAAATCAAATGGTCTCTGTTTAATACCTTTGGAAATTTATTATTTAATACCCTCAATATTCTGATATAATGAAAGGATTCACAATGCCATTAACTACTGATATATGAATGAAAAGAAGAATTGGAAGGGAAACTCAAAATCATATGCTGAGAAACAGAATCTATCACTTTAAATCCAAGAAGAACTTTATGTAGACATAATAGTTGGAGTGAAGGAGCGCATATTAAGGTTATTTAACTCTTACTTACATATGTAATTAAGAGACCCGCAGCTACATTACTTCACTTCATTCAAAGAAGAATAAACACAGAATGAAACTGGAAAGACAAATCAACATCAATAGGTGGAAGAAACTTGATCTTCTTTCATTAATTTCTTAACAAATTAAGTACAAGATTTGCAGTCATCCAAAGGTCAAAAACTCGAAACCCTCCTCTTTCTTTCTCATTTGCTTAAATACAATACAAAAGCAGTTTGTAACTACTGGAACTACTTGTAACTGTTCAAACTACCTAGAAATCTGTAAACTACCTATTACATCGCAATTAAAAATTTCATTACAACATCGATATTTTAACAAAAAGATAAATAAAACTAAAGCATCAATCTATTTGTTGAATCTGGATTTTATTGGCTATCACTGTGTTCTCTGGATTTGCTGACATGTCCTTCTGATATGCTAAGGTGTCACCCGACGAATCAGTCACCCATGCTCTGCACTTCTTCCATATCTCAATGTTGGTTTTGGGAGAATTGACCAACTTGTGATATTCTAATCTGAAGGTAGTGATCCTATTGAAGGAGGGACTTTTTGTGAACAAAGTCTTTACCATCCATAATAATTGAAAATGCCTCTGTAAGAAATTAACAATTGTATCTCCTTTCAAGATTGCATTTTTCTCATGGGTATTATCAATCTTACTCTCTGCTATCACTAATAGTGGCTCATATGAATCCCATGATAGAAGACTAATTTTCAGATCCCAACATGATGGCAGCCATGCTTTAGTCCTTTTGTCAAATATGTTAGCAAATATGTTTACATCTTGTTTAATTTCTGTGAATTTCTTCTCTTCCAACTTCCTTCAAGCATTTTTCACAATCAACTTATTTATCTCTAGAACACATAATGTCCTATCTTTGATTTCATTTTCCTCAAGCTCCTAATCTGTCTTGGAATTGATAAAATCAATAAATTTCTTTGCCCATAAAGCTCTGTTTAGATACTTCTATTTGTCAACTACAATAAGTTCCTGCATATCTCTAACTATGCTCTTTTATTCTAACACTATTATCAAGGACTCCCAAGCCGTTTTCATGGATTCAATGATTTCATTCCACACAATATCCTTCACTTGAATTAGAGTTATGTTTCCTTTCAACTTTTCTTTAAGACTCTTGATTTCGTCATAAGTTGTATGGAAATCTGATTTATAATTATTGAATTCTCCTTCTTTGGCCTGCATTATTTTCATCACTGTATCAAGCTCTCTCCGAGTCTTCTTAAGATCAATCTATGCCCTTTTTAACTTTGTGCTCAGCTAGGAAAATCTTGTTGCTGGATCATTGGTTTTAGATGACATGACTATAGTGAAAAAATGAGATTTAGTTTGACTTTGCAAGTTAAGTACAAACTCCTTTAATTTGGAAATCTCTTATTCTTTTGGCAAAAACTGTTGTAAAAGAATCTCTTTCTCATTCTATACCTATGCTAGCTTTGTTGCCATGGGATGTTCTCTAGTAGGTAACTTTAACTTCTTCTTCAACACATTGCTTTTTGACTTTGCACTTTGTAGTAACTTCTGTACATATGATTTATTATTAGGATCCACTCCAATTTTTACAATTATCTTCTTCAACTCTTCATTCTGAGTTGAAAGAGTCCCTGGAATTAGCCTTCTCCAATTTTAACTATTTGATCACCTTTCCTAACATATTTTATTCCTTATGAGAAACTTCATTAGTTTTAGTTAGGTCATTAACAATCAATTTTCCTATCTGCATATGCAAATTAACTTTTTCAAGTAAATGTATCTTCTTCACATCAATAGTTAAATTAATAGTTTTAAAATTGTTGGATGATCCTACTATCATTTCAGATGGGTGAGAAAAAGAAATCTTAAATTGGTCCCTTTCTAAGTCCATAGCAGTCAACAATCTAGTTTGGTCAGGAGTAATCTGATACTCAACTTGAGCCTCCATACGAGCTCTAAAATTCTAATTCTTTTCTACAATTTGAGCAAAAACTTGCTTGATCAAAGAACTTGATCATGAACAACTCTATTTCTTGAAGGTGAAGCTGGTGCATTCTGAGCATCTACTAATTGAAGAAGGAAACCAGGCTAGGTACTTGGTATTTCTTCAGTCAATCTAGCTCTCTTCTCAGATCTATGTTCTTCATATTCAGAATCAACAACTTTCTCTTTGCTTCTTTTGCTTAATTTTTTAGAAATGATTGGAGTCTGAATGCTGGAACTATTAGAGTCTGCAAAACTTGTGTTAGCCAAATTCTCTACTTCAGGCTTACTGTCTTGAACAAAACCAAAATAACCATTTCTATTAGAGATTACCTTGTGAGGATCATAGGCCCATTTCTCACCTAGTAACAAGTGCATGTTTTCTAACATCCTGTTAGCTTCATTTTTTGCTTGCCTCATGTTCACTATGAATGGTCCCACAAATATGGGAAAATTAAATAAATGACCCTTCTTCATTGGAACAAAATGTACTTGATCTACATTCAGACTCTGTCTAATAAACTCCAATGCAAACAATCTCATGGGGACAAAGATTGGTAATCTATAAGGTTCAATCCCATCTCCATATAATCTAATTTATGAATGATCATCACGCACGAACCAATCCCCAAATTTACAATTAGCACTTAACTAAAGAAACTCCTAGGATTTTGGTAGAAAACATGAAGGAGGAACTCCATCAAAAACTTATAGGAAATTAGCATGAAATAAGCAACAAAATCAAACAACCCTCCCTCATCTGGTTCATTTCTTATTGTATATGTCCAAAATACTACTGACTGTCTTTTCTTATTTACATCCATAATATTTAGCCCCAAATGTAAAAGTTATTCTACATTTTGATACAAAAATAAATAAGTGATTAGTGAAGGAAACCTAAAAGACCCGGTAAGTGATAGACTCATAAGTTGAGTGTTAACGTTCTCTTGCCTGTAGGAGGGAATATCCAACAACACGTTAGGATTCATCATGAAGGAAAACAACCCCAACACTGACCTATCAATTTGATCAGAATCCTCCTTTCCAAGTATCTTTGATAGAAATTGTAGTACTGGCTTGACTTCTACATCAAAAATCTCCAATGGGAACTCTTTATCATCTGCTGAAAAACATTTTGTGTCCGACTTCAGAAAGAAGATAACCTGTGTAAACTCATGTCCTGCAAGATTATCATAAAATACTATCAATGATTCGTCAGTGAACGGGACATAAGATTCAGACTCGAGATAACAAAGGGCTTGACAGACTAATGGAGTTGTGACCTGAAGAACATTCTCCCCTAAATAATTCATCACAAAACATTTTCCAAGATACAACGCAGAAAATAACCAATGCACAAATTCGAGAAAAAGATAGGTTTTTGGAACACATGCAGAAAAAACACCGGAATTGAACATGGATGAATAGATGGGGAAACTTCTCTCATTCATAAGAACTCACTGGTAGAAAGGAAAATGGTCGACAATGCAGGTAGTATCTCTAATGTATTTCTCAGTGTCCACGAGAGGGATATGGCTAGAAGAGCCAGACAAAGAAGATTGCTTAGCCATGAAATAGTTCAGGGTGGTGGAAAATTAAACACAAAGGTAAGAAAATAGAGTGACTAGGATGACTTCTTGGAAAACTGGGAATGAAAACTAATAGGGAAAAGGAAAGCTTCAACCCTTATATAGATGGCACGGATTTCAAAAATTAATGCCAATTTAATTCTTGATTGGATAGGTAACGACACCATGACACGACAGATTAGATGTATCCCAATTGGATGCATATGTCACTGCGGGTGTGCTCTAGGGTACAAAGCATTCATCGGGGTTTTGCCCCCGTAGTGATTGTGAATCATCGATCTTGGTCAGCAGTCAAATTTGGAGGCACCCCCTCTGCTAACTTGCAGGCTATTTGTGCCCTCGAGTTTCTGCTGATCTTCATTAACTCGAATTTCTTTTAATCTCGCCCAACAATTAGCATGGGTGTTAATTGGAAAAATTGGTCCCACCTTCACATGCTTTTGAACAACATATTAATCGACCTATATATATAAAATTAAATGATTTTCCGTCATATGAAATATTTACATTTTGTCATATTTTCTAAATATATGTTTTTTTTGAATTTTTGAAAATAGAATAAAGAAAAATGCAAATGAGCCACAACATTTGGCTCCACCTGGGGATAGTGTTTTATGTCACGAAACACTAATAACCACATATTAGTGCCTTCACTTCGGGCATGGAGTCAAATACTGTTTGGTGATATATGAAGAGTGGACAGTCTAGTATTTACAATGGTGAAATGTTGAACTTTAGTGCTGGAAATAATGTTTCAGATACTGCCCATTCACAGGTAGTTGTAGTGATTCTCCATCTAGATCTTCCAAAATTATTGTGTTATTTGACCTTACCTCAGTAATTCTGTATGGACCATACCAGAGAGGATCAAACTTACCATGCTTCCCCTTTTCGTCTCTTCTGGTCTTCCATCTTAATACCAAATCTCCTGCTTGAAAGATAATTTCTTTTTCTTTTCTGTCAAATATAGACTTCATCTTTGCTTGATAAGAAATCAAGTTATCCTTTAATTTGTTTCTGTTTTCACTTGACTCAATTAATTTGTTCAATATTCTCACCAAAGAATTAGGTTCTTCCCGAGCTTCTTGAAGGAAATAAATCACTGGTTTGGCCAACTGAGTAGGAAATAGTGCTTGAGTTCCATAAACCAATTCATAGGTAGACTTACCAGTAGATCTTCTGGTAGTTACTCGAACTGCCCAGAGGGAAAACTTCAACTTCATATCCCAGTCCTTCTGATTTTCGATGATTGTCTTCCTGAAGATTCTAACCAATGTCTTGTTTGAAGACTCTGCCAATCCATTCCCTTGGGGATGATATGCTATGGAATGTGATAAAATTAAATTATATGTTTGATAGAAATTAATGAATTGAGCATAGTTGAATACTTGAGCATTATCAGTCACAATCTTGACTGGACATCTGAATCTGCTAAAAATTTTCTCCTCTAGAAACTTCATCACTACTTGGTCGTTTCCCTTTTGGTGGGTATTGCTTCAACCCATTTTGTGAAGTAATCAGGGGTAGTTAGAATCCACTTGATGGTGGATTGATTTCTCCAATAAAATCCAATCCCCATTGCCTGAAAGGTTCTTCAATGAACACTGGGATGAGAGGTAATGGAGAAAGTCTTTTCTTTTCAGCAAACAACTAACATTTCTGACAAATTCATCCACTGGTCCCAACAGATTAATTCCCAAGGCTTGAAAATTTGTGTCTGTCAACAACTTTGCTAAATCATGTCCCTTGACCAACTTGATGGGTTTAATGTCCAAATCATACTCTTGGATTTCCATTATCCATTTTCCTCTTTTTCCTTCAACATCACTTTGAACCAACACATCTTTTACAACAGAATTAGGGACATAAGCAATTATCTATGACTATAATACATAATTCCTAAAGGCTTTCAGTGCTTTGACTAAAGCATACACTTGTTTCTACAGAATGTTCTATTTGAGCTCAGCATCTCTAAGAACTTTGCTGAAAAATTCCACTGGCTGCTCCTTACTATCCTCATTTTTCTGCAATGATACAACAACATTAGTAGTGGGGGACGCAAATGAAAATACCTGAAATGATTTTTGATAATCTGGACTAATTAGAACTGAAGCTTCCTACAGTGCCTCCTTTATTCTAGCAAATGATTCTCTTGCTTCCTTATCCTGTCTTACTTCTACATTTTTCTTCAACATGTCTGTTATATTTCTCACAATCTCAGCATAATTTGGCACAAACCTCCTCAGAAAGTTTATTTTTCCCAAGAATCTCTTAATATATTTCTTGCTTCTATGTAAAGGAATTTCCTGAATTTCTTCCACCCTTGCTGGATCAATATTTAATCCTTGTTTTGAAACTATGTGACCCAATAATTTACCTTCTTCTAAAGTAAATAAGGATTTCTTGGGATTTAGTGACAAACCAAACTTTCTGCATTTTGAAAGGTCTTTTGTAAATGGTCCAAGTGTTCATCGTTCAACCTGAGAAAACAGTTACATCATCCAAATATGTGTCCACATACCTGTCACCAACAAACGCTATGTCCATGGCCCTTTGAAATGTTGCACCTACATTCATAAGACCAAATGGCATCCTTGCATATATTAAGGTGCCCCAGGGGGTTGTGAAAGTGGTCTTCTTCTGATCTTCTCTTTCAACTGCCACCTGATTATACCTAGAGAATCCATCAACCATAGACATTTCGTAAGCTCATGTCACCTTCTGTAAGACATAATCCAATTTAGGAAAAGGATAATTATATTTTAGAGATGCTCTGTTCAAATTCCTAAAGTCTAAACACAACCTTATCTCTCCATTATTCTTCCTCACAGGAACTAGATTAGAAACCCAATCCAAATATCTGAGAGGGACTATGATTTTTGTCTGCAACAATTTCTTCACTTCTTTGTCAATCGGAGCTAGCAATAATAGATTAATCTATCTAAGATTTTGTTTGTGTCGTTTGATTCCTTCTTTCAAAGGAATATTATGTTGAATTATTCTTTTTGCATATGTTTTCAAGTCCTCATACGACCAAGAAAACACATCAATATACTTCTTAAAGATATCAATGTACCTTTCTTTATAATATTTAGGAACGCCTTTGAATATTTTCACCATCTTTGGCTGCTACTGGGTTCCCAAATTACAGTCTTCCATCTCTCCCTCTTGATGTATTTTCTTTGAATTAACAACAAAATCATTAGAATCAAATAATATTTCAAGGGGAACTAATCCTTTAGGAAGTATATTATCTTTTAATTGGATAATTTTCTGCTCACCTATTGACTGCGTAAGATTTCTTATTTCTCCTTTTTTCTCTTCCTGTTCTTCTTCTTGATGTATCTGAGCATCTACAAAATTTCCAATCATTGCCAAGAAATGATTTATCTTCTCATCATATTCAAACACCTGCTAACGTTTTACATTGATAGGAATAGAGGGCCTGTGTCTAATTTCAATCTCATACCTCAATCTTGGATTCATAGGTGGCTTGAAGGTGTTAGCTGCAACTGCTAAAAAATCTGCCAACATGTTCTCCTCCCTTGGAATAAACTAAAGATTGAAGTATTCAAAATAATTCTCAACCAAATCCCAAACTTCATTCCTATATGATCTTAACCATGGATGCTTGGTTTGACAAAGATTTTTAATCTGCCTTATAATTAATTCAAAATCACCAAAAATGGAAATACACTGAATTCCCATTTTTTTAGCAGTTTGAAGACTTAATATTAAGGCCTCATACTCAGCTACATTATTTGTTGAATCAAATTCTAACTTTAAAATAAAAAGTCATAAGATTACCTTCTGGAGATACCAATAAGAATTCATCTCTTGTGCCATCCTTGGAGTAGGCTCCAAATATTTTTTGAATACATCTCATTATGTACAATTGTTGAAGAGATCCATTTCTTCATGTATTCAACAAATTTTTCATCTTCATGCAACATAAAACAAGGAAGATCTTCTTTTTATTGACTCTAAATGGGGGAATTACCCACATCTTTCTTTGTGGTAGTTTTCACAAATATTGTTTCTTTGTACAATCTCCTTTCTTCCCCATTGAAAATAAGAATGATAGCATAAGTGAAGTCTACTTTTAAAACTCATCCCTACTTTTCTCCCCAATATCTTGACAAAAGCATTCCAAATTTGGCTAGAATATCAGCAACCACTACATCCATCATAATACTTTTTGCTGGAATCTGTGCCAAAGATACTACCATGTCTTTTATTAGCCCAACACATTTCACCCTCTTATAATCATATGAAAACAAATCCCTGTATGGTTTAGTAATCCATAAATTAAACTCTTTCATAACAGACAATGGCATAAGATTTTGATAAGAACCTGAATCCAACATGCAATTATGGAGAATAAACTCATTAAGAAGCAATGAGATGTAAAACAGAGGAACAAAAGAATCTACTTCTTCTATGTGAGGACCAAAAGTGACTACTTTTTTTTCTTCTTGCAAGTTCACAGTATCGCCTATATCTTCAATCTGTGAGAAACTAATGAATTCTAAAATTTCTTTTTTGTAACATGGTGTCTTAGCTAATTCAAGGAGAGGCACCTGAATCTTGATCTTCTCCAACTCTTTTGATAAACTGAAAAAAAATGAATTTTCTTGAAATTATTCTCAGGTTCTTCTTCATTCCTTCTAGGATTTGAATTCTATTCAGGCATAGGAACGACCTTCCCAAAAATATTAGTATCAATAGACTTGTTTTGGGAAGATTCATCCTGTTTCAATTATGTTCTATATACTGGATTCACAGGTTGTTTCAATTTATCTACTTGTTTTACTGAGTTATTTTATTGTGGAGTCGCCATTGGAGAAGGAACAAAATCTTGTTGTTCACCTTCATCATCCTGCACCCTAGATCTCGTTCTAGATCTTAAATTATACTTCTTATGCAACTAAGCTTGCATGAAATCTGTAAACTGCCTACAGTATTCATCCATCTCATCTTGTTCAAAAGACACTTCAGCTTCAACATATTCTCCCTCACAATATTCCTCTTCTTCATATTCTCTCGTGTACATAGAAGATATTTGATCTTCAACTTCTTTTTTATCATCTTCTGCTAACTGTCTAGGTGCTGCTTCTATATACAGGGTGCTTGAACTTGGTCTTGATCTCTTCTCTCCCTTTGCAAAATTTGTAGGGGTTATTTTCTGAATAGAGAATTAAACCCTCCTTTATCTTGTTGTACCAGTATTTGGGAGTTTTTACTTTCCAAATCCATCGTCACTAGCTTGTTTGACAAATTTTTAATCACCTTTGTCATATCATAAATTCTTTGATCCTGTGGTGATTCTTCTTTTGCTTTTCCCTTCTCTTGAACTGACTGATTTTCTTTAATTTTTCCAGCTGTAGTCATATTAGCTTCAATTTCCAACACATCTGTCTGTATTTTCTCAAGAGTAGGGGGTCTCCTTTCTCTCAGTGTAAAACTAAAATCAGCTTCAGAAGCCCCAACTAAAACTACCTTTTCTCCAATAGGAGGGGGCTTCATCTCTACAAGTAAACTATTGTACAATTTTTTGAATCTCCTAACAAACTCATAAATGTTTTCATTAGGCTTTCTTTTAATTGCATTAAACTCTGTCAATGAATAACCACGATCTCTCTTTTCTCCCCATCTCTGAGTGAATTGATTTTATAACTCTTCCCAGTTACTAATTGAACCATTTGGTAAACCTTTGAACCATTTTCTAGCCTCTCCATTTATAGACTACACAAAAAGGCTCATTACAACATCAAGATGTTCTACATTTAAATTTTCAACAAAAGTGAAAAACAAGGATAAATTTTGTTCTGTAGTTACTTCATCTTCTCCAGTGAAACAAGGAAGTAATTTAAGGTATTATTGAGGCATGGCATTCATTGGTTGTGGAATATTAAGTGATGCATATCTATTCATCAAGAAAAATGGTGCTGCCATATTTACACCTTGATTAACAACTCTGTGGGTGGATGAGGTTGATGAACCTATTGTGAAAGTAAATGAAGGTGGTTAAAATACGGATATGGGAGAGGGTTTATGAACAATGACAGAGGAACCAAAAACTCTATTTTTTTGAGCTTGTGTGAAGGCAAAAGAAACATACTCGAAAGAATGTTCTTCCAACTTAGGTTTCTTAAAATGAATGGGTGTGAAAGGTGAATCTTGTTCCAAGAAAGGGAGTTCCTTGGAAATATCTTCAAACAAAGGGTTATGAGAACTGCTACCAGGAGCAAACAATGTAGGATCATGTGTTGAAGGGGTTTTGGTTTCTGAGCATTTTTAGAAACCATTTTTTCTAGATATGACAAAGTAGGATCTTTATGTTGCGAGGTATCTGACCTCGTGTGAGGCCTTTTGAAAGCCATAATTCTAAAAATAACAAACATAACTTAATATTTCCTCCTCACTGAACAACCAGAGGAAATAGAAAGAAAACCCAAGGAAAATGAACTTCGCTTCTTCGTTCCCTGGTACCAGTGCCAAAAAATGTTGTATCTCAAGAGAAAATCCCTTGGCTGTGGTAAGGAATCAATGCTTAAGAAATTTTAGAAATATATGTCCCAAAAATTATAAAATCAGATGGTCTCTCTTTAATACCTTTGGAAATTAACTCTTTAATACCATCAATATTCTAATATAATGAAAGACTTCACAATGCCATTAACTGCTGATATCTGAATGAAAAGAAGAACTGGAACAAAAACTCAAAATGATATGCTGAGAAACAGAATATATCACTTTAAATCTCAAAAGAACTTTCTGTAGACATAATAGTTGGAGTGAAGGAGCGCATATTAAGGTTATTTAACTCTTACTTATAGGTGTAATAAAGAGACCCGCAGCTACATTACTTCACTTCATTCAAAGAAGAATAAACACAGAATGAAACTGGAAATACAAATCAACATCAATAGGTGCAAGAAACTTGATCTTTTTTCACTAATTTCTCAAAAAATTAAGTACAAGATTTGTAGTCATCCAGAGGTCCAAAACTCAGAACCCTCCTCTTTCTTTCTCATTTTCTTAAATACAATACAAAAGCAGTTTGTAACTGCTGGAACTACTTGTAACTGTTCAAACTACCTTGAACTGTGTAAACTACCTATTACACCACAGTTAAAAACTTCATTACAACATCGATATTTTAACAAAAAGATAAATAAAATTAAAGCATCAATCTATTTTCTGAATCTGTATTTGATTATCTGTCACTATGTTCTCCGGATTTGCTGACGTGACCTTCTGAGATGCTGAGGTGTCACCTGGTGAATCAGTCATCCATGATTTGCACTTCTTCCATATTTCAATGTTGGTTTTGGGATAATTGACCAACTTTTGATATTATAATCTGAAGGCAGTGATCTTGTTGAAGGTGGGACTTTCTGTGAACAAAGTCTTTACCATCCATAATAACTGAAAATGCCTCTGTAAGATATTAACAATTGTAGCTCCTTTCAAGATTGCAGTTTTCTCATGGGTATTATCAATATTACTCTCTTCTATCACTAACAGTGGCTCATATGAATCCCATGATAGAAGACTGCCTTTTAGATCCCAGCATGATGGCAGCCCTACTCTGGTCCTTTTGTCAAATATGTTTACATCTTGTTTAATTTCTGTGAATTTCTTCTTTGTCAACTTCCTTCAAGCATTTTTCACAATCAACTTATTTATATCTAGAACACATAATGTCCTATCTTTCATTTCATTTTCCTCCAGCTCCTGATCTGTCTTGGTTGATAAAATCAATGAATTTATTTGCCCATAAATCTTTGTTTAGAGTTTTTTGTTTGTCAGCTACAAAAAATTCCTCCATATCTCTGATTATGCTCTTTTCTTCTAACACTATTATCAAGGACTTCCAAGTTGTTTTCATGGATTCAATGATTTCATTCCACACAATATCTTTCTCTTGAATCAGAGTTATGTTTCCTTTCAACTTTTCTTTAAGACTCTTGATTTCGTCATAAGTTGTCTGGAAATATGATTTATACTTATTGACTTCTCCTTCTTTGGCTTGTACAATTTTCATCATTGTGTCAAGCTCTCTCTGAGTCTTCTTAAGATCAATCTCTGCCTTTTTTAACTTTGTGCTCAGCTAGGAAAATCTTGTTGTTGGATCATCGGTTTCAGATGACATGACTATAGTGCAAGAATGAGATTCAGTTTGAATTTGCAAGTTAAGTACATACTCCTTTAATTTGGAAATATCTTCTTCTTTCTGCAACAACTATTGTAAAAGACTCTCTTTCTCATTCTCTACCTCTGCTACCTCTGCTGCCATGGGATGTTCTCTAGTAGGTAACTTTAACTTCTTCTTCAACACATTGATTTCTGACTCTGGACTTTGTAGTAACTTCTATACATATGATTTATCATTAGGATCCACTCCAATTTTTACAATTATCTCCTTCAACTCTTCATTTTGAGTTGAAAGAGCCTTGGAATTAGCCTTCTCCAATTTTAACTATTTGATCACTTTTCCTAACATATTTTCTGCCTTATGAGCAACTGCACTAGTTTTAGTTAGGTCATTAACAATCAATTGGCCTATCCGCATATGAAAATTAACTTTGTCAAGTAAAGGGATCTTCTTCACATCAACAGTTAAGTTAACAATTTTAAAACTGCTGGATGACCCTACTGTCGTTTCAAATGGGTGAGAAAAAGAAATCTTAAACTGGTGCCTTTCTAAGTCCATAGCAATCAACAATATGGTTTTTTCAGGAGTAATCTTATACTCAGCTTGAGCCTCCATACTAGATTTAAACTTCTGATTCTTTTCTGCAATTTGAGAAAAAAATTTCTTGATCAACGGAACTTGATCCTAAACAACTCTATGTCTTGACAATGAAGCTGGTGCATTTTGAGCATCTCCTAATTGAAGAAGGAAACCAGGCTAGGTACTTGGTATTTCTTTAGTCAATCTAGCTCTCTTCTCAGCTCTCTGTTCTTCATCTTCAAAATCAATAGCTTTCTCTTTGCTTCTTTTACTTAATTTTTCAGAAATTATTGGAGTCTGAATGCTAGAACTATCAGAGTCTGCAAAAAATTTGTTAGCCAACTTCTCTACTTCAGGCCTATTGTCATGAACAAAAGCAGAATAAACGTTTTAAACCCTTCCATTAGAGATTACCTTGTGAGGATCATAGGCCCATTTCTCACCTAGTAACAAGTGCATGTTTTCTAACATCATGTTAGCTTCATTTTTTGCTTGCCTCATGTTCACTATGAATGGTCCCACAGACATAGGAAACTTAAATAAATGACCCTTCTTCATTGGAAAAAAATGTACTTGATCTACATTCAGACTCTGTCTAATAAAATCCAATGCAAACAATCTCATGGGGACAAAGATTGGTAATCTATAAGGTTCAATCCTGGCTCCATATAATATAATTTCTGAATGATCATCATGCACAAACCAATCCCCAAATTTAAAATTAGCACTTAACTGAAGAAACTCCTGGGATTTTGGCAGAAAACATGAAGGAGGAACTCCATTCAAAACCTTTTAGGCAATTGGCATGAAATAAGCAACAAAATCAAACACCCCTCCCTCATCTGGTTCATTTATTATTGTATCTGTCCAAAATACTACTGAATGTCTTTTCTTAATTGCATCCATAATATTTAGCCCCAAATGTAAAAATTATTCTGCATTTTGATGCAAAAGGGGGAGATTTTTGATCTATGATTGTCATTGATGTCAACCCAAGTAGCACCAGGGGCTACCCTGATCTTGCATAAGAATTTTGACTTGACAAGTTACTCCATTCCAAGTCAATGATATTTTGGATGGTTTCTACTTGTAGAGATTTTTTTGTTGATATATGGCATGCCACGTAATTCTTCACGGGTTTTTCTGTTGGATCGGGAATTATAAAATCAGAATTATATGGCATGCCACGTGAAGAATTACGTGGCATGCCATATATCAACGAAAAAATCTCTACAAGTAGAAACCATCCAAAATATCATTGACTTGGAATGGAGTAACTTGTCAAGTCAAAATTCTTATGCAAGATCAAGGTAGCCCCTGGTGCTACTTGGGTTGACATCAATGACAATCATTGATCAACAATCTCCCGCTGATTTTCATTAACTCGAATTTCTTTTAATCCCACCCGATAATTAGCATGGGTGTTAATTAAAACAGTCGGTCCCACCTTCACCTTCTTTCGAACAACATATTAATCGACCAATATACAAAAAATGAAATGATTTTCCGACATATGAAATATTTACATTTTGTCATATTTTCTAAATATATGCTTTTTTTGTATTTTCTAAAATAGAATAAAGAAAAATGAAAATCAGCCACAACACATGTATTCAGTTTTAGATCTGTATGTGTGAAGAAATGTTAATGTGTTTACTTCGATGTTAATGCTGAAATTTCATATTAATAACTTAAGTAGGAGACGTATAACCATATAATTAGCATGGGTGTTAATTAGAACAGTCGGTCCCACCTTCACCTTCTTTCTAACAACATATTAATCGACCAATATACAAAAAATGAAATGATTTTCCGGCATATGAAATATTTACATTTTGTCATATTTTCTAAATATATGTTTTTTTTGTATTTTCAAAAATAGAATAAAGAAAAATGAAAATGAGCCACAACACATGTATTCAGTTTTAGATCCGTATGTGTGAAGAAATGTTAATGTGTTTACTTCGATGTTAATGCTGAAATTTCATATTAATAACTTGATTAAGTAGAAGTATAACCATATTTAATAGTAGGCTTTCTGCATAAGTAATATTCAGAAATTTTCACATGGTATCAAAGCGATTGCAAATGTGGTTGAATCATCAGAAAGAAGACTTAAGAATCCTTGCTACAAAAAGCAGCATCAACAGTAGAAATCTGGACTAGAGAGGACATCATAGCAACAGAAGGGAGCAGAGCCATGCAAAGGCCATAGTGACACAGTCTCCACGCAGGCCCACATACTTGCAGTGTAGAGACAATGTAGGGATTGTATGCTCATGCAGATGCCAGCCAGGGTGACGTAGTCCTGAAGCTGTTGCTGATTCAAAGTGCCAGAAGCAATTCTACAAAGCTTCAGTAGTTGCTAGTGGGGTTAAATTTTTGAAGGTGCAGAAATTATCCTGAGCACTAGTTGAAAAAGAGTGGTAGGAGAACAACTTCTCAAACGATTTCTAGCCAAATAAATTTGCAGTTTGATCAGAGGATTGAAGAGAGCTGTTTCATTGTGATTTGGCGGACTTCCAAGAGAGGAAGTCAGTTTTCAGAGGGAGCAGAGGGTTCCTTTCTTACCAAGGACCCTAGAATTTATTAGTTCCGACATATTTATTGAGCAGATGGCACCTCAAGGACTACTTGATCAGGATAGGTTGGACGACCTGTCCAAATTTTCAGTCTAGAAGGCCAGAATCCTGGCAGTCATGGAGGCATACAGTCTGAGGGAGCATGCAAATAAAGTCCTGGCCATGCCAACTAATGCGAAGCTCCTGGAGAAGCATGAAGAAGCAGCGACACATGCCAAGCACTTCATCATGGACGATGTCAAAGATCATGTAGTGCCTCACATAGCCGAGAAGAGAATGACTCATGATATGTGGGTGGCTTTGACCTCACTATATGAAGGGAGATACATCCAAAGGAGAATGCTTCTGGAGAATCAGATGAGGTTATTCATGATGGCCAAAGGAAAAGAAATCGAACCCTTCCTTTTCAGATTACAGGTGATCAGGGGTCATTTGACTGCCACGAGAGTGAAAGTGGAGGATGATGTGATGGTGAGGATTGCACTCAACGTGGTCACAAAGGACTGGGAATTTTTTTTCCAAATTATCTTGGGCAGAGCGAAACTTCCCAATTGGGACAGTATTTGGGCGATCCTCCGTTAAGAATAACTCCGTTGGTTCACCAAGAGATAATAGAACACGGGATCCAGTAAAGCAACCTTGGAATCAAAGAGGCAACAAGGGAGGAAGAAGCGTGTTCTATCAAAGATCAAGTGTTTCGAGTGCGACTAACTAGGAAATTTCACCATCAATTTTCCTTAGAAGAATAGGGACAAGGAAGCTTCTACCTCCAAGGCTGTTGTGGCAGACGATGGATCCGAATATGACATGGCCATGAGCACTCATAAACCATTAAAGTGGGGCAACATGGATTTGTAGAGCAGCTATAGTGTGGTGGGGGGATCCTTGAGTAGCCCAACTCTTGGATCACATCTGTGCTACGAGAGCCTTAAGACAGTAGTGGAACAAGTGGAGAAGTGGGTGCAGAGAGTCAAAGATGGAGTAGAGTCAGAGCTGGATGCTGAGAGGGAGAAACACAGTGCAAATGCAGCAGCAGCGTGGCAGTACAACATAGAGGGGTTGATGTGACTTTAGCAACGCAGTGTAGGTTGGCTTACATAGAGCAAAGCTGCAGCAATGTAGTGGCTTCAGAAGGACAGCGTAGAGAGGCAGCCTATGGAGCTTCAGTGATGAGGATGTAGCCAAACTTACTTGTATGTCAAATTTTGGGCAGGAGTTTTCAGATGCTTCTTTCAGCAACTGAGTTGCAGTGTAGCAGTTGGCAGCACAATGCAATAGATTGAGAGGGATATGTAGTACAGATGTGGCAGTGGCAGTGGCAGCGTCATGGACAGTAGTACGGGAGATCAACATCAATGCAATGATGAAGGGAAGCAGGCCAAGAATCAAGAATGAGATCCACACTAGAGATCAGTGCAGAACTTCGGGGTGAAGTAGTGTTGTGCTAGAGCACTTTCCTCGCTAAGAGCGAGTGTTGAGATTTTGTGGTGTTGGGGTAGCTTCAGATGTGATCTAGCTCCCAAAATTTGTGGAGAGAATAGAATACATGAGATCTCCAAGACCCAGAAAGGGATTTGAGAAATTCCATCTGATTTGAGAGAAAATTAATTAATTAATATTTTTAATTAAGGACCCTAAGTCTAACTTAAATCACACATGTAATTAAAATTAGACATGTGATGGAAATGAATTAAATCACACAAATAAATATTTGTTTTAATATTAGTTGTCTAATCAATATTATATCACGATCTTTGGTTTCCCAACGAGAAAATTATAAAGGAAAGGCTTGGGGTCAGTTGGATAACACACACATAGTGGCAGAGCACTGAGACTAAGCTGAAATTCTAGGGCATGGTTTGCTAAGAATTTCAGAAGTGTTTCAGCTGCAGCGAGGGGTAGTATTGGCTAAGGTGATGATCTGATCCTAGAGCGAAGAGTCAACAAGAGGCAGAGAAGTAGCATTCATAGCAGTGCAGAGGGAGCAGCGACTACGCATCAGTTATGCAATAGATATGCAATGCAGAGGCTTCAGATGCTACGCAGACCCAGAAAGGGAAGTGCAGAGGAAGTAGCAGGCAGTCAGGGCTTACACAAGCCCATCTAGGGCAGCGTAGAGACAACTTAACCCAGTTTGAGATTACACAACCCTTTCCTAAGCAGCGCAGGGCACCAATAGGCTAGCAGAGCTGACGGAGAGGGCTTTAGAGCAGCGTTGGGGTTTCTGAAGACATAAAGGGGCTGACTTCTGTAAATCCTTTTTAAGGGTGTGAATTAGTCCAGTTTTCCATATTCAGAACTAAGGTATTGTTACATATTTTTGTTTTCTCTATCGAGTAAACCAGTAAGGTGCCCAGATTTGATGTATTCAAATTCTACTTAATAATATAAACCCTTTTTAATCATAAATCTTCCGGGAAATCACATAAGGAATTTTTGGAACCGACGCGTTTCGAACTACCAACTGTAGTTCATCATCAGGATAATAAAGATTAGCTGATCAAACATACACATTTATAACGGGAAGAGAGAAGCAGCGGTCAAAACCCAAGGAGTTAAAAAACGGTAAAAAATAAGAAAAATTATAAAATAATCAAAAAATATAACTAACCTCTTCTAAAAATTAAAAACGATCAAAAATAAAACTACAATTAAAAATATACAAATACAAAATTACCCATTCCTATCAACCCTAACAACTAAATTAACTCCCACAATAGAAATAAGATAAATAGGTTAATAATAGAAAATTTCAAGTCAAAGCCATAAATAAATAAATAATAAATAAAATAAAATAAAATAAATAACCTCTTTAAAAATTAAAAACAGTCAAAAATAAAAATACTATTAAAAAATACAAAATTACCCATTCCTATCAACCATAACAACTAAATTAACTCCCCTAACAGAAATAAGATAAATAGGTTATTAATAGAAAATTTCAAGTCAAAGTCATAAATTCTAAAAAAAATAAAAAAAAATAAATAATAAATTATTTGTATTTTATTATTTTAAAATAAATAAATTAACATATATAAACTAATAAATAACAAAATAACAAAAAAAGACCAAATCATAAAATTAAAATCAAAGAATAACATGACCCATTAAAAATAAAATAAAAACAAAGAATTCAAGTCAAAGTCATAAACTAAAAATAAATAAAAATAATAAAATAAAATCAATAAATAAACTAAATTACTAAATAAATAAATACATGAATGACTAAAAACTTTTAAACCATAAAATTAAAATAAAATGAAATAAATTAATTAATTAATTTATTTATTTATTTATTTTAAATAAAAATGAAAAAATATATAATAAAATAAAAAATTAAATTAAAAATATATATTTTATTTTAATAAATAAATAATAAATAATTAAATACTAAAATAAAATAAAATAAAAACAAAAATAAGACCAAATCAAAACAAAAGGAACCTTACAGGGAGTGAAGAGAAGGAATCCAACAACTGCTAACTTTCCAACCATCATCTCTATTCAACGTTCGGGACCTCTTCTCAATCTCAATCGCCTCCCTAAATTTCTGGTGATGGAAATGGTCAACCCTAGCAAGGATTCTAGTGTCCCCCATACAGATGTGATGCTTTGTCTTTTCTGCATGCTCAGCTAACGCCGAGGACTTGGTTCTACCATGCCTAATATCCGCAGCATGCTCTTGGAACCTCTTATTAATCGATCGACTAGTTTCACCAATGTAGGGAGTCTCGCAAGAGCACGGAATCAAATAAACACCTTTCATACTTTTAGGGTCCAACTAGTCCTTAACCAATTTAAGGGAGCCCCGAATGGTGTTTAAAGGTTTAAAAGAAGAAGAGATCTTATGTTTCCTTAAAATCCGAGCGATTTTTTCAGTAGTGCCTTGAATAAAAGGTAAATGAACTTTACCAACAACATCACCACTAATCTTATTCCGTTTAGGACCTATGCTCGCATTCCTGAAAGCCTTCAAACCCTGACTTATACTATAACCATTTTCTCCAAAGACTTTAAGGAGATGGGCTTTCTCTTCATCTAAATGATTAATATCAGAAATTCTAAGAGCTCTAGTAGCTAAAGTATTCAAAACTCCAAGCTTCTGAGCAGGAAAATGATGAGAATCAGAATGAAGATATTGCTCTGTATGCGTCTTCTTCCTAAAAACACGGTGCGAAAAAGAGCCATTATTATTTCTAGAGATGAGAACATCCAGGAAAGGAAGGTTCCCATCCATTTCAGTTTCCATCGTGAACTTGATGGAGTCAGATTGACTATTCAAGTGTCGATGGAAGGCCTCTAATTCCGGACGACCATGAGACCAATTGATGAACGTGTCATCAACAAATCGCTTCCAAACCTTGGGTTTTAAAGGAGCAGTCGCCAAAGCTCTAGATTCAAAATATTCCATAAAAAGGTTGGCCACCACTGGGGAGAGCGGGGAACCCATAGCTACACCGCACGTTTTCTCATAAAATTCTCCATCAAAACTAGAAAAGGTAGATGTGAGGCAAATTTCCACCAAATTAGCTGTATCAGGATTAGTGATACGCCTGATACACCTACTGCCTCCATGATAGGAATGTTCGTGTAGAGAGAAACAACATCAAAACTAACCATAGAGTCATTAGGTTCGCAAACCCAGCTATTTAGCTCCTGAACAAAAGAAGCAAAATCTTTTACGAAAGAATCTGTCTGACCAACAAGAGGCTTTAGCTTACGGGCCAAATACTTAGCTAGGAGCCAGAAGACCAGTTTTCCCGCATTGGGTTTTTCTAGGGATAGTTGTCCAGAAAATATGTGTATGTATTCAGTTTTATATCTGTATCTGTGAAGAACTGTTAATGTGTTTACTTTGATGTTAATTCTGAAATTTCAAAATAATAACTTGATTAAGTAGGAGAAGTATAACCAGATTTAACAGTAGGGTTTCTACATACGTAATATTCAAAAAATTTCACATTTACAACCAACACTAAGGCAACAGAAAGTTATACTTCCCTATGCCTTCCTATGGATCAAAAACCAAGTATTCTTTCAGATCAAAATGAAAGGGGTACTTGTATTTTTGTTGGATTTCAAGACAAGGTAACATTTCAAATTATTGAGGATCCTTACATTAATTTACTACAGTCAACAGGGGAGATTACTTTTCTTGTATTTATTGATCATGAGCACATCTTCAGTGGACACTTGGAGTGGACTATCTTTTGTTTTCTCTACATGCCCAAGGAAAAGCGTGATTCTAGTAAGTAGCCATTTGTTGGTTTGGTTACACTAGAGGGATCATTTCACATGATTGTATATATGTCTTCAGCAGGTGGGTAGTTATCATCGAGATTTGAAGCCCGAGGTGAAGGCCCTAAGATCTCGATGATATGCTGCCATCAATAAGTTATGTAAGTGTTCTTGCAGTGAGTAGTCAGTTTTATTTTTTTAGTCGAGTCAGTTCATTTTGTTAGTCAGCTTTCAATATTGAGTTTGATCTTTTGATTTTTTACTCCATGCCCAATGGATAAGGCTACTTGTTCTATGGTGTTCTTGACACCTCCAAGGAGCTTCCATCCTTAACTGGAGCCAATGTTAGTGTCTGCCAGTCACTAGTGATCAAATATGCTCTTACAAGGTTTTGTTAGGGTCTTAGGTCAAATTTTTATGGTTTCAGCAGGTCTTCAAATACAAATTTGGTCACTGGCTAGTGTGTTTAGGTGTGTTACTACTCCTTTCAGTCTAATTTTTGGTCTTTCTATCATTCATTTTTATGATTCATCATTGAAATGTCTCCGTCAACATCTTAGTCACATCACCATGGTCATCATTCAACTCATTTCATGTAGTGTCATCATTAGGTTTTGTTGAGAATTTGGACGGCTGTTGGTTAATACAAATTCTCTTCTTGATAATTACTTATGACCTTAATTGTGATTGCCCTTGACTATCTGCAACCTTTCCTCCTACACTTGACTGTATTCAGATGATGCCCTAATTCACTGTTATGCCTGCATTTATCTTCCTTCCTGCACTTGACCGCATTCAAATGTTGCCCTAGTTCACAACACTTGACTACACTTATTGACTCCCTTTATAACTGAACTTATTCCTGAGATCCACAATTCTTCATGAGGTTGATCTGCACCTTCTTCCATTCCTTATCCAAACTTATGCTTCCCATATGTTCGCATTATAATCTTGATATTTGTCCACAATATTTTCTGGTAGGTATCTACTATAGGTATATATATATATATATATATATATATATATATATATATCCGCATACCTTACAAAAACATCCGCAAACTTATCTCAGGCTTGTCCGCATTTTATTTCAGAGGAATCCGCATTAAGTTTGTTTATTACACTCACACTTATTTGCTGATCTCATGTCTGTATTTGACCTCTGTTGTATCTCAGAAAAAGGCTGCATTTTTCTCCTATATTAACTTCAGAACCGTCTGAGATATCTGTCTTAAATGAGTTGCAGACAGGGGTATAAATAGAGGCTGCTTCTTTCATATGAGGCTGACCATACAACTGACATGTAAGCCGAATTTAGCATAGATTTTAGGCCGATATTAAGACTTGTATACTTCAGCGTTAAGGGTGACTTCATGAGGGTTGTTATCAGCTATTTTCCCACAAGATCTTGGAGCACATTCTAGACACATCATAAACATTACTCTTGATTACATTTATAAACATAAGACAATCCCTACTAGACATCAAGAAGAAGTCTAGAGACCTATAATAAATCTTGCTCATGAAACCCATGAATCAAGTACAAAAAAGTCACATTTTATTATCTTTGTCTTCTTCTTTACATAAATACATAATTACATAGTCAACATGAATACTGATCTAGTTACACTTTTCAACAGGTTTTAGGGTCAAAATAATTAAAATCGGTCATTTCACCATTAAATTCAACATTGAAGGAGTAGTAATAGTAAAAAATGTTCAATAAAGGTTTCAAAAGTGTATTTTCATTCCTTTCATCATGTAATATGTTTCATAAGGTTCTAAAGCTCTAGTTTTAAGTAAAAAGGTGAAAAGAACATGGTAGGACCACTACACCACTATGAAGAGGAATCGATTTCCAAGCCATTTAAAGACCAAGGGAGCTTCTCATTTTCTCATTCTATCTTCAATAAAGCACCATTGCATCATCAAAGTCATTCTTACCCGCAGAGCAACCATTTCTTGCTACCAAAGTGCCTCATCAGTTGCTGCGTTGTGCATTCGCTGCACTTTTGCCAAAGGTGTTGCACATTCTTCAAGGGAGACAAATCATCATTTCAGAGGAATTATTCATCAACCACAGGTTCCAGTGTATGATATATAAGTGATTGGGTCCTCGAATTTCATCTTTTTTCTTCATTTTGTGCTTGAAAGGATCAATTCCCTCTTGTAGGGTTTTTGGTTTCATTTTCTTGGTTTCATGTTCTCATTGAAAAACTGCTGAGTAAAACCATAAGATAGAAGCTCACTCACCTTCCCCCACATTTTATACACCTTCCTAATCATTTCCCATCATTTCTATCCCTCATTTACCCTATTTTCCGACAAACCCTAGCCTAGACTAGACATTTCTAGGTTAGGATTGTTTTTTCCCTTTTTGGACCCCTTCCCCTCATTCATTCCCTCAAATTTCACTTTCCCCTACTCCCTAACATCTCTCCCTACCCCCCTAAATTTTCCCAAGAATTTAGGAGGCCCTTAACCCCTTCATCTCCCTTCATTCCCAAAAACTACCCAAATCCCCTATTTTTCCTTCACTAAACCCTAATTCCCTTTCCCATTGAGCTAGGGTTAGCAATGGATTTTGAAACCACTAAGCTGAAGAGGCACAAGGGAGGTTAGATCAACAGGTATGAGTCCATTTCAGCACAAGAGATAATTTCCTCACCTTTCCTCAAGAAATCATTTCAGGATGTTGGTTGCCTTGTTTTTTTCGAAAAGGTAGAGGAACTAGGTTTTCATGACAAACTTACCAACACTTTTGCCACCAAATTGAGGGTGGCCATCGCAGGGGTGGAGATCACAACCACAAGGATTCCAAAAAATGGAGAATTTTGGCTCAAGAGTAGAGACCTTGACCTTGACATCTATAAAATGTACTTGAAGCCAACATACAAAGCAACTCCAACACATGTCTTTCCATTCATACAGTTGTTGGACAAGTATTACCCTTTCATGAAACTGATCATGAGATATTTCACATGTGAGGGAAGATACTCAAGGTTGTATCAGTATCATATGAGACTCTTGATGCATTTCACCGGTGTAAGAACCCTAAACTTGCGTCATTGCCTTTACAAAATCAAGGTTTGTTTCACCATGGCTTGGTGAAGGTCCTAGTTTCCCATCAGCTTACACAGATAATTTTTTCATGGGATTGTTTTATGTATTCAACTTCTTTTTTTTCTTCTCTAGCTCAGTCTAGAAGTCACTCTACACCCTTGGCTTCACCAGCATATCAAGAGTTTTCTTCCTCAAGCAAACCTACCAAAATATTTCCTAGGGTAGAGGTGACAAAAACATATTTTAGAGGTAAGAGTCTTGTTCTTTCTCCAGATATTGTTGAAAGGGCAAAGCCTACATCAGGTGAACAAGGATCATCATCACATCATGAGGCACCATTGCAGGATGAGGAACCATTCCATCATGACACTGATATGGCATACTTGGAGGTGAATGAGGAGAAAAAAACACTGGAGCAGATAGTCATGGAGAAGGAGGCTGAAATTAGAGAGCTGAAGGAGAGTTTGTCAAAGGCTAATTTCTTGGTTTCATTCTTGCAACAGGAGAACATGAAACTAAAGGTAAATCGACTGCTCTTAAACAAGCCTAAGGTTGATTTGAGCAAGGATGATGTAAAAGGTAAGGCAATGGTTGATATTGATGATTCATAGGATCAGGAAGAGAAGGTTATAACAAAGAGACCAATGAAAAGAGGCCTCAAGAGGGCACTTGAGAAAAAAAAAGAAGCATCTCCACCAAAAACTCAAATGACAGTTGATGAACTCATCTTGGTAGAAATTGAAAAAGACAAGGTACGTTGGCTTGATAGAGTAAATTTCCACATGGAAATTCTTCTCAAGTAGTAAAATAGGAACAAAAACCTACAGAGACACATCGACATGCATTGATATACAAGAAATCAGGTCTCCCGAGTAAGAATCAAGCAGTTAAAGAAGAAACTCAAGGAAACCCTAATGAGGCAAAAAGAGAAGGATAAGTTGGATTTGCTTGCTAAAGCCTCTCTCATAGAGTGACATATCATCACAGGCCTTCATGGGCCAATTTTTGTGAAGTTTTGAAGAAATTTTGAATTTTTTGGTTTTTTGTGACTTTTAGCTAATTTAGAAATTACAGTATAGCTAAAAGTGCAGCACCTTGGCACTGTGCTTTTTCCTCAACCATCCAAATAACAAAAAAGTCTACTTTTCTGGATAGATAATGACCTGTACATCACATCTATCCACCTAGGTTCCCTTGTCAACAAACTGGTTAAGAGAAAATTTCAAAAAAGAGGTCAAAAACACACTTTCTTCCACTGTTTTGGACTAGGCACTACGCTTTTGGGAGTACCTGTGGGAAAATGCATTTTTCTTCCTCATGGAGTGTCCATTTTGGTTGCTTGAGGTGTCTAATGACAACTAGACATCCTCATATTTCCATAGCATCTTTCTGAACTGTATTTAGAGCATGGGAAGGCCTTCAAAAGTCTCACAATCTGGGCATTGTGCTTTATCAGAATCGCACTGCGCTTTATCAAACATCTGTTGCGCTTTTCCCTGTGTGTGCAAATTTCAAGTTTTTCTTGAGTAACTCTTGGTCTGATAATGTAATTTCTTTACCTTCATATTGAGTTGATTTAATATTATGTAAATAAGCTTTTCATGGTCATTTTGATGTAATTTTGGACCTCATTAATGAGAATCAGGTTAATCAAACTCTAAATGGAGGGTTTGTTTTAACCTCCCTAATGTTTAGGGTTTTCTTGAGATAATATTGTGAGTTGTTCCTATACTGAGGGATTCGACCCCTGAAAGAGGGGAAGCCAGTTTTGAGTCGATATGTATGTATTTTTTAGTCATTTTGATGTTTGGACATCAAAGGGTGGAAATCTTGTAGCTTGCACTTCATCACTTTTTACAGGAAATCAAAGGACAATTATAGCTATTATTCAGGAATTCTCGTGTTGTGAGTTTGTGATAATGTTTTCTCTCTGTTATAGTTTTATATGAATGATATACTTATCTCCGTACCATATCTTTGACCTTCAGTTATTTTCCTAAGAGGTTTTAAGGATAATTCTTTTATTAAAGCTCTGTTTTTTTTTGGAATATCATTTTATGTTATATATTCTTGATTAATGAATTCATGGTGCACATGCTCAATAATATTTTCTTGCTCTTTCAAACCCTACAATACAATGAAAAACTCCTAAACCATCACAAAAGCATAGCTACCTTTCTCCTCTATATCTCTTGCAACTTAAACCTTTGATACTTTTGACCTAGTTCCCTGATTTTCATTCCCGATCCAACAGAAAAACCCTAAATATTTCAAAACCCTAGAGCTGAGCTATCTAGCGTAAAATCCACTATTGTACCAGTCAAACCCTTGGCTATGTTTTTCATAGAGAGAGCCCTCTCTGGTTAGGTAGGGCTAGGTGCCAAACTAAAAGCTTGGTTTGAGGTTACCTTTGTTGATATCCTTTCAACATTGGGACATCGTGGAGGCTAACAGGGAATTCAACAAGAGGAAGTTGAAGATTGTGTATCCCATACCACGTATTGATGTGTTGATGGATGAGATTAGAGGAGCAAAGTTCTTCTCTAAGATAGATTTGCGGTCAAGGTATCATCAGATCTGGGTGAGGGATTAGGACATCCTGAAGACAACCTTTAGGTGTCACTATGGTCATTTCGAGTTCCTGGTCATGCCTTTTGGGTTGAACAACACACCAGCTAATTTTCAATCATGCATGAACCATGTGTTCATGGGGAAATTGAGGAGATTTGTGCTAGTTTTCTTCGATAAAATCCTAATCTAAAATAGGATGTGGGAGGAGCACTTGCAACACCTAGATACGATGTTGCGCATTTTAGAGGAGCAGCAGTTATACGCCAAGATGTCCAAGTGCGAGTTTGAGCTGACAAAGATGCTTTACCTGGGACATATTATGTTGGAAATACGGAGAGGGGGGGTGAATCTGTATTTCTTATAAATTAGCACATTTTAAATATTTTCATATCATTAGTTAATCTTCAATTATTCTTTATGTTTATCCAGTAACAACATTAAACAATAGAACACAATAGGCACACTAATTTTAGGTGGAAAACCCCCTCCGGGTCAAAAACCCTCGAACATTTTTCTAATAAATTCTTTAATCTTCATCCCCAACTTAAATTAAAAGTACAACTTCCTATAATTCTAGAAAAGCATTCTTCTCTAGCTCCCACTGGAAGGACACCCCAATGCCCTGGTTTCTTCAATATTCAACTGAATGGATGCCCCAACATCCTAGACCAACCTAGCACCCTGAAGTGTTAATAGGCTCCAACATATACGTGACTTCGTGCACCAGCCTAGCACCTCCCTGCCACCCTATAATGATCAAAAATAAGACAAGGGTGTGAACTCCCATACCAGGGATAATGATCCACGATACAATATGATTCACAATGATTTTCTTGAACTAGACCAATCACCCAATCACACTATGACCTGCAACCCAACCATAACATTATCCAATAATGACACTTATACCTCCCAACGATTACTCTCCAACTCTAAGTAGATTGACTCTTTTACAATAATGACTCTTTTACAAGTTTGCAATGATGATTTTTACAATACTGACTTTTGACACGACCTAATACTTGACTTGACACTGCTTCTTTGAACACTAGTAGTTGTTGAGGTATTGTTGTGCTTTCTTCAAGTAATGGTACTTTGGCGTTGCATTGTCCTTCTAGTATGTGTTTAAGTTTTCCTATTGTGTCCTCCTTCCTGCACATGCAAGACCCAAACCAATATACAAAAAAAATACTTACACTGTCCTGCAAACCATATGTTAGAGAAATATTCAAAATTCAAATGTAAATACGTTCAACATTTATGAAAAAAACCCAATCAAACATACATACAAAATACTTACATTGTCTTGCAAAAACACATGTCAAAGAAGATATTCAAATTAAAATTCAAATACTAATCATACATACCTTGTTGTAGCAGACTTACCCTTGATTGTTGATGTGTGGCCTTACTGCAGTGATCCTTGAATGCATATTTTTTCTTGCCTTCTAGAAGATCAATATTGAATCTCCTATATCTGTGTAATTTCAGATCTCCAAGGTCTGAAATTTCATCTTGTGGTAGCCCTCTGAGTCCTCTTTCCAACTGCGTAGTTTTGATCAACATTGGATTCTTCAAGAAATAGTTATGCCCAATCTCCTACGATGACCTGATTAGAGACTTGTTCAGTAGAGAAAACTTGGATGAAGTGCCACGTGTCACTGTTTCAACCTTTGGTCCTGAAAACGATATACAACAAACTACAGCTGGTCCTCTTTCTATCATTTTTTACGAAATTTGAATCCAATGTACAGAGATAAATTTATGACGATTTTCCCAAGGTCACCTGTTTGACATGAAATTCGGGAGCCTGCAAAAACCCTAAATTCCTCAAATCATATCTCCAAAAATATAGCGAACCAATATCTAAATTTGAACACGAGCTTCATCAGGATTTCTCCCAAAAGGGGTTTTAGTTTCAGCATCTGAAGCTTCACAGAAAAAACTTTATAGCGAAAATTCCACGATGACATGTTAGAAGTAGCGAAATCTTTACATGAGGAGGATATGACGTTCACAATTTATATAAATGCTTAGGTTGAGAGGGTATTCAACAAGTAAACATTGAAGGGATTTCAAGAGCTTAAAAAATTATTAAGTATTGACAATTCAATGACCACAACCAACGATTAGTGTCATGCCACAACCCCATGGGGTTTTAGCCCACTAACTCGGGTTACTAAATTCAAACACAAATATCTCTCAACCCGTGAAGAATTACGTGGCATGCCATATATCAACGGAAAAATCTCTACAAGTAGAAACCATCCAAAATATCATTGACTTGGAATGGAGTAACTTGTCAAGTCAAAATTCTTATGCAAGATCAGGGTAGCCCCTGGTGCTACTTGGGTTGAAATCAATGACAATCACTGATCAAAAATCTCCCCCTTTTGCATTGATGGCGACACAAGTACTCCCATTGAAATCATGAAATATCTTCCTACAACATTCTCTCCCCCTTTGTCATCAATGGAAAAGCATAACTCACCTTGAAAAATGTCATCTTGCGGACCTGTACACACCTCAACTCCCCCCCTTTTTTGCTTAGTTAGATAAGAGAAAGATTCTAACAAGAACTAGGGAGAATCCCAAGCTTTAGGCGAAGATACTCAAATGCTTCACGAGGTAATGGTTTGGTAAAGATGTCAGTAATTTGTTCCTTTGAACCAACATATTCAAGCTTGATATTCTTTTCGGTGACCTGCTCTCTAACGAAATGATATTTGATCGGAATGTGCTTTGTTTTAGATTGCATCACAGGATTCTTGGAGATACTGGTGGCACTAGTGTTATCACAAAATATGGGAATAGACTCATCAAAATTGACTTGAAGATCTTGAAAAGTTTGATTCATCTAGAGAACTTGAGTACAACAGGTTGCTGTCGCGATATATTTTGCTTCTGTTGTGGATAACGAGATTGAAGACTGCTTTTTACTTAACCATGAAACAAGGAAACCACCTAGATAGAATGTTGCTCCAGTAGTACTCTTTCGATTGTCAACTAGATTATTTCCTTTGGGATACCATAAACCATATTTTGTTGTGCCCTTAAGGTATCGAATAATTCTTTTGACGACAATAATATGAGATTATTTTGGTGCTGCTTGGAATCTTGCTACTTATCCAACTTCCTGCATTACGTCTGGCCGAGAAGCTATCACATATAGAAGACTGCCAATCATAGATCTATACAACCTCTAGTCCACATCCTTTGACGAATAATCTAAAATTAACTTACAACCTATTACCATTGGGGTAAGGACAAGCTTTCAATCTTCCATATTGAATTTCTTAAGCATTTCCTTGATGTACTTGGTTTGATATATAAATATTCCTTTATCCTACTGAGATATTTGAAGCCTAAAAAGTATGTCAACTCGCCAAGTAGAGACATTTCATACTCACTTTGCATCTTTGTGGCAAAGTTTTTACTTAATATGTCATCATTGCTTCCAAAAATTATATCGTCTACATATAACTTGATAATTGTTAGGTTATCCTAATCCACTTTCACATAGAGATTGTTGTCAGCACTTCCTTTCTTGAATCCTTGTTGATGTATATATCCATCAAGACAAGCATACCAAGCTCTATGCACTTGCTTGAGACCATATAGTGCCTTCTTTAATCTGCAGATGTAGTCTTCCTTTTCAGAGAGAAGAAAACCTTCGGGTGGTTCAATGTAAGCTTCTTCTTCCAATTCACCATTTAGAAATGATGACTTAACATCCATTTGGTAGACCTTGATTTTCCTTGAGCATGCATAAGCGATAAAAATTCGGATAACTTCCATTCTGGCAATAGGAGCAAACATTTTTTCAAAATAAATTCCTTCAACTTGTGCATATCCTTTGCAAAGTAATATTTCCTTATTCCTGGTAACATGTCCATCCTTATTTAACTTGTTTATGAAGACCCATTTAGTTCCAATAATAATTGTATCCTTTGGTCATGGAACCAACTCCCAAGTATCGTTCTTCTCAATTTGATATAGTTCTTCATTCATAGTTGCTACCTAATGTTCATCTTGACTTACTTCCTCAAAATTGATAACCTCAAAAGTTGCTAAAAAAACAAGGTGGGCTTGTTGTTATGGACGAAGCTGTCAACTTCTTCTGGTTCCAATTCCTTCATTTATGTTGCCGATGATTTGATTTGATGAGTGATTCTTCTGACACCATTATTTTAAAGCTTTTGGAGAATTTTCTTATACATCCTGCTGATCATTTCTTATTTCCTCTTGGTTGACTGTTGTTTCCTTATTTGATTAGTCTTATTCTGGAGCTTCTTCTTCATCCTTCACAGATTCTCCCTCAGATCCCTCAGATTTTCTTAAAGGGACAATCTCATCATCATCCTTTGTAACATAATCTTCATCAAAAGTAACATTTATGCTTTCCACTATTTTTTTTTGCCTCAGATTGTAGCATCGAAAATACCAATGAAAATACCTTCATCGACACAGGAATCAAACTTGACCAATTTTTTTATCTTCTCTTTTGATGTAGCATTTACTTCCAAATATTTTGAAGTATTTGACGTTAGCTAGCCTTCCTTTCCATAATTCGTATGGAGTCATGTTACAATTGTTCCTTATTAAACCTCTGTTTATAATGAATACAGTTGTATCAATTGCTTGAACCCAAAATTTATCATCTAATTTTGAGTCATTTAACATTGTTCTGGCCATTTCCTATACGGTTCTATTTTTTATTTCAAAAACTCCATTTTGCTGTGGTGTTCTAGCTATTGAGAATTGCCTTTTTATTCCATTTTCATCACAGTATTGTTGAAATACCTTGGAAGTGAATTCTCCACCATTATATGATCTCAGACATTTGATCTTCAAATCAGTTTCATTTTTGACCAATTCCTTGTAGATTCTAAAACATTCGAATGCCTTAGTATTTTTCTTTAAGAAGGTGACGGTTGTCATTCTAGTGTAATCATCTATCATTAGCATAAAATATAATTATCCATCCCTCATAGTACCACATAGATCAATATGTACTAATTCCAATGGACGTGATGCAAAGTGTTATTTTTTCTTGAACTCAAATTTTGTCTGTTTGCCGTGCCGACAAGATTCACATATCATATTGGTGGGTTTTGAAATTTTAGGCATTTCTCTTACTACTTCTTGTTGATCCTGACCAAATTGTAGAAATTTATATGTCCCATAACACATAACCAACTTTCATCTTCTTTCACCAAAAATCACCCTTTAGGTGTCTCATCCAAAATATATATGTCATTTGGAACTCTGCTTGTTGTAGCCACAATTTTCCCGAACTTTCCTTTCCTAATTTCACATTTCTTAGATCTAAATAGCATCATGTGTTCTTGATCGCACATTTGTCCAACACTGAGTAGACTGTGATTCATATTTTCAGCCAACAACACATCTTTTGCTAATGCATTCTTGCTTCCAAGTGTGACTGTACCTACTCTTATGACTTTTGAAGACCCGTCATTTCCAAAAGACACTGTTGAAGATCCTTCTTTTCCTTCAAGGATATGAACTTATTCCTATCCCCATTCATATAAGTTGAGAAAACACTATCAACATATTGAACATTTCTATTGATTTGAGCCTTGAGAGCGATAGCACATTTTTCAATCTTCTTTTTCCATATATGTTCATTCTAATTTTGCGAGAATTCCTTTGAGGAACTTCCAAGTCTGCAATCTTTAGCCAGGTGTCCAAAATTGTTACATTTGTAACTTCTACATAATCTCTCAAATGCTCAAATCTGTTAATATTTTGTTGAGTTCCGGAATATCCATTTCTGAAATATCTCCCGAAACTTTATTTATTCCAAACATATGTCCGACATTCTATAGCTCTATGTCCAAACCTGCCACATGAATAACAATGACCATAGAAGATAGGTTGATACCTGGGAAGAAATCTTCTTCGAGTAATTGTTTTCCATGGTTCTTCCTGCGAGTCCTGGTCTCTTGAGTTGGCTGGAAGGTCTACTTGCTTGTTATATTTTGTATATCCATCTTCTTTTGTTGTCATTAAAGGACTTGGCTCCTTTCAATTTTTTTTTTTTGTAACAAAGACCAATCTTGTCACTATTTGATCATTGATTGTTGATGATTTCTTCCAATGCCTTGGATATTTTGGTGTAGTTTTGAAGAGTTTTTCGATTTTTTACTTGCTTTCGAAGAGAAACTATTTCAGCTTCCAATTCTTCTCTTTCCTTGTTGCTTTCCTTTAATCCTTCCCTGAGCGATTTTTCAACTCATTTTTATTCTTCAACCTTGATTTTAAGAAATAGAACATGTTCCCTTTCTATCTTTAATTCGTCTTCAAGAGTGTTGACGTGCTTCTTCTCAACCTTGAACTCTTTGATAACCCTGATCACTTCATTTTGAAATTCAACCTTAGTCATCTCTTCTTCTTCATCTCCTTCTTCGTCAGATGCTTCTTTCTTATTATGGTTGGCCATAAACAATACTCTTCCGTTGATTTCGTCTTCATTATCACTATCTTCATCAGATGAGGAGCTATCTTCTTTGGAGAATAAACTCTTCTTAAAACATTTCTTCTTTCCTTGCTTGTTGAACTTCCTTAGACCTTTCTCTCCTTTCGTAACAACCTCATTTTTGTGAGGGCACTTGGCTGAAAAATGCCCAACCTCACCACAATCAAAACATATCAATGGAAGTTTACCTTTGAATTTCCTTGTATGTGTTCTCATTTTTCACGTGAAGTAGGAAAATTATTTTTTCTGAAAATTCTTCTTCATCTTCTTCCTTTTCTTCTTCCTTACAATTACAATTTTTTTCTTTCGGGGTATGTTTGTCCTTACTAGTTTTCTTGGATGCAACGAATGATGTTTCTAGGTGAGATGTGTCGTCCTCTTCTTCAATCCTCATTTCATATGCCATAAGCACTCCATGCAATTCATCTTTGCTGAGATTGACTAGATTCGAACTATATTCCAAGACAGATACATTTGGGTTGAAACTTGCCGGCAAGGTTCTAAGGATCTTCGTACAACAATTTTCGCATTGACAGGTTCTCCCAAACCTTCCAACGCATTTGTTATTTCATCAACCTGCTGTAAGTATGCATCAAAATTTTCATCTTCCTTAATTTTGAGGTGCTCAAATTTTTCCCTGTAAATTTGAAGCTTTGCTTCTTTCACGTTTGAGTCACCTGCATATATATTCTCAAGCTTGCCCCATACTTATTTAGTAGTTTTGCAACTTAGTACCTTAAGATAGACAGATTCAATAAGCCCATTGATAATGAGATCCTTAGCCCTTACATCATATACCATATTTCACTACAAGGAAAATACCCTCTAACGGATGTTTTTGAGGAACCCTTTATAAAAATACCCCATACATCCGTTTCTAGCGGAGGTTACTAGAGGAGGTTGGCAGGTGGAGGTTTTTGTGGATTTTTTTCGTCTGGTGTGCTTATAAACATAAACCGCACCGGTGCGTTCAACAAGAGAAAGCATCGGTGCGCACAAAACATTGGCACACCGGACACCGTGCGCTCTGTACAAACCTGCCTAGTGTGTCTTATTACTGTAACGCACCGGTGCTTTACAAAGATTCCGCACCGATGCGTCCTAAAACCTCGTGCCAAAACTAAAACCACCTGGTGCGGTCATAAGAAAGCACACCGACGTGCCTATAAAACCCAGCGCACCAGAACAGGGTTAAATAAAAAAAAATACGGAAAAAAAAAACCGCATTTTTCACTTTTCTCAGTGCTTAGAGATCTCAAACACCCATGCAATTTATCCTTGTCTGAGCGCCCTGACATTGGTGCTCCCATTGCACCAATTGCACGCACTTCTGCTGTGCATTGCCCACCAATCTCCATTTTGAATTTTGCAAAACGGTGGGCAAATTCACTTTTGCAAATTCTACAGCCAATATGCCTCCTTGACGGCCAAATGTACAAGTATGTTTCTTGTTTTCCATAATTAAGCCTTTTAGTGGATTAGAATTGTAAATTACCTTAAAATTAACCATTTAAAATATATATATTTGTCGCGCGGTGCACTCGAGCCATTCGGCTCGCACCGGTTCACGGTGCTTCCTACAAATTTGCAAGCCGCATCGCAACCGGTGCTAATGGTATCCACACTGGTTTCGGGGCGGTACCAAAAGGCACACCTTGCTATTTTGAAATTTAAAAAACATGCAGGGCAGTCGGTTACCCAGCCGCACCGTTGACCCTGTGGAATAGTGGCAATGCGCTGCATTGACTGAAATATCCACCCCGAGGTGGGTATTTTTGTCAACGCACTACATTCCGAAATTTTGACATGGTAAACGGTGCGGCCTGGTAAAACATTACATCGTTGACTATGTAATGATGTCAGGAGGTTGGTGCGCTGACCAAACTATGTGCCCCGGGGCGTATAGTTAAGTCAGCGCAC
The DNA here is from genome assembly GCA_034641835.2 of Pinus albicaulis. NCBI lineage: Eukaryota > Viridiplantae > Streptophyta > Pinopsida > Pinales > Pinaceae > Pinus > Pinus albicaulis. The sequence continues at coordinate 12,395,581 of MU968493.1, forward strand.
CGCCCTCCTGACACGGTCCATAGTCAATGATGCGATCTATTATACCACCGCACGGTTGACTTATGAAAACTGCCAGGAGGCCAGTGCGTTGAAAATTTTCAGGTGCACCGCCTCCGGTGCATTGAATATTTTCTGGTGCACTATCGCCAGTGCGCGACAAAAAAAAATGCACCGATACCGGTGCATGCCTATTTTTTGTGGCGCACCGACTGATTTTTTTTCCAAAAAAAAGTATATATGTATATGCCTAAATACATGTATCATTTAATAAAAAAATTGTATTTAATATCTCAATCATTTAGAGACGTGAAAGGAGAGAAGAGAGGGAACAACAACAACAACAGGCGGACCAGTATAACATGGTTTGCTTATGGGAGGCATGAGAGAGGGAGAGAGATGCATACCCTCGCCCTATTACAACAGCTACACAGGGGCTCCTAAGGCAGGTAGGCCTCCTCAAGTTATATGAGGAGGCTACTTCCCTAAAGGGACATGGTATCTTTTTGAGGCTTCTTATCCGTAGGTGGAATTCCCACCTACAGGGTTTCCGGATTGGTTCTAACCAATGGTATGTGCCCAATGAGGAGGACATCTATTTCATTACAGGGCTATTGAGGAGAGGGGTGGATTTTCCCTCATTCCTAGAGGTTCCAGTTGGCTATGCAATAGGGATTTAGTTGGTGTACTCCTAGAGATACATTAGCGTGGATATACTATCTCCTTCACATTTCCAGGTCTCCAGAGATCAGTTACGTATTGCTGCATTTGGTAGTGAGGAGGTGAGGTGCCTCTCACTTCTGATTTCGACCACTTCACACAACATCATCAACGTGCTACGCATTAGTTTCCCGCTTCTATATTATGCTGATTCTTTAGTACATGAACCACAACTTGTCAGGTGGTCTGCCATTTTTTTGCGGGAGTTCTGTACAACCTTAAATAGATGTCCTGCTCATGCACAAGGGAGGGTCAACTTCCATATTACTTCAAAGCTTTTTTTTTAATTTTTTGATAGGTTTCCAGAGACGAGGCCTACTTTTGTTCGGCAGCCTTGTAGGCCGATGTTGGAGGCATGGATTCATATGTGGGGAGAGATGATGCCCAAGAGGGGCGAGACTGAGTTTTCTACAAGGATATCGCATGATGCACTGGAGTTGCTTGCCAGTGTTGACGAACATCCCTTCATTATGGTCCCTTGTCCTTATGTTAGTTTGGATTAGCGAGGGTGTGCCAACATCCTCTTCACATATGATGAGCCACCAGATGATAGAGGTAATATTACTGTTTTATTTAAATTTATTCTAACATCTTCTTTAACTTGTTTTTATTAAATTTTCTAATGAAATTGTCTAATTATTGTTGTGTATTTGTATATATTTTGCAGACATTGGGTCTTTTGATGGCGAGGAAATGCCAATGCCACCACACGATCTAGGTGTGGATCCTGATGACGATCAGGATATGCCAGATGCCAAGGATCATGAGGCTGGTGCAAAGAGACCTGCTCCTGTAGGCTTGATAGCAGATTGAGGATGGAGTTGGGTGACCAACTCTGTGCTTTGATTGTTGAGGCGGGAGTCAGGCCCACTACTATGAGAGACATACAGGCCGATGGTAGGTTGATACATATGTGGAGAGGCATGCCGCGTGATATGTACAACCTGATGCGGCATGTCGTAGGAGCTACGACCTTAGTTACGTGATTGAGGAGGACCCTTGCACGTTATATGTGTGGTCGAGACACAACACATGATCAATAGTTTGTGAGCAACGACACATCATCTGATGATCACGATCAGGGGAGTGATCATCCTTCACCTCGCGCCACGCCAGATGAGCAGCCTCCACTAGCATCGAGTAGCAGTCATCATAGAGAGCAGGCTAGACCACCGGCCACGTCGAGTCAGCAGCCTGCAGCATCTAGCAGTACTCATTATCATGAGAAGGTTGGACCATCGACCATGTTGAGTCATCACGATGAGCAGCTGACAGTTGATCTTGATCAGCATGAGGCACCAGTACCAAATCAGCAGGCATGTGATGATCAACATGTATCTGAGCTTGTCGAGGCTGCACCATTGAATGAGAAGGCCTCGAATAATACTGCTATTGATGATGTACCACCAGCTGATATATGCCATTTATATTACAGTTGTATATTTTTGACATTATTCAGTTATATATATATGGTCCATGTATTTTATGTTCATGTTGCAGTTGTACTTAATTTACATGTTGGGGATCATCATGATGTGTATATTGTTAGGTCATGTTACATATGTTCCTTTAATGTGCAACTCGCAAATAGATGTGTATGTGATAGTAGTTATTTCACATGAGATGTGTATTTGATGTTTCTGTTGTGATGATGTTATATAATGATAAGTATGTTTTGTTAGATGATCATGATCACGATGATGTTAGTGAATTTGAATGTGTTTTTTAGTCGAATATGATGTTTATACGATGGTTATCATGATCATGATGTTTATTAATTAATTTAATATTAAATGATCATGATATTGTAAAATTGTAATATTTGTAATTCTAATTGTATGTAAAATTCTAAAATTGTAATTGTATTTGTAATTGTAATTGTATGTAAAATATTTGTAAAATTTTAATTGTAATTGTAATATTTAATTTATTGTGAAATGATTGTAATTGTAATTGTATATATGTAAAATTGTAAAATTGTAATTTTAATTCTAATTGTATGTAAAATTCTAAAATTGTTATTGTAATGGTATATATGTAAATTTGTAAAATTGTGATTGTAATTGTAAATTTTAAATTTGTAAAATTGTAATTGAAGTTGTAATTGTACGTGAAATTGTAAAATTGTAATTGCAATTGTAATTGTAATTCTAATTCTATGTAAAGTATTTGTAAAATTTTAATTGTATTACTGTGAAATGATTGTAATTGTAATTGTAATTGTATGTAAAATTGTAAAATTGTAATTGTAATTGTAATTCTAATTCTAATTTAAATTGTATTAATGTGAAATGATTTTATTAAAATTTGTAAATTTGTAAAATTTTAAATAATTGTAAAATAATAAATCTAGAATAATACGAATTTTTGTAACATAATAAAGTTTATAAAATAATGCAAATAAATTCATGTACTTTAAAATTATCATTATTTTATTATGATCTTTCATACAAAAAAAAGAACTTTATACAGTACGCCGTTGTTTTTTAGATCAACATAATTGCAAATTATCAAGTGAAATATTGATTTTAACATTAACACAATGCAAATTACCAATTAATTCAAAATACATATTATAATGTTTCGAAAAACCCATCTTAAAAAGTACAAATATTGATTAAATAACACATGTACCATATAACTCTCGGTTCTCATGATCACCCTCATTATCTTCCAGCTCACATGGCATGATAATACTATTGTTCTCAAAAATATGTTTTGATCTAGGGTCATTTCTCAATACAAACCACCAATCCCTATCCAACACATTTGGGTAAAAAAACACCTGGTTGCAATGTTTGGGGAAAACATAGGGCTCCTTAGCTTCATCCCACATCTTTCTAGAGTTGATACATATCAGTGTACTATCGTGATCTTCCTTTACATTATTCCGATCAAAGGTGTCCCACCACTTGCACCTAAAAACAACACATTGGAAAGAAGAGAAACCCACTTCAATGATCTCTTGTATATTTCCGACGTAACCTAACGTCCCTCGTACTAGGTTTTGATCACGGTGGCTAGATCGACTAGATTGATCAGACTAGACTTCCACTCCACAGTCTTGTGTGATGTTTCCAACATCGGCATTTTCTGTGCGAAAATGGTGTCCATATGCCCACATAGATGGGAACAAATGCACCTATTATAAAAAAGTTAACAAAATCATAGTGTCATGTGTCTTATAATAACCCAATAGTTAAAATATGAAATATAGATGTAATTAAATTTGAAAGGTTCATTATTAAGTTTCAAATGTACATATAAATTAAATAGATTATTACCGAGTTGTTGCACCCAATTCCTATGTTTAGCGCATCCTCTTCAGCACGCGGGTAATTATCGGTTGCACCGTATTTTTCTCCAACTTGGATAGCAACCCAACTGTTGGGGCATAATTTTGGCATATTTTCTTTTAAATGATCGGGATAAGGCATACTTCTACCATTCAACTGTCTGAATTATTTCCTGTCACTATCCCATTTCATCCTCTTTTGTTCGTACAATGCGACCCACGTTTGTGTCGCTTCAGAATTGTAAAGAACAAATTTATTGATTGCTTCAATTTTTGCATTCGCTGATGAAATCAAACTGACATTATATAGTACATAGAGATAAAAATATACATTATATCGAAGTTCAACATGAATATTTAATTTGTGTAAATTTGAAAAATCATAAGTTGCTTACTCTTTATCAAGCTCTTTTTTCCACTCGTTTGGAGAAACTCCCCTTCTCTTTTTTCTTCATCCCTTTCATTGTCCCAAATCACCGTACCTGGTCTATTGTCAATCTACTTGATGTACTCACTAGCATAATATAAATACTCATACGATATGTACCCCTCTGCCATAGACCCCTCGGGTTTTGCCCTTTTTCGAACAAAACCTTTCAATTTCTTCATGTACCTCTCTAAGAAGAACATCCAACGACAAGAAACCACCCAACTAATTCAACCTCATCTACTAGGTGGATTAGAAGATGAACCTACAAGTCCATGAAACTCGTCAACATTTCCTTCTCAAACATACAAACAATCTCAACTATCTCTTGACACCACCATGGAATGCTTGCCACATGAATCTCCTTTGACGTGATCCAACGTACACATGTAGATAATTTAGATATGGAACATCTTAGGTCTTGAGGGAATTCATGTTTCACACACCCACGCACGAACAAAGGATAATGACACTGCAAAGTTATAAACACGTGCAATAATATACAAAATTAGTTATGTTTTATGATCCCTGCATGGGATAAAATTTATTACTATAACAAATAATAAAATCATTCTTTTGACATTATACGTACTCTTAGAAGATTCAGATGGTCATGCGATTTCAACCCCGAAAAATGGTCATCCACGGTGAAGCAGCACCGTAGTGAAGACCCGTATGAAGATGGCACCCTCACACCCATTATAACTTCCTTTGCCAAAGAAAGATCATATTTTTAAAAATCCACGGGACATCACCTTCTTTGAAATACCATGAATTAGAGGGACCAGTGCCTGCCTCTGATCCTGTACTTTCTAATCATCTTGGCCAATGTTTCTTTTTAGTTTTTGAAGTAATAAGATCTTTCCTAACAACCAATGTGTTACTTTGTTTCAATGATATGTTCCTCCATAAAGAAGATGAAACATTTTTAAATATATGCATGGGATCTAATCAGTGGGTAATCTTAAAATGCTCCCAATATGGGAGGTTATAAAAGATAGATTTCCTTTTCATCCCAATGGGAAATTTCTCAACATCGGTGTTGAAGAATTCTGGATCATCGAACATAGGCTCCCCAGTTGAATCGAACATTTCTATGAACTCCTTCTCCTTCTCTCTCTCATATTCTCTAAGTCATTCAGCTGGTGTCATTATTGGAGGCCTCTGGGTTCTCTCTTGTTTACCATTAAAAGTGGATGCTGCTCTTTTGTAAGGGTGTTCTTCTCAGAGGAATACCTTGGAGCAATCATACACTACCTTTCGTAGGTCCTTGGACCATATAGCTTTCAGAGAAGGCCCACAACATTTACATCTAAAATACCCTTTTGTTACAAGACCTGCGAGATTATTGTATACAATTAATATGAATGGCACGTTAAAGAATATCATGAAGATCAGAACAATTACAACGAATTAAATAACTAATATGTGAAAGAATATTGTTACGTATATAAACAAATCAATAAATTAAACATCTAATTTAATAGATCAAACTCCTAAGCCTAGATAATCATGTGTCGTGTAAGCACATATGCCATACAAGGTAAAACTCCTCTTTGCTGCGATGGGTCTTAATACATCGTATACATTTATCTCATCCCATAATTCCATCAATTCATCTACCAGTGGTTGTAAGTAAACATCCATATTCTTTACTTGTCTTCTACCAGGGACTATGAGAGCCAACATAATATGTTCATTCTTCATGGACAACCATGGGGGGATATTGTTATTGATCACTACTACAGGCCAAACAAAATAGTTGGTGTTCTGGAGGGAATATGGGTTGACGCCATCCATGGCTATGCTGAGGCACAGAATTCATACTTCATCCTTGAATTTTTCAGGCCATGTATCCTCTATATGCTTCATGGCTATTGAATCAGTTGGGATTCGCATAACTCCCTACTCACTTCTGTGTGAGGCATGCCATCCCTGCAACTTAGCTAATTCTTTGCAACGAAAGAGCCTTTGACTCCTTGGGATTATAGGCATGTGCTTCAATATCTTAAAAGGAGGACTAGTACATGATTTACCCTTCTTTTTTTATTTATCATATCTGTCATGCCCAGATTTTGGACATATCTCTTTGTCTGCATTTTCTCCTCTATATAGAATACAATCATTTGGACATGCATGATATGATATGTACTCAACACTCAAAATTTTCAACAATCTCTTTGCCTCTTCGCATTTACTGAGCAAGACATTATCACTCGGAAGAACCTTATCTTTGAATAACCTGTAGTTGGTGATCATGGAAAAATATATTAATAAATGTACATTAATACTGATATAATTATTAACGTTAATAAAATTTACCATCTGTAATGTTCATTGTGTACTGATTATATTTCTCAAATTTATATAAGGGAGGACTTTATGGTAACTTACCTCAAAATTTCCGAGAAACATGCATTCGACAAGCCAAACTTTGCTTTCAAGTTGTACAGTAACATCGTTGTCCCCAATTGGGTAGACTTTGACTGACCTCCATGTCCAAAGAGAGGGGTGGTGGAAGCAAATTTAAGGCTTTTGAAAAAGGTGTCAGCGGTATGAGCATCATCCCCTAGCTGATCATCGTTTTGGAATGCATATAACAACATTGTATCCATGGTAGTTGTATCCCTTAAGTAATCATCCATACCAACCTCTATTTGATTTCCTCCATTTCCAGCTTGTGAAGAACTACTATTTTTGTAGTCATTCATAATTGGTGGATCTGGACGTAGCGGGAATTTAGTCGGTGGTTGATTCAACCATTCTTGGTATCGTTCCTCTCTGATTCTTTCTCTTAATTCAATATTCTCTCGATTTGACATTGTCGTGGGGTGCAACGAAAGATGGTAGGTAGATCGTTCATCGTCACTAGAATCCTAATAATTTAAAAAAAAAAAATTGAACATGATTAGTACAAAATATATGTTATCAATTAGTAAGCACGTTGACAATATTGCATGATTAATTGGTTTGACGTTGAAATAATTACATTAATCAATATACCAAACAATTATAATTATTACCATCATTGTCCCAGGATTGTGGCTAGAAGATGCAATATTGTTACAGTTGGCAGGGTGAAGCGGTTGTCCATTTTCATCTACCAAATGTGCCTTGCGGTATGTTGCTCCTGATAAGAGCTTCTGACATTTTGGAGTTGTTTGAATATTTTTTGCATCTAAACTCGATTATGAATCTGCATGAACCTACAAATTTGTATACATTATAAATTTAATTAAGTTGTGCATGATTGACATGGATAAAAAACATAAATTCAATTAGATAATGAAAATATAAGTAAAATCTAAAGTAAATATTACGTCTCAATATGGATAAGGAGAACTCCGTGATGGACTTTGAGAAAAATTATGGAACCAATTGGATTTTGAAGAATTTTCCATTCGATATAATTATGATATTTTCTCCCTGAATTTGAGAAAAATCAACAATAAATTTTGGTGTACACACCTAAAAGTAATTTCGGTGCCTTAAAAATGGACTTCTTGTAATCGGTGCTAATGTATAGATAACCGCACCGGTGCGTTTTAGTTACTGCGCACCGGTGTCGTGTTATCAACAGACACACCGGTGCGGTGCTATTAAGTGACACACCGGTGGCGAATAACCGCATATTAAAAAAAACGCAACTCTATTTTCTTTAAGTGAAAAAAAAATGGTAAATTGAAAAATATGCGGCAAAATATTTTCAAAAATCTAATTTCATAAAACAATTCTTTAAATACTAAACACTTTTCATTATTTCAATATTTTTGCCAAAAATTTCAGCTAGAGGTTTGCAGGAGACATACCTGGAGCAAGAGAGCACGAGAGCACTGTGGAGCAACGAAATACATTCGAACAGAAGCATTCAGACAATCAAAATTCCAAACCTCTGGTGATTCAAATCCTGTAACATAGAATTTCAAACGATCTCATGATTAAATTTTATTGTTTTTTTTACTTTTTTATGCAGTTTTTTTTATGTAGTAAGAAACAAATTTCAATTTGTTTTTTATTTTCAGAAACCAAAAAAAAAAAAAAATCCATTTTTACCCTAAACCCTTCATTCTTTTTGTTTCTGCCATTTCTTCTCCTTGTTTCTGTGATTTTAGAATTAGGGCTTTTCATTTTAAATTTATAGGGTTTGTATTTCTATATATAGGCCTATGACATCCAACCCACGAGACGACTTGCATAGTCGGATGCCAATCCATGTCGGCCCTTGCGTGAATTTTTGAAAAAAAAAATTATTTTTTATCGATGCACTTGACGTAACCTAGCGCACCGGTGCGTTGGATTATCCCAATGCACCGCGAAAGTACTGTGTGATAAAAAAATTTAAAAAAAAATAAAAATTTAATCAGTGCGCCATATGTAAAATAGGGCACCGATGCACTATTTCATTATGGCGCACTACGCATGTGCTGTTTCGCAAAAAAATGTTTTATTGTGTTAATCGGTGCACCATGTAACATATAAAGCACCGCACTGGGTATCCTAGTTGACAAAGAGCACCATATGGTGGTCCCTTGTTTGCGCGGGGTGTTTATGCTACAAAAACTAACACTGGAATATTTTTATTATTTTGTCTGTGTTAATCAGTGCGATGGTTAATATGTAATGCACCAGTGCTCCTTGTTGAGATAGAGCACCGTAATATCTATTATACTATTTTGGTGGTGCGTTTATAAGACCCCCACGCACCGACGTCGGTGTGTACACCATAAATGGCGCACCGGTTTCTTGATAGTTTTTTTTTTACCTGAAAATTTGACAATATATATATATATATATATATATATATATATATATATATATATATATATATATATTTGTAAGTTTTTCTAATCTATTAATTTCGAAAACATAAAAAATACATATTTTACAGGCAAGGTTGGTAAACTACGCTTAACCAATCCCTGCCTTTGTTACACTGTTTCTGGGCTACCGCGGGGGAGGGGGCTGGCCCAGACAAAACTTGAAAACGAGCATTACATTGTGCGCAGTAGCGCTAATATATCTAGGAGCTAGAGAGTATAACATAGCAGTAAAGCCCTGCGAGCATAGATGACAAAAAACAAAATAAAATTGAACAACTACGCAGACATTATTCATCCTCGTCATCACTACAATGGGGATTCTCCTCGTTGATGGGACAGGCAGGGGCTTGCGCAACAGCCGCTTCCACACCAGCTTCCACTTCAATAGCAATTCACTTGGGGAGATTTGTAGGAGCGCAGAGGATGGGGGATTCCAGGTCTACTCCTTCAGGGACCTTCGTCCAAACGTCGTTGGAATCCATAATCCATATGTCTGTATCCTCATCAACCTGCGCAGGACTATTCAGGGGTGCCAAAGTGCTATGCGGAGAGGGATATCTAGGAGAGGAGGTGGACCGCCTCGCACCCCGATTTCCCCTTTTCACCGGTTACCTGGAAGATTCTGTTCGCTGCTCGGGGGCGAAATGATGGCTGGCAAGAGTGCTGGGCAAGGAGCCTTCAATCCATTCTAGGCAGTTATCCTCGCCGCAATGGTAACGACCCGGAAGAGCCCCTCTCTAGCCACCGCGAATAGTGCGTTGGCACATCCTGGGGGCCATTGCGCACTTGGGAGGGGAGGCGGGGGTGACACAGGGGTGGGAGAAGCTGCAGAGGTTGGGGGATAGGTGTGCAGGAGGGGGACTGAGCAGCTCCACTCCGAGACTGAGAATTCGCAACTGATTGGAATCATTGAGCGTCCATATTAGAAGGAGGAGAGGTAAATGCAGCGAATAGCGGATGAGGGAGGAAAGTAGCAAAGATCGGGAGGATACATAGGATTGACGATGAAGGTTGTTAGAGAGGCAATGAAATATCTTCGCACGGTACTATGTGTGGAACTCAAGAAGATGAGTAGGCGCAAAGGGGTAGGTGTGGCTACAATGCTGATTAAACATCATGGACATCAATGGTGGTATGTGTGAGGTGCTGATCAGGTTCAGGTGACACAAGGCCCGTCCGATATTCTTTATCTCTGGTTCTACAGGGAGCGTGCGAGGAGTTAACGGTAATTGGATCCGCTGCAGGTGGGGAATTTCATTGGGGATTCCTGCAGTCCATGTGAGTTAGGAATTGATGTTCACTCGTGTCAAGCGTGTCACCCGCATCTGGGAATTTATAAAATATATTAATGAATGATATCGTACAAGTTTCATATTGATAAAGAAATGGCTTACAAGAGATCAAGTAACAAAAATACTAATAACACATCAAGAAAAGAAAAAAAGGCAAGTTCTTTGTAAATTCTTTACAAAAAATATTATTTTTGAACTATATGTAAGTTTAACTAATATGTATTGTTTACTGTGTATCATGTAGAGCCACAAAATGACAAAGCTCGATAAGATTATTTCTGATCTAGGACCAGAAGAGTGTAAAAGCTTGATGAAAAAATTGCAAAAGAATGAATCAGGAGAATGAAAAAATACTATCGATCCAATATGAGTTTCTTTTTAAAATTTCATTAATAATATACTTAAAATTATTAGATAACATGTGTTAAACAATCTATTAATTCCCATTTGCTTAATGTTCTACAGGGACCAACGACTCAGAAAAGGAATGTTGTTCTAAGAAGATAAAAAAATAGAACATGCAAATGAAAACGAATTGCTCCTTAGCTCATCTGGAGTGGTGCTAGAGGTTAACGAAAGGGGAGAAAACTTTTACAAAAGTTTGAGGGATCTAATGGAACGAACATGTAGACGTTATTTCTCCTTACAATACAAAAATCAATCCAATGATTCCAACAACCAAATTTTATCTAACTACAGGAAGAGTTTCCAGAGAATTGATCAATGAGACATGTCAGACTTGTAATAGCAAAGACGTACAAAAAAAGAAGAAGAAGGAATGAAAAAGTATTATTTCTTTAAATGTTTGTCTAGAATTATTTATAAATATCATTTATTAATATCACTTTTGTTATATTTACTTTTCATATATCAATATAAAAATTAAATATTTTATTGTCATGTTACATTTTCAGGAAGATTATGAAAATCTCAAAAGATGAACGATATGATATCAGAAATATGCCAGTAAGAATGTCCAAAAAGGTGTACAAGGATATGGTCAAATAAATGGACAAAATTGCATCAAATGAGGAGCTATCTCAACAACAACGTGCTTCAAATGTAATATGTAATCATTGAATTTTTCGATCATTAGGTACAATAAATAAACAATTTAGCATTAAATATTAATTTTTAATGATTTTCTTGCAGAAAAGAAAAGAAAATGAAACCCATTCAACACATAAAATAGGATGACAAGGAAGAAAGGGGTTGATATCTAAGTTTTTGAGTAATTGTTACTTCCTTATAACAACTTAACTAGATTTCATTTTTGTATTTTTTAAGTTGTTTTAAAAAAATCACCATTGAATGTCTTCAAACAAGTGCTAATATACAAAGAAGATGTTAGGTCCCTATATCACTAGTATAGTCCCTTATTATTGTTAGTGTAACCCCCTTATTGTTATTATTGAACCCTTGTAACCCCCATTTTGTTAGTATTGTGCCCTTAAATTAGTATTGTTAGGTCGGCTAGGATTACATTGTGGCCCACTAGGATTACATTATGGCCCCATGGACTCCTATATATAGAAAAGAGGTTTTGTTCATTTGTATCATCCAAGAATTTTTCATTTATGTAATGTATTGGAGGTTGCCCCCTCGAAGTGGCTTATTTCTAAGGTGTTCATATCTCTTTTCTTCTATTATTGGAGCTGGTTACACAACATTTGGTATCAGAGCTTTGGATTCTAGGGTTTCGCTGCTCCAAACAGGTCATCGTGGCATTTTCACTATAACTTTTTTTCTACGAAGCTTCAGAAGCTGAAATTTTTAGGGTACGAAGCTGAAATCTTGAGGAAGTTTGTATAAAAATTTCAGAGCTTGGTTCACAATATTTTCGGAGATATGATCTGTGGAAGTTAGGTCTTTTTTCAGGCTCCTAAACAGGTCATCGTGGCATTTGCGCTATAAAAAAATTTCTACGAAGGGTTAGAATTTGAAATTCATATGGTGCGAAGCTGAAATCCTGAGGAAATTAGTCAAAAAATTTCAGAGCTTGGTTTGAAACATTTTTGGAGATATGATCTGTGGAAGGTAGTGCTTTTTCAGGTTCCTGAATTTCATCTCAAAGAGGTGATCGTGGGAAAAGTTCAATAACTCTCTCTCTGGGCATTGGATTGGAGTGCCGTAAAAAGTGTTCGCAAGTACACAGACTGTAGTTTCTTGGATATCAATTTCAGAGACAAAGGACGAAACAGTGACACGTGGCTAGTCGTACAAGTTCGCTCTACGGAACCAGTCCATAATTAGGTCATTGTGGAGATTGGACACAACTTTGTCTTGGAGAATCCAAATCAGGTCAGACCTGTGGCATTCAAAAGAGAATTCAGAGGGCTACTTAAATGCTGAATTTCAGATATTCAAGAGCTGCAGTCACAGAGATAATACAATTTCAATCTCGAGCTCCTCAAAGCAAGTAAAAGGTGTGTATTTTTTTCCGAATTGCATAAGTCTTGTTTGAAGAATCAAGTTGAATTGATTGCAAGGGCCTATTGTAGAATAGATATCAATATTGGAGTCTAAAATGGCCCTTAAAAATAATTCAACACCCATTAAGCCTTTAGAAGGCTCTACTATGACTCATGAAGACGAAGAATGGCAACATGACATATCAAAATTACAAGAGCAAGTGCAACAAATTTCGCTCTCGCAAAGAACAACAAAAAATGAAATGGAAGTTTTGAAGAAGGGCGTGGAAACTAAGATGGATGGTTTGAAGAAAGGCATGGAAGCTAAGATTAATGGTTTGGAAGCTAAGATGGATGGCATGGAAGTGGGCATGGAAGCTAAGATGGATGACATGGAAGCTAAGATTGATGAAAAAATGAAAGACAACATGGAAAGCATGAAGAAAGATCTAAAAGTAGACATCGAAAGTTTGGGAAAGTTGATACAAGAAATGTTTCCTAATGGTGAAAAGATAGTAGAGGGAAATCATGATGAGAACAAAATAAATGTTAATCGTGATTTCATAACCTCTAATGTTGGTGGGAAGAACCACCATATTCCAAAAATGGATATGAGGAAGTTTGATGGAAAGGATCCTGTAACATGGATACTACGGATGGAGCAATATTTTGATCTCCATAACGTGCAAAACACACAAAAGGTACGCATTACAACTTTACATTTAGAACAAAATACATTTGTATGGTATCAATGGCTTTGCTCCCGTAAAAAAATTGTCACTTGGTCAATTTTTACGGAGGAAATGATAGCACATTATGAGGATACAAAGAGCAACACCTTCTTTAGCCACTTGATAAATCTCAAACGAAAGGGTTTAGTGGGACATCACATTGAGGACTTCCAAAAATTGAATATAAGGGTAACTAATATTCCAGAGGAACACAGGATTGATCTCTTCTTAGGTACTCTAAAGGATAACATCCAACATGAAGTTCGTGTTTTGGAACCCGATTCATTGGAGAAGGCATTCAGGTTGGCAAGAAAAGTTGAATGTAAAATTATGGCGACAAGGAAGCCTACCACTCAATTCTATAAAGAAGGAAGTGTTTCTATGCCTAGATTTCCACAACCTACAAGGTTGACACCACAACAATTGGAAGAAAAAAGAGCAAAAGGGCTTTGCTACGGTTGTGATAGCAAATACACTAAAGGTCATAAGTGTGCTGAGAAGAAATTATTTTACATAGATTGTGAAGAGGAAGAAGAAAATGAACAAGAAGAGGATATACACAAGGAACCAACCCTAGAAGAGGAAGAAATGAATCCGACCATATCGTGTAATGCACTGGCAGGAATTACCACTCCTCAAACTCTCAAGATACAAGGACAAATCAAGAAGAAAAAGGTAATAGTGTTGATTGATTAAGGTAGCACCCATAATTTTATTCATTGTAAGGTAGCCAAGGAATTAAATTGTTTCCTATACCCAGCACCAGAATGTCAAGTGATGGTTGCAAATGGAGGAACTATAAATTGCTCTGGAAAATGCCATAATATTAAGCTAACCATGGGGAATATGTATTGACTAGTCCAATGCTTTCCATTCCTATGGGAGGTGCTGATGTTGTACTAGGAGTACAATGGTTACAATCTTTGGGGACGGTAGCTTTTAATTTTCAAGAACTTTTCTTGAAAATTTTTTCAGAAGGAAAGGAAGTCGAATTACGGGGTATCGCAGGGAAGCCAGGAAGGATAATAAGCTCTAATGTCATGACAAAGCTTCTAAAGAAAGAACAGCGAGGCGTAATTGCACAATTATGCTCACTAGAAGTTCCAACATCAAAATCATCTATTACTGCAGATCTCCAACAAGTCTTGGACAATCATTCCAAGGTGTTTGAAACTCCCAAAGGACTCCCACCTATTCGTGATCATGATCATGCTATTCATTTGATTCCGGGAAGTGTTCCTCCAAACATCCGGCCTTATAGATATCCTTACTTCCAAAAGAGCGAAATTGAACGCATGATTGCAGAAATGTTAGAGGCAGGTATAATTCAACCTGGTCAAAGTTCTTTCTCTGCTCCTGTAGTATTGGTACACAAGAAGGATGGATCATGGCGAATGTGTCCGGATTATAGGGAGCTCAATAAGCTCACCATTGAAGACAAATTTCCCATTCCTGTGATTGATGAATTATTGGATGAATTACATGGAGCAATTTATTTTACCAAGTTGGATCTTCGTTCAGGATATCATCAAATTAGAATGAAGACTGAAGATATTCCAAAAACGGCATTTCGAACTCATGAGGGTCATTATGAATTTTTGGTCATGCCTTTTGGCCTTACCAATGCACCTTCTACATTTCAAGGGTTGATGAATTCCATTTCAAACCCTTCCTTAGAAAATTTGTGCTAGTATTTTTTGATGATATACTAATCTACAACAGGTCTTGGAAGGATCATGTTGAACATGTTGACGGGGTGCTCAAACTATTGCAGGAGAAACAATTATATGCAAAAAAATCCAAATGTTTCTTTGGAGTACAAGAGGTGGAATATCTGGGTCATATTGTATCTCACGAGGGTGTTAAAGTAGACCCTAACAAAATTAAAGCCATTAAGGAATGGAAAGTCCCCACAACCATAAAGAAGTTGCGAGGATTTATTGGGTTAACAGGGTATTATCGCAAGTTTGTTAAGAATTATGGGAGAATAGCAGCACCTCTAACAACATTATTGAAGAAAGATGCATTTTCATGGACTCCTGAAGCAACTAAGGCCTTTGAACGTCTTAAGGAGGCAATGTGCCATGCACCGGTCTTAGCTACGCCAGACTTCACAAAAACCTTTATTGTAGAATGTGATGCCTCAGGAAATGGAATTGGTGCAGTTTTAATGCAGGAAGGAAGACCCATTGCTTTTGAAAGTCGTCCAATCAAAGGAAAGTATTTAGAAAAACCTATTTATGAGAAGGAAATGTTAGCAATACTACATGCACTAAAGAAATGGCGAACTTACCTAATGGGAAGACACTTCAAGGTAAAAATTGATCATGATAGTCTTAAACACTTTTTGGAACAAAGACTATCTTCAGAAGAGCAGCAAAAATGGGTCACAAAGATGTTGGGTTATGACTTTGAAATAATCTACAAAAATGAAAGCTTAATGTTGTTGCAGATGCACTCTCAAGAAAGAATGAAGAGGTGGAAGCATTGCTTTGTGCCATTTCTATTATCCAACCAGATTGGATAGCTGAAGCAAGAGATGAATGGAAGAAGGACAAAGATGTATGGATACTCATTCAAAAGTTGCAGCAAGATCCTAGTACATCTGATACATTTAGTTGGAAAAATGATTCCTTATGGTACAAGGATCACTTATATCTTTGTAAGAATTCCCAACTAAAACAAAATATTCTTCTGGAATTGCACACTTCTCCTTTAGGAGGACACTCAGGATTTTTAAAAACTTACCACAGGGTGAAGAAAGAATTTTTTTGGGATGGCCTTAAATCTGATATTCGAAAGTTTGTGGCGGAATGTTTGGTTTGCCAGCAGAATAAAGTGTAAACAATTAAGACCCCGGGACTTCTACAACCTTTATCCATTCCAAGTCAACGTTGGGAGGAGATTTCAATGGATTTTATCACAGGTTTACCTAAGTCCGAAGGAAAGAGTATCATCATGGTGGTAGTTGATAGACTTACCAAGTATGCACACTTTTGTGCATTATCTCATCCATTTAAAGCAAGTACAGTTGCTACTACATTTATGGACAGAATTCAAAAGCTACATGGAAGCCCAAGGGTTATTGTGAGCGACAGTCCCATTTTTACCGGAAATTTTTGGACGGAGTTATTTTCTTGTTTGGGTACTCAATTAGCTCATAGCTCATCTTATCATCCTCAATCTGATGGTCAAACTGAGATAGTAAATAAATGTTTGGAAGGATAACTTCGTTGTTTTGTATCTGATAAACAAACACAATGGGTCAAGTGGTTACCTCTTGCTGAATGGTGGTATAACACTTCCTTCCATACGGCAGCAAAAATGACCCCATTTATGGCACTTTATGGATATCATCCACCATCCATCACATCATCTTTAAGGGAAAATTCGAAGGTTCAAGCAGTGGAAGATCACATCGAGCATCAGCAAGAAGTTCTCCAACTCTTGAAGGATAACCTGAATTTGGCACAAAATCGAATGAAACAACAGGCAGATCAACATCGTAGCGAGAGAAGTTTTGATGTAGGAGATTGGGTATTTTTACGGCTACAAGCATACAAACAAATGTCCCTCAAGCAAGCAAAGAAGGATAATAAATTATCGCCAAAGTACTATGGTCCTTACAAGGTGTTGCAAAAGATTGGTACTATGGCATACAAATTGGAGCTTCCTACTTCTTCTCGAGTACATCCAGTTTTCCATGTTTCATGCTTAAAGAAGGTTATAGGAGAAAATCTTCCAGTTCAAACAATATTGCCAGAACTTGATGAGGAAGGAAAAATCATATTGGAACCAGAAGCGGTCATGGAAACAAGAACTCGACAACTACGGAATCGATCAATTTCAGAGTATCTCATCGAGTGGAAGAACTTACCCACTGAAGATTCTACATGGGAGGATGAGAATTTTATACAGAAGCACCCGGAGCTACTCAAGCGTTGAGGACAACACTTTTTTGAAGGAGAGGGGCATGTTAGGTCCCTATATCACTAGTATAGTCCCTTATTATTGTTAGTGTAACCCCTTATTGTTATTATTGAACCCTTGTAACCCCCATTTTGTTATTATTGTGCCCTTAAATTAGTATTGTTAGGTCGGCTAGGATTACATTGTGGCCCACTAGGATTACATTATGGCCCCATGGACTCCTATATATAGAAAAGAGGTTTTGTTCATTTGTATCATCCAAGAATTGTTCATTTATGTAATGTATTGGAGGTTGCCCCCTCGAAGTGGCTTATTTCTAAGGCGTTCATATCTCTTTTCTTCTATTATTGGAGCTGGTTACACAACAGAAGAACCATCAAACGAATTGATTGAGATTGGGTTAAATATGGGTTGTGAGTATATGTTGACATATCAGAAATTAATTTTGGAATTTGTAAGAATCTATCAATCTTGTTTTACTTAGCTCCGTCTATAATTAATAGAACAGAAAAAATATTTTATATTAAATATATGATTTGTTATAAAGTATAAAACTTGCAGGAAACAAAGTATGGAATTGTTCCAACAGATGAAATCTTGAAAGATGGCATACTACATGGTTTTGAAAGAATGTGTATAGTTCATGAGTCAATTGTTGCTATGGTACGTCATTTCTTTTCGATTTACATTGATGTATATTATTCAATATTGCAATTTTCAGTGTTCTCACCAATGTATATACACTCATCACAATTTATTTTTATGTTTGTAGATGGAAGGCAAAGAAGAAGAAGAAAACAACCAACACCGTGAACAAAACAATCCTGAAAATAACCCAATTCATGGAAGTAGCTCTAGTAGTGATAACAATTCAAGCGAAGAATGATGATCACTATGTTTGGATATCAAAGCAAGCGTTATATTTTTTGAAATATTTGTTTGTGAAATCAGACATTTTGTTTAATGTAATGGACATAGTGTCCCAATTGAAAGACAAAGGGATACCAATAACTGTCCCATTTTGTATGACAAATACTGTCTTATTCATATGTATATATAATAAAATATGTTTTAATTTATTCTATTGCGTTCTCCATTGTCGCTGTGAAATGTAGCGCCACTGATTAAATTTATGGATGATTAAATATTATAATGAAAAGATGTGAAATTTGATGATATGATATGACAAATTAATCCAAACATCACATTCAAATGCAGTAATAAAAATTTAATTCATATGAATACTGTTATAAGATATATATATGTGTGTGTGTGTGTGTGTGTGTCATCTTTTGATGAATAATGAATTAAAAAAAATCACAATAATTATGATATGATATAACAAATTAATCCAAACATCACATTCAAATGCATTAATAAAAAATTAATTAATATGAATACTGTTACAAGATGTGTCGACTTTTGATGAATAATGAATATTAAAAAATCATAATAATTGCACTGTCACAGGTCGATGTTTTAAAAAAATACAAAATGAACACTGGTTCGTTTCTACGACCTATAGGCACCACACAAATACCAAATTCCAATTATAAATATCGATGCGTTTGTGCGATACTGCGCACCGGTGTGTTTATGTGAGACTACGCACTGGTGCATTTGTACGACCTATGGGCACTGCACAAATACCAGTACCAATTATAAATATCGGTGCGTTTGTGTGATTCTGCACACTGGTACGTTTATGTCAGACTACGCACTGGTGAATTTGTACAACCTATAGGAACCGCACAAATACCAACACGAATAAGAAAAATTGGTGTGTTTGTCTGATACTGCACACCGATGTGTTTCTATAAGTCTATGTACCAGTGCAATGAGACGACCTATGCGCACTGCACAAATCCCAAGACCAATTAGAACCGCCCCATGTGTTGTATCACCAACACTGTGCTCGATGTGGTTTTATACCTTGACGGCCCGGTGCATGCACCTTCGACCGCCCTGGGCCACCTTCTAGATGACACGCACTGGTGTGTTGACACCTTAGTAGCGCACTGATGAAAAAAACATATGTAATAACCTTCGGCCACCCAACTTTTTTAGTTGTGTTGAATTTCTGTTAAAAGCTCCGCCAAAACCTCTGTAACCGTAAACGGATGTTGTAGCAAATGTGTTTTTGACAATTTTGGCCAGTTTTATAATACTAAAAACCTCCCTTATAACCTCCACTAGAGGGTCTTTTCCTTGTGTTTTTATTTCCTTGTTCACCCTGGGTCACTGTAAAGCCTTTTTCAATAATTTCCCATACTTCGTATCATTGCGCCAGGAAATGAACCTACATTCTTCCACTCCAAAGTGCGTAGTTATTTCCATTGAACAAAGGAACTCAATTCTTACTATATTCCATGACCTTTTTCCAGTTGTTAGACTGTTATTGAAGGAACCAAGCTCTGATACCAATTGTTGGAAATACAGAGAGAGGAGGTGAATCAATATTTCTTATCAATTAGCACTTTTTAAATCTTTTCAGAGCATTAGTTAATCTTCAATAATTCTTGATGTTTATCCAGTAACAACAGTTACAATAGAACACAATAGACACACCAATTTTAGGTGGAAAACCCCCTCCGAGTCAAAAACCACCTAACACTTTTCTAATAAATTCTTTAATCTTTAGCCCCAACTGAAATGAAAGGTACAACTTCCTAGAATTATAGAAAAGCACTCTTCTCTAGCTCCCACTGGAAGGACACCCCAACGCCCTGGTTTCTTCACTAGTCAATTGAATGGATGCCCCGACATCCTAGACCAACCTACCACCCTGAGATGTTCACAAGATCTAACCTGTACGTGACTTCATGCAGCAACCTAGCACCTCCTTGCTACCCTATAATGATAAAAAATAAGACAAGAGTGTGGACTCCTATACCAGGGACAATGATCCATGATACAATATGATTCATAATGATTTTCTTGAACTAGACCAATCACCCAATCACACTATGACCTGCAACCCAAACATAACATTATCCAATAATGACACTTATACCTCCCAACAATGCCTCTCGAACTCTAGGCAGATTGACTCTTTTACAATTTTACAATGATGATTTTTACAATACTGAATTTTGACACGACCTGATACTTGACTTGACACTACTTCTTTGAACACTAGCAGCTGCTGAGGTATTGTTGTGCTTTCTTTAAGTAATGGTATTTTGGAGTTGCATTTTCCTTCTAGTATGTGTATGAGTTGTCCTATTGTGTCCTCATTTATACACATGCAATACCCAAAGCAATATACAAACAAAATACTTACACTGTCCTATAAACGATATGTCAGAGAAATATTCAAAATTCAAATGTAAATACGTTCAACATTTATGAAAAAACCCAATCAAACATACATACAAAATACTTACATTGTCCTGCGAAAACACATGTCAGAGATGATATTAAAATTAAAATTCAAAAACTAATCATACATACCTCGTTGTAGCAAAATTACCCTTGATTATTGATGTGTTGTCCTTACAGCAATGATCCTTGAATGCATATTTTTTCTTGCCTTCTATAAGCTCGATATTGAATCTAATGTATCTGTGTAATTTCAGATCTCCAAGGTCTAAAATTTCGTCATGTGGTAGCCCTCCAAGTCCTCTTTCCAACCCCATAGGTCTGATCAACATTGGATTCTTCAAGAATTAGTTATGCTCAATCTCCTACGATGACCTGATTATAGACTAGTTTAGTAGAGCGAACTTGTACGAAGTGCCACGTGTCTTTGTTTCAACCTTTGGTCCTAAAAATAATATACAACAAACTATAGCCCATCCTCTTTCTGTCACTTTTTACGAAATTTGAATCCAATGTACAGAGAGAAATTTATGATGATTTTCCCAAGGTCACCTGTTTGACATGAAATTTGGGAGCCTGCAAAAACCCAAACTTCTTCAAATCATATCTCTGAAAATATAGCGAACCAGTATATAAAATTAAGACACGAGCTTCATCAGGATTTCGCCCAAATGGGTTTTTGGTTTCAGTATCTGAAGCTTCACAGGAAAAACTTTATAGTGAAAATTCCACGATGACCTATTGTAAGTAGTGAAATCCTTACATGAGGAGGATATAAGGGTCACAATTTATATAAATGCTTAGGTTGAGAGGGTATTCAACAAGTGAACGTTGGAGGGATTTTAGTAGCTTAAAAAATTATTAATTATTGACAATTCAATGACCACAACCAATGATTAGTGTCATACCACAACCCCATGGGATTTTAGCCCACTAACTGGGGTTACTAACTGCAAACACGAATATCTCTCAAACCGTGAAGATTTGTGTGGCATGCCATATATCAACAGAAACATCTCTACAATTAGAAACCATCCAAAATATCCTTGAATTGGAATAGAGTAAATTCTCAAGTCAAAATTCCTATACAAGATCGGGGTAGCACCTGGTGCTGCTTGGGTTGACATCAATGACAACCACTGATTAACACATTATTGGCACAGATGGGGTCAAGGTGCATGACGAGAAGATGAAGGCCATTTGGGACTGGCCAGTACCCAGAGATGTGATAGCGTTGAGGGGGTTTTTGGGCATTTGCACTTATTACTAGAAGTTTGTCAAAGGCTTCTCACAGTTAGCGACACGCTTCACAGTTTGACTAAAAAGGGGGCTTTTTCATGGACAGATGGAGCTCAGACATCTTTTGATCACCTTAAAAATGTGATTAGTATTTTATTAGTATTAGCACTCCCAAATTTCACGTAGCCATTCATGTTGAAGTGTGATGCATCAGGTGAGGAGATTGGGGTAGTTTTGTCCCAAGGTGGGAACCACATTGCTTTTGAGAGCCGTAAGCTTCTACCACATGAGCGATCGTATTCTATATACAACAAGGAGATGTTGCCCATCATGCATGCGTTGGCCAAGTTCCGGAAATTCTTGGTGGGCAACCGATTTCAGGTGAAGAGATATCACAACAGTCTTCGCCACTTCATGGGATTGCAGGGCCTTAATGACAGGAAACAGAGGTGGGCCAACAAGGTGCAGGCCTACGATTTTGATATTGAGTATGTGCGTGGGAAGCACAATGTGGTAGCCGATGAAATATCCAGGAAACTTGCAGGGCTTTCACTCATGAGAATTTTCCACGACTAGAAGGCACAGTTGTTAGTAGAGTACTCCAAGGATCGACGAGCATGTGAGATCTTGGAGGGAATTCACACAGATGAGCACTAAAAAGTGATGGATGAGATTATCTACTACAAGGGGCGCATATTATTGATTCCAGGCTCGTTGTTAAGGGAGAAGATACTTCATGCAGCTCATGATTCTCCATTATCAGGGCATAAGGGGTTCAAGAAGAAATACATGGAAGTGAGAGAGCGCTTCACATGGAAGGGCCTCAAGGGGAATGTTTTGCGGTATGTGCAGGAGTGTGAGACATGTCAGAGGAACAAGGGGGAGTTGACTCATCCAGTAGGGTTGTTGCAGCCTCTTTCCATTCCTGAGGGGAAATGAAAGAGTATCTCTATGGATTTCATCACAGGGATTCTAATAGTGCAGGGAAAGGATTTTATTTATGTGGTGGTCGACCAAATGACCAAGTATGCTCATTTATTTGCCATTCTGACACGGTACTTGAACTCTCATGTGGAGAAGTTGTTCTTTAGTGAGGTTTTCCGCTTGCATGTACTCCCTAAGACCATAGTCAGTGATAGGCACAACAAATTTATGGGCAGTTTCTGGCAGGATCTCTTTAGGATAGTGGGTACCGAGCTCGCCCCGAGCACTAGCTACCACCCACAGACAGGCGGCCACACAGAGAGGGTGAACCAGTGGCTAGAGGGCTTCTTAGGAACTATGTGACCGAGCAGCAGAGGGCATGGATTTGATGGTTTCACTTAGGAGAGTATCTCTATAAAACTACCCATTATATGTCCATCGGTATGTCATATTTCCATGCTTTATATGGTTATGATGCCTTGTCTTTTGCTAACATTGTTTTTGGAGATAGTCAAGCCCCAAAGGCAAAAAATTGGATCCTAGAGAGCCAAGACATCCTCTAGGCTGTCAAGGATAATTTTCCAACAACTCAAAATCAATAAAAGATGTATGCTGATAGACACTGTGTTGAGAGGCATTTTGAGGAGGGGGACTTGGTTTTCATGTGTTTGCAGCCACACAAACAGTCGACATTGAAACAAAAGGGGTTCGAGAAGCTTCAACCTCATTTTTATGGGCCATACAGGGTGATCAGGAGAGTTGGAGCTACCACCAGGGAGCAAGATCCACAATAATTTCCATGTTTCATGCCTCAAGAGGGTCTTGGGGCAGAATATTACAACAATGGTGTAGTTTGCTCCACTTGATGATGAGGGGCATATGGTTTTGGCATCGGAACCCATTCCAGAGACTAGGGAGAGAAAGTTAAGGAGTAGAACAATCAGGGAGTATTTGGTGCGCTAGAAGAGTTTTCCAGATGAGGATGTCACTTCGGATAATGAGCACATATTGGAGCATCCAACACTGAATTCGCTTGGGAACAAGAAACATTTGGGAGCAAAGGAATGTAATGTACCTTCCTAAATTATTTTGGAACAAGATTAATTCCCACAATTTTGAGAAAAATTTTGGAGGCTATGGGACCCACTCACATTTTGGTAAAATACTTAGGAGTTAAAAGGAAAGTCATATTATTTTGTTAGTGGAATGTGGGGGCCACCAGCGTAATGAAAACACAATTCACCTTAGCCTATGGTTCAAAATGCTTGGAGGGAATTCAATTTTCTTGGTGGAGGGGCCCACGCGGGAAGGAAGGCCCACGAAATTATAAAAGGTGTGAGTTCAACTTCATTTGCATCTTTTGGCATATCAAACTTAAATCAGTTGCTCGAGCTTCTTAGTTGGGTCACTTGCAGCAGCTGATAATATTTCTTCTATTTGTTAATTTACTGAAACAAATTATTCGCAATTATCTACAAAAAATATTGAAATACATACATTACAGTTTTCACAAATCAATTAATGTGGAATATAAATGTAAGGAAAATACTAGCACAATAATAAGCACAATGACAGTTATTTTTGGATAATTGTCCCCGGAAAGACCCAATGTGGTAAAATCAATGCAACAGATGAGGGTTTTTTTTATTAATCTTAAGAAAAATCTCATGTACAATATACGGATAGCCAAATGGAAGAATAATTACTGAGTGAAATTCACAAACAAATTTCTCATGCTCCACAGTGAATTTTTGACCCCTAAGAAGACTTGTTTCCCTCACGCTAGCCCCACTACGTCACCTTCGGTGCAGTACCTGCGTGATTTCCTCTGCACTGGTGATCTACGTCCCTCTTCTGCATTTTCTTTGCATGTCGTTTCCTGCACTCTCGACTGTTGCCGATACACTCTCTCTCCCCTGCAACTCTCACTCTGATTTGACTTTCTCTTGTCGAACTTCAGCGAGTGAGAAAATCGATTTTCTTGGGAAACTGAGTATCTACCTGGTGTGTTTTCTAAATTCCCATCGTGTTCCTTCTTATAATATTCTCGTTGAACTTTCAACGACCCAAATTAGATCCTAATCAATGGCTTAGATCATCTTGACTCGATCTTCGTCTTTTTCTAGAAGATTCACACCCACTTTAATTAATACCCTTCAATTATTTTAATTTCCTAAGTTTAGACTTAGGCATCCATTAAAAATAATCAATTATTTTAATTAAACTGTTTCCAGGTGGAATTTCCCAAAACGATCACTGGATATTGTGGAATGCATATGTCCTAGCCTCCCTGCAAATTATTGGGGCTAGAGCACATCCGATGCTACAAGAAATCAACACTCCCTATTCGCGAAGAATGTGCTCTATTAATGCAACCTGCTGAAACATCACTTTGATTATGTATCATCTCCCTCTGAACTGTTGATGTCTAACATTGCCACCCACCAACTACTGCACAAATGCTGCATTTGTGCTACTAGTGACCCTACATATTGTTTCCAACTATTGCATCTTCACTACAACTCCCTCTCATCCATTGCTACTGCAATTGAGAATCCATCTGCTACTGAAACATGTTCTCTACCATACCCATCTTCTCCCTAAACTGGATGAACTTAGTTCTACCTAGAGCCTTTGTGAGTACATCTATTACCTGATCTCCTATGGGGATGTACTGCAACTGTACTGCCCCATGCTGAACACAATCTCTGACAAACTGACATTGGATATCAATATGTTTCGACCGATCATGAAATATTGGATTCTCAGAGAGTTTGATACAACTCTGATTATCGCAGTAAACATTGGTTACTTCCATCCTCTTCCTAAACAAACTCACAAGAAACTTTCTAAGCCATATAGCTTCGCACATCGTTGTACTGGCTTCTATATATTTTTATTCTGTTGAGCTCAAAGCTACCGGCTTCTGCTTCCTGCTACACCAAGAGATCATTCCTAATCCAACGTTGAAGCAGTACCCGGAGGTAGTTTTTTGGTCTACTGAACTACCTGCCCAATTTGCGTCTATGACTGTGCTCAATCTGATGTCATCCCTTCCGATTTATTTCAACCCATATCCGACTGTTCCATGCACATATCTAAGAATGTGCCTAACTGCTGACAAATGTACCCTTTTTGGTTCCACCATGAACTCAATAAGGGCGTTAACAACAAAACAAATGTCTGGCCTAGTGTTGACCGGATACATGAGCGACCCAATGAGTTGTTTGTACAAGGTGGGGTCCACTTCCTTATCTCTTGATGCATCTATTTTCTTCTAGTTGGTGATCATAAGCGTTGCCATGGGTCAGAAATCCTGCATTTTGAATCTCTTCATAATCACTGTAGGATATCTTCCTTGCCCAAGGAAGGTTTCCCCATTCTTCTGCCAAACTTCCAACCCTAGAAAATAATGCATCAACCCCATATCCTTCATGTCAAATTCTTCTTCAAGATTTTTCTTGCAGTCCTTTATGAGCCTTGATGACCCTATTAGAAACAAGTCATCTACATATAATACTAGAATAAGTGGCTCATTCTCCACCATCATATAGTAGAGATTGGGATCAACATCACTCTTGATGAATCCCAAATTATCAATCCGACCATACCATGCTCTGGGTGCTTGCTTGAGCCCATACAAGGATTTCTTTAATATGCACACATGAGTATCGAAGCCTTCAGGATTTTCTATATACACCTCTTCTTCTATCACCTCGTTCAAGAATTTTGTCTTAACATCCATCTGGTGAATCTCCCATCCCATCTGAGTTGTTAGGGATATAACAGATCCAATAAAGGTATACCTAGCTACTAGGGTGAAGGTCTCCTCATAGTCTATGCCTTCCTTTTTTGCATACCCATTTACCACAAACCTAGCCTTATACTTCTCAAAACTACCATCTGCAGCGTACTTGATATTGTAGATCCACCTTAATCCTACAACTGATCTATCCTCTAGTCCAGGTACCACTTCCTATACATCATTCGTCATGATAGAACTGTATTCTTCTACCATGGCATCCACCCACACTTGGTGTTGTACGACTCTCTGAAAACTGGAAGGTTCTTCAACATGTGCTACCAAGGCTTTGTATCTGTCAGGCTGTTTATGCTGCCTCTTGTCAGTTCTAGGAGCTCCGACAAACTCCTAAGTGTATGCCGAACTTCCCTACTAGTTGTACCACTAGAGGTGGGAGGCTCAATCAACTCCTCCTCATGTTCATGTTCTTCCATCTACTGAGAACTTCCTAGATCTCCTACTCCTGAGGAAATACTGGTGCTAGTCATTGTACTTGATCTTGGTGTATGCCCTCCTGCTTGTCCTCCCTGCTGCCCCTACTGCTATTGGAAAAATGGAACATCTGCTGACTAATATTTTGCTGGCATCACTCGATATTTCCTAAAAAAATTATCTTCAATGAACTTTGCATCTCGACTCACTACATTTTTCCTGCAACTAGGAATGTAGATTATGTATGCTTTTGAGGTCTCACTATACCCTACGAGGTACCCCTTTTCTGCAGTTTGAACCAGCTTACTATGCTTCTCATCTAGAATGTGACAATATGCCACACTCCCAAATATCTTGAGATGAATCACCTCCATTTTTTTCCCTATGAAGACCCCTTTAGGCATTTTCTTCCCCAATACTCTACAAGGAGTTCAATTCTGAATATACATTGTTGTGTTGCATGCCTCTTCCCATAGGAATCTAGGCAAGTCTGGTCATATAACATAGTGTTTGTTGCCCCGAAAATTGTTCTATTCTTCTGCTCCGCTACTCCATTCTCTTGTGGATTATATGGAGTTTTCCACTCTCTTTTGATGCCCTCCTTTGCGCAGAAATATGTGAATTCTTTATTAGTATATTCTCCACCATTATCTGAACCCAATACCTTTATATTTTTCCCTGTCATGTTTTCTACGAGAGCCTTGAACTCTCTGAACTGACCAAAGACCTCGTCCTTGGTCTTTAAGAAATAGATCCAAGTTTTTCTAGAGTGATCATCAATAAAGGTGACAAAGTACTCGCCATTTCTAAGAGCTCTCGTGGACATTGGGCTACAAATATCAGAGTGTATCAACCCTAATACGCTTCTAGCTTTGTTTTCACTTCTAGGAAAAACTACCTTAGCGTACTTCCATAGTACGCATCCTCTACATATATCATCATGCTCAAAACTGAGAACTGGAACTCCTATAACAGTCTCTCTGAGCATCGTCAATCATCCATGGCGTAAGTGTCCCATTCACACATGCCACAGTTCGTTCAGTTCCTTTTCACCAATATGATTATTGCCTATTAGTGCCATTGGAGACTAGAGCTACACTCTATACAATCTGTTGCTTTGAACTCCAATTTGTCTCATTTTCTTCCAGCTGGGATGTTTTACATGCACCTTCCTTCCAATGAAGTATACATCATACCCCTTGTCCTGTAATTGGGACACTGAAATCAAATTCATTCCTAATCCCATCACCTACAACACATTAGTGGCTCTGATGCTGATTCTTGCTTCTATCTGAAATGTTATGGTGCCTCTCCCTACTGGAGTACAGTTCATTCTATTTCACAAACTGATCTGGAAGTCCATTTTCTCCTCTTGATAGCTCGAGAAGTATTCTCGTACTCCAATCATGTCAGTTGAAGCCCCTCTATCAATATACCAAACACCTTCTGATGCCAAACTTGACAAACATGTGAATTCTTCTTCTAATCTAGAAGATAATTCTAAAACATTTGACTATCCATGGTGTTCTGTGCTATCCTCCTTCCCAATGTTGATCCTGCAATTGCAAAATACTACATTTTAGTTGGATATTTTTTTTGTAAAATAAATATTGCTGCTCCCTCTGCCCCTGACAATCTTCGATCTGGAAATTTTGATTTCTCTGTCAACTCTCTCAGAGAAATGAATTTTTCCTCAAAAATTGACCTTCTGGCCAAATGGACTGCGCAACCTCTGGGGACTTCGAGCAGTTGCTCATGCAGTTGTTGTGGTGCTCCCTTTTCTGTTTGCTCTAGATTTCTCCTGCCTCATGTCTAGCTCCGATACCATGTGAAAATTCAGAAATTCTGAATCCTTCTGCAGCAGCTGATAATATTTCCTATTTTTTAAATTACTAAAACAAATTATTTGCAGTTATCTATGACAAATACCAAAATACATACACTATAGTCTTCACAAATCAATTACTTTGGAATAAAAATGTAAGGAAAATACTAGCACAATAATAAACACAATCACAGTTATTTTTGGATAATAGTCATCGGAAAAACCCAATGCAGGAAAACTGGTTCAGCAAATGAGGGTTTGTTTTATTAATCTTCAACAAAATCTCATGTACAATATACAAATAGCATAATAGAAGAATAATCACTGAGTGAAATTCGCATACAAAGTTCTCATGCTCCATAGTGAAGTTATGACCGCTGAGAGGACCTACTGCCCTCACGCTAGCCCCACTGCATCACCCTCTACGCAGTGACTGCATAGTGCCTGTGTCACTGCCTCTGCGCTAGTGATATATGTCCATCTTATGTGCTACCTCTTCTTGTCGTTTCTTGCACTCTCAACTGTTGTCGGTACCCTCTCTCTCTCACCTACAACTCTCCCTCTTATTCGATTTTCTCTTGCCAAACTTCAGCTAGTGAGAAAATCGATCTGCTTAGGCAACTGAGTATCTGCCTGGTGTGTTTTCCAAATGCCCATCGAGTTCCTTCTTATAATCTTCTCATTGAACTTTCAACAGTCCATATTAGATCCTAATCAATGGCTCAGATCATCTTGACTCGATCTTCGACTTTTTCGAGAAGATTCACACCCAATTTAATTAATACCCTTTAATTATTTTAATTTCCCAAGTTTAGACTTAGCCATCCATTAAAAATAATTAATTATTTTAATTAAACTGTCTCCGAGTGGAATTTCCCAAAATGATTTATGAGTATTGTGGAATGCATATGTCCTAGCCTGCCTGCAAATTCTTGAGGTTGGAGCACATCTGATGCTATCATAAATCAAGAACTTGTTGTTCAACACGTGTTTTACAAGCGAAGAAATCACCCTTTCTTCAGGGGACTTCGAGTGCCACCTTAGAGAGTTTCTTTCACACCTATCTGGAGGAGACTTACAATGAATTTTCTAGCATTTGCATTCAAATTTTCTAGGCAGTGCGTATTTCTGGAGGACGTAGGAAAGAATCTTGAGGGAATCATTTCAGTTCTCTTTTGGGGAGCAATTTCCAGAGGAAATTAGGAGCTCAGGAATTTGCAAGATTTTTGGAGAGTTTGGGAGTTGGAAGAGAAAACTATTTCCTAAAGTGAGTTTGCGGCTCCTAGGCTTGTGCAGAAGGGTGTCACTCGGCATACATGGGAGTGAGCAACTTGCTCATGGTGGCTGAGACTTGCCAAGATAAATAAGGATGTATTTTTGGAGTAGATTGCAGCCATTTTGGGATTTTTTTTTGGAGGTTTTCTAGTGTGAAAATTCCACCAGTTGGAATCCTACTGCACCAATTGATTAAGTTTCTTCTATTTTTTAAATAAACTAAATAAATTATTTACTATGTTCTATGATACATATCGAAACTAATACATTGCAACCTTCACAAATAAAATACTACGGAAGAAAAATAGCACTAGAAAGATAGATGCAAACACACACAAATAACACTATTATTTTTGGACTAAGTCCCAGGAAAGATTGAACTCTTGAAAACCGGTGCAACAGATGAGGGTTTGTTTATTATGTAGTAGTAAATCTGAGTACAAATTTATGGTTGCTTAAATCCAACAAACCATATAGAGAAATAACTGACAAAGAGTCTAGTGAGAAAAATATCTCTCCCACTGGCGATCTGACACTGAACTTGGCTAAAGATGAGCTGCTTTGCGCTGCCTCTACGTAGTCACTGCGTCAACCTATGTAGTATTTCATCCCCACAACTTGGAACAACTTTCCCTCTCGCTAATTTATCAGCTGTTGTATGGAAGATGGATCCTCTTGGTCTCCAAACTCTCTCTTCGACTTTTGGCACTAAATCAACTCTTCTCCCCAACAAAAATACGGATCTCCTCTGAAGCACTACGTTGTCTCTGTGTGGCTTTGCATTGCCTCTCTGTTGTGCACACACTGCCTCTCTATTGTGCACTCACCAGATCTGGAAAATATTCCTCTGACCTTACTATCTCTGCCCCTCTGTCACTGCTTCAAGCTCACTAGCTCTCTCTTCGGCAACTCAACGTTGCTACTCAGGAAATTGATCTGCCATTGAAATCGAACTCTAAAAGTGTATTCTCCAAGCTCCATTGAGTTTCTTCTTATAATCTCTCATTGTGACATCAATGACCGTGATTAAAACTTAATCGATGGGTAAGATTAAATAGAACTCGATCCATGCATTTTCCTAGAAGATTCACACTTGACTTAATTAATCATATTTCTCAAGTTTAGACTTAGGAAATATGAAAAACTGATTAATTATTTTAATTAAGTCATCTCTAGATGGAATTTCCAGAAACTATTTCTGGCTCTGCCAAATCTTGAGGCTAGAACGCATCTGATGCTACAAAAACTAATAGTTGGTGCATTGACTGATAGCATATTTCAACAGCCAGCGGAGATCGTAGGGCCTTTGGGGGTTGATTTTCGAAGGTAGGGATTAGGCCAAACTCTTTATGGGTTTTGGTGGGTTTTGCTTGAGGAGCTTGGAGGTAATTTTGCAGAATTTTCTGAGCACCGGAGGAGGGGTTTCCAGTTATTCCTTTGCAGCAAACGGTGCATAATTGTTGGGGCAGTGCAAAGCAGTACTTAGGAAGTTTATAGAGACATTCGAGCTTCATATTTATCCACCTGGCCTTTGTTCGGCGTGCCCGAAATGTGCATTCCTTCGATACATATGTAGTCTTGCTCCAATTTTTAATAAAATGGCTCAACTGCTTCTATATTTCTAGTTTTTCATGGGTGCATGCTAAAGTTGAAATTTTTTGTGGTGTAAATTTGTTGTTTGCTTTGCATATCATAGTTTTTCCTAATTAGGAACATTAAAACACTTGAGATTTCAATATTCTTATGAGGATCAAAGGTAATATATTGTTGACTCTCAAAAGAGGTGTATACTTTTCTATACACTGCCCTCACTGGTTATTGTATGAGATCTTCTAGCTGTTATTATAAAAGTTGTGATCTAAAACACCGGTCTTTTATATTTGAAGCATCATGTTTATAAACATTATGTTGTATATCAATACTCCTATAAATTAAATGAGGAGACTTTTTTCAATAGGAAAAAAATTAGGGGAAAAACTATAGAATAATAATTGAACCACTTTACATTAGGAAGACATATATGTTTCAACAAACAAGGTTACAATTCATTATTTTTTCAAAGAACACTTTGTGATATTTTCCCTTCTCTCAAATATCTCGATGAAGGACAATGTCAACTGCCAACTACAAGAGTAGCTATTAGCCTCAAGAAACTCAACTAGAATTAACTTGGTGATCTCTAGTCTCCCCGTACCTGTAGTTTCCCTATTGACAACAAAGCTTTGATAATTGTTCTCACTAATTAAACTAACCCTTAAAGATTTTTAATATTGAAGAAGACTATGATGGGATTTGATCCACTTATGTCTACACGTCACAAGAACATTGAGGATAATTTTTGAAAGTGTTATCACTCCGCCAGATTTCTAAGGCTAAAGAAGAAATCCCAACAAAGGTAACCATAGACCAATCTTTTGGCTTGGTATCTAGCCCTACCAAGTTGAAGAGGACTCTCTCCACAAAAATCACAGCCAAGAGGGCTTGATGAATTAGGTTTTTAGGCTAGGTATGAAATGCATAATGGTTATTTTTTATTTGATTTGATTGGGTTGAGGGATGAGGATATTAGGTCAAAGAGGCTAGGTCAGGGAAAATAGGATTAGGGTTACATTCCATTCAATGGGGCAAGGTAGGTAGGAAGGCTATCACATTAGGGTTCTTGGGATGGAATGATTCAGACGGGTGAGGAGCTAGGAAGAGCATGTGAGATGAATTCTTCCTAAACTGAGAGAAAGATGAACATATTATGAAAACTTTCCCAAAATAGAGCATGTGAGATGAATTTTTTTTCTCTAAATTGAAAGTGATCATACAATAAAAATGAAATGGAAAATGGACCAACAATACATTCATGCAAATGAAACAAGAGAAGAAAAAATGCTAGACAAACATACCACATGTATCCGAAAGAACTAATTGCAACACTTTATTAAGCTCCTGCCAAAATGATTACAATAGAGTCTCTGATCAATATGCCAACATCCAACTGATTCCAACCTGTGAAATGACTGAAACATTAAATGATATAGACTTCAAACAAACTCCTCCCAGCCTCAGGGGTCGAATCCATGAGAGGAGCAGTAGTTCCACTAAAACTGAGCTGAATACCTAGAGTGTGGAGATGCCAAACTGACTCATCCCTCACTTTTTGTAAACTGATTCATTACACCTCATATTGAGTTTTCACCTAATGTATTTACCCTAGGTAACAGTAAAAACATGATAATTACATTTAATTTCATCAATTACATAAGTAAAATCATCATTTACCAAAGTGGAAATCAAAATTGCAGTGAAAACTGAGAAAAATCAGACATTTGTCAAGGGTGCCATTTTTGTGCTAGGCACGCCCTCACAGTGCCAGGGGCGCCCTCCATCTTGCAGGTCACTTTTGGAGGTCTTCTCGATGTCCAAATTAGGCTCAGGATGGCTTGTTGGAAATCTTATCCAGTCTACTTTCTAGATATTTCTTTATTTTTATGAAAGGAGTTGATTTTCCCTATCAAAAAGTGATTCTCCCACAGATGATCAAGGGTGCAACGCTTAGGCAAAAAAGGAGGCGGAACATTGATTTTGTGTTTTTTCACCTTTTCACCTGCCAGTTGTCCAAACTAAGCCTAGCAAAGTCATTTTATGGAATATATTTTTCATTTCACATCTGTTGGTGGTCTTTTGGCCATAAAGTGCCTCAAACAAGAGTGTAGCACCTAGGGCGTTGCGCCCTTAACATCCCAGCTGTCACAAGACTGTCTAGGATTGCTGAAAAACAAAAAAACTTCAAAATTTGCTAATTGGTTGTTGATGATGTGGTTAGGCATGGAGTGAGGCTTCAGCTAGTATTTCAAGCCTCCTTTTCTCTTCTTTCATGGTCAAGGCTTCAATTTTTGCATTGGCTCTTTTAATTTTTGACCTTGCAATTTTGTTTTTCTTGGCATAGTTCTTGGCCCTCTTTCTCAATATATCATTATCCTTGTTTTCCTTCTCCAGAAGCTTCTCTAAATTTTGGTTATCCTTGTCAAGCCATTTCTCCCGGTTCTCATTGATTACCACTCCAAATTGTTCATTCAAAGTGAGCTAATTAGCAAGCTTAGCCTCCTTTTGCCTCTCTAGTTCTAAATCTCTTTTTAGCCCTCTAGTGATAGGCCTTCTCCTTGGCACTTGCTCTTCTGCCTAATTGGTTTCACGATATGTTTCTAATCTCTCTTCAAGCAAGAATTTGGCTTTTTTTTTCCCGTCTTTGAGCTTTCATTAATTTCACCTCATCAATGACATGTTTGGTCTTTAGTTGTTGGTTCTCATGCTCAATAAAGTTTATGACAACTTTAGACCTCTCAAGATTAGTTTTTAGCTCCTTAATCTTGGCTTCTTTCTCCTTGATGATTGTGCTATTAATCTCATCATCATCATGCTCATCTAGGTCAACAAGGTCAAAATATTTTTCTGTCTCATGGAGTTCCTCCTCCTCATGTCTAATCTCTGCCCGAATCTCCGTCTTTGTCATCTTTTGCTTCCCTTTGTCTACCTGCTTTTTCGATGTAGAAGGCAAGGCCCCTTCCACTATGTGTGGAGAAAACACATGCTTGTGACCTCTCTGGTATGTTTTTTCCAATGGCTCTATCTCAGCGACATTAGCCTTTTGAAGCTCACTGATGTCATCTCTGCTAGGTGACCCAATCTCAATGTGAAATGGAGATGATAGCAGTGAAATAGATGAAGGAGACTGATTTGATGATGATGTATGAACTGTGGGTTGAGATGGAGGAATGGATGTGGAAGGATGAGATGATGAAGACACATCATGGGCAGTTGAATAGGTGGAGCAGTGAATATGTCATTAGCTATGAAAGTACTCCATGAAATGTTCAGTTGTTTGAGGTGATGCAGGACTATGATATTAATGAGAGAGTGGTGAAAAAGATTGTTCATCTGGTGCCCATATTCTCTCTTTTGGACAATATATGCCATCTTGTCAATGCTTCGGAAGAGGTAATAAGGTATGTTGAGCATCTTGACCCTTGTGAAGTGCATGAGTAGCCGAATATGATCGGTGTAAAGTCTAGCGAACCTACCTTCACAAGGAAAGTATTTCATGATGATTTTCATCATGGGGGCATATCTCTCCAGGAGGTAAGAGAAAGGAAAAATCCCCTTTCTTTCATTCTTGTACCTAGGTTTGATGTATGGCTCAAAGTAATGCTCCTCCAAGTATTTTTGCTTGAACCATTTTTCCCCCACATTTGGGATTCCACTGGCAGCTGATATGATGCCAGTAGACACAATGAAGGTGACACCAGCAAGGGTTACCAAGCTGTCATGGAGATTGGAGATGGATAGTCTACTCAACATAGGATGGTGTTGGACCCTTTGTATTTTCTCATAGAATTAAAAAGATCCTGCATGCTTAAAACATGTCACGGTCATGGGAGATGCCATGATTTCCCTAGTATTTGTTGGCTCAAGTCTAAGGATTCTCCCTCGTTTGTTTGGCCTCCTCTCCTTTATTTCTTCTCCCTCACTGTAGTTATTGTTATGTTCTTCTTCCATAGGTGTCTTAGTGTGAAAACCCTAGGGAGATGGAATGATAATGAAAAATGAGTTTTGGGAAGTGGGAATGGGATGGGGAAATTTTGTTGGAAATACTGAGAGGGGTGGTGAATCAGTATTTCTTTTCAATTGTTATTTTTACCAGTTAGATCACTTATATTTAGAACACAAAATGAACAAATAAGAATAAATACTTTTATTAATCCCAATAAATCAAGTACAATATTTGTGTAGGGCTCCAACCCTAGATGAAGACACCAATCTTCAATTTCCTAGGCTCCAACCTATATTATTCCAAGCACCAACTTGGACTTCCCAACGCTCCAACCTTGTCAATTTGAGGCACAAACTTCTAGAGCTCCAACCCTGTATCTAGTTCAGGCTCCAACCTGGGTTCTTGAGGACTTCTATCCTCTAGGGCTCCAACCCTATCTTCCAAGGCACCAACCTTGTCTCTATGAGGCTCCAACCCTCAGCTTCACTTCATCAAAATGTGTTTGGTTGTTCTTCACGACTCCCAATGTCTTCTTCAACAAGCCTTGTCAATCTTCCGCAATGGCTCCTCCAAATCACTTCATCAATGACAACCTTGTCTTCTTAAAAGGTGTCACCACTGCTCTTCATGTCACCCAAACAAAGATCTCCAAGTTACCTCATGATGGCTAATGCATCATGGTCTTCAACATTATCTTCAAGACCTTCAAGGTGTCTACAAAAAGGCAGTATAAGTTTTGCACCCGCTCTAAGCCTCTTCAAGGGCTTCTTGTCAAGAAAGTCTTCACAATGCTTTACCCAACAAGATCTTTAACAGGTGCTTCAATATGTTTTCAAGAATATCTCAAGACAACTTCAAATCTGCTTCAAGATGTGTATAAAAATTTCCACCAAGAAGTCTACAACAAACTATCCTCAAAACTTCTTCATAAAATGTCTTCAAAATACTGCGGTAGGATGTATTGATATGCTACAAAACGTTTTCAAAGATTTCCCAAGGTCCTCTCTTTGTTGTTCCAAAAGGTCTATTTAAATGTCACATGGTCTTTCTGGGTGTCCTTCAAAACATCCTCAAATCTGTCTCAAATGATCTACAATAAAATTCTTTCAATAATCCATAGGTTCTCTCGTTCACCAAGATTGAGGTCTGAAGATCTTCAAACCATAGTCCTGTGGTGATATTGCTTTAAGTGATGGTGTTCAAGCTAGGAATAAATCACAGACCCGAGAATATTACTGTGCACTAGTTCTGAGCTACTTGCAACAAATTAATCAGTCACGGGATCCGAGACACAGAATTCTTTCAAAGTCCGAGCATCACAGTAATTAATCCGAGGAGTATGAAACAACTTCAGGACTCCTAAAGCTTCACTGTCCAAGTCTAGCCTACCACTTGCTCCAACAAAAGTCTGCTATACAAGTGTGCTTAGAATTCTGCTAAGGTTTTAAGTCTTGTTTACCCTTAACAAGTAGCTGTCCAAACCGGTCTTTATGTGATGATATACGAACCAAAGAAAATAGAAGGTCTGTCCCATAGAAATAACCCTGGTCTGAGTTGTTTGATCATTGTAGGTCCGTATCACTGTGACACATCACAAAAACAAGGTCCTGAAGTATTGCAGTGAGCCATAAAAACAATTTGAGCTGTTGTGATAGGAGTATACAGGTCTGAGTTTGATGACAACTCCAAATCCAAGGGTATCAACTCAAATATTTACCCAAACAAATCTCAAAAAGACTTCCTTGGTGTCCCTAGTTCACAAGGTGTGAACTGTGGTATATCTTTGTATTTCTTGACTGAATTTGTCCTTAAAACATGAGGACTAAACTGTATATTTATAGTGTAACAACTACGAAAATGAAGGGTCACATCTCTGCAAGGCAGACATGAAGGACAAGGATAAGTCGGCTCACTGATAAGGTTAATTTTTCTTAACTTAAAAATTCCATATCTCATCAACTGTTGTGAGTTTCGGGGCAAGTAAAGGCTTGTTGGAAAGAGGAAAAAGTCCTCTTTCAGATGGTCTAGGTCCCATGTTCAAAGGTTGCCTCTAATGTGGTGAAAAGCTTTTTTCTTTGTGGCTGCCTTTGAATTTTTTAGTGCATAAACTAATTAGGACAATATGGATTCTCCATTATTTGGCTTCTTCATTGTCATAGGGTCATAATGTCATCATGACATGCTTCATCCATGTTATCTTGATATGTCATAATGTCATCATGTACTAGTGTAGTACAATGGGAAAGTTCCAAAATAGTAAGATAGTCTTTCAACCATCAAATGAGATCTTCCATGTCATTATTTAATCTTCCAACCATGTGATCATTCAAGGGTAAGACATCATCACGTGTAGTTCTCCATATGTCATCAAAGGTTAGCATCTAGATCATCAAGTGCATGCAACATTAGATCAAGTACTTCTTAGGGCTTCCTTCATTAGTAGTTTGAATTCTTCGTGACCTGACATCTTCATTGATGGTATCCTAGTCAACCAAGACAAGAGTTGTGGCATCATGATTTTGGACTAGGCATCTCAAGAGTATTGACATCTCAGTCAATGCCATATTGACATGAATCTCCCCCTTTTTCATTGATGGCAATATTCTTGCCCTTCCAACATTCTCTCCCCCTTTGACATCAATGGAAAATGGGGTGCCCAAGTACTTCCCTATCAAGTTGCTTCTCTTCATCATATTTTCTTCATCAATAATAATTTTCATAGGTATGTTGCTCTCATTGTCATGGTGCACTTCAATGATCTTACTCCCCCTAAGCCTTTGCATATCTTCATGTAAATACTCAATCATCTCTCCTTGCCTACATAACCTCTGCTAGCTCTTCTTTTGGCATTCGATAAGAAATATTGCATCCTTGTGATCAAGTGGAAAACATTTTCAACAATGGTACATTGGCTGAGTAATGGATCATGTTATTCAATGGAGATGATCTTTCAAGATAGTCCATGTGTGATTCATCAACAGTTTCATAGGACTCTTCACAGATAGTTTCTGCAAGAATAGTCACAAGTCACCAGCTCCCCCTTATAGTATGCATGCTCTACTTTTTGGCAGAGTCTCATCAACAAATACTTGGAATATCAAGGATGACTTCATCAAGTCAACAACATGTATTGTTGGCTGGAGTGTTCAAGAGACTTTCGGACCCAATTTGCTTCCTTCTCCATACTTGTGTAACTTTCTTCTCTAGATTGGTTGTCATGGTTTTAGGGACCCATGTCAAGTTACACTCACATGCCATATGTCCAATGTTATGGCAATTGAAGCACTCCATCTTGTTCATGAATGAGTAGTAATGACTTCTTCTTGCAAAATTACTTCTAGAAGATTGATGGAGACCATTATATTTGTCTTAGTGATATGCCCTACAATCTTTCACCCATGTGCCCAAAGTTTGTACAAGAATAGAAATAACCAAAAAATATACTTTGGTACCTGGGAGATGAAGATTTCCTTGATGTACTTCTGCAGTGTTTTTTCCTTGGGATTCTTTGATGATATTCATTGTCTTTTGTATTCTTGACATCATTGGTAAGTCTCCTTGGAGTAGGATTTCTTCCATTGTTAGCTTTAATCTTCTCCTCGCCTTTGCTGGAACTGGGAGTATCAACATTTCTTCTTGGCTTCCTTACATCCTTGCTTTTTGAAACATTATCATTCTTGCTTGAGGATTCACCTGCATATACAAGCCCTGATTTATCAAGGGGAGACCTTTGATGACTTAGGATGTCATCTAGGGTTTGAGAGCTTTTCAAGTTCTTATTTAGCGAGACAACTTCTTTTTTAAGAGTGACAATTTCTCCTTTCAATTTTTCACAATCTTCATCTTTCATGTCTAGTTGCTTCTTCGTTTCTTCCATCATCCTTGTTGCTTCATGTTCTTCGATTTTAAGGGAGATGATATTTGATTTCATTATGAAATTTTCTTCATTCTCCTTTGCTAGAATGCTCTCCATTTCTTCTTTTATTCTTGTAGCTTCACATGTTTCTGCCTTGACAACATTGATGTATGATTTTAGTTTGAAGATTTCTTCATCCTTTTCTTCTAGTTGGCATATCATGGTGTTTCTCTCATTTTTTGCTTCATCAACTTGTCCTTCTATGAATGCCAAAGTTTCCATCACCTTCTCGGCTCCTTGTGCTTGTTTTATTGCTTATTCTAGTTGAGATCTAAGAGAAGAGACCTCTTCCTTGTATTGACCAATCTCTGCTTCAAGATTGTTCAAGCTCTTAAGTCTTTTTTCAAGGGTGCTTGACAAAGTTTCTTCCCTTTTCTTTGCCTTATCCAATTGATTTGTCATAGATATGACTTCTTCATGATGCTTTCTTTTGTTTTGATAAAATTCCTCCTTAAGTTTGGCTAGCTCTTCATCTCTTTCTTGAACTTGAAGCTTAACAAGGTCAACTTCCTTCCTTGTCTTGTTTTGGTCACCAACTTGCACTTTCTTCTTTAGTTCCTCATTTTCATTTTTCAACCTATTAAGCTCTTCCATGGAAGCCATAAGTTTATTCAGGATATCTTCTTCATATTCTTCTTCGTTCTCTTCATCTTCTAGGTTTTATTTAGCCTTGTTGTCATCTCTCTTATCTTCAACTTCCTTGATGGGTTCTGGATTTCCTTCTTGCTTTCCATCATCTTCTTGACTAGAGGTCATGGTCAATGCTCCTTTTGAGTGAAGATCATGAAGTTTGTCCCATATGTCTTTTGCTGACGAATATTTTTCCAAATTAGCCTTTATAGAATCAGGTAGCCCATTCAAGATTGCTTTCATTGCTCTTGTATTATACTCCTTGGATTCTCCTTCCATCATTCTATCAATAATCACTGATTTCTAGACTTCCACACCTTGAGCCTTTAAGAAATTTCTCATTCTTGCCTCCCATATATCAAAGTTTCCATTGAACAATGGAGCCTTCACAAATTGATTGACTTCAATTTCAATGGTTGAGGAAGACACGTCTTTAGAAGGATTGGAGACTTTCTTTCTTGGCTTTTCCATTTGTGTTCTAAGGATCAACCTCCAAGCTGTTAGGCTTTGAGTAAAGGTACTGGCTCTGATACCAATTGTTGGAAATACTGAGAGGGGGGGTGAATCAATATTTCTTTTCAATTGTTATTTTTACCAATTAGATCACTTATATTTAAAACACAAAATGAGAAAATAAGAATAAATACTTTTAATAATCTCAATAAATCAAGTACAATATTTGTGTAGGGCTCCAACTCTAGATGAAGACACCAATCTTCAATTTCCCAGGCTCCAATCTGTATTATGCCAAGCACCGACATGGACTTCCCAAGGCTCCAACCCTGTATCTAGTTCAGGCTCCAACCTGGGTTCTTGAGGACTTCTATCCTCTAGGGCTCCAACCCTATCTTCCAAGGCACCAACCTTGTCTCTATGAGGCTCCAACCTCTCGGGCTCCAACCCTCAACTTCACTTCCTCAAAATGTGTTTGGTTGTTCTTCACAACTCCCAATGTCTTCTTCAACGAGCCCTGTCAATCTTCAGCAATGGATCCTCCAAATCACTTCATCAATGACAACCCTGTTTTCTTAGAAGGTGTCACCACTGCTCTTCATGTCACCCAAACAAAGATCTCCAAGTTACCTCATGATGGCTAATGCATCATGGTCTTCAACATTATCTTCAAGACCTTCAAGGTGTCTACAAAAAGGCAGTCCAAGTTTTTCACCTGCTCTAAGCCTCTTCAAGGGCTTCTTGTCAAGAAAGTATTCACAATGCTTTACCCAACAAGTTCTTTAACAGGTGCTTCAATATGTCTTCAAGAA
Organism: Pinus albicaulis; assembly: GCA_034641835.2. NCBI lineage: Eukaryota > Viridiplantae > Streptophyta > Pinopsida > Pinales > Pinaceae > Pinus > Pinus albicaulis. The sequence goes on from MU968493.1 coordinate 12,437,372, forward strand.
TATCTCAAGACAACTTCAAATCTTCTTCAAGATGTATATCAAAATTTCCACCAAGAAGTCTACAACAAACTATCCTCAAAACTTATTCATAAAATGTCTTCAAAATACTGCGGGAGGATGTATTTGATATGCTATAAAACGTTTTCAAATATTTCCCAAGGTCCTCTCTTTGTTGTTCCAAAAGGTCTATTTAAATGTCACATGGTCTTTCTGGGTGTCCTTCAAAACATCCTCAAATCTGTCTCAAATGATCTACAATAAACTGCTTTCAATAATCCATAGGTTCTCTTGTTCACCAGGATTGAGGTTTGAAGATCTTCAAACCACAGTCTTGTGGTGATATTGCTTTAAGTGATGGTGTACGAGCTAGGAATAAATCACAGACCTGAGAATATTACTGTGCACTAGTTTTGAGCTACTTGCAGCAAATTAATCACACAGTATCCGAGACAGAGAATTCTTTCAAAGTCCGAGCATCACAGTAATTAATCCGAGGTGTATGAAACAGCTTTAGGACTCCTAATGCTTCATTATCCAAGTCCCAGCCTACAACTTGCTCCAACAAAAGTCTGCTATAAAAGTGTGCTTAGAATTCTGCTAAGGTTTTAAGTCTTGTTTACCCTTAACAAGTAGTTGTCCAACTGGTATTTATGTGATGATATACGAACCAAAGAAAATGGAAGGTTTGTCCCACAGAAATAACCCTGGTCCGAGTTGTTTGATCACTGTAGGTCCGTATCACTGTGACACATCACAAAAACGAGGTCTTGAAGTATTGTAGTGAGCCATAAAAACAATCTGAGCTGTTGTGATAGGAGTATACAGGTCTGAGTTTGATGACAGCTCCAAATCCAAGGGTATCAACTCAAATATTTACCCAAACAAATCTTAAAAAGACTTCCTCGGTGTCTCTAGTTCACAAGGTGTGAACTGTGGTATATCTTTGTATTTCTTGACCAAATTTATCCTTAAAAAATGAGGATTGAACTGTATATTTATAGTGTGACAACTACGAAAATTAAGGGTCACGTCTCTGCAAATAGGCCGACATAAAGAACAAGGATAGGTCGGCTCACTGATAAGGTTAATTTTTCTTAACTTAAAAATTCCATATCTCATCAACTGCTGCGAGTTTTGGGGCAAGTAAAGGCTTGTTGGAAAGAGGAAAAAGTCATCTTTCAGATGGTTTAGGCCCCATGTTCAAAGGTTGCCTCTAATGTGGTGAAAATCATTTTTCTTTGTGGCTGCCTTTGAATTGTTTAGTGCAGAAACTAATTAGGACAGTATGGCTTCTCCATTATTTGGCTTCTTCATTTTCATAGGGTCATAATGTCATCATGATATGCTTCATCCATGTTATCTTAATATGTCATAATGTCATCACGTACTAGTGTAGTACAATGGGAAAGTTCCAAGATAGTAAGATAGTCTTCCAACCATCAAATGAGATCTTCCATGTCATCATTTAATCTTCCAACCATGTGATCATTCAAGGGTAAGACATCATCACATGTAGTTCTCCATATGTCATCAAAGATTAGCGTCTAGATCATCAAATGCATGCAACATTAGATCAAGTACTTCTTAGGGCTTCCTTCATTAGTGGTTTGACTTCTTCGTGACTTGACATCTTCATTGATGGTATACTAGTCAACCAAGACAAGAGTTGTGTCATCATCATTTGGAACCATGCATCTCAGTCAATGCCATATTGACATCAATGACAACTTTGATTAACAAATTTAGGGGGATGGGAGAAGAAATTATGAAATGAAGGAGGTGACAGGGAGTAGTGATGATGAAGGATTTGGGATAGGGGATTTAATTACAGGTTCGGGATTTGGGAGCCTAGGAAAATGAAGCACCTAGGTCTTAGGGTTTCAAGGGAAAAGGGCTTAGGGAAAGGGGATTAATAGGGGTTTTGGGAAAGGTCAATTATGATATGGGAAGGGAATGGAAGTGCTAGGGAGTGAAATTAAAATGTAATTAGGGATTTTACAATGGTACTAGGGTTTCAAGCTCAAAATAGACACCAAATCTTTTAAACAACTTAAAACACCATAAAATCGACTTGATAAGAAGACGAATGGTACAATTGTGGCTTACTTGATTATTGGAGGTTGTAGAGCACCGTTGCTGAAGTTTGAGAGCAATGTCATGTGTTTTGGTGCTCCTTGAGCATTTTCGAGCAAGCGTGCAACACACAACACAGGGGCACCCTCTCTTTTCCAAGAGTACAGCATTCAACGCAGGTGCACAGTGTAATACACATGCACGCAACGTAATACACAGGAGTTCCCTCCTTCTCCCAGGAGCGCACCGCTGCCTGTCTTTTGCAAATTTTCGCCTTCTTTCTTGGATTTTCGTGCTTTTACTGAGGTTGCTCAATGATGGCAAGAGAAAATGAAGTTTGAATTGATGTCCTTTGGGTTTAAATAATTTGTGGGATTTGATTATGATGATTTTAAAACCCACTTTTGCAATGTTAAATTTCACTTTTAAAACCTTGCAAAATACCTTTTAACTCTGTTTCGTTTGCTTTGCAGATTGATCATGCTGGAGTAGGAAATTTTCATACTTTGAAGTTCGATGTGTTTGGCATATGGAACTGAGTTGGCAGCTTTGGGAAACTGAGTATTTATTACATATAATGGACATAAAATTACATAAATAAAATAAAATTACATCTCTGTTTTTTGGAATTAAAATACATTTTGGAAGGAAACTCACACTTGAAATCAAATTACAAATTTGGGAACCATCTTTACATGCTTGCAAATCCTCTTTAGATGGCAAAGGGATATTATTTGGATCACTCTATTACTTTTACTGACCTTATGCAATGAAATGGTGTTCTATTGGACCTTGGAAAATGAAAACCTAGAGACCTAATGAAGACCTTGAATGACTAGACTTCATGGTGAAATGAATGACATAATGACGTTATGAAATGGACTTTCATGACTGAAGTATGCTCAGCAAGACATGAAGGTGGGCCAACAAGTATGAATTTTTTAGGAAGAGTGAATTTTTTTAACTAGGGCTACCATTAGTGAGCAAATTTTTTGCATGACTTAATGGAATGATAAACAATTTCTGAGTTGGACTCCTAAAATGACATAAAAAGAGGATTTTGATCACTGATGACAGGATGAAAACACCGACACTAGCATTGGCCTTATTGAGGATGATAGCTCTGAAATAGGTGTCAAGAACCACATAACTCTAGATTTTGCAGATCACTGCCTTATTCATTGGGCCAATACGGTAAAAAACTCAAATAATTACATGAATGAAAACTAATAACTTGGAAAAATAAACTAACTCAAGACAAACTCAAATGACTGAAAATTGACCCAATACTGACTTGACTGAAAACTGAACTTTTTGAAAATAGCAGAAAATCAGTGAAGCTCCATGGCCTTCACTTCGGGCTCCGAACTCCAGTGATTCTCTACTTCACACTTGCAAAAAAAGTAACTGATATTTACAATGAAATGGAAAACTAATCGAGAAATTTGTTTCAGAAAAGATAGTGTTTAAGGAGCCTACGATTAACCGGTCCTCCTAAATACTCTTGTCCATTCATCTCCTCAAGCAAATAATCATTCTGTCCCCGACAAGCTGAAATCTGATATGGTCCTTTCCATAAATTCTCAAATTTTCCATGCTTACCCTTGTCTTCATTTCTGGCATCCTAGCGGAGTACCACATCTCCAACCTTGAATTTGTCTTCCTTAGTTTTCCGATCATCGATCTTATTTATCATGTCATGAAGTTTTGAAGTATTCTGAAATACTTCATCTCTTTTCTGTTGAAGGTGTATCATTTGATTAATACGATGTTGTATTTCATTTTCCTCAGTCCCCGCTTCTTGCAACAATTTCATTACCGAGACTACTAATGATGAAGGAAACACAGTATCGACACCATACAGAACTTGAAAAGGAGACATACCAATAGACTTCTTATTACTCACCTAATCTGTCCACAATGCATTGATAAGCTTCTTATGCCAATTCTTTTTATTCGCCTCTAACATTTTCTTAATGATACTGATCAAGGATTTATTAGAGGACTCTGCCAATCCATTACCTTGCGGGTAGTAGGTCGTAGAGTGTCCCAACTTAATGTTATATCTGTCACAAAACTCAGTCAACTTCTTAGACTTGAATGTTGTCACGTTATCTATGATAGTTTTAGTAGGAAAACCAAAACGAGACAAAATATTAGTTTCTAAAAATTGAATGATGACAAAATTTGTTGCTTACTTGCCTGGTCGGGTCGCTTCGATCCACTTTGTAAAGTAATTTGTCGCTGTCAATATCCAAATGTGTTGTGTGAATGATGCTGGGTGAATCTCGCCTATGAAATCTAGGCCCCTCTGCTGAAATGGTGCATGTACTGAAATAGTTTGAAGAAGTAATGGGAGAACCTTTCTCTTACCCTGAAAAACTTGACATTCATGGCAACTCAATACTGCTTTGTAGACATCTGCAAAAAGATTCGGCCAATAATATCCCGCTCTCAATATTTTATTGGCCATGATCTTCCAATATAGGTGGCCCCCACAATCTCCTTTATGGAAGTCATTCATAACTTCCTTAGATTCTTCTTTGACCAAACAGTTCAACAACACACCTCCAAGATCCTTCCAGTAAAGTGCATTGTCTAGTATGCAATACTTTGAAGCTTTGAGTTTCAAAGATCTTCCATGACTCTTATTCATGCCCACAGGAGGGTTTAGGTGTTGCAAAACATAAACAATATCATAATATCATGGAGATGACAAAAATATATCAAATACCTGAATGAGATTCACTTCTTCATTTTCAGACAAGGCTAAAATCAAGTTGATGTCAAGAGCATGAAGATTTGACTCAGCCATAAGCTTGGCAAAGCCCTAGCCTTAACTTGGTGGGCTTGATCTCAAGGTCATATTCTAGTAAATTTGTTATCCATCTTCCTCTCCTACCTTCTGGGTCTTTCTACATGAGAACTTCTTTCACAGTTGCATTAGGTACATAGGCAAGAGTATGTGAATGTAATATGTAAACTCCGAAATCTTTCAGCGCTTTAACCAAAGCAAGAGCCTGTTTCTCTATGATGTTATAGCGAAGGGTTGCATATCTGATATTGTGATTGAAGAAATCAATTGGCAGTTCTGTTTTATCCCTTTTCTACATCAAGACTGTTGCCATAGTGTGCTCAAAAGCAAATGAGAATATTATGAAATCACTAGTATAATCAGGACTTATCAAAACTGGGGCAGTAGTCAAGGCAAACTTAACTGAATGGAAGGATTTTTGGGCATCTTCAGACAACTTCACATCACTATCTTTCTTCAACATATTTGACAATTCTACAAGATGCTCCACTAAATTAGGAATGAATCTACGTAAGAAATTCATCTTACCGTTGAATTCTTGTACTTCCTTTTTTTTGCGAGGGAAATCAATCTGTTGAATTACTTGAACACGGGAAGGGTCAATCCGGATCCCATCCTTGGAGATGATGTGACCAAGGAGTTTGCCCTCCTCCATGGAAAAAAGGATTTTCTTTGGGTTGAGAGATATTCCGAACTTCCTGCATCTCTCAAAAACAATACTTAAATGGTGCAAATGTACATCATCAGAATGTGAAAACATTGTCAAGTCATCTAAGTAAAAAACCAAGAAAACATCTTTTTCATTGACGAATGTTATGTCCAAGGCCTGCTGGAATGTGGCCCTTGCATTTTTCAAACCAAATGGCATTTTTGCATATTTGAACATACCCCAAGGTGTAGTAAATGTTGTTTTTTCCTGATCCTCCTTGTGCACCAAAATTTGGTTGTACCCCGAATAGCCATCCAACAGTGACATCTGGGAAGAATCGACAACTCTTTGAAGTATATGGTCCATGTTCGGAAGTGGATAGTTGTCCTTGATGGACACTTTGTTCAAGTTTTTGAAATCTATGCAGAGCCGGATTTCTCCAGTCTTCTTTCTCACTGGGACCAAATTTGAAATCCAATCAGAGAATCTGATCGAGACAATAATATCGGACTTGAAAAGTCCATTTACCTCTTTTTCAATTAATGGCAACAATATGGGATTTATTCTTCTCAACTTTTTCCGAAAGGGTTTTTGATTGGACTTGATTGGAATAGTGTGCTGAATGATGTTTTTGTCGTACACCTTTAAATATGCATATTCCCATGCGAAAACATCAGAAAATTCAAAAAGTAATTTAACATATTCAACCTTTACCTCGGGAGATAAGGACTTGGATACTTTAACCATATTTGGCTTGTTGGTTGTCCCAATGTTTACACCTTCAACACCCTTTTCCATTAGCATCAATATAGGCTTCCTTGCTATGTCATCTTGGTCAAACAATTCTTCCAAAGGTATGAGACCTTTTGGAATAGTGTTGTCTTTCAGCTGTAGTACATCCATCTAAGTTGCTTCTATATCCTAGTCATCTTTATCAGAAATTTGATCTATAAAATAATTCTAAAATTCTTCTTCACCTTGAAGAAAGTTATTTATATGCTTATCATCCCAGAAAACTTGCCAATACCGTAAGTTATCAGGAACAGTGGGCCGGTGTTTCACATGAATCTCAAACTTCATGTTTGAAAAGATGGGGATCTTAAAATTGCTTGCATCTTTAGCTGATGAATCAGCCATGAGATTTTGATTCCTTGGCACCATTGTAAGTATACACTCCTGAAACATTTTCAAAACATCAAGTATAGCATTCATATATTGTCTCATTCAATGATGGTTAGCTTGATATTCACCTTTAACTTGCTTGATCACAAGTTCTAAATCACCATACACAACAATCCTTATTGCACCCAGTTTCTTTAAGATCTTTAGGCCAGTAATCAGTGCTTCATACTCGGCTTCATTGTTAGTGTAATCAAAAGCTAATTTATAAGAGCACAATCTAACATTTGTAGGGACCTTATTCTGCTGATGAAAAGGGTTGCGGACCCAGATTCCAATGCATGCCCCATCTTTCCCCAAGCACCATCAAAGTCTATGGACCATAGACCATTCTCATCCTCCAAATGTTGAAACTTTGATTTCTGTTTTGGCTCAATTTTTTGAATTGTCTCTCCATGCTTTTTCGAACTTTCTTCCGCTTTATCCAATGGTTGTTCTGAATCTTTCACTACCTCCTCTAATTGTTGTTCTGAATTTTTCAATGCTTCCTCTGATTGTTGTTCTAATGATCTAGGAAGATTCACTTTTTCTTTTGCTATAACTTCTCTAATACAATTATGGATCTCTAGAACATCTTCTACATCTACTAGCTAGCGATCTACATCATTTAAGCCGTTATCATTAAACAAAATGAATGACTCTAAATCTATATGTACAACGTTTATCGGATGATTGTTAGGCTTTTCTTTGTTGTGATCATATATTTCATCTTAGTTTCACGGTACAATTTTCTCAATTGCCCAAAAACAAGGATAGTTGCATAAGAAAAGTCTAATTACAATGTGCCTCGAAATTTTGCCCTCCAGGATCTTGACAGCAACATGCCAAAGCGTGGCGGTATGTCAGCTACCACCACATCCATTAGAACATTCTCTCCCAGAATCTGCTCTAGGGATACTACCAAATCTTTAATCAGGCCAATACAATGAACTCTACCTGAATCGAAGGAGTATAAGTCATGGTAGGGACGAGTGATGTCAAGGCCCAACTTCTCCATTATGGTTGTTGGCATTAGATTGTGGGTCGCTCCAGAGTCTAACATGGAATTAAGTAAAATACACTGGTGGATTCTTAGACTCAAGTAAAAAGGAGGAACCTCACTATCTTCTAATTGACCATCAATAGCATGACCAAAAATGTGTTCGGGCTGATCATCTTCGACATTTACCATGTCGGACAAAGGATCTACTTTAAGCATCTTGGAAACATGGAGCTTATACTGGTTATTCTTAACAAGCTCGGTTAAAGGAATAGACACTTTTAACTTTGAAATTTATGTTTCTAGACTGAAGGGAGTGGTTTTGTCTACCTCTTTAATGACAATGTCTCGTTGTCCAGCATGGTCCTTTGATGGAAATTATTTCTTCTGACTGTCCTTTTCCTTATTTCCTGAACTTGTGGATGGCTGATTTACCATGTTCTGATTTGTGATCACAGGTTCTTTTCCCATAGTCTGATTGCTCGAAGGATTCTGTCTTGTTTGAGTGTCTTTCTGCTGAGATGCTCTCTTTTGAATTGGATTAACCGACACATCTCTCCTCCTTAATGGCATCTGCTATTTTGTGAACTAAGTGCATTCAAGTACCCCCGCTGGTAATCATCTGATTCAGTGTCTAATTCATGATCATTAGCAAGGATAAAATCTTCATCTTTAGGCTGATCTTTCTTTTCAAAATACTCCTCATCTTCGGTAAAAGACATAGGCAGATCGTCAGCTTTGAAAAGGAGGTTTTCCTCAACAATTGCGTCTTCATCTTCTTCTTCTCCTTGAGCATAGTTTTGCTACAAGGGTGTCCTGATTTGTTGTTGCTGTTGTGGTGGTTGTTCAAGAGCCCGTTGTTCTCTCTGCTTGATCCTTAACTAAGGCTATTGTTGACCTCTGTAGTTAGGATTTAGAACTCAAGTTGTCTCTCCGTGATGGACATCCTGTCAACCATCTGTTCAATAGTTCTTATCAATGTATCCATCTTAGCATCGGAAGATGAGGTGCATGGTTCATCTTTAATAGTAACTATCCTCTCATTCCTATCTCTAGTTCTCTTCATCAGTAGATTTGCTTCAACGCTGATCGCGTTCTTTTGCATATCCTCCAGCGTAGTTGTATTTATTTCCCTTAATTGGTAAGCCATGTCAGGATCAAATGCATCCGGATAATGTTTGAGAGCTAAGCCCGGAGGAGGCTTGATCTCAACAAGAATTGCATTGTAAATTCTATTGAAGCAAGTATTGAAATCTTGGACTGATTCATTAAGATGTCTTTTAATATTCTCATACTCAGCAAGCAACTGTAAGTGATTTTTCTTTACATCGGGCTATAAACAAATCAATGAGCTGGTCTAGAGTGGCAATGGAATTAGCAGTCTAAGACTTAAACCAAACTTTGACATCTCCAGAGAAGCTCTGGGCTATAATCCTCAATTTTGCATTGTCAACATCAACTTCCTCCAAATCTATTAAGTCAGTGACCTTAACAATATGTTGTCTTGCAGATATGGTAGAGTTTTCATCAAACAAGGGGAGTCTTTGGCCATAACCCTGGGGTAAGCCATTCAATTGGGCGGGAAAGATAAGTAGTGCAAATCTTGCCATGATTCCCGTTGAATGAAGTGTTGGATTAATAACAGGAGGGATTGACTGAATAGCTAACGGAACAAAAGTTGTAGGTACAGTAGTAGGTATGAATTATGAGGTTGAAGGTGCCGATGAAAAAACTACAATTGATTAAGTTTGAGGTTGAGTTGAGACCGAGGTTTCCTCTTGATGGTAGAATTGGATTCAATCTTTGATGTAAAGTTCAGATTCGGGCTTAATCTCTTCGAAAAACCAATCTTTCAGAGGACTAAGGTCTAATTCAGACAATGACTTGACCTCAAATAGTCTTAAAGGATTGAATACAATATCGGATAAAGAGGCTTCAAACTTGGATTTAAATGATGACAATTATAATTTCAGATCATATGGTATATCTTCAAGAGAAAACAGTTTAGCAAGTAGAGAAATTGATCTTACCAATGGAACTAGTCCTGACTGAATGTTTGTAGTTTGATATCTATGCCTTCGAAAAATCTTCTTTGGATCATCTACTGGATCAACTGGATCAGGATCGAGATTTGCTCTGGTATACCTTCTCGAAGCCAGCTCTACAATCTTAGCACTGCAATTATCGAAATCAGCCTTTCTGAAACTTAACCCTATCATCCAAAGGATCAAATTCCAATATTATTTTTCGTATACCAGGGAAAATAAACCTTTCATTCCCTGGCAACGGCATAAGTATGTTATCACTCCATCAGATTTCTAAGGTTGAATAAGAAATCCCAACAGAGATAACCACAGACCAATCTTTTGGCTTTGTATCTAGCCCTAACAAGTCGGTGAGGGATCTCTCCACAAAAATCACAGTCAAGAGGGTTGGATGAATTAGGGTTTTAGGCTAGGTATGAAATGCAGAAGGGTTGGTTTTGATTTGATTTGATTGGGTTGTTGGAGGAGGATATCAAGTCAAAGAGGCTAGGTCAAGGCAAATATGATTAGGGTTATAGTCCATTCAATAAGGCAAGGTAGGTAGGAAGGCTAGCACTTTAGGGTTCTTGGGATGGAACAATTTAGACAAGTGAGAAGCTAGGAAAAGCATGAAAGATGAATTCTTCCTCAACTGAGAGAAAGATGAACAGACTATGAAAACTTTCCCAAAACAGAGCATGTGAGATGAATTCTATTTCTCTAACTTGAAAGTGATCATACAATAAACATGAAATGGAAAATGGACTAACAATACATTCATACAAATGAAACAAGAGAAGAAACAATGCTAGATAACCATACCACAGGTATCCCAAAGAAATAGCTGCAACACTTTTATTAAGCTCCCGCCAAAATGATTACAATAAAGTCTCTGATCAATATGCCAACATTCAACTGATTCCAACCTATGAAATGAATGAAAAATTACATGATATAGGCTTCAAACAAACTCCTCCCAGCCTTAGGGGTCAAATCTATGAGAGGAGCAACAGTTACACTAAAACTGAGTTGAATACCTAGAGTGTAGGGATATCAAACTAACTCATCCCTCACTTTTTGCAAACTGATTCATTACACCTCATATTGAGTTTTCACCTAATGTATTTACCCTAGGTAACAGTAAAAACATGATAATTACATTTACGTCCATCAATTACATAAGTAAAATCATCATTTCCCAAAATGAAAATCAAAATTGCAGTGAAAACTGAGAAAAATCAAACATTTGTCAAGGGCACCATTTTTGCGCCAGGCGTGCCCTCACAGTGCCTGGGGCGCCCTCCATCTTCCAGACCACTTTTGGAGGCATTCCCAGTGTCCAAATTAGGTTCGGGATGGCTTTTTGGAAAGCCTATCCAGTCTACTTTCCATATATGTCTTTAGTTTTATGAATGGAGTTGATTTGCCCTGTCAAAAAGTGATTCTCCCACAGCTGGTCAGGGGCACAACGCTTAGGTAAAAAGGAGGTAGAATATTGATTTTTTGTGTGTTTTTTCACCTTTTCACTTGCAAGTTGTCCAAACTAAGCCTAGCAAAGTTTTTTTCTGGACAATATTTGTCATTTTGCATCTGCTGGTGGTCTTCTTTTGGCCAAAAAGTGCCTCAAACAAGAGCGCAGCGCCTAGGGCACTGCGCCCTTGACAGTCCAGTTGTCACAAAACTGTCTAGGATTGCTGAAAAACACAAATTTCAAAGATTCACCCAAAAAATTTCAAAATTTGCTAATTTGCTATTGATGATGTTGTTAGTCATGGAGTGAGGCTTCAGCTAGTATGTCAAGCCTCCTTTTCTCTTCTTGCATGGTCAAGGCTCCAATTTTTGCATTGGCTCTTTTAAGTTTTGACATTGCAATTTTTTTTTTCTTGGCATAGTGCTTGGCCCTCTTTCTCAATATATCATTATCCCTATTTGTGTTCTCCAGAAGCTTCTATAAATGTTGGTTAGCCCTGTCAAGCCATTGCTCTCAGTTCTCATTGATTACCACTGCAAATTGTTCATTCAAAGTGAGTTGATTAGAAAGTTCAACCTCCTTTTGCCTCTCTAGTTCTAGAGCTCTTTTCAGCCCTCTAGTCCTAGGCCTTCTCCTTGGCACTTGTTCTTTTGCCTCATTGGTTTCACCATATGTTTCTAATGTCTCTTCAAGAAAGACTTTAGGTTTTTATGCCTCTCTTTGAGCTTTCATGAATTGCACCTCATCAATGACATGTTTGGTCTTTAGCTGTTGGTTCTCCTGCTCAAGAAAGTTAATGACAAATTTAGACCTGTCAAGATTAGTTTGTAGCTCAATCTTGGCTTCTTTCTCCTTGATGACTGTGCTAGTGATCTCATCATCATCATGCTCATCTAGGTCAACAAGGTCAAAATCTTGTTCTGTCTCATGGAGGTCCTCCTCACGTCTGATCTCTACCTGAATCTCTGCCTCTGTCACCTTTTGCTTCCCTTTGTCTACCTGCTTTGTCGATGTAGAAGGCAAGGCCCCTTCCACTATGTGTGGAGCAAACACCTGCCTGTGACCTCTCTGGTATGTTTTTGCCAATGGTTCTATCTCAGCAACATTAGCCTTTTGAGGCTCACCGATCTCAGCTCTGCTAGGTGACCCATTCTCAATGTGAAATGGAGATGGTGGTGAAATGGATGAAGGAGACTGATCTAATGATGATGTATGAACTGTGGGCTGAGATGGAGGAATGGATGTGGAAGGATGAGATGATGAAGGCACATCTTGGGCACGCTGAATAGGTGGAGCAGTGAATATGTCATTAGCTATGAAAGTACTCCATGAAATGTTCAGTTGTTTGAGGTGATGGAGGACTATGATCTTAATGAAGGAGTTGTGAAAAACACTATTCATTTGGTGCGCATATTCTCTCTTTTGGACAATATATGCCATCTTGTCAATGCTCCGGAAGAGGTAATAAGGTATGTTGAGCATCTTGACCCTTGTGAAGTGCATGAGTAGCCAGATATGATAGGTGTAAAGTCTAGAGAACCTACCTTCACAAGAAAAGTATTTCATGATGATTTTCATCATGGGGGCATATCTCTCCAGGAGGTAAGAGAAAGGAAAAATCCCCTTTCTTTCATTCTTGTACCTAGGTTTGATGTATGGCTCAAAGTAATGCTCCTCCAAGTCTTTTTACTTGAACCATTTTCCCCCAACATTTGATATTCTAGTGGCAGCTGATATGAAGGCAGTAGACACACTGAAAGTGACACCAGCGAGGGTTACCTGGTTGTCATGGAGATTGGAGATGAATAGTCTGCTCAACATAGGATGGTGTTGGACCCTTTGTATTTTCTCACAAAATTCAAAACATCCTACATGCTTAAAACATGTCACAGTCATGGGAGATGCCATGAGTTCCCTGGTATTTGTTGGCTCAAGTCTAAGGATTCTCCCTCCTTTATTTGGCCTCCTCTCATTTCTTTCTTCTCCCTCACTGTAGTTGTTGTTCTGTTCTTCTTCCATAGGTGTTTTAGTGTGAAAACCCTGGGGAGATGGAATGATAATGAAAAATGAGTTTTGGGAAGTGGGAATGGGATGGGGAAATTTAGGGAGATGGGGGAAGTGGTTTCTGAAATGAGGGAGGTGACAGGGAGTAGTGATGATGAAGGATTTGGGATAGGGGATTTAATTACAAGTTAGGGATTTTGGAGCCTAGGCAAATGAAGCACTTAGGTATTAGGGTTTCAAGGGAAAAGGGCTTAGGGAAAGGGGATTATGATATAGGGGTTTTGGGAAAGGTCAATTATGATATGGGAAGGGAATGGAACTGTTAGGGAGTGAAATTGAAATGTAATTAGGGATTTTACAATGGTACTACGGTTTCAAGCTCAAAATAGACACCAAATCTTTTAAACAACTTCAAACACCACAAAATCGACTTGATAAGAAGAGGGCTTGTGCAATTGTGGCTTACTTGATCGCTGGAGGCTGTAGTGCACCGTTGCTAAAGTTTGAGAGCGATTTCATGTGTCTTGGAGCTCCCTGAGCATTTTTGGGCAAGCGCGCAGTGCACAACAGATGTGCGCCCTCTTTTTGCTAGGAGAAAAGCATACAACGCAGACACGCAGTGTAATACACAGGAGCACACAGGAGCGCCCTCCTTCTGCCAAGAGTGCAGCGCTGCTTGTCTTTTGCAAATTTTCGCCTTCTTTCTTGGGTTTCGAGCTTTTGCTGAGGTTGCTCGATGATGGCAAGAGAAAATGAAGTTTGAATTGATGTCCTTTGGGTTTAAATACTTTTTGGGATTTGATTTTGATGATTTTAAAACCCACTTTTGCAAAGTTAAATTTCATTTTTAAAACCTTGCAAAACACTTTTTAACTTTGTTTTGTTTGCTTTGTAGATTGATCATGCTAGAGTAGGAAATCTTCATACTTTGAAGTTTGATGTGTTTGGCATATGGAACTGAGTTGGAAACATTGGGAAACTAAATACTTATTACATATAATGGACATAAAATTACATCTCTATTTTTTGGAATAAAATTACATTTTGGAATGAAACTCACACTTGAAATCAAAATTACAACTTTGGAAACCATCTTTACATGCTTGCAAATCCTCTTTAGATGGTAGAGGGATATTATTTGGATCACTCTATTACTTTTGTTGACCTTATGCAATGAAATGGTGTTTTATTAGACCTTGGAAAATGAAAACCTAGAGACCTAATGAAGACCTTGAATGACCATACTTCATGGTGACCTAAATGACATAATGACATGATGAAATGGGCTTTCCTGA